>OY987332.1:86667772-87867772 GCA_963920685.1 Polydrusus tereticollis
AATGGTAGTCGTCGCTTATCGTTTCGAAATCCGGAAGTGTCAAGTGTTGGCTTTTCAGATAGATCTAGTGAATCAGTGAGAAACAATCATAGGGACATACATTTTAATAACGCTTTCTCAAATTTACCGAATAATGCGAATTATTATCAATACGATGAATCAAAAAGATTTGTTCCGATCTCTAAGTGGAATGTGTTTTTTGATGGAAATGTAAGTGTGACCACATTTATTGAAGACGTTGAAGAATTGGCTGATGCAAGAGGGGTCTCGAAACAACAAATATTTCAATCAGCTTCGGAGTTCTTTAAGGGTGACGCTCAGCTTTGGTTTAGACCCAGGAAAGACAGCTTTCTAGATTGGGAGGATCTAAAGAGGAAACTTAGGAGTGCTTTTTTGCCTCCTGATTATGAACTGAACTTAATGGATGATATTCGAAGAAGGACACAAGGCCCGGATGAGAAGTTAATTATGTATGTGTCTAGGATGCAAAACCTTTTTAATAAGCTGACTCACCAACCGTTTGAACTGGAACAGGTTAATGTTATTAAAAGAAACTTGCTTCCTTATCTTCATACGGCATTGGCACTGCATGAACTGACCACCATTGAAGACCTTCTTAGGCTAGGTCTAGTGGTAGAGGACTCCCACCGGAGAGCGCAACAGTACTGCCCGCCACCATCTAACCCAAGGTTAATTCAAGAACCTGGACTAGCTTATAAACGCTCACAGCAACCAAGACAGGGAATTCTTCGAGCGATTGAAGTGGAGGAAGAGAAAGTTGAAGCACCATCACAAACTGATAGGAACGTGCAGTACGCGAGTCATCGAACTAGCAGACCTACGTCTCGAGCAATACCATTAACATGTTGGAATTGTGCGCAACCTGGACATCGACGCTCCAACTGCCCACGTCCAGTGAAAATTCAGTGCTATGGTTGCCATACTCCTGGATATACTAAACGCAATTGTCCAACGTGTTCGGGAAACGAACCAAGGGGTCACTAGGGAGCCGAGGAGTGACTCAGCTTGGCGACGAGTCGGCTCATATATCAAAAAAAGTCAATAATGTAAATAATGTATATAAAGTACTTCTAGATTATATTATAGGGCATGCTGAAGGAGATCAGCGACCTTATTTAGAAATAAGTGTACTTGATTACCCAATTTTAGGTCTTCTGGATTCCGGTAGTACAGCTACCGTAGTTGGACCAGATGGTCTAAAGGCTTTGCTTAATTTAGGATTAAAATTGGACACCTCTCGGCAAGGTCGTTGTACCGTAGCAAATGGGGAGACGTGTTCCAGTACCGGAGTAGTTAGGACACCTGTTGCTCTTATGGGGCGAATTAAGATTATAGATATTTTATTTGTGCCATCCCTTACCGATACTTTGATTCTGGGAACGGATTTCTGGGTAGAAATGGATATTGTACCGGACTTAAAACGAAACGTATGGCATTTTGGAGGTGACAAAGAAATAAGAATGTGTGGCATTGTGAGCGAAAGTGACTTGACTATTGATCGGCGCCTTGAGCTGGACACCCTTCTAAAAGGAAAATTCCAACTTATGGGTAGTGGATTAGGCTATACTTCAGCGGCAGAGCATGAAATCGTTCTAAAGGAAAATACATCACCCATAAAACAGCGATATTATCCAGTATCCCCATATAAACAGAATATTATCAATGAAGAGCTTAAAAGAATGTTGGAATTAGGTGTAGTTGAACCTTCCAAGAGCGCTTGGTCTTCACCGGTTCTGTTAGTACCTAAATCAGATGGTCAGTATCGATTTTGTGTGGACTACAGAGCGCTAAACGCTGTTACAAAAAAAGACGCCTACCCATTGCCATATATGTCAGCCATTTTGAATAGACTCAGAGGAGCTAGATATTTAAGTTCTATGGATATAAAATCTGCTTACTGGCAAGTTCCTGTTAAGGAATCTTGTAGAGAATTGACTGCGTTTACGGTTCCTTCTAGGGGACTCTACCAGTTTAAAAGGATGCCGTTTGGGTTATCAAATGCCCCAGCTACTTGGCAAAGGCTAATTGATAGAATACTTGGAGTTGACTTAGAGCCGTATGTTTTAGTTTATCTTGATGATATAATAATCATTAGCCCAAGTTTTGAAACCCATTTAGAAATCCTAAGGAAGGTTTTTGATAGGTTGATCGAGGCTGGACTGACAGTATCAGAAGAAAAGTGTAAGTTTTGTTTACCCTCCTTGCGTTATTTGGGATATGTAGTCGATTCAAAAGGTCTTCATGTCGACATAGAGAAGGTAAATGCAATATTGAAGGTTCCGACGCCCAAAGATGCGTCTGAGGTACGCCGCTTCGTTGGAATGGCCGGTTGGTACAGAAGATTTATCCCCAACTTTTCTAGTATTATTTCTCCCTTAACCAGACTAACACAGAAGTCTCATAAATATTATTGGACAGACGAATGCGAGCAGGCATTTAAGACAGTCAAGACTCATTTGGTTACTGCACCCATCTTAACTTGTCCAGATTTTTCTCAGCCTTTTGTTTTGCAATGTGACGCATCTTCCTATGGATTAGGAGCCGTGCTTACACAAACTCTAAATAGTGAAGAGAAGGTCATATGTTTTCTGTCAAGGTCACTTACAAAACAGGAACGAAACTATTCTACTACTGAAAGAGAATGTTTAAGTGTAATATGGGCAGTAGAAAAGTTGCGTCACTACCTCGAAGGAACACACTTTACAGTTATAACCGATCACGCATCTCTGGTCTGGTTAAACCGTATAAAAGAGCCAAGTGGACGACTGGCACGGTGGTTGTTAAGGCTTCAACCTTTTGATTATACAATAATTCATCGAAAAGGAAAGGACCACGTAGTTCCCGACTTTCTCAGCCGTTCTGTTCCCATCTCAGTGGGCAGTGTTAATGTTCATCCAATCACAACCTTTTCTACGTCCACGGATCGTTGGTATTTGAAACTTCTACAGGATGTGGAAGATAAACCGGATACGTACCCGCAGTGGAGACTGGAAAATGGAATTCTTTATAAATATGTTAAGTGTACCATTCCAGAAATCAGGAAGGAGTCAGATTATTGGAAAATTGTAGTACCTAAGGATCGACGTAAGGAGATAATTAAGTTGCATCATGATGAAGAGCGTGCTGGACATGTTGGTTCCTATAAGACTTATTGGAAGATTGCTAATCGCTATACCTGGCCTTTGATGCGCGCTGATGTAGCTAAATATGTTAGAAAATGTGGCGTTTGTGCGCAGCATAAAGGGGAGCAAAAAGCACCTGGCGGTCACATGGGGTCTCGACCGGTGATTGATTGTCCATGGCAAATGATAAGTTTAGACTATATGGGACCTTTTCCTCGGAGTAAAAGTGGATATACTCATCTTCTCGTAGTAAGTGACTACTTTAGTAAATTTGTCCTTCTCCAGCCTTTTCGTTCGGCTAAGGCTAAAACCCTTTGCCAATTTGTGGAGGATAATGTTTTCCGTATGTTTGGGGTTCCGAAAACCCTGATTTGTGATAATGGAAAGCAAATGCGAAGCAACGATTTCCAAAGTCTATGTAAAAGATACAATACTCGACTAAACTGCACATCGCACTATAATGCAAAAGCAGATCCAGTGGAGCGATATAATAAAATTATAAAGACTATGATTGCTTCCTACATGAAGGGCCCGGACCATAGAGATTGGGATAGGAATCTTGCCTCCATAGGCTGTGCGATAAGAACATCAAAAAGTGAAGTGACAGGTTTCACACCCTATTTTGTTTTGTTTGGACGAGAGTATGTTGGCGATGGTGCGGATTATCAGTATGCAGTTCCGGAAGGAGAAAGTGTAGCCCCATTGCAAGAGTCGGAAGTCAATAAGCGTCTGTTAGGGTACCAGCATATGTTTAATCAAGTTAAAGATAGACTTGCTAATGCTCAGGAGAAAAACCGTAAGGTGTACAATTTGCGACGACGTCCAGTTCAATTTAGTGTTGGAGATTTGGTCTGGCGTAAAAATAAAATCCTCTCAGATGCATCCAAGAATATAACTGCGAAACTCAGCCCGAAATATATTGGTCCTTTCAAGATCATTAGAAAAGTGGGACTGGTGACTTATGAGCTTCAGGACGGTACAGGTAGGTCCACCGGTATGTGGCATGTTCAGGATTTGAAACCTGCCCATGTCGATGACGACGGAAGTTCATAGGGAAGAAATTATAGAGAGATTCACTCGGTGATTTCCTTCAGGAAAATCACCTCTTTCCAAGGAAGGGAGGAGTGTAACGTTCCGTTTTTTTTTGTGGAACCATTTAATTAATTTTTGAATATTTTGTTTCTAAATTTTATTTTCTAATTGTTTAAACAATAAGTGTCGCCAAAGTGTCAAGAAAGGTAGGTAGGTTCAATAAACGTAAACGCAAGGTTTCTTACCTATTTATAATAAATTTAAATATAAATTTCCATATCGTAGCGACCCTCAATAATTATTTTTTTATACATTCAAGTGTTAACAAAATATTTTCCCTCATTCAATAGTTGGCGGTAATCTATTTTAAACTGCGTTTATTCCCCGAAAAGTAACTAGACTGGCGCATTGGATTGAATGCCGTGCATCGATCCGTATCGAGCCGTCAGAGGCGGCACACATTTTTAATGCCGGTTAAATTAATTATCTTTCAATAGTCATTTAAAGATCTATATTAATATATTGATTAGGTAGAATTAATGTTATAACATTGGGAATGCCCAAATTTAATTGATTGCTATGTGATGAGTGCAAATTTTAGGAGTTTTGGTCCAAAAGTTTAAATGCTTAAATCTATAATGACGAATCGCTACTGTTTTTTTGATAAGTTAGAATGGTAGATATTTTGGAGGCCTTTGGCTATATGGGGATTTTGTTTTCTTACCATACTGGTAAAACTAAGCATTTTGGTGGGGAATTGTCTGGCGCCGAAAACGGAAGTCACCATTTTGGTACCAAAAGTTGTGCTCCAGCGTGTTGGCTAAAGTCGTGTTCTGGTTTGTGAATTTGGGGTGATTGTGGAATCCAAATTCATCCGTATTGGGATTAACCTGGAACTACGGCTCGATTTATATTTCCGATTGGAATTTGTTGATTGTTGATGTTCCAATGGAATCTTCCTGAAAGGGGATTAAATAAGCCATCAATCGCTGGAATCCATCAGATTTTGTTCATCCATCATCTACTTTTGTAAAGGCAAGGAGCATTTCACCGAAATCCAGGATTACTAAGAAAACCCTCCGAAAGAGGTTTTTTTTTTATTTTCCTGTCATCCTTTTGACGTTTCTGTCTTACTCGGGATTTTCCTCTTCTGCACCCGGTTTCCTTTATTGAAACTGGTGAGGGTGCCACTGCAAAGCTCCCGAGCAGAGTGGCAAGCGATATATTGCCATAACGCTGACCCGGACAATACCTGACTGGTGCCCGAGACGGATCAACAACGTTATTACGCAACAGATAAGTCGTAGACAATAATGTTATTAACTTTTTTTAAAGAAATCGTGGCTTGCCAATATACCTATAGTAAAATAGTCTGGTCTGATAGTCATTATTAAATAATACCTCTAGCTTTTGACATAACTTGTAAGGGGACCTTGTAAAATATGGATCCATATTAAAAGGGTAGTTGAAGTAACTGCCTCCCTTGTGCGATATCCGGCTTTTATTTATCATATAAATATACATATTGTGTTCTTTTACCTACTTTCAGCAAATATATATATTCCGTAATCAGAATAGACATTATCTCTAATGCTTGTTTTTTTCCTTATTTGATTATTTCTTTGGGGGATAATTTTCTGGGTTAAATTTGAGGGTAGTTCAGGGGAATTACTAAGGGATAAATCAACTAGCAAGGTGGACCACACCTATTAATCCATATAACCCAGTGGCGCCGATTTCTAGCTTGGGCTCTTTGGTTCACCTTAATTACAAAACACCCCGAATTACTGTCAGCCCCAAAGAAATGAAAATATTCGAAATTCATATTGTTTACTTTTACCGAGCTAGCCTGGGTATATGCCACATTTAAATTTTTTTTGGTTTATGTTAAGCGACCCTGAGAGCGTGGCAGGTGTATACCCCTTTTCAAATATGGTTTTGTATTTACTGATTCGAACTATATCGCCAAGACGAAATTTATATTTTTTCAGTTTAACTTTTAAATAATCGTATGCCCTAATTTGTGTATCTTCTAGCACATTTCTGGGCTTCATGCCAATTGTGCGATGTATTGTATTATTATAGACACTTTGTTACTGATACTTAAATTTCCACCCACCTGTAGGAACCTCTAATTGAAAATTGCTTATATAAATTATTTTTTAAAGTTCTTATCACACGTTCAACAATTGCCGTCTTTTTCGTGCTGAATGTAGAATAATGATTTATATTAAATTTTTTCATAAGTGTTTCAAAACGACTATTATAGAATTCTTTTCCCTGATCACTTTGTAAATTGTCTGTTGTATATGATGCCTCTTCAATTATACTCTTCATTGCATTGGTCACTTCAGCACCGGTCTTGTTTTTGATTGCTCTGGGTACAACAATTTGGAGTAACAATTGATACATACAAGGATGAGCCGATAACCATCATTTTCATCAGCATATTGTTGCATTTCAGCTAAATCTATTTGACATAAATTCTTGTATCCTTTAATAATCGTCCGCCTTTTAATAAAGTTTTTTCTAGCAGTCCGGTGCAGTTCATTAACAATTTCAATTTTTCCCCTGCTTGCCTCCATATTTTGTAGCGAAGCGAACACGTCTCATTAGACACTGAGCAAAGGAAACAAGGTACATAATTTAATATATTATTTGTTCTGCGCGAAGTTCCTCAACAATTGACATAATCTCATTTTCATGCCCAGTATTACCAGCTAATTTTGAACTCCACAACAATCTTAAGCGATCAACCAACTCCTTTGGTTTATTCCAATAAATGTATTGAGGTGATTTGGAAGAAAGTAGTTTCTTGTTGGGTATTTTAATTTTTTTAGCGATGTTATTTTTTACAACAGCACCGCCTGATTTAGTGCTCGCCGGCATCAGTAGGGGTTTTATAATATACAAATATTTCAATAATCTGGTTTCTCGTAGACCCTTATTTTTGTCATAATTTTCATATGCTGCACTAGTTAATTCTAAAATTTCCTTGTATTTCTGTAGCACACCATCATTGGTTTTATCGTGTTGTGTTAGGAATGGTGGATTTCTTAAAAAAAACAAATCGTAAAGTTGAGGCGTTCCATCAAATACAGCAACATTTTTTCCGTTTTTATATAAAGTAATTTTGCCATTTGGAAAACGCACTTCTAGGTTACCAATATATCTTTTAAGGTTATTCGGCTTTTTACCGAAATGTACACCATAAATGGTATCGTATTAGGATGGTTTATTTTTTTATCCATTTAAGTATGCTTGAATCTTGTCGAGCGGTGGTGAACTTGTATAACTTGAAGGGGAAGGTGTCTCAAACAATGTAACATTGGTATCACGTTTCGGTGTTGTATCGATGTGAGCTTTTCGGCTTATCCGCGGTGTAGACGATTGAAATGATGATATGTGATCGGATATTTCCTCAGGCTCCTCCATTGTGCTAGTACTACGACTATATTGCTTTCCTTGGGTTTTGGGTTGCTGCTGCTGCTGGCGTTGCTTTACTACATTAGATATAGATGTTAGTGGTTTAGTGATTGGTTCGTAAAATTTATCCAAGTCGAGCGCACTTTGTGTCTTCGCCGCCTTGAATTGTTTAAATTTTTTTCGAACAGCATTGGTCGTTTCCACTAGTTTTCGTTTTAAGTCAATTTCTTCATTCATGGTGTTGACAAACTACCGAACAGCAATGAAATGAATGCATTCATCATTGTTAAACAAATATATAGCTATCAAGTCCCTTGCGATATCTTCCCGAATTCACATCACTATCTTTATCGATAACCAAGAATCCATATTTATTATCCCAACATTTCGAGCACATTTCCTGAAATTGTGTAAAATTCAGGTCGGGTGATACATGATCGGAAAATACGTGTCTCATATTCATTTCATCTTGTTTAAACATAATAATAAAGTTGGCATTATCTCGCACAAGCTGTTTAGGAACTCGTGAATATGTTTGAGCCAAATAAAAGGCATCCACATTTTTGTGACGTCCCATACAGAAATATGATCGTATAACATCCTGCTTTTCACACATAACATCATCAAATATAAATATTGAATTGGGTCTTGCATCTGAGGGTTCCATGATATTCGTGGCATCGCTGAAAGCATAATAACCAAGACCTTTAATGGGTGTAAGAATTTTCTTCAAATATTCATATTTTGGTTGATACAGTGACTTGGAGTAGATATTAACATTTTCAAAACGTAATCCCAAGGGGTGAGTAAGTAGTGAAATCATAACATTGGTTTTGCCACAATTCGAAGGTCCAATTATTATTCCACGAATGGATGATGGAAGCAAAGGACCGTGTTTCCTTAATAATCTCTCTCCATGTCCACATCCAACTTTTTCGTCGAGATTGTCGATGGAAAATTTTTGTTTCAAATGTACTATTCGCATATGGATAAAAAATGTACTACTTTATAGCAAACTTTTCACTTAAATGGTCATTCAGATGCTGATCACCGGACGAAGTAGATCGTCTCGTTTACAGACTAAGACTGGAAGAGGAATTGTTAATTCCTTAATTAATAACCTACCAGTCGAGTTGCATATCCCTGGTTATCAGTATTGCGGTCCCGGAACAAAAGTTATTAAACGTGTGAAAAGAGGTGATCAAGGAATTAATCCTTTGGATGTGGCGTGTAAGAAGCACGATTTAGCTTATTTAAATAATAGAGACGATATAAGTGAGCGACACCGAGCAGATTACGAGTTGGAACAAAGTGCTTGGAAACGAGTGAAATCTGCAGACGCTAGCGTTGGTGAAAAGAGTGCTGCGTGGTTGGTAACAAATATTATGAAAACAAAGCAGCGTTTTGGTATGGGTGTGTCATCAAGCAAAAGGAAGAGTCGCTCAAAAGTTGCTAAGAGGAAGCGGCGAGCTGGTAAGCGACGTGTTGGAAAGCGGGTGTGTGTGCAGAAAGTAGCTTTTGGTTCTGCTGTTCGACGTCCGATTCGAGCAGAGTTGTTAAGAGGTGGTGGAAAGAAAATAAATATTCTAAATGCATCGAAAATAGCCGTTACAGCAGCCCGTAAATCAGTAAAAGCAGCAGGTGGTAAACGAAAAGTCCGCACGCCTAGAATTATTCCGATTCCTAAAACTGGTGGAGTATTACCATTAATACCAATATTTGCTGGTCTGTCAGCCTTAGGCTCGTTAGCAGGTGGCGTAGCCGGCATTGTTCGCACCATCAAGGACGTGAAGAAGGCAAATGCAGAAAAGACAGGTGCTACTTTAAAACTACGTGGAAATGGATTATATCTGAAACCATATCGTTCAGGTATGGGATTGTTTATGAACCGTAGGAATATGTCAAAAAACTAATTGAGTCTCTACCCAATAGACCGCTATCAAATGTCGATCTGAAAAAGTATGTTTTAAAACTGAAGATACCACATTTTAGGGGAGTTTATATGCGATATTCATTACCTGCACGTGGTCCCCGACGGTATGAAGCAGCGATTATTAATTTGGATAGCGCATCGGGGGTAGGGACGCATTGGGTGGCATATCGAAAAGTCAACTCTGAAGTAACATACTATGATAGCTTTGGCGATTTGCCACCACCTACCGAATTGGTGAGATATCTGCAAACAGGTTCGAACGCGTCGAGAAACATTTACTATACATACGATCGTCAGCAAGAATTCGATTCAGTTTAGTGTGGCCATCTGTGTTTGAAGTTTCTCTCCGATATAAAATAATAATAATTATAATAATTATGTCTTTGACGTCACAAGTTGAACGTGACAACTACACAAAGATCTTGCACTCACTTAAAGTGTTTAAACATGTGGGTGGATTGTTGAAAATGACTGCCGAACAATTAGAAAACGTGCCGAAGGAAGTAATGATTTCGATGGCACCAAATGAAATTGCTCTAGTTTGGGATAAGCTGTCAAATGAACTGAAAAGTGACGAGGATATGATGAAATATCAGTTTTGCTATGAACATTACAATAGCGACAGTGACGATTCCAACAAGGATGTGGGTGATGGGCCATTGCCTCGGAAATTATTTTGTTGTTACTGCAAAATTAGTGATGTGAATATAACAGCTGAAAATTCGATTAACACGACATCAGATGAAAAGAAAAAAAAAGCGCTAGTGTATTAAACCCATTGAGCTGCGGCAAATCATAATAAAAACCATAACAGATAGCTACTTAACGTCAGTCATGTCGCATACATTCACGCTAACAGGATCCTCGAGCGTGTTAAGCGCCGACTTTTATCCACCCATTGAACTGAGTACAACAAGTAAATATGGTCTTGCACTTGTCGGATTTTACACATATAATTCAATTTTTAACATTGATGAAAACAACAACTCCTTTGGTTACATAAGGAAGGATGAAAAAATATCACATCTACTGACCATTCCACCAGGAGCATATTTTAACACTCAACAACGTTTGTTGCATACTGTGAAAGATTCAGTTAAACATAATAAAAGTAAACAAAGTAGGCAAACCAGGCTCATTCGTAATCCAGTCATTAGATCGAAAGCACCTTATCGGCGGCAGCAGCAGCAGCAGCAACTTTCCCGTGGAGATTACGTTTTTTACGATCAATTGGTTTGAAAATACGAAAATCTAGAAAATGACGGCTACCAGTGAAAAAATCGAGGTTTTCACCGAACCCATCTTCGAGAACTCCATAATAGGTTTACAGGAACATACTTATAAACCACCAACCTTTAAGAACTCTGATGAAATTCGTATTCCTGTGCACTTTCAAGACATAATCTTGGATGTTTCCGAAAGTTACATATACATCGAAGGAAAGTTCACACCTAAAGATGCAACAAAGAAATGTTATTTATCTAATAATGCTATAGCATCCCTTTTCGACGAAATTCGGTATGAAATGGGCGGTGAACAAGTCGCAGTTGTCCAAAAACCAGGTATTACTACAACACTGAAAACGATGGCATCCTTCGGCGCCTTACAAAACAATTCTCTAATGGTTTGTGGATGGGGTCTAAATGAAAATAATCAAGCTCTTGTTGATGCCACAAGCCATGTATTTTCCGGAAAGCTCCCGCTAAAGTATCTTATGGGTTTTGCAGAGGATTATACGAAAGGAATTTTTAATGTTAAGCAAGAGCTTATTTTAATTATCGCTCGAAATTTTACCAATTGTTATGTCGGCGAAGTGGAAGCAGACATTGGTATTGATAAAATCGAATGGAAAATTCGTCATATAATTCCAGATGATCGTCAAAAGCTAAAGATAATGTCTCGCATGAACAAAGGCGTAAATAGCGTAAATATTCCAATGGCATATCGTAAATGGGATCTTTACGAACTACCTGCTTTACGACAAACATCATCAGACGTGTGGGCTTTAAGGACTAGCACGAGTCTTGGAAAACCGAGATATTTGATTATTGGGTTTCAGAATAGTACTTATTGCGACAATAAAGCCAAAGATGCCACTCAGTTTACCGCAGCCAATATAAGTGACATTCGAGTATACCTTAATTCTACTGTTTACCCATATGAACGGTGAAATTTAGAATTTGGAAAAAAATTATATGCGACAGCTTACTATGCCTATGCGAATTTCCAAAGTAGCTACTACGGACGAGAAATGGTCGACCCAATGTTAAATTTCGTCGATTATCCTGAAAACCCCATTTTCATCGTTGATTGCAGTCATCAGCCAGAAGCTATCAAATCGTCCACCGTGGATATGAAATTGGAGTTTGAAACACGAACCAGTAAATTTCCCAAAGACACTAAAGTTTATGCGTTGGTTATTCACGACTCATTCTTAAGTTATAATATCTTAAACGGTTCAGTTACTAACAAATCTATATTTTAATCTAAGTTTTGTAGTTTCTCTTTATAACTTTATAATAATAATAATAATTATAATAATAAACTTAGATATTTAGTATTTCTATGGTTTTATTTTATAATACCATTGGGCAAGCACACAGACACACGCCATAACACACAAAATAGCTGGCATATTTGTAAAAGTAGGTGGGGATAATGAGATAAAAGCAGCACAACTTTCAAAGTTTATTTTATTTCTAACTCAAGCATCACGATGGCAACAAGCTCTGATGATGAAGGTTTCGCTAGTGATGAGGGGCAGAATAATAATATCCCATTGGAACGAAGAATAAACTTTGTCAATCGGAATGTTAATATTCCAGCCCAACATCTGGGTGAAGTTTGCTGCCGCATGTTGTCCTATGTGCGTGTTGGTGGTTATCACTTGTTGTGTTTGGCGTGCTATGCCACGGCTCGTCATGGAACACCTGAGGATATCCACTACCAAACACATTCGACGCATAGGATCGGTAGGAACTTACGAAACCACGAGAAGTGCTTCGTTTGTGATGCGAGGTTGTTTTTGATAACACCTCAAAGGGTTTGTCTTATTTGTAATAGAAGGTAAATTTTATTACAAGTAGGACAAGTTGGGAGAGCTTATAACGTTTATGCCAACGATGTTCATTTCAACATGAAGTGGGGATGGTTTGCTTAAATGCTAGAGCTGGAGTACACAATGAAAGATTGGCCTTTGGCTGGTGTACACAAACAGAGGCGTTGTCATATGGGGCCTCTGTTTCTCTCAAAACTCATAGTTAGCACGACATTTACAGCGCCGATTTAACCCCCACCCTCATTCTCACTCCGAAATCTTACTATATAAACGATGACAGAACATTCAAATATTATTATGCCCCACTACAATGTTAGCATATAAATACTAGTTCAGCTTCACAATTAATTCATATACATCTTGGACATGGCCCAAGAAAGACCTGCAAGCCGTGTCTCGTCGCTGTTTAGCGATGAGACTGAATATGTTCCTCGACCCCAAGAAGGATCTGCAAGCCGTGGCTCGTCGCTGTTTAGCGATGAGACTGAAATTGTTCCTCGACCCAACAGACCATCACCATCGAGGCGAGTTGCAAATGTTGAGACCACTGGACCGGCAGACTCCACATCGGATGCGGGACCGGTAGAAGTCAGCGATGACTTTAGCGGTCCAGCCGATTCCACATCTTGGTGGGATTTTGAAGATGATATGGACGCCGCGGTCCTGCGGACTCAACCACTCGGTAGAAAGACTACGATAAGTCCTATTCTCTTTCCTATGTGACCGCCCGAACCCTGACCCACCCCAACCCCCTTCCCAGGTCCTCTTCGGAGGGCCACATAAAGACTTGAGCGTAGTTAGTTGTTAAATGTCAATTTCGTTAATCGGAATATTAGTACACAATGAAAGATTGGTCTTTGGCTGGTGTACAGAAACTGAGACGTTGTCATATGGTGCATCTGTTTCTCTCAAAACTTATAGTTAAGTCGTTTACAACACTAATTTTACCCCCACTACCATTCCCACTACGAAATTTTACTATAAAAACGATGACAAAACTGATGTAGCTCATACTTGGTTCAATCTTCAACCATTACGATGGCTGATGAAGGAATTGAACGCGACTTTGAAGGGCGTTGCTGGGTGTATTCCCACTATTATGGTGACAGAGACGCTGTGGCATGTGTGAAATGCTGGGATTCGTGGTATCGTGTTCGGGACTATAGCCCCGAAAGAATCATGCGCCATGTCTCGTGGAGTAATGAGGAGGCGCAGCAGCAACCGCCATCAACCATATGTAAGCTTTGCAATAAACCTGTCTTTATCATAATGGAGACG
This sequence comes from Polydrusus tereticollis, assembly GCA_963920685.1. Taxonomy (NCBI): domain Eukaryota; kingdom Metazoa; phylum Arthropoda; class Insecta; order Coleoptera; family Curculionidae; genus Polydrusus; species Polydrusus tereticollis. The sequence continues at coordinate 86,681,643 of OY987332.1, forward strand.
GAGAGCTGCTTGGTACGTAACAGTAGTTAAGTCTTCACTTAACCATTGTTACATATCAAGTAGTATCGATACACCCCCAACCCCCACACCTACCTCGGTCCCGAAAGGGACCAAAAAAAGACTTTGATCCTAGTTTAGTTGTCACTTATTTGTGTGCAATATTGTGTTTAAAAAATATGATATTTACATGCTAAGTGTATAAGTTTGGTAACATGTGAAAACATAATATGTTTTATACAGACTTCTATTTTTTCGAGCAGTCTAGTTCTTTATTGAATACATTTAGGAATTTATTATGATCTATATTTTTATATCACAATTAGGTGCAAATTAATGCTGGCTAGCTAGCTAGAGAAAGTGTATTTATTACTAACGAATAATAAAAAAAAAACAAGTAAATAATCATATATTTTTTATTAGTAGCACTTTTTATAATTGTATTGTTAGATTCAAGCTAAACGCATTTGACACGGAGTACCGCGACCCGCGACTTATGACGTCATCCCATCAAGTCGGCATCGGCGGGGGAGGCACTCAAGCTCGTGACCCAGCGAAAGCGAGCCGCTTGGTAGAGCTTCTTTACATTTTTGACTTTTTACTTCGTTTTATCGTTTTGCTAGTTTTGTATTAATTTGTATTTAATAAAATTAGTACGTTGAAAACGGTGTGTTGTTTTTCTGTATAAAGTTAATAATAAATACGTCAGTTAAATATTTAAAATAACATCAGAAGTGCGATCCTATCCACGTTTACACCTGTTTGTTGTGCAAGAAAACAAGAAGGCATCATGGAAGAACTTCTCCAAGAAATGTTGCAAATCTTCAAGCGCAGCCGAACTGCTCCAGAACAAGTCGATATGCCCTTTTTTTGACCAGATGTCGATGGTTGAAAGGTTTGGATTTAACAGGTTGAACAAATAAAAAGAGAATTTTAATGGTGAAACCCGCAAGTACTGGTAAGAGTTGAATATTTTTTTACTAGGGGATGCTTAAAACTTGGTTCGAAAGTTGGTCTCCGTCAAAAAGGGACTGGACTAATTTTAAGAATGAATTTTTAGAATCATTTCCACAAAGAAAAATTCTTGGCCGGTTGCTGTACGAAGCTTCTGTTTTTAATAGTTCATCATGTAATACATATACCGCATATGCCCATAAAAAATTGGCATTGTTAAAGAATGTACGTGCCCATTGGGATACAGCTGATTTAATCGAATTAATTATTTATGGCATTCATGATAGTAAAGTACAGGAATCAGTCAGTATGCGAGATTTTAATTCTATTTCTGACATAATTGCATATTTAAGTAATATTTCAAAATCTGAGGCTATTGATAACACTGTTAGTAATAAGCCCGAAACGTTATTTCAATCAAAAAATTTGCACGATAAACCTGATTATCCATTAAAATCAAAATCGAAATTATCTTGTTATAAATGTGGCCGTATTGGACACGTGCAACGCTCTTGTTTGTCTCGTAATACGTCACAGCATTTTAAACATAACAAACCATTAAGACCCAATTCATACATAAAGCCTATTCATAATGAAACTTTAACGGAAAGTAATAATTCAAATAAAACACTTAAGTGCACTTTTTGTTTTAAGCTTGGTCACGTAATGGAAAATTGTTTTCTCAAAAGTTCAATTGACAAAAGACGCAGTGTTAACTTTATCTTTAGTGAGAAAAAGAGTGTGCCAACAAAAATAAATATTGATAAACAAGCATATATGGGTTTAATAGATACCGGAGCTGATGTGTCTTTAATGTCCGATAAATTTGCTGACAGGTTTAAGTTGAAATTAGTTCCACATGAATTTTCTATCACAGGCATAACACTTGATACTTTTGTCTCTAAATTTAAGTTCGAAGCAGACGTTGAAATTACGGGCCAACACACTCGGCTTATGTTTATGTTAGTTCCTTCGATTTATTTAGATTATGACGTGATTATTGGCTGTAATTTATTTGCTGATAGCCGTCTCGCTGCCGTTACAGATCTTGAGGGCACGCGTGTTATACGTCGACAATTACCTGGTGTTTTAAGAGTTTCGGAGGATTATTTACATAAGCTAAATGTATCGGAGAAACACTTTTGCGAAATAAGTGTCATTACAGAAAAATACTCAGATTTAATAACTACTGGTTTTCCCACATCCGTTGTTAAAATTGCTTCACTACAAATAAATTTAACTGATAATTTTATTGTTACGCGACATCCTTATCGGCTTGCAGCTAGTGAGCGCGCAGAAGTCAGAAAGATTATTGACGAGTTATTAAAAGATAAAATTATTCAAGAAAGTGTATCTCCTTACGCCAGCCCAATTTTATTAGTAAAAAAAAGGAGGGTTCCTACAGGATGTGTTGCGACTTTAGGGAGCTGAATTCTCAAACGGTCAAGTAGAACGTTATATGCGTACCATTATGAATTTTATCAGAATAGAAACTCGCGTTAGAGTCGAATGGCCAAACGTATTGTGGAAGATTCAATTAATTCTTAATTCTACTTTTCAAAATTGCAATAATTGCACCCCATTACAAGCTTTAATAGGTATCGAAGCGACAACTCCGCTAAAACAAGCAGCTCTCAATGACCTTTCCCAAGACTTGTCACCTGTTCGCAATATGAAGTTAGACAGACAAAGAATTGCCGAAAAACTTCAGATGGAAAACAAAGCCATTGACAAGTTAAACAAAAAGAGGCGTGACACTGTATATTTCCAAGTTCGTGATATTGTTTTGTTGCATAGGGCAAGCAAGTTACATGCAAGCAAAACTGATTTTGAATATATGGGTCCGTACGAAATAGTATCTATTACGGAAGAAGGAAGATACGAATTAAAAAGAGTTGGAGTCGGCAAGCATAAAATCATAAAAGCCGCAAAAGAGCAGTTACGACTTTGGCCGAGTGATTGGTCACTAGCCACAGATATGACTGATTTATTAGACCTTTTTGAAATGGAAGGTAAAGTAAGAATCTATGTTTTGTTTTTCTTTTTATTTTTGACTGAAATTATGTCTTGTTACATGAGGCCTGTTATTCTCATGGTATTTTTTTTTACTGAAATTATGTCTTGTTACATGAGGCCTGTTGTTCTCATGGTATTTTTGTTGACTGAAATTATGTCTTGTTACCTGAGGCCTGTTGTTCTCATGGTATTTTTGTTGACTGAAATTATGTCTTGTTACCTGAGGCCTGTTGTTCTCATGGTATTTTTGTTGACTGAAATTATGTCTTGTTACCTGAGGCCTGTTGTTCTCATTGTATTTTTTTTTGTTGACTGAAATGATGTCTTGTAACCTGAGGCCCGTTGTTCTCATGGTTTATATTTTCCAGTATTGATCGTTCGTCGAAGTGTGGGGCCTGCTTGATCCCACAGTTAAAAAAAAAAGTGTTCCGAGATCGATCGATAGTTGAAGCATGAGACCTGTCTGTTCTCATGAGATACTTAATTTTTTTGACACTAAGATTTCTTTTGTTGTAATTCACAGGGAAAGAAGTACCAACAACAGAATATGGATGTCCCGAGAACGGAACATTGTCAGGAGAGGCCGTGTTAGATTCAAGCTAAACGCATTTGACACGGAGTACCGCGACCCGCGACTTATGACGTCATCCCATCAAGACGGCATCGGCGGGGGAGGCACTCAAGCTCGTGACCCAGCGAAAGCGAGCCGCTTGGTGGAGCTTCTTTACATTTTTGACTTTTTACTTCGTTTTATCGTTTTGCTAGTTTTGTATTAATTTGTATTTAATAAAATTAGTACGTTGAAAACGGTGTGTTGTTTTTCTGTATAAAGTTAATAATAAATACGTCAGTTAAATATTTAAAATAACAGTATAATAATTTTACGTTGGATGCAGCGCAGTGCCAGGCCTGGGCACTTTTATGGAAAAAACACTCGGGAATCTTCTTAAATGTACTTAGTTTCGGTTGTCGCTCACAGGGAATATTGATGATAATTTTTTCACTTATAAACTTTTTCAGAAAATTTGCTTTGTGTGTTCCTTTTACGTAAATCCTGGGTATTTGATACAAATCCAACACATGTTTCAATATATTATTAATTTCGCAGAGTTCCAAATTTCCTGAATCCCACTTCAGTCCATGGTAATCTTCGGCATATTTGACAGTCTTAAGCTCATCAACAGACAACATATTTTTATTAAAAGGAGCTTTAAATAAATAATTTGATATTCTAACGCCATCGTAAATGGCTAATTCTTTTGGGAAAAATGCAAAAGAACATTGAAAGCCCTGTATGTCAATAAAAAGATCTGAATGATGTTCCGCCATCGTAGCTTGCAACTAACTGATGTATTTACCGCGAGAATGATGATTTTACCTATTCGATTGGATCCGTGCTTTAATCTGTTAGTAGTAAAATTCCTTATAACTTAGTTTGTCTATGCGCGCGGTCTCGTAATGTGCATGTGTGAGCCCTTTTTTACTATATAAATACGTTAGTCGCCCCAAGAGAGCACCATTCCATCACGAACTTCAACATGGAAAACATCTTGAAGTATCTGCAGGAGAGATCCCCAATAAGGAGTTTGCGGTAGTAAAACCTACCGCAATTAAGGAGCGGCGGCAATGTGTGAAATGCAGCAAGTGGCGCATACATATGGACCCTTCGGGATTATGTCGCAGATGTTGTGCGACATGCAAAAGGTTGCGGTTGAGCACAAGAAGATGGTGCTCACACCACCCGAGACCGGTTGCGCAGCAGCCAAGACGTGCTGCACCTCGACCAAGACCGGTCGCGGCAACAACTCCACGGCCACCACAGGCCGCCGTTCCCGATCCCCCCCAGCCTTATCGAGCTGCACCCCGCTCGATCTTGGTTGCCCGTGGTGAGGTGCCTAGGAATTAGGCCCTTACCACTACCCTGCACTACCCGGCCCTTTTCAGGGCCACAGAAAGACTTATCGTAGTTTAGTTGTGACCTAGTGTGTGTCATATTGTGTTTAATACAAATACAATATTTCAATGCAAAGTGAACAAGTTAAGCTTTTTTTTCGTATTTTAACTTTAAATAATTTTTTTCGGGCACTAACAGGCATTTTACAAAAAAATGTTATAGTGCAAAATTATTTCATTTATTGAGGAAAATCGATTTCAACCTTAATTTTGTGTAAATATTTTCAAAACTGTGAATTATAGCGTCTGCGCATGATTTTCAACTTTAAATAATTTTTTTTCGGGCACTTACAGTCATTTTACAAAAAAATTTTATGGCGCAAAATTCTTTCATTTATTGAGAAGAATCGATTCCAACCTTTATTTTGTGTAAATATTTTCAAAACTGTGAATTATAGCCCAAACAATTTTAGTTCTATATTTCATGTCGGTAAAATGAAGGGAAATGCCTTAAAAAAATTAAAATTGTTTATAACAATGATGGTACTACCTGGATTATTTATTGCAACAAATGAAATTTAAAAATGAGGACTTGTACATTAGGGCAGCCCAAACAATTTTAGTTCTATATTTCATGTCGGTAAAATGAAGGGAAATGCCTTAAAAAAATTAAAATTGTTTATAACAATGATGGTACTACCTGGATTAATTAATGCAACAAATGAAATTTAAAAATGAGGACTTGTACATTAGGGCGGCCCAAACAATTTTAGTTCTATATTTCATGTCGGTAAAATGAAGGGAAATGCCTTAAAAAAATTTAAATTGTTTATAACAATGATGGTACTACCTGGATTATTTATTGCAACTGTTTTGGATCTCAATCTTGGAAAACCCCTATAAATAGCGGGATTTTCCAAGGGAGAGATCAGTTGGTGCAGAACCATAAATGAGCAAGTATCAAATGAAATAGTGTTGAGCATCTGTTCTGGCTTTAAAATCTGCATAAGTCTTTTATTTGGACGACCGTCACCAAGCAATTGCCAGTCGATCTTGGAGATTCTCGAGATCCTGGGTGTGCCAAGGCGGCATACGTGAACCTGAAGTTAAAGCAAGCCGTGCTGAAGAAGCACCGGTGGAGGACGCCGTAGTCGAGCCCGATACTGCGGGAAGCAGTGGTTCCTAGTCGATCCGAGAAGTTTGTTCTTGGAATACGGGCAAACTTAAACGCACCTAGGTGGAAAGTGTCTGCTCACGGTATTCGGAGGAGGGCCAACCGTTCGAGAACCTTTGCCAACCTAGAGAAGAAGAGGAACGTTACGGAGGAGACATCCGCAGCTTGCACGGAGGTGGCAAAGCTGTTGCCGGTAGTGGCAATCCGTTTTAAGAATAAAAATAAAGTCTATACTCACGATAGCTGAAGTTGCCGACATTGGACTAACTGTGCCACAACTGCTGCAACAAACGCCATCGCCAGGAAGACGTGTACGAGAGTTTACCACCTGGGCATAACCTGCACCAGGTCGGCAAAGAGAGAAAACAGCGCGGCAACATAATTTTAAGGGGTGAAAGACGAAATCCAACCATAGCCGACGTTGCCGACATTGGACTAACTGTGCCACAACTGCTGCAACGAACGCCATCGCCAGGAAGACGTGTACGAGAGTTTACCACCTGGGCATAACCTGCACCAGGTCGGCAAAGAGAGAAAACAGCGCGGCAACATAATTTTAAGGGGTTGTTGTGACGCTCGACACGTGGAAATCGGCTATAAGAAGCGCGATTTTGAAGGGAGCGATCAGTCCGTACAGAACCATGAAGTGACAAGCCCTATTAAAATAGTTGAGCATTTGTTCCGGCTTTAAAATCTGTATAAGTCTTTTTCTTTGGACGACCATCGCCAAGTAAAATTGCCAGTCGAACTCGGAACTGCCGAGCACCTGGGTATGTCAAGGCGGCATACGTGAACCTGAAGATTAAAGCAAAGCGTAGCTGAAGAAGCACCGGTGGAAGGACGCCGTAGTCGAGCCCGATACTGTGAGGAAACAGTGGTTCCTAGCTGATCCGCGGCGTTGGTACCAAGGTACCAGCAGGACCGAAACTTAATCTTAAGAATAACCATACGGAACCCGGTCATCGCCGACGTTGCCAACCTTGGACTAACTGTGCCACAACCGTAGCAGCCGACGCCATCGCCGAGGAGGCGTATACAATAATTTACCACCTGGGCATAACCTGCACCAGGTCGGCAAAGAAGAAAAACCCTACGGCAAACTCAATTCAAGCCGAAGAAATACGGAACCGGTCATCGCCGACGTTGCCAACCTTGGACTAACTGTGCCACAACCGTAGCAGCTGACGCCATCGCCGAGGAGGCGTATACAATAGTTTACCACCTGGGCATAACCTGCACCAGGTCGGCAAGAGTAGAAAACCTAACGGCAAACTAATTTAAGTGGAGAAATACGGTACCCGGTCATCGCCGACGTTGCCCAACTTGGACTAACTGTGCCACAACTGTAGCAGCCGACGCCATCGCCGAGGAGGCGTATCCAATAGTATACCACCTGGGCATCACCTGCACCAGGTCGGCAAAGTAGAAAGAACTTACGGCAGACTAATTTTAAGTAGAAAAATACGGTACCCGGTCATCGCCGACGTTGCCCACCTTGGACTAACTGTGCCACAACCGTAGCAGCTGACGCCATCGCCGAGGAGGCGTATACAATAGTTTACCACCTGGGCATAACCTGCACCAGGTCGGCAAGAGTGAAAAACCCGACGGCAAACGAAGTTTAAGCAGAAGAAGTACGAAAACCGATCATCGCCGACGCTGCCAACCTTGGACTAGCTGTGCCACAACTGTAGCAGTCGACGCCATCGCCGAGGAGGCGAATAAAAGAAGTTACCACCTGGGCATAACCTGCACCAGGTCGGCAAAGCGTGAAAACCACGTGGCAAATCTTGTAATGGCCGAGAATATGGCATTGCACGACATAACCCCTCCAGCCCGGATGGCCGAGGATGAAGACAATTACGACATGCTCACTACCACCGAGGCCGACCCCAAACCAACACCTGGGGCGGTCTCAAACTGCCCTGCACAGATCGCCGCCCCTGAGACAACGACTGACGCTAGCCGCGCAACTTCCAGGGATAAGCCCCTTGAAGAAGGAAGCGAAGGCGAATTGTGCCAGGACATGGCGCCCAACTCGTTGACTTACTCGAAACATAAGAGTAACAAAGAACCCTGTGACGACGTTAGGCCCTTTGGCTTAAACGTTCGCAAATCATTTGAATACCTACCCATGGAGTGCCCAGCTTTCAATACTAGAGCGAAGCGCCGTTTATGGGAGGAGAAGTACAGTGTAGACATGGAGATTCATAGCAAGTCTAAAGAAGACTTGGCGGATGGATCTATAAATATGATAATGGAAGAAGAGATGCCACCATGGGAATGGCGAATGCCACCTCAATGGGAGGAAGAATATGAAATGCCAAGCTATGAGGACGAACCTAGAGGTCCGGCGCTGCCACCGTTAAGTCGGCAAATTCCGCCAACTCAAGGGGGAGTCCGGCAGAAGCTAAAGAAGAAAAGAAAGTTAAACAAATGTGGATGCCACCCTTGGAGGAGGGGTATCGGCGATACATTTGCGATGACAACCAACCCAGGCAATGGATAAAACTAAGAACTAGGAGGAAGAAGAAAAAATGGAATAGAAAGCGAGGAATAGCAAATACGTTACTAAATTTAAATTCTGCGACCTTGCCAAGGATTGATGTAATAGTAGAAGGTATTCCAGTAAGAGCATTGCTCGACACCGGGGCTAGCCGAAATATAATTAATAGTACGCTGCTACCCCCATCAATCAGGAATAGAGCGCTAAGAGGTGAAATGAGACTGGCCTGCGGCGAAACCCAGCACGCAACGAGAGGAGATATACAGCAACGTGTGAAAATTAAAAATATGACAATGCTGACTAAATTTACGATTATGGACGAGTTAAACGAAGACGTCATTTTGGGAATGCCTTGGTTCAAAAATAATGAAGTTGTAATGGACATAAACCGTTGTTGTATATACCTGGGAAACACCACCAGAGATATCGTATACTGGGGGAAGCGAGACGCAGACGAAGAAGATGAGGATAGTATCACTATTCCGTATGTACCGGAAATAGACAAAGAAGAATACACTCAGATTTTGATAGACTTTGCAGAATTATTCAAAGAAAGTGTACAACAAAACACAACGAAAGCTACCCAGCACCGGATCCGATTGACTAATACGAAACCAGTCCGAGTGAGGCCATATGCGCTATCAGAAATTAAGAGAGTAGCGGTTCAAGAACAGGTAGCAGAGATGCTTCGGGCGGGAGTAATCTCGCCGAGCACCTCTGAGTATTGTGCGCCGGTGGTAGCAGTAACGAAAAAAGATGGAACTATGAGATTCTGTTTGGACTATCGGAAGTTGAATGAAGTAACCCAAGAAGAAGTGGCAGCACTGCCAGTAATCCCGAACACATTGAAAGAAATTGGAGAAGCCCGAGTTTTCTCGACGCTGGACCTCAAAGCCGGTTATTGGCAAATACCAGTAGCAGAAGCAGATAGACACCTAACGGCATTTGGTTTATTGGATGGAAGCACTTACGAATTTAATGTAATGCCTTTTGGCCACAGGAATGCGCCAGCTACATTCCAGAAACTAATGTCGGAGGTTCTAAGTGGGGAACTGCAGCAGTTTACGAGAGTATACTTGGATGACGTGATCATTTTTTCACCAGATCACAGAACACACCGACAACACCTCCAAAAGGTGTTGGAAAGACTCTCGATTTACCAGCTGAGATGCGGAGCAGAGAAATGTGTAATTGGGGTGAACGAGTTAGAATACTTAGGTTTTAAAGTCAAAGAAGATTGTAATACTCCACAACGGAAACATTTGAACGATGTGGAAAAATTCCCTCCACCAACATGTAAAAAACAATTGCAGTCATTTTTGGGCCTAGTAAACTGGCTGAGAGAATATATTCTCCAGGCAGCGGAGCGTTTAGAACCTTTAACGCTACTTTTGCAAAAGGAAAAACCTTTCCGTTGGCGAGCCAAACAACAAGAAGCGTTTGACGATGTAAAGAAATTTATGGCACAGCCAATGCAGCTATGGAGACCGCATCCAGGGAAGCAATTCTACTTGCAAACAGACGCCTCAAAAATAGGAATAGGCGCAGTGCTCTACCAGATAAACGACCAAGAAGAACGACGCATTATTGCATACGCGTCGCATAAACTTACTAAAGCAGAACAAGCATACCACGCAAATGAACAAGAGTGTATGGCCGTGGTCTGGGCGATTAAACATTTCCGACAATATTTGGAAGATGCCCCATTTATTTTAAAGACCGACTCTCAAGCATTGACGTGGTTGCATCGTCTGAAGGACACTAAATCAAAACTGACAAGATGGGCATTACTGCTTCAAGAATACTCGTTTCGGGTTATCCACTGTCCGGGAAAAGAAAATGCGTTGCCAGATTACCTATCACGGAACCCAGAAGATACAGTAAGAGATCCTGAGACGTTTAACGAAGAAAGAATGGTCCCACCTACAAAGGAGAAGAAACCCAAGAATCTGATAGCGATGTTCCAGCCCCAGGAGATTCAGAGCCTGGAAGAGCGAGTAAAAGAGGGACAAGATGAAGACGACGAAACGAGAGGAACTAAGAAACAATGGTTACGAGAAGCTAAGAAACCTCCAGAGCAGCGACCATCATGGTGGAATTACTACATCGTGCAAGATGAATATCTATTTAGGCTGTACTTGAATAGATTGTGTCTAGTAGTGGGTAAATTTGACAAACAGGACGTATTTGAAGCCTACCATTCATATAGTGAAGCTCTTCATCCAGGAGCACAAGAAACTAGTAGAGCTATTCGCCGTTACTACTATTGGGCCAATCTGGAGAAAGAAGTCCGAAAATTTACAAAAAGATGTGATGTTTGTAGACAGATCAAAGCAGGGCCACCTCAAAAGAAAGCTGCGCTGGGGAGTATTCCAGCAGAAGCACCATTCCAAGTAATAGCATGTGACATAATGGGTCCATATGAGGAGACCAACAGGAAGAACCGATTTCTGATAGTGGCAATGGACGTATTTACTAAATGGACAGAAGCTGTTCCGGTAGCTAGAGTAACCGCATCAAAGGTTATTAAGTTTTTGAAGGATGAGGTGTTTAGTAGATACGGATATCCGAAGGAGATAAGATCAGACGATGGTGCTCAGTTTAGAGGAGCAGTGTTCGAACAATTTTGCAGGTCGAATCATATTAAATGGACATCCTCCCCCATTTATCATCAGCAAGCAAATCCAGCGGAACGAAGATGGCAGGAAATGAAGAAGGCTTTAAGCGCCGCCATCTTAGAACGACCTACCACAGTATGGGATACACAAATTCCGCAGGTCCTCTATGCATTAAGGACGCGGAAAAATGAAGCTACCCAAAGTACTCCAGGAGAACTACTACTAGGGTACGAGTTGAAGAGACCAGGGGAATGGGCTATTGTACGTGATGAAGTCGAAGCAATACCACGCCCTGAAGAAATAATCCAAGTTAGACAGGAAGCAAATCGGAACCAGAAGGCCTATCAGCAAAAATATGCCCCTACCCCGAGAATACCAACCATTAAATTTAGAGTTGGGGAAAGAGTTTGGGTCAAGAATTTCGCCCCGAAAGCGCCATTTGCACCCAAGTGGATAGGACCGTATGAAGTTTTGGAGGTCCTGGGATCTTCAACCTACCAAATTGACAAAGATGGAGCTTCATCGAAAATACATATTAACGATCTAGTAATCTAGTGCAAGTTATGCCCAGGTGGTGAACTCCTGTACACGCCTCCCTGGCGATGGCGTCGGCTGCTGCGGTTATGGCACGGATTGTCCAAGCTTGGCAACGTCGGCGATGACCGGTTCTCGTCGTACACTTCTTCTTAAAATTAATTCTCTAGGTGGAATGGTGCTCGGAACGATTGGCCCTCCTCCGACGATCGTGAGCGGACTCTTTCCCCTAGGTGCCTGCAAAATCTGTCCGTATTCCAGGTACAAACTTCTAAGACGGCCAGGAACCACTGTTTCCTCACAGTATCGGGCTCGACTACGGCGTCTCTCCGCCGGTGCTTCTTCAGCACGCCTTGCTTTTAATCTTCAGGTTCACGTATGCCCTCTTGACATACCCAGGTCTCCGGAAGCTCCAAGATCAACTGGCAAATTTTTTGGTGACGGTCGTCCAAAGAAAAAGACTTATGCAGATTTTAAAACCCAGAAATAATGCTCCACAATTACTTTTAGCTATTTACTGTTTCATGGTTCTGCACCGACTGACTCTTCCCCGCGAAATCGCGCTCTTTATAGCCGATTTCCACGTGGCGAATACCACAACACCCCCCCCCTTAAGAGCATTAATTATGGGATGTTTATTTAACTGTACCCATCTGGTACAATTATACTGTATTTATAACATCAACCTTAAAAATAATTAAACCTAAAACCAACATATATCTAAGTCCAAAAACAACAATAAAAACTAATAACTAAGTTCATAACAACAACAACAAAACTAATAACTTAGTCCAAATAAACAAGTTTTAAAATCACTTCCTTTCGTAGGATGATTTCTCTTTTTCTCTAGTCCGAGGCGATTTCTCAACCTCCGTAGCTCTAGCTTCGATAGGTGGTTCTTCTCCAGGTGACCTGGCATAGGCCTCCTGTGGATAGTTCTCTCGCGACCTGGGGGACTCCTTGGAGGCTTTAGGTGGCTTCTCTCTCGGCTGCCTCAATGCTGGTACGGCGACCTCGGGCTGAGGGGCCGTAATTTCTTCCACGTCTGGTGGCTTCTCATTAGGCTGCCTCAATGGTACCTCGGCGACCTCGGGCTGAGGGGCCGGAATTTCAGGGATTTCACGGGGTTGGCTATGGAGCTCTTCCTCTTTACTTTCAATTTTGTCCTTGAATTCTGGCGGTGGCGAGATTACATCGAACTCGTCCTCCTGGACCACGTCTGGTGGCTCCAGAATTCTATATTTCGTCTTCTTGTCTTCCTGGACCACGTCTGGTGGCTCCAAAACTTCATATTTAGCTTGCGACAGAGCTGCACAAGTCATTCTTCTAAATTTTACGCCCTCCTCCGAGTCCGAAGTTGGGGGTGAGACACGACGCTGTCTCTTAGTACCAGGAACCTCCACCGGTGATCCATCCGGAAATACGAATCTCGGCTTCTTTGGCTTTGGTACGCTTGCTTGTTGCTGCGATTGGACAGCCGCAAATTCCTCGTTTCCCTCGTCTACGTCCCGCTTCCCCCAGTATACTATATCCCTGGCGGCGCCCCCTAGGTGTACACAACATCGGTTTATATCCATCACCACTTCATTACTCTTAAACCATGGCATGCCCAAAATAACATCCTCATTTAACTCATCCATGATTGTAAATTTGGTTAGCATTGTCATGTCCTTGATCTTCACTTGTTGCTGGATATTACCTCTTGTCGAATGATGGGCTTCACCGCAGGCTAGTCTCATCTCGCTTCTCGGAGTCCTATTCTTGATGGTTCGGGGCAGCAGGGTACTTCTAATAATATTCCGGCTGGCCCCCGTATCGAGCAAGGCTCTTACTGGAATTCCTTCTACTATAATGTCGATCCTCGGCAATGTCGCAGAATTCAAATTTAATAGCGTATTCGCTATTCCCTGCTTCCTATTTCTTCTCTTCTTCTTTCTTCTAGCTTTTCTTTTCCTAATCCCCTGTTGCACGGGTAGGTTTTTATCATAAATATACCGAAGGTACCCTTCCTCTGAGGGTGGCATCCATATTTGTTTAATTTCCTTTTTCTTTTTCCGCTTCTGCCGGACTCCCCTTTGAGTTGGCGGAATTTGCCGACTTAACGGTGGCAGCGCCGAACCTCTAGGTTTGTCCTCATAGCTTGGCATTCCACCTTCTTCCTTTAATCGAGATGGCATCCGCCACTTCCACGGTGGCATCTCCTCTTCCATAATTTCATTCCGAATTCTTCCCTCCCATAATTGGCGCTTCGCTCTTGTATTGAAAGCTGGGCACTCCATGGGCAGGTATTCAAATAATTTGCGATCGTTTAAGCCAAAGGGCCTAACGTCGTCACAGGGTTCTTTGTTACTCTTGTGTTTCGAGTAAGTCAACGAGTTGGGCGCCATGTCCTGGCACAGTTCGCCTTCGCTTCCTCCTTCAAGGGGCATATCCCTGGCAGTTCCGCGGCTAGCTTCAGTCAATTTCTCAGGGGCGGCGATCTGTGTAGGGCAGTTTGAGACCGCCCCAGGTCCTTTCCTGGGGACGGCCTCGGTAGTTGAGAGCATGTCGTGTTCTTCTTCGTCCTCCGCCGTCCGGGCTGGAGGGGTTTCACTGTGTAGGGCCATAATTTCGGCCAATGCAATGTTTGCCGTACGCGGCTTCTTCGCTGCCGACCTGGGGCAGGTTAGGCCCAGGTGGTAGATCCTTGTTCTCGGTGTTTCGGGGTCGGCACTAGGTTCTGGAGGTGAGGCCTCACCGTCCAGCTCTTGGCGTCGCCTGTTTTTCGTTATCTAGTCGAAAACACACGTCTGCCACGTGGTTTTCGTCTTCCGCCGACCTGGTGCAGGTTATGCCCAGGTGGTATTCGCTTGCACGCGCCTTTCTGGCGATGGCGTCAGCTCCTATAGGGGTGGCACAGTCCGTCCAATGCTGGCAGCGCCGGCTATGTCGGATTATCGTAGTATTTCTTTTTTAAATTAGTCTGCCACGTAGTTTTCGCGTCTTGCCGACCTGGTGCAGGTTATGCCCAGGTGGTAAACTATTGTATTCGCCTCCTCGGTGATGGCGTCGGCTATTATAGCTATGGCACGGGTTGTCCAATGCTGGCAACGCCGGCTATGTCGGATTTCCGTTGATTTACTTCTTTTAATTAACTTGCCACGTGGTTTTCACGTCTTGCCGACCTGGTGCAGGTTATGCCCAGGTGGTGAACTCCTGTATTCTTCTCCTCGACGATGGCGTCGACTGCTGCAGGTATGGCACAGGACGTCCAATGCTGGCAACGTCGGCTATATCGGTTTCTCGTAGTTTTACTGCTTCAAATTATTTTGCCGTAGGTTTTTACTTCTTCGCCGACCTGGTGCAAGTTATGCCCAGGTGGTGAACTCCTGTACACGCCTTCCTGGCGATGGCGTCGGCTGCTGCGGTTATGGCACGGATTGTCCAAGCTTGGCAACGTCGGCGATGACCGGTTCTCGTCGTACACTTCTTCTTAAAATTAATTCTCTAGGTGGAATGGTGCTCGGAACGATTGGCCCTCCTCCGACGATCGTGAGCGGACTCTTTCCCCTAGGTGCCTGCAAAATCTGTCCGTATTCCAGGTACAAACTTCTAAGACGGCCAGGAACCACTGTTTCCTCACAGTATCGGGCTCGACTACGGCGTCTCTCCGCCGGTGCTTCTTCAGCACGCCTTGCTTTTAATCTTCAGGTTCACGTATGCCCTCTTGACATACCCAGGTCTCCGGAAGCTCCAAGATCAACTGGCAAATTTTTTGGTGACGGTCGTCCAAAGAAAAAGACTTATGCAGATTTTAAAACCCAGAAATAATGCTCCACAATTACTTTTAGCTATTTACTGTTTCATGGTTCTGCACCGACTGACTCTTCCCCGCGAAATCGCGCTCTTTATAGCCGATTTCCACGTGGCGAATACCACAACATGGTACTACCTGGATTATTTAATGCAACAGATGAAATTTAAAAATGAGGACTTGTACATTAGGGCGGCCCAAACAATTTAAGTTCTATATTTCATGTCGGTAAAATGAAGGGAAATGCCTTAAAAAAATTAAAATTGTTTATAACAATTATGGTACTACCTGGATTATTTACTGAAACAAATGAAATTTAAAAATGGGGACTTGTAGTTTACGCTAAGGTAAACATTTTTAGTTAAATATTTTCTTGCTATAAAGTTGAGCCAAATACCTAGAAAAATTAATAAGAACCCATTCCAATTAAGTAGGTGCACGTAATGCTTTCTTCCTGATAATTTAGTCTATTTATGTGTGCCTCTATATACAGTTACATGCTGCGCATGTGGTTGACTTTTAAATTAGTTATCCTACATCCTAACTTTATTTAAATAAAACAACTTATATTTTATTATTGCAACATTTTTAATTTCCAAGTATATAGTATATTATACATATTTATATATTTACAATTATTACATACATACTGACCAATAATTAAAATTAAAATTCTTACAACAATACACAACATACATTACTAATATCTACTTCTAAATTCTAAACAACAAACCTAAAACTAACTGCTAAACAATATATTACATTTCGGCGGAGTAGGGAAAGTGGCTAAAGTGTTTAAGCCGCTGCTTGCACTTTGCGACTTTCTCCTGCGCCGCCTTCATCATTTGCCTTAAAACTAAAATTTGTCTATCGCAGTCCGTCACTACACTTTCACTTTGTTCCATCTCACTTATTATTGTTTGTCGCACTTTCAACGCCGCCGCAAGCGCGTCCCTTTGGCTGGGTGTAAATTCACCCAACCACTGAGGCTTGCCTTCCCCACTTGCAATATTTTCAGTCCGTCGCTTCTTTAACGCTTTTATTGCAAGCGGAGATTGGGGTCTCTTAAAGGACAGCCTGTGCTCTGTCTCCTCATCCCCCTCGACGACAATAATTTCGGCCGTTGATGCTGCGGAGGAAGTTGGTGGTTCTGTTGGCGGAACACGAACGGTATTTTTCTTCTGCTTCTTCTTCAGTGACAAACTCCGCAAGGCAGGCATCTTGAGAAGTTTCTCTAGTTTGCCGCCACCACCACCACAACCAGCTGCTGGACTCGCCTCCTTTACAATTACGTCGCTGAGAATGACGACGCTCGACTCACGATCCTGCTGTTGACGGGTAGAAATCTCCGCCACCATCTCAGCACATGCCGCGTCCTCGGCCTGTTCCTCCGCACCCTGCTCGGTCAAGTTGCGCTGCTCCAACACCCATTCTTACACCGTGCGTGGTGTTAACACTAATGAGGGGTCAAACCCATCTAGCATTGCTTCTTCAGCCGCACTACCGAAACTAAATAAAGACATTAGGTCACTCTCCATTTTTTAACTTTGCTTTTGGTCTTTAACGCCACTAACACAAGTCGTACAACAACTGCGAACTGATCCGCTGCTCGTGCGTCGCCTTCCTTTATACACGTCAAGACCACCCCCACTTCTCAAACCCAGCCAACAAGTTTACCCTCTTCGGTCTTTCTTGACGTCACGACTTCCCAAGGACGAAACTACTTCTCCAGCGGATCGTTCGGGTCTCAACCAATTGAATAACTTATTTTATTCTTAAATTTACTTATTTTCCATAATTTCAGTTATATTACATATAAACACTTTTTTTTTATATTTCACTTACAAATGCAAACATGGCATTTTAGCTACTTTACATTTAAACTACTAAAACAGTTAATTAAAATATTATTAATATGGACTTTCCAGCGGGCAATTTTTTTTTATAAAAACGATTGTATTACGCGCAATAAATTTTCTGCATTACGTTCAGGATCTGACTTAAAAAACTCTATGTCTGCATGCCCCCAAGGTAGCGTTTTTGTGCTATTTGGAATTACATAACGTTTATCGTCGTTGTGCGACAGAGCAACTTTATTTATAACCTGCGTATAAACATCATGTAATTCACTTCGAAAGGTTTTCATTTTTCGAAATATTAACCCACCTTGTTCGACGATTTTCCGGTAATCATCTTGATAAAGTTCTTTCTCGATAACACACTTTTTAATCCCTTTAGCTTTTTTCAATTCGTTGCCTACAGATTTTACATAGTAAGCTTTGGCTCCAGTGCCATAAAAAGAAATTATTGGATCACCTGGAAATTCATCCTTCATCCTACCCAATACGGATTTACTTTTAACTATATTGAACTTATTTTCTTCTGGGTAGTTTGATGTATCGAACATGTTTGGGTTTTCTGTTATTGTGCGATAAAAATTATCGGTCGACACTTTTATTATAAGCGAATCCGTGTCAGTGTAAAGTAGGGAAGCATTATTGCCAAACTTTTTCTTAATGAAGTTATAGAAAAAATCATAAATTACTGTTTTTGATATGTCCAATATGGAAAATCCTATATATATTGGTTTATTGTACATAATTTTTAATTTATCCATGTGAATCGCAACAAAGTTTTCAGAAAATATGGAGCGGCTATTGAAATTCGGGCGAGAAATTAATGCCCTAGCTCCAACTTTACCGCGACTACTTTCCCATTGAGTAATCAATTTAATGTCTTTTCGCTTTTCCACGTTTTCCATGGTCTTACCAAAAACAGCATTTATTATTAATTTAAAAAGGTCTTTACCAAATTTTGTTGTGGCTTAGTTTCGCAGTTCAGTGTTAAAGTCAATGTATTTCTTTAGCCACTTAGATTGATCGAATTTTAACACTCTATGAGTTTGCATTACCATCAGACCGTTGCAGATGGCTTGTTTTAGCGTTCTATAGTGAACAACATATCTCTTTTTGTCGTTTAAATTCGGAATTAATTTTGGTAATTTTGCTGTCTCAGTAGGAGGTATTATGTTTTCTACTAAGAACGGAAGATCAGAATGTGCATCATGTAATTCTTCAGGGTAATGAACATCCACTTCGAAAACATATCTTTGCGGGCTATCATCGTCAACAGCCAAAATATTTAAATCAAGTATTTCACCTGCTGAGAGCCATCTAAAACCGCCTAATGGTAAAGTTTGGGACATACTATGACCGTATAGGTTTGTTGCATCCAGATAGCTTATAAATGAAGAAGGTTCGTTGGGGTCAAAATTTGGTAAAAATGAATTATTGGCAATATGCATTCTATCTGTACACTGACTTATGCCACCGCGAATTCCCTTTTGGAAAAAATGAATTATATCAATATCCGATAGCAGTTCTAACTCCACCTTGGTCATGCGCAACATACAATCAAATGATAAACTTGGAAGGGTAAAATACTGCGCAGGATCAAGTTTGTAAACTTTTAAACATGTATGGCGAAATTGCTCAAAAACATCAGTTAATAACAATACGTCAGGCTTTAAATATAAATCCGAATAATCACCTAAATTCTTACATGCAAACAAGCGCCACACTTCTTTAGCCCTTACATAGCACTCATCACTGATATGCTCTTCTCGTAAATTATCATAAAATTCATTTTTTGTTGGAAGATTGCGATTATTCATTTTATCGATAGAATCAATAAAACTATAGGGAAAAACGCCTTTTTGACGCATTAAATTAAATTCATCATCGTTAACAAAATGTTTTCGAGTTTCTCTAAATTCATTAGCATTAAAATCATTACCCAAATTTTCCAGAGATGCTGATAACAATTTAAAGCTGTCAATAAATCGCAACTTTAAAATTTTCCGCTTGGTTTGCCCGGTTTTTCGATCAATGTAGTCATGCATGTAAATACTCTTTGTGAATGATACATATTTCTCCTTACTTTGAGCTATAACTTCAATGTGGCTGTCATAACCACTTAAATTGTGGAAAATAATGGGGATAAAGTTTGGTATTTGATAATTTAAATTACAAATGGAATGTGCGGCACCATATCTTTTCTTGCCAGTTATGTGGCAATGGTCTTTAACTTTACCATCATTACCCTCAAAGGATCGCTCACATATCCCGCATGTCGTAGCGTTTTCAAATTCTTGTTGCTCAGTGGCTGTTAAATGGTGCATTGGTTTTATATCTTTCAAATATGTATTATAAAGGAACCTTAAATCGGTCTCGATACGATCCACAAAAACTTTGGCGGCATCAGTGCCCCGATATAGCTCAAACTTGGATAAGGGATCATCAAAAGAGCATTTAATTAAATATGCAAAAGAGTATGGCTCATCTTTTAAACTTTTAACAGTATAAGAATTTTGATTATTTGGTTCTACTGTCTCGATAGGTTTTAAAACGGATTCAAAATCCGCGTAAACAACAAAGGGAACACGCATTTGTTTTTCGATACTCTCAAATTTTAAAATATTTTCAGGTACACTCTTTCCAAATTTATCTATTTTGCGATCCATTGAGGGTGTCAGCGCATAGATATGCTTACAGTCATGCTTTTGATGTAATATTAAAGCTCCTGGTGAGCCGAAGGAGATTAAACACCCATCACAAAAATATAATTGCCCATTATGTTTCGATATTTGACTGGAAACTAAACGAGACAAATCTTTTATCCAACAGTAATGACTTTTTATACAGTTTTCTTCACAAACATGCTCATCATCGGAATTTTTAATATTACAATCTTCAGTTATTAACAATAAATTTACATGTATTGGTAGCTTTTCTGTAGCATATCGTAATGGGCCGACAACCTCATAAAGTATTTTATTATTTTTAAAATAAGATTCTAGACCATATACATTAACGGAAATATTATTTAAAGCCTCAAACTTTTTTATGTCACACAATTTTACTGGAAAATCAATACCTGTAAAGTTCAATGAGGTGCTGTAGTGCGGGTAGGAACTAAGTTGTGAGGGATCTGCGACTACCGGAAATAATGCTGACATTATGGCCCAAGCAAAACAACACTGGTCCTGATTCATCACATTGATCATAGCTTTCTTGTATTCGATAAATCTTGGCAACTTTATGTACGATGAACCACCAATGGGTGCATACTTATTAATATTCACCTCCAAGTATAGGATTTTTTCTAGGGCCCACCCTGCAAAACGAAAAAAGGATAATTAAATTATTGTATTTCACATTAAAACTAACTGTAAAGGGAAACTTTTCTATTCTACCATACCTGAATCTTTCTCTTGAAATTCTGTAGACTGCACCTTCATTGCCTCTACAAATGATTTGTAAACATCCTTCAAATCGCTTCCTACCGCAACTATTTCATTACTGGTATTAAAAGATTTCTCACTAAACAATTCCTGCGTTGGAAGAAAATATCTGCCAACAACCACCATATTTATTTTCAACGTATGTTCTCTACGTAGTATCTCCATTATGAACTGCAACACTTTCGATTCAATTTCAGCAAAAAATGCTGAATAGTCCACATGTTCATTTTCACTGCTAATATGATATGATGCGATTCTATTTTTAAATGCAGAATTTATTAGCTGAACACCATCACAGAGTGGCACACAAGATTTATTTTTATGGTCTGACGTTCTTGAATGGGCTGACATCTGTCGTGGAACCATTACGTCACATACTGCACAATTCTGCATAGTTGATGTAGATGCACCACCATCAATTCTTCGCCGCTTATCTCCAACAACAGCATTATCAAATCTTTTTTCACAAGATTCTCTTTGATGTCGTAACATAT
Source organism: Polydrusus tereticollis (assembly GCA_963920685.1). Taxonomy (NCBI): domain Eukaryota; kingdom Metazoa; phylum Arthropoda; class Insecta; order Coleoptera; family Curculionidae; genus Polydrusus; species Polydrusus tereticollis. The sequence continues at coordinate 86,702,924 of OY987332.1, forward strand.
TAGCTGAGCGAATAAACGACATATCACACTTTTCACACTTGTAATAATTCATGATTGCTAACTATACAATTCACAAACTCGGAACTTGCACTAAGAAATGAAACGACTCCAACTCGTTTATATAGATGGCAAGCAGGTGTGCACTATAATTGTCAAGGTCACAAAATCAAGTTCAAGATCAAGGTCAAAGCCAAGGGCAAGTTCAAAGTCAAGGTCAAGGTCAAGTTCAAGGTCAAGGTCAAAGCCAAGGGCAAGTTCAAAGTCAAGGTCAAGTTCAAGGTCAAAGTCAAGTTCAAGGTCAAGGTCAAAGTCAAGGTCAAGTTCAAGGTCAAGGTCAAATCCGGGTTAGTCAAGGTCATCCAAGGTCAAGGTCATTCGGGTTAGGTCAAGGTCATCCAAGGTTAAGGTCATTCGGGTTAGGTCAAGGTCATCCAAGGTCATTCGGGTTAGGTCAAGGTCATCCAAGGTCAAGGTCATTCGGGTTAGGTCAAGGTCATCCAAGGTCAAGGTCATTCGGGTTAGGTCAAGGTCATCCAAGGTCATCCAAGGTCATTCGGGTTAGGTCAAGATCAAGGTCATAAAAAGTGGAGGGGGATCCGCAGTTCTCTCAAACTTTGACTACTGGTTGTATTTTGCCGAAAAGCAATGTTGTTAAATTCGTATTCGGTTGATACGTTTTTTATACGGGATTCCGCATCCGCTATAGTATTTTGAGAATAGCTTATATAAGATGCATATACAAAAATATTTTTTGATTCGCACCAATTCCATATTTTTTTGGAGATTCTGTTGAGGTTAGTGTATTGAACGCTTCCCATTTTATTAATGGTAGCAATAGCTGTAACATTATCAATTCGCAATAAAATATTTTTGTTAAAAATATTTTTTGCGAATGTTCGTAACACGTTAAAGGCAGCTAGCAACTCTAGGTAGTTAATATGGAATCTTTTTTCTTCGTCGTTCCAGAACCCATGTGTTTTATTTGTTCCACAGTTTCCGCCCCAGCCTACCGTTGACGCATCAGAAAAAATTTCTGAGTAAAAACCCTTGTTCTTAATAGACTGTTTATTATTTGGGATGTTATCTAACCACCATTGAAAATCTGTATTTAAATAATCAGGGAGGATCATTTTCGTACCATAGTTATTATTAGTAAGGGAGAGAGCTATACATTTTTCTCGTTCAAAATCTTTTAAATGTAACCAACCGTATCTAACAGCGGGTTTTGCGGCAACTAATGTACCAATTAGTCTTGCAAATTCTCTGATATAACAGACTCTTTTGCTTATGAACAGTGATCATTTTTTCAATAGTTTTTGCTTTCTAATTGCTGGTAAACTAATTGTCATATCCATGCTGTTTATTGTAAAACCCAAGTATGTAATTGTTTGTTTTGGAATAATTTCACTTTTATTCCAGCCAACGATAAAACCTAAATTTAACAACAGAGTATACGCTTCTTTGAAAATGACCTGAAAGGGTCGAAACACGCGTGTCAGGTAACTGAATAAATAGTGAAACATAACAAGCAATTTTAATTTTACCCATAATGGAGTATACGCAGTTTTTACATTATCAGCACATTGTGTATAGTTTTGTGAAATGATTAAAAGTCGTCTAAATATGCTGAGCAAATTAAGTTCCTTTCTCGGAGATACGTTAATATTGGTCTTATTATTTTAGTGAAAATATATGGTCCCAAATTTAAACCGAATGGTAAACAAGTAAATTGATATGCCTGACCATTAAAATAAAAACGTAAATATTTCCTATATTTCATATTAATTGGTAATGAAAAATATGCGTCTTTTAAATCGACACTAGAAAAATAATAGCCTTGCATGATTAATTTTAAGACTGTCCTGTTATCTTCAAGCTTAAAATGGGGTGCTGTAATAAACTTGTTTAGGTTTTTTAAGTTTAAAATAAATCTGTATTTACCATTTGGTTTTTGTGTTAGGAAAAAGGAAGAAAAAAATTCTCCTTTTTCCGGGTTACATTTTTGTACAGCTCCTAATATGATTAGTTCATTAATAGCCTTTTTATATTTGGACATTTCGGACCTACATATATTAATTGTCGGTCGGAATTGTTAAATGGGTGTGGTATCAAATGGAATTAAAATACCTTTAATCCAGTTTAAAATAACTTTGTTATTAGTTATTTTCATCCATTAATTTACCTGGTTAGAAAGACGTCCCGCAGATTGAGTTGTTATTTCCGAGGGGCATACGACTTCTGGTGGTACTGAGGTCGTTTGGGTATGTTGTAGTTTCTGGGGAAGGTCTTTTTCTTTGAGATGTTTCGGTGACGCTGATAGTTTAAATAACCCGAGTTTGTCGTTTTACCGTCTTGTCGTTGTATGCCCGATGATCCGGGCTGTGGTTCAAATGTAGAAAAACGCTTCAGGTTCCAAGGCTTTTTGTGGAAGGAGTCCCGTTTCAATTCCTTCCCAGCCTTGATTACTGTTTTCTCAGATTGAATTAATTCCTGGAGGTTTTTTCCAAACAAAAATTCATCGATCGGACAATCAGCAACGATCTTTCGTTTATCCTCTCTAAGAAAAGGTTTAATTAAAAAGCGTCGATGGTTTGATAATTGGTAGAAATTATCCACTGTCAGCTAAGGTAGATAGCAAGTTTTGTGGATAAACTGTATCTTGATCGTTGATAATCGTAGATAGGAGGTGCCCCATACCTACCAAGGCACTCGCAACCTGACTTTGTAGTTGTATCAAAAATTGATCTTGCTTTTTAGCCTCTCGTGTTAAACAAACCTCAATTTCGTTGTTTAGTATTGGTGGATTCAGGGCTTTGCAGTTGTCTGGAGGGATATATTTCTTAAATAGGTCCTCCGTTATATTTTTATCCACCCCTTTTATAGTGTTATTGATAGGAACTTGATATGAGCATAAGTAGCCACAAAGCGTGGAGACTTCTAAAGCGCTTAAACAACGACCCTACCAACTCAAGGGCCCATGCCAACGTAACAGCAGATCAAATAGCAGCTCAGCTCGTGAAAAATGGCAAACCCGATCAAATGCCACCGAAGAAGGCAACCAATATTAACCGAATAGAGGATAACGAGACGACCAACCTATCCACCCCCTTTACAATGGAAGAACTGAACGCTGCCATAAAGAAATGCAAACCACGGAAGGCCGCTGGCCGGGACGACATCCTGACAGAACAGATCAAGCATTTCGGGACGAAAGCAAAACGGTGGCTTCTGAACATGTAAAATGCCTGTCTACAACAGTGCAAGCTTCCTAAAATCTGGCGAAATGCCAGGATCATAGCTATCCTCAAACCGGGCAAAGAAGCTAATAACCCAAAGAGCTACCGTCCGATCTCGCTGCTATGCCACACGTATAAAATCTTTGAAAGATTAATATACAACCGACTCTCACCGACCGTGGATCCAATCCTTATACCACAACAGGCTGGATTCCGCCCCGAAAAAAGCTGTACGGCACAAGTGCTCAATCTAACTCAGCACATTGAGGATGGTTTCCAAGGGGGATATATAACGGGTGCCATTTTCTTCGACCTTACGGCGGCATATGACACCATCAACCTCCGACTCCTGATGCAGAAGATATATCATACAACCAAAGATATCAATCTCACGAACATTATCAGGAGCCTGCTTCAAAATCGGAGGTTCCTGGTGGAGTTCCAGGGAAAGCGAAGCAGGTGGAGGAACCAGAGAAACGGCCTGCCACAGGGAAGCGTGCTGGCACCACTACTCTTTAACATATATACCAACGACCAACCCCTCCCCGAAGGAACCAAGAGCTATATATATGCAGACGATAGGGCAATCACAGCACAAGGGAAAACTTTCGAAGAGATGGAACAACGCCTGAGCGGGGCCCTAGTAACGTTGGACTCGTACTACAGAAATAACCAGCTGAAGCCGAACCCGACAAAAACGCAGGTATGCGCCTTCCATCTTAAGAACAAGCAGGCCAGCAGAAAATTACAGGTCGAATAGAAGGGAATACCTTTGGAGCACTGCCCTAACCCTAAATACTTGGGCGTAACACTGGACAGGGCCTTAACGTTCAGGCGTCACTGCCTAAACACCAAACTGAAAGTCAGCGGAAGAAACAATATAGTACGTAAGCTGACAAGCTTTAACTGGGGAGCCAAACCTGGGGTTCTCAAGGCCTCAGCACTCGCCCTCTGCCACTCCGCCGGCGAGTATGCATGCCCGGTTTGTATAGCTCAGCACATGCAAAACAAGTTGATGTCGCCCTCAACGAGACAAGCAGAATCATCACCGGATGCTTGAAGCCAACTCCCCTGAACAAAATCCACCACCTGGCTGGCATCGCTCCTCCTGCCATCCGTAGGGAAGCAGCTGCACTCAAAGAGCGATCCAAAGCAGCAACATCTGAACGCCACCCCCTCTACGGCCTCCAATCGGCCCACCAGCGACTAAAATCAAGGCGAAGCTTCCTGAGATCGACAGAAGATTACGAGGTACCTAAAACCAGAGTGGAACTCTGGGGGAAGACCTCAAACCAACACTGGATGAAGCCGAATGAAGAGCTGGCACCGGGAGGCGGTGAAAACTGGGAAATCTGGAAGGCGTTGAACAGACTGCGGACGGACACGGCGAGATCGAGAGACACCTTAAATAAGTGGGGCTACCCCGTGGACTCCGACCTCTGTGATTGTGGAGAACTGCAAATCACGCAACATATGTACACCTGCCCGCTGTGCCCCGCTAGATGTACCATGGAGGACCTTATGGCAGCGAAGCCGAACGCAATTGACGTCACCCGCTTCTGGGCACAAAGTGTTTAGCTCACGTCTGTGACTATAGACATTTGGTATAATGTGTTAATTAATTAGTATTTATTGTTATCTAATGATGCTTCTGACACGAATAAATAAATAAATATAGTGTAATTATTCCAGCGTAGAGCAATCTCGCTATGAAAGTCTTTTCCCGATTTTTTTTTACAGTTTGGGTTGGTTCCTAATATATTAAACCAGTCGGGAACTACTTCTTCGTTGGTGCTTTTTTCTAGCAGGTTGTTTATTGTAATGGGGGGTTCACGATCTTCTGGAATAAACAAACCAAAAGAGTAGTTAGTATTTTTATAGATTTACTAGTATCGTATATAAGATACAGATAAATACAACAGAAACCATTAAGGCAAATGTCAGTTACCGTAAACCATCGGTAATGGCAATAAGACAATAGTCAATTATTGCTTTTAACCTGGGCACGGAGAATATAGAAAAAATTTAAATACAAGATATTACCGTAAGACATACGTCTATTACCGTAATAATTTAATAGTGGCAATAAGACATAAGTCAATTATTGCTTTTAAGATATAACATAAGATAAAAAAAATATTACCGTAAGACATACGTCAATTACCGTAATATTAATAGTGGCAATAAGACATAAGTCAATTGTTGCTTATAACAATAGACAACCCTGGTATAAGAACACTTAGTTAATTTGAAATTACCTTCATGAGAGTCGCTAGAAGTTTCTAAACTTGTATTTCTGCGAACAACCCGCTCGATCTCCTGTAATTTTGAGAGTAACTGGTCATATTTCTGCTCTCCCTTTTTCTTTTTCCTTTGAGGTAGCGATTCGTTCCCTTCACTATCAGAATCTGAAGTCGAAATTATTCTTTTTCTTATCACTTTCGGCATTCGTTTTTTTCGCGATGTTTACTGGCCCGCACAAATGAATGCAATGACGGTGTCCGGAGGGTTTAGTGGCGCCGCCGTGAGTCATTTGTTTATCTTTGTATATTGTGCTGGCCAGTATGAATAAAATGCATACTACAGGGTGTAATTATCATGTAGGACAACAGCGAAGAATAATTATTTTATTTGTATTTGTATATTACAAGTAGTATGGCTGAAATCAAAGTAGATTAGCCCTATTTTAAATATAATCATCTTTATTCCTTTTCACAATGTTAGGAAATTACCTACATAATTTTTTTTTGTGAACGAGAGGAAAACTATGATAAAATAGTACAGCTTAATAAAATGTGTTTGTATTATGATTCTAGACTGTGGTATAAACTGAGATGCTACAATGTAAAATTTTTAAAGTATTTGTAATTTACTACAATGTAACTAACAATTTTAAAGTTTTAATTTTTATGTTTATACTACTACTGTCTAGTGTTATGTGTAAGTTAAGTGTAATGTATAATCTGTGATATTAGTTTTTAAGGAAATAGATATTTGAAAAAAAAAGGGAGATGTAATGGAGTGACAATGCGAACGTACCACAATACGTCACTACATGGTTGTATGTCATAAAGTAGTACTTTTAAATAAAGCAGTGTCCAGCAGAGAGTCAAGCGTATCACTTCAACCTAACCTCAAACCCTCAATCCTCATGTAACCTAACATGACAAGGTTATGTTTATATTTGTAAAATATGTCATTTTTACCGTTATTAATCATAGGATTGATTTGTAACCGGTGCTTCTTGGGTGATTAAGATAACACTTTTGGTTAAATTCGTGGTTTTAACCTAATCGTAACCTATAATTCCGAGCAACCAACTTTACAACGGTTAATCAAACGATTTATCGACAATCACAACCTATAAAATTGAAATGGCGATTAACCAGAACCTATACAACTGGGCATAAGCGCAGTTTTGTACTTCAGCCTCGCTTATCTAAGCCATGCTTAAGTGCTAAAACGGCGAATACGGTCATAAGTTGCTAGAACATAATCAATTTAAGAATAAGGTTAATGATCGTATGCACCATTTTACCCATTAGGCATGATTAGGTGATCGTAATTAACCAGGTAATCGTGAATAAATAAAACAGCCTATGCACCAACTAAAAGGATATGTGTGTTTTGTAATCAGGGTAAAATTGAAAACTCGATTTGGCAACATAGCTCAGATGCAAAAATTCGTGCCGGCAAACAGAAACACCAAACAGATTGACAGTTGTGGTTAGGTTTGTTTTGTTGTTTTTCCAACTTTTGTCGTGTATCGTGCGACGACTTTTTCCATTTTGGCTGTTTTGCTCATTAAACCCCTGATTGTCGGAAAAATACAATTCCACACTTCGGCATCTAGTGTCTTAGAGTTTGAATCTGAAGAAGAAGAAAATATACTATGCGAAAAAGAAAAGAACTCCAAACTTTCGGACTATATATGCCAGACTGGCTGTTTCAAGATTCAAGAAGTAGTCCATTTTCTGTGGCGAGATTATTAAAGAAAACAAGGTCTGTCTATACCACCAAACACAAGTTTGGTGGTATAGACAGACCTTGTTTTCTTTAATAATCTCGCCACAGAAAATGGACTACTTCTTGAATCTCCAAACTTTGTGTTGGCTGAACGGTTACATCTCATAAAAATTATCTCAAAAAAATATGGGGTAATCCTGGAGGATAAAAAAACAAACAGGACTTCTGGGAAGACCGAGCAAAAGTTTGGCGCAAAGTCGAAAATAACTTTAATGCGACTAGTACGTGGGGGATATTTCGTGACAAAGAATCCCTTAAACGTTTATATGAGAACCGAAAGAGGGAGGTAAGAAGGTTAAAAGCAAAGGAAGTCAGCTTTGGTTTAAAATTGGAGGGGGTCCTGAATCCAAGATAAAAATAGATCCAGCAGATGAAATGCTAGGTACTTTCAATCATTAATAAGAAGAGTGTTGAGGGCCTTACTAATATTTTCGATTGCGACAACACTTTTCTGAAGATAAATTTTCAACAACCTGCTGAGTTTACTTTTGCAAAAGATGTAATGGTGTCTGACATAGAGGTAAGTTTAAGCAATATACCAACCCCAGAACAGCCTTGACGCTAATGTTATTCCCCCAAGTAACTTCTTTTTCCTTTCAAGACGATATGGCATGGGTTGCCCTGAAAGATAATAAGACTACCGCCTATGAATTGGAAACACAAACAGAGGTTTGTTGTTATATATTTTAAACTAGTTTTAGTATCCTACCGAATGGCTAACACACACACAGGTATTTTTGCAGTAATTTCATCCTATGTTTATAGAAATATCTACAAAGTTGTGAGACTGAGGGAAATAATGACATTTGTGATGAAGAACCCTCTACCTTCACCAGTGGTAAAGTAAGTACTTACCTGTATTTAACTTCTATTTATTTCTCATGTAATGATTACCTAATTTTTAAATTGTGATAATTTCAATATTCTAATTTTATCATTAGGCATAAAACAATAATAACATTGAAAAATCATAACCCTCTACAATTGTAGGTTATTGATAATGAAGAATCCAACTGGAAAAAAGGCATTGATTTGCAGAAACCTAAAGATCCAGCTTTTATTCCACCACATTTAAGAGGGAGAAAAGTAAAGGTAGGTATATATTGTTTTTATATTATTTATTTTCGCGAAATTTAACTTAATTAAAAGATAAAAAATCATAAGACAATCCCGAGGTTAACCCAACTCTGTGTGGACTTACCATATAGTTTATAAAAAATAGATTGTTTATGGTTTTGGCCTTCCATGTGGCTTAATATAATCGTTGATCATCTACAGGCATAAACTTGCCCAGTTGTGGCAGTTGGATTTTGTTTAATTTTTGTTAATTTTTAGAAAGCATTAGGAACAACGCAGCCAAAAAGACAAGGAGTCAAAATTTTGTCATCCTCAAATATTGCCAAAAAATATGATGTTCTTTTGGACCGGCGTGCCAGTCTAGTTGAGAAGCAAATAGAGCAAGTAAGCCAAGAGTTACATTTTCAAAAAATAAAAAACAAATTGGAAATTGAGATTCTGATGCTAAAGGTAGAAAAAGAAAAAAAGGAAAAAGAAGCGGTATAGTGTATTACGGTACTTTTGTGTATTTGATTTGATACCAAATACTTATTATTTGTTTTTTATGTCTAAATTAGAGCAGAGTGTTGTGTGGTTACTTTTCTAAATGTATTTATGATAAATAAAACTATTCTGGGAATTGAGTTAAGATATTATATTGAGCCTTAAATTAACCCTACACTGCGATATGTATCATAACTGATACATCTAACTAAACACGCGATTGTTTTCAATAATAATCAAATATTAAACCCATGCGCGATGTCTCAGATCTGCTACAACCTTATGTACATGAAAATACGGGATATTTTTCTATGTGCCTTAGGATTAACCGAAATAATATCAATTGTTGGCAGGTCAGCGCAACAGGTTGCACGCGTACGTTAGTTCGGCAAATGTTTTTGCTATTTTTATGTTGTTTTTTAAATAATTATTGTTAAAATTAGTGTTGGTTACATTTATAAGAGGTAGGTTTTTTTATATTGTACTAGTTTTAGTGGATATATTGTCAAATTGTTTACTATTTTTTATAGTTTGTTTACTTGTAGCATTTCTGAAACATATCGTATTTGTGCTTATTTTAGGGAGGCGATTTCTGAAAGCACACAATGTCTGAAAAGCAATGGCAAAGGAAACATCTGACACAAAACGAGTTAGAACAAGCAAATGAAAATGGAGATTTTCAAATAAATGATTTACCAATCGAATTCGATGACGGTTGTAATGCAGTTACATAAGTTTTAGTTTTAGTAACCCGTTTTAGGTTTAGGATAGCTCGGAATAAGAATAATCACGCTATCTATCGCCAAGGAATTAAAAAAGGAGACCCGCTACCAAGATCATCGAAAGGAAATAGTTACCTGGTAGTATTCCAAGATATATTTACCAAATGGATTAAATGCAGAGCTATCCGAAAAGCTACCGCCCGTTCAGTCAGCCAAGCATTCTACGAGCTAATCGTAATCCGGTTTGGATGCCTGCACACCGTTATTTCCGACAATGGCAGTCAGTTTTCAGGGAAAATATTTACAGAGATGTTAGCCGGCATTCAACATCGCCTTACACCGCCTTACACCCCCCAGGCAAATCCGGTGGAACGGGCGAACAAGACCCTAAAAACAATGATTGCACAATCTTGTGGTAACGACCAGAGGAAGTAAGATGTATTCCTACCCGATTTAACGTTTGCATATAATACTTCCCGGAACGACAGTACCGAATTCTTACCCGCTTTTCTTCATTTTGGCCGCGAGTTAAAAACCACCTAAATCCCTATTTCGTAAGGAACAAACGCCCAAAACCGCGATCAATCCCACCGGAGTCATATACACCCCCGAAGAAACTATAAACCCAACGGAACGTTTTAAAAAGCTAACGAAAACATATAAACTCGTAAAAATAAACCTAGACCGTGCCTTTACAACCCAAAGCCGGCATTACAACCTTCGACGAAGGGAGTGGAAATGCCATATTGGAGACAAGGTCCTAAAACGCGAACACAACCTCTCCTCAGCCGTATACCATTTTAATGCCAAGCTAGCACCAAAATACTCTGGCCCACACACAGTCATTAAGGTACACTCACCCGTCGTCTATGATTTAAAGGACGATAATGGTAAAATTTATCGCCAGATACATATCAAGGACCACAAGACGGCACATTTATCTATTTCAGAAGATGCCGAAAGACAGCACCGTTCCGCCGAAAGGGTATAATCCCAGCCATCTATACATCCTCAGAAAGGACGGGGAGAAAGCTAAAACAGAAGCCAAACTCCGTATAGAGAAAATAAAAAAAACTAGCGGCACGAATGAAAACTCTCTCCAAAAGCCAACAACTATTAAAGCAAATGAAAATCTACATCGAGCTACACCGCCTTAACCCCAAGCTGACCACATCAATAAAAGAAAAACAACAAACCAAATACCGAAACACAACCCCACCTTTCCCCGTTAACCTGATAGACGAAAAAGCCAAACAGAAAACCAGTCCAAGTCGCAGCCCCTCTTCAGAACCACCAGTGTCCCAAACATTAACAGAAGAACGTCCGTCCCGTACTACCCAAGCAAAATACGCGGCCAACAGGACAATAATGTCCCAAGAGGAAGAATACCATCTGGCAGAGTCCATTCTTGCCTCACCGAGCCCCGCCACCTGGACGTTGGAAACAAAACAAAAGTGGCCACATTTCGAGCATTACATACGCTAACAAAAAGGATGCGGCACAATATATATACCAGCGAAGGAAGAATAGTCATAATCCGCTTATAAATTAATATTTTTTTTTTGAAAAACCGAGACTCACCTTTATTTATTTTTTTTTCTTTCTCCTGAAACCTAAAACAGAATGAATTATCTTTATTTTTAACTGTGATATTATGTAGTTATGTTAACCAGAGTTACTATTTAGTTTTTCGAATTCAGGGAAAGACAACCGGCATTTAGAACTAAGTTTAATTTCATTTTTGGCTGTGCCACATTGTAAATTCCGCTGTGATATACGAAGCATCTAAGATTTATATATAAGCCGTCCCTGTGAGTAAACCCCTAAAAACATGTTACAAAAATAACCGTATGCCCGAGAAAAAAAAATTCGATGCGTATAGGATAACCAAAGTCAGTTCAAAACAAATTCACCCAATGTAAAAATATCATTTTCAGTAACCAAACAAACAATGGCCAGTCCAGTATTAGACATCTCGACCTCACCATTTAGAGTCTCACGAGAATTCTCAACGAGAACTGAAATGAAAACCGAAGAACCTGCGGATGAGAACACCATCAATAGGAACATTGTCCAAGCCCTAACCGACGCCATCGAGGACACTACTAATTACCAGACCACAACCTCAGAACCCCGAGTATCAACTTTGGAAACGTCAATACCAGTCACCCACTCCGACCAAATCCAACAGGATAACGACAATACGGCCGACATCGACACGTTTCAGGACCCATTTGGTCCACCTCATCCTACCCCAGAATATCCCGTACCGCTTACGATCCAAGCCTTCATAAAAATAACCTAGAATACCTGTTGGCGCTGTGGGGAAACCGGCCACGAGAGGAGTTCATGTGAAAACATACTAGTTCTGTTCTGTTTCCGCTGTGGAAAAACCGAGGTTATGTCCCGTCACTGCCCGTGTAACGGATACCACAGTACAAACCAAGGAAGAGGATCATGGAAAACTGTACCGTGTCCACCGCAACGCAATGTTGTCGTCACCGGAATGTTGTTTGCGTACCGTGTCCGACATGTGGGTGCCCCCACGCAAGTAACCGAAAACCTCACCGACTGAGACTGTGAAGAAGCTGAGTCCCTTTTAATACTTTTACTTTTATTTTTTTTTTCATTTTTTGGATAACTCTAAGTTTATTTGTGTACATAAAAAACAAACAAAAAAAAAATGAACATTTTCTTTTTTTTCCGCGCTCAAAAAGGCAGTTCCTGCTACGAGACCTCACCGAGTCGAAGAACCGCCACGTGACTAAGAAAACTTATTTAGTTAGGATGTGTCGAGTTTAAAAGAAAAAGAGGAAACCGTTAAAACTTTCAATCCGTTTTAAAATATATAGTGGATCATTAAAAGTGTTACTGTAGGGACCGAACCTCTTCCATATCTATTTTATTTCTCCGTACAAAATAGTCCTGGCACAGTTCGGGATTATTAGTACTTATTTTTCGCCCCCGTGAAGTCAACGAGTCCCGGCAAAGTTCGGGAAATTAGTGGACTTTAAACGCCCTCCCTCTCAAAACCAACAACGAATCCTGGCAAAGTTCGGGAAATAGTTGTACTCTATAATTAGCCCCCCGTGAAGTCAACGAGTCCTGGCAAAGTTCGGGAAATTAGTTGCACCCTCTCTAACAACGCAAAGGCAACGCCTCCTGGCAAAGTTCGGGAAGGTGGTTGTACTAGCTTCAACCCTGATAGTCTGCGAGTCCTGACAAAGTTCCGGAAAATAGTGGACTTTAAACTTCCCTTAAAACAAATTATAAACCCGAAGGATAACCGTACCTGCAGTAACCCTACATTTCTTATTTATTTTACGGGCTAGGTTCCGAGATACCGACAGCTCCGTTTTTTTAATACATATACGACTCGCACCACCCTAACTTGCATTAGGCCTAAAACCGATCATTACCGTCCCTTTAAATTATCCTGCTGACATAAGATTACCGCTTTCATTTTACTAACACCTGCACGTCCGCTATACTCATACTCGCTTTATTTTTAAATCATATTCCTGAAACGCTTATTACCGACTGAATTTCCGACAAAAGATAAAACAACACCGTTCTGTTAGATTTAAATGCACCGAACCCTTCTCCACTGTTTAAAGGCTACCCCGAGAGCATAGTGGATCTCTTTACCACTTCAAATAATAAAGGGTGGCGCTCGAGAATACCGTTATCCTGACCCGCACCGTCACCGAAACAAAAGAAAAACAGACATAACTCGGCCGCATTTAAAAGGATACCATCCGAAGCACCTTCCTGTTAAAACCTAGATCCGAGTGCCATTACAAAATGGCACCCGAATCACTGTAGAACAAAGCCGCCTCACACGGTGTCTTTTTACTACCTATAGAAAATGAAGATATTATAGAAGAAGCTAACATTGAAGTTATACACTATCGGCAAAGTAAAACTTTGCAGGCCAATTTTAATGCAATAGAATAGTATGGTTATAAAATGCCTAAGATTAAAAAGAGAACGACAGCGATTTCCCCTATTCCCCTTCCAATACGACGAGAACAAACGAGAGTATTCCTTTCGCGCGGCCTCGGAACTGCTGGATTTTGCGACGTTGTCACGTAGACTTTTCGAACCTAAGTTTTGAATATTTTATTGGGGAAGACAACATAAATAATTTCATTTTTACTGGTTGATCGAAACCCTGCCCTTTACTTTCGCGGGTGGCGGTACTATGCAAGACTTCTAAGGACTGGTGGGGGCGGCTACGGCAAGGCTCATATCATTGAGGTAGCATTATAAGGAGGCGCCATAGGATTTAATTTCGCGTCGAGAAAACGGTAGCACTAGGCGTGGCTTATAGTAGTAACAATATGGATGCCTCGTCAGGTCCGGACTATTTATATTTATATGTATTATGCTAGCATTAAACTTATACTAATAAGATAATAATAATATAATGTAAATATCATTTTTTGTTTTAAAATACAGTGTCTGGCAAAAGTCCCGCAATATGCTTTATTTCGAAAAATTTTTGAGTAAAAAAAAATAATGTTTTAAATAAAAGTCTTTGGGACTAGGTTTTCTACTTATTTAAATAGCTCACATATTTTCTTTTTAAGTGCAGTTTGTCTCAATTTTAGGATTTATCTAATATAAGTCGCTGCCGGATACTGTATACATATTTATTACTATAATATTATTGACAATGCTTTTTTTAAATTCTAAAATAAGATAATGGACAGTTATTTGTTATTACATACAAAAAAAGAAACAAATTCTTGAAAACCAAAAATTTATTGTCCCTTAAATAAAACAATCTTATAACTATGATGCCTAATACTTTCGGATTTGTTGGATTTTTGTTTGGCGAAATGGTACAACCTTACATTTATATACTTTTCTGCCACAGCTTTTATTAACAATACTCGGTGACTGTCCAAAGCCGACTGATCAAAGCTATGAACTACTAAATTTAAAAAAATATGTTTATTTACAAACTTTTTTAATATTGTGGTAACTAAAGCTGCTGCAGATATTTGTTGAGAAGAAACAATATTTTTCAAAACTTTTTCCGCAAGAACACATATCTCCAAAACATCTGTTGAGGGATATTGTAGTCCACCTTTATTTTTTTTATCTATAAAAGAATATAGATACATATCCCTCGTGTCACTAGTTAAAGCAGATATGCATTCTGTACAGAATATTTTTTTTTTTAAGAATGTACAATAAATCCAGCTATATAGGTAATAATATGTTTTGAAAATTCTGACAGCGGGTCTGGCAAATAATCATGATCTCTGATATCATCTAACTCGCTGTCAGAATGTTCTTCCATTCCTAGTGCCCTGTTATCTCTTGAAGTGTCTATTATTTGATGTACAGGGTCACATTTTCAAATGTGAAGTTGCTCTAACGGAACACAATTTCCATGAACACTATGACTCAATTCCACATGAATACGCAATTTTTTGTAGGCTGATTGAAACTGACGTGCAGTGGGGTTATTATTGTAACCTCCTTGGGACCGAATGGACCCAAAGAATAGTTCAATGTGATCTTGGGAGAATTTATAAAGTGGCAAAAACTGTAATCTATTCCTAGTAACTAAATTTTTAAATAATACTTTAAGACTAGAGATGCATATTTTTAACCCTAAAAATCCTGTATGTCTCAGTGAATCTAAAAGTAAAGGACCACCTACGTGTGTTTTTAAACAGCTTATGTATTTATCTGCAGAATTAAAAAAAAATCAATAGTTTCATAATTTTTTGCAGATATTGGTTTTTTGTAATGACATTGTGCTAAATTTCTAGAGTTTAAAATATCAAACAAATTGTTCATAATTATAATAAATCTCACTGTCGCACCAACTCCAGCAAATTGTTTCATTTTTAATTCATTTTCACAAAAAGATAAGGCGGTTGCAACACTCTCACTAAAGACTTGAGTTGCCAGCCTAACCTTCATCTTTTGTTTGCCAAAAGCAATATGTTGATCCCTTAATTTATTGGCCAAGTGGAAGGATTCATTTCTTTGTAAATTGTTTAGTTCTTTTAAAAAATGCCAGCAAACTATTTCATTGTTTTCATCCACTAGGGAACCCTTTTCACCCAAGGTGTTTCACACCAACTTTATCATGTGGCATGGGTCCAGAAAAAAAACCACATCATCATTGGTCGATGGATGTTTAAAAAATGTTTTTAAATTTTCATGCTCCAATTTACAACCCAAAAGTTTTGCCATGGTTAAATTTACTGGAGGACCATCACATGTTAAGCTAACCACCTCAATTCCTATTTCACTACACTTTTCCAAACACTGCAACACCAATCCTTTTTTTTGCTCTGCTGTTATAAGCAGCAATAAGAAAAAAACCAACGGGTATTTTCCAATAACCGTTTACACAGTTTAAAAGAAAGACGAAAGCATCTTTAGCAAGACTAACTTCTTTGAGTCCTGTTCCCATATCTACATACCCGTAGCACTTGTCTTTTTGAGTAACCCATTCCTCATGTTGTCTAATTGACATCTCATCAATAATGAGGCTGCATATAACTTTCTTTTTTTCATAGGAAGCCTTTAACTTTAAAGCCTGAAACGATTCGCTAGTAAATCCAGGTTCTCCATCGATACTTTGGTACCACCGGCTTATCGTTCGTGTATGTGGTAAACATACGTTAAATGTTTTTCTTACATAATTGTAGGCAACGGGGGAGTAATAATGAAGTGTCAATGCAAACGTTTTTATCTCTTCTGAGTAGTGTTTTGGTAGAGCTTTGTTGGATGCTTTTTTACATTGCCTCATAAGTAATTCTTGAGGCTCTCCAAGTTTAGAAAGCACGTCTAAATGCTCATTTTGTATTGTATTTGACAATATCCTAACCTTGGCTGGTGGTTCTGTCAATTCGTCATTCATTTGCTCCTGGAATTTAAAAAAAAAACTTAAAAATAATATAAATACAATATTATTATAAGAACAAGAATATTCTTATCGTATTAAAATTATTTAAACCTGGTAATTTACCAAAACAACAATAAAATGTTTAAAAATAGTAGTAAAGTTGTATAAATACAATATATATTTTTATATACCTGAGAGGGATTAAGGGTAGGAATGGCATTCTCTTTTAAGCGAACGTAACATTTTGTGGTTCGATCAATGTACATCTCAGAAAAATGCTTTGAGCACAAAACACTATATTTTGTTGGTTTCCAAGCACCTCGATTAATAAACTGCAAC
This sequence comes from Polydrusus tereticollis, assembly GCA_963920685.1. NCBI lineage: Eukaryota > Metazoa > Arthropoda > Insecta > Coleoptera > Curculionidae > Polydrusus > Polydrusus tereticollis. The sequence goes on from OY987332.1 coordinate 86,719,684, forward strand.
CAGATCTGCTGGCGCGCAGGATCCTTTAGGAAATCTAAAAGGAAAACGTACAATTTCAATACTATACAACTATGCTTAAATACCAATTAAAAATGAATTTATATACTAGCTAAGTTTTAACTTTTTTTTTTGAAAACTTTAACCTTGAAAAAGTTAAAATTAACCAATTAGGTTTCTTAAAATGGCTAAAAGGTGCTTAAAGTAAAAAAATATTAAAGCTTTAAGTAGTCGTATTTATAGACTTCCTTAAATACAACCCTGTTTTTTGTTTACTAACCTATGAAATGTTATTCCCGTTGATTTTTTCTTTTCGACTGCATCCCTGCTATTGCAAGAACGATGGGCACAAGAAACCATTATTGTATTTCAATAGTTAATATAAATATCACTCGAAAAATAATATAAAACACAAAAAACTAAAAAAACACTCTTCCGACGGAAAGCGTCAAAAGGCCACAATTGTTTGACGTAAACGTCGTATCAATATGGCCGACCGCGGTCACTTTTAGCTACGTGATCGCGTCTCTTTATAATGCTACCTCAATGGCTCATATTCACAGAGTCTTTTGCATAGAAAGGAGTAAATTAATATTTAAAAAAAATGTATTCGCGTGAACAGAAAATTAATATAGTTTTATGGTATTCCAAAGCTGAAAGTGCCGAAGGTGTTGTTGGGCAATTTGCATTTGCGTAACCTGATCAACAGGTTCCTTCCCGCCAAACGATTATTAATATTTATAATCGTTTTAAAAAATCCGGGTGCATTAACCAATGTGGTAAATGCTATCACGAGAATCAACAAGCCCGTCCTATTCGTGAAGAAAGAGTCGAGAGGGAGGAAAATGTATGCGCTTTTGTGGAAGCAAGTGAGCCATGTTCCAGCACCCATATTTCTCAAGAAATTGGCATTCCAGACCGCACAGTTAGACATGTTTTAAAAAAGCAAGATGGGTATAAATCCTATAAAATTAAAACTACCCAAGAAATTTTTCCAGATGATTTTATGAGGCGAATGGAGTTTTGTGAGACCATGAGAAGGCAAATTGATGAAAATGAAGATTTTTTAAAAAATATTCTGTTTACGGATGAATCATCATTTTCTCTTCATGGTTATCATAATCCTGCAGTCGCCACATATTGGTCACGGGAAAATAAACATTTAAGTGCGCCTTTGCGGACACAATATCCCCAAAAATTAAACTGTTGGGCGGGTATTTTGGGCGACAATATTGTAGGACCTTTTGTGATTGACGGCAACTTAAATGGGGAAAAATATTTGCAGATGCTGCAAGAGGAAATAATACCAGCTGTGCGTGCCTTGAATGTTAATTTCGAAGAAATTTGGTTTCAGCAGGATGGTTGCCCTGCTCACTATGCAAGGCGAGTTCAGGAGTTTTTGAGTATGACATTTCCTGAACGGCTTATTTGTGGCAGAGGTACCATACCATGGCCGGTAAGTTCACCGGATTTGACTCCCCTCGACTTTTTTTTTGTGGGGCCACTTAACTCAACTAATTTACAGGTATCCACATGAGAGGGCTGTAAATTTAGTTAACTTACGAGCAAAAATATTCGACATTACTAATTCCATAACACCGGAGGTATTGTCGAATGTTAGGACGGAGTTTTATGATCGGCTCGGGTATTGCGAAGCCCAGCAAGGCAATGTCTTCGAGCATTTATTAAAATGACTTTCTTAGTTTTATACCATTTTAAGAATACTTATTGTGTAAAGTTATTTTTTAAAAACAATTACCATTAATTTTATTTCTTTTTAAGAATGTTCATGAGTTTATTTTTTTTTAGAATAACAGGTTTTATTTTACTTTCATGCTTAAGGCCGATAAAAATTTAAACACCTTAAAATTACTGTTAGTTGTATGTATTAATAGAACTACCAGTGATAAACATGAACAGCTAGTATGCCCCTCTACCATAAAAGCGTATTGGTCGGTGGAAGGGGAATCGGCTAGAGCATGATTTTGTCTCTCTTTATTTCTCTCGAGCCTTTGCCTATACCGTTTTATCACACTGAAAACCTCCGCATGTAAGATAAAGCCTTGCCAATAGTGTATATGAATAAGATAAGATTACAGATCAACTTTCTACATCAGCTGCAAAGGACGATTCGAAGAAAGAGGCACGTGAACTAAAAGAAAAATATTCAAAAATATATTTGGCGCAAAAAAAAAATTATTGCTTAGTGACGAAGCTAAAGCACTTAAAGGAAATTTAGAATTTCCAGCAGAAATTCGTGAACGTTCAACCCCATTTTCCTTTTTTAAATATTTCTTTGATGACAATCTACTACAAAGGATCACTGATGAGTCTAACTTATATTCTATACAAATTGATCCAAGTAAGCCTGCCACGCTGTCCGTTGCAGACATTACACAATATTTGGGAATTTGCACATATATGTCTATTGTTCACATGCCTAATGTATGCAGTTATTGGCCAACAAACTTGGGTTTTCCACAAATAAAAGAGATTATGAGCGAAAAACGCTTCGAACAAATTCGCCGTTTCTTACATTTCAATGAGAACAGTACAATGTTACCAAAAGAGAATCCTGATCTTGACAGATTACATAAACTTAGACCAGTTATCGAACATCTAAACCATAATTTTCAAAAAGTTCCGCTCCAAAAATATCTTTCTGTCGATGAACAACTTTGTGCCACTAAGGCTAGGCATCATTTAAAACAATACATGCCTGATAAGCCTCACAAATGGGGTTATAAATTATTTGTTCTTTGTGGTATTGACGGTTTTGCCTATAATTTTGAAATATATTCTGGCTCTGAAAATGATAAAAAATTTAGAACACCTAATGAGCCAGATCTAGGATCTAGTGCCAATGTTGTAGTAAGACTATGCAGAATTGTTCCAGAAATATAAAACTATCGAGTATACTTTGATAACTTTTACACCTTCATACCCTTGCAGGTTTACTTGCCTAAAAAAGGAAGCCTTACTTTAGGGACTATTCGTCGAGTACGAATCCCAACTGCAAACTTTCGACCGAAAATGAAATGAAGAAAGAAAAGCGAGGCACATCTGCAGAATATGTAGTGGATATGGATGGAGTTGAGGTATCATCAGTGTCATGGAAAGATAACAAACTGGTGACATTCCTATCCACTTTTGCTGCTGTATTACCCATTACAGAAGCTACAAGATGGGATAAAAAAGAAAAAAAATATGTACATTTAGTACCTGAGTATAATAAACATATGGGGGGCGTGGATGCAATGGATGGACTGATTGGACAATACAAAATAAAGATAAGAAGCAAAAAGTGGTATATGCGTCTTTTTTACCATCTCGTTGTTGAAAAGTATCTCAAAAGTGTTTTTATCGTGTGTTGGGGAACGGGCCTATTCGTGTATTGGTAACACTGGTACTTTGTCATTGTCATAGTTAAATAAAGTAGTCGATGTTTCGCAGTGAAAGAGCGTCCTGTTTTTAATTTCAACACTCCTCGGTATGGCAATTGTAAATAGTTGGATTATATATGTTAAGTCTGCAGAGAAAGAAATAAAGAAAATATTTTATCACTGGCAAACTTTCGGGCGGAAGTAGCGTTCTGTTTGGGTCATATAGGTCAAACAACTGGCACAAAAAGAGGAAGACCTTCAACAGATGCAGTAGAGAAACAGTTGCAGGAAAAAAAACAGTCAGCAACAACATCATCTGTTCCTCCGAAAGACGTCAGAACTGACAAATATTCCCACTGGCCCACATATGATAATGTAAGACAGAGATGTAAACTACCTCTTTGTAAATCATTTTCCTTTATAAAATGTTCCAAATGCGGTATACATTTGTGCCTAAATAAAAATAACAATTGTTTTGTTAAGTGTCATGAAAAATAAATACTACATAATCTATTACCGCTTTATTCGTTATGTAGCAGATATGATACATCTTGTTTTTTTTTTATGAAAATTACTGTTTTGCAACAAAATAGATTTTTTTAACTATTTTTACCTTATTCTATATGTCCCTATACACCAAAAGATATTTTTATTTTTTTTATATAAAAAATCGAGCAGTGTAGGGTTAATTTAATTGAGCAAAAAAAGTATTTATTATTTGCTGGCGATAATTAAGTATATTACTAATGTTATTTACAAAAGGCACATGTGGTATATTATCTTGCTGTATTAAATATTCCAACATGTCTTCGTCAATGTCTTCAGGAACAGGTGGCAAATCTTCACCCATTCTTCTACATATGTTGTGCAGCACTGCTGTTGCTACTATAATGGCCATTACATTGTCAATGTGGCATCTCATACCATATGCAAGAACTGAAAAGCGCCTTTTCCAGCAACCAGTTCCTGGTACGTATATAAGATTCATTGTACCTTTGTTCTGCTCGGTTCACAGGATTTAGTAAGGGTGTTAATAAAAAGGGCCTTAGAGCACAACCACTATCTCCTGAAAATAAAACCAAGTAAGTATTTATATTTAAAAGCATGTGGAGATGAACTTGCAGAGGTTTCTTAATAAGTTTGAAAAATATCTCTAGGAAGAAGTGTAGGTGTTGTTTATTATGTGAAATGAAACTAGGAAATCCTTGTTACTTCTATGCTAATGATCGATGAGGATATGTTAATTAACATAAGAGAAAGTAACAAGGGTGTTCTAGTTTAATTTTACATAATGCAGCATAGAGCATGGAGGAATATGAAGTAACTGGAGCTTTGATAAAGCTTCAAGACAACATGTGTCTAATTTACCTAATCTTATGCATTTATCAATTTACAATTACCAAAATCGCTCGACCTAAATTAGACATATATTATCTAAACAAAACAATTAACTAATATTATCTAAACAAAACGATTAACTATTTACTTAAAAACAATTGCAATACGGTGACCCACTAGCCGACTACGCGGCCCTGCACAGTCAGCACAATCATTAGAAGGTCCAACATACAGCAAGAGTGCACATTCAGCAACTCCCGGTAATTTTGTGTGTTATCTCGTTGAATATAAATAGATGTAAATTTAATAATAAATGAGTATTAATCCACTATCAGTTGTACTCACTTCATTCCTATCCACGCTGGGATCATAGATCCAACCACCGGGATTGCCATTTATCGTCCAATTTCCTACGTCATTGACATAGATCGATAATAGAAGTTTCCTCAAAAGAGGTCACCTTCGAATACTATAAAACTTATTTTAATCCATTTTTGGCCAGTAGTGCATGTACATAGACATCGAAAAATCTTGTAAACTAAAATAAATATGAAGAAATAGTCCATACTCAAAGTGGAGTTGAAATATAGGGAGAGGAAAGAAAGTCAAAAAGTCTAATTTAATAAGAGCAATCAGAGGCTCAGTTTTATGAAAGCGCGTCTACATGTTTCGAAGGTAGTAACCTTCATCTTCAGGAGACAAAAAATAGTGCTGCAGTTAATATTAGCAGTATAGAGAAAATTGTAGGTGGAAGGTGACGTTGATGGAGCTTTAAAAAATTTTCGAAAATGTGTCACGTAGTGAATGCAATCAACATACTGACAAGAAATTTTGTTAATAGAGGTAATAAATTCAAAGATAAATGTGAAATTTAGAAGGTAATAAAGAAATACATGTTCCTCTTATTCAGGTTCAAGTAAGGATACATAAAGAAGACTTTCGAAGTTCTAATTCATATTATGAATTTGTATTAAAAGATTATAAATAAATAAAACTGAGCCTCTGATTGCTCTTATTAAATTAGTGGAGAAAGACTTTTTGACTTACTTTCCTTTCCCTAAAATAAATATATTTTTTTCTTGTGGGCTCAAGCTAAATAATCCAAATATATAAAATAATATACACTTATTGTTTGTACCCTTGGCCAAATTTGTGTTACAATAATGCCATTCCCAAATTCCTGGTTTTCTAGACGACCAAAACTGCGGAATTATTAAATATTTTGGCATGGTGGAAAGAACCTGGCCAGCTAGCCACAATATCCATTATTTCCAAACTTGCATTTCCCACAACTTGCGTTTTTATAGAAAATATCCCTTTTCTGTTACAAAAAATTTCAGGATTTTCACCACCTAAAAGATATAAAAATAGTTATTCCTAGGGTCAAGTAGTAGAATTTTATATATTTTCAAAAATTCCATTAAATCGTAAAGTGTGATGGAAAGCAAGGAGGTAGAACAAGCATTATATTAAAAAAAAAGCAAAGAAAACGTAATAAACTTGAAAGATGTGGTGTGGGTTTAAAGCTTATCGAGTCAACCTAAAAGCATGTATGACATGTAAAGTACGTCAATTTGAGAAAGAGCATCTAATTACCAGCTATAACATATCTACCTGGTGAATTTATTTTAATGTGTCAATCAATGCACCCCAACACCCTGGGGAATCTTGCCCTGTGATAAAACTCTTGTTGAATATGCAATTGGATATAGTTTGGCCTCAACATGGCAATGGTTCTACTGACCTTTGAAATGATTCTGCATGCTGTGGTTTGGTTGATCCCCATAAGATCTCCAATACCTATTTGATGCCCATTCGAGGCGTAAAACCTTAAAGTAGTCTAAATTAGGAAAGGGCTGAGTGCACCATCAAAGATTAAGAAAGAATTTCTTTAATTTTGTACTTAGTGCAAGTTTATTGAATAAATCCGTAGAGCGCTTTCGGCAGTTACGCCATCATCAGTACTACCTACAAAGCAAGAAAGGAAAAAGAAATCAACAATTGTGAAATTTTACGAATCTTTGATAGTTAAAGTTAATTGAAAATCTTAGATAAAAGTCAATGTAAAATTCTCACCAATTTTCGTTACTTACTTTGTCAAAATATAACAAACCACAAAACACAACATACAATTATATGTATAAAACTTAACACATTAAAAATTGGGGCCTAAAGGCCGATGTAAATTACATGATGATTTTAACACTTTTAAAAACGTCCATTTTACTAAAGGGAACTAACCTTGATGATGCAAAAAACATGTACCACGCATGCTATTGTGTGCAGGGAGTACCATTGACGTATTGTTGGTATTATTTCCTGGCGGTAAAATTTGAAATTTAAATTTGAACATTTTGTATGATATATTGAAGAAAACAATATAGGCATCATCGTTACAAGTGATGCAAAGATGGTGGTATAACTTACAGGCGTTAAATTTTAATTTTAATAATATGTATGAAAATCTTTTTTGTATGTGAGGTTGAATTAATCAAAAACGTCAGATGTTAAGGAAAAGAGACAAAGATAGATAATTCAAAGAACTCGCAAATATTGTATAAGGATGAGGTTCTAAGACAAAACAAAAGGTTTTGTGTTAGTAATACAGTTACAGAGAGAGATAGAAGTCAGAATAGACGACAGAATGGTGGGGGCATGACAAAACAATTAAACTTTAAAAAATTTTGTTATTCTGCTCTGCGATAACTTCGGTCATATCAGTAGCTTTCCCTAATGAGTAATTAAGGAATAAACATGATGTGGTGGAGAGTTAGTTGGATTAATGTAATTATTGTGTGGAAATGAAGTGTGCAAAGAATATTGGTCAGTCGGAAAAGAAAGCAAAGTATGAATATTAAAGTTAATCAGGAAGATTATTTCAGGAGTAGTAAAAAGGGGGGGGGGGGTGCAACTGATATGGATGTGAAAAAAGTTGTTAGATGCCATCGTCAAACTAATCGTCTATGTAGAGGTATAAAGTTTCTGTTTAAATTAACCTGTGTGTTGAGGCAAAGGTCGTTACTCTTAAGTTCTTGTGAAATGGCTATGTCCTCGAGAAAATCTAGTCTATTGAAGTTTTTTGATGAAACATTGTAAATAATTTTAGAATTGGAATGAGGACTGAAATTATGTTGGCAAGTTTTGAGGTGTTCCCCAAAGGCTGAAGATGACCTGCTTAAATGTTCTTTTATACGTGTATTTAAGGGTCTACAGGTTCGACCAATATATGTGCTGTTACAAGAATTGCATTCCAACTTATAAATACCACTTTTTGAAAGAGTATCGATTTTATCTTTTGAATTGGTTAAATGTGAGCCTAGACTATTTTTTGTTTTTTGAGAAATTCTAATATCATTAAAGGAGTCCTTAAAAGCTTTGGAAATTTTTTCTGACAAATCATTGCTAATGTAAGGGATGGATATATATTTAGAGTCAAGTTTTATATTAGGATAAATTGTTTTCTTTAATTTATTGACTTTAGTTTTATTGATTAATTTGTCAATAATATTAGGGTCATAACTATTGTTAAAGGCAATTTGTTTAAGAATATTTACTTCTGTATTATAATTTATTATATCCATAGGAATATTAAGTAAGCGATTTACATAGCAATGAAAAGCAGCCATTTTGTGTTGATAAGGGTGATTCGAAAAATTAGAGATTACGTGATCTGTTTGAGTTGGTTTTCGATAAATGGAAAATTCCAAGCTGTTATTGACAGTTTTGTGTATGGAAAGGTCTAAGAAATTTATAGTATTAAGATTTTCTATTTCTAGGGTGAATGAAATTTGTGAGTGTATTGTGTTAAGTTTGTTAAGTAAAAGTTCTGCACCTGGAGAGTCACAATTCAAAAAACACAGACAATCATCTACATACCTGTACCAATATATTATTTCTTCATTGTTAGGAATAATGAAATTGTTTTCCAAAAAATCCATAAAAACGTCGGCTAGAAATGGAGAAAGGCAACTACCCATCGCCAGACCATCAGGTTGTTGGTAAGTCTTATTGTTGAAAATGAAAAAATTCTGTGAAAGGCAAAAATTAAGTAGTGACAAAATATCGATAACAATATTCTCATCAACCCTCTTGGACCGAAGTAGGTTACCAACTATTGTCACAGTTTCAGCTTTTGGAACTGTGGTAAAAAGATTAGTTACATCGAAAGAAACTAACAGGTAATTATCTGGTAATTGAAGGTCACTCAGCCTGTTAACGAGATCCACAGAATTACTTACCCCATGTTTTGGACGGAAACCAGTCAACCCTTTAATCAAGTGATATACAAAATTTGCTAAGTGTGACACAGGAGTGTTGGTGAAACTTACGACTGGTCTAATAGGTGTGCCATCTTTGTGTATTTTAGGTAAGCCGTAGAGTCGAGGTATTGTAGGATTGCTAGAAATTAAAATCTTAGGTGCTTCGAATTCTTCAAAAAATGTGCTAAAATGCTTAATCAATCTATTGGTTTTCCTTACAAAGGTATTAAAAGGATTATTAGGTAATATAGTAAAGTTGTTTTGCGATAAAAAGGTTTCAACTTTATCGATATAATCAGATCTCTTAAGCACAACCAAACATTGGCCCTTATCTGCCTTTGAAATTACTAAATTGTTCTTATTAATCTTAGCTTTAAGGATTTTTAAAATTTTTGATGAATGATTAGAAATTGAGAAGTTTATTTTTTTAATGTTTTTCTTAAAGTTGTATAGAATATTATGTAAGTCATCTCTTAGTTGTTTTTTAATTTTATAAGTATTTGAAATTTGCTCAACAAGGACGTCCAATTCAACGGCATATTCAAGGATGCCACCTTCAGTTATGGGGGTAGACACACAATGTTTCAAGCCTAGACGCAGAATATCAACCTCCTCATCACTGAATCAACATCTGAGAGATTTTTAATACGGTCATGAAATTTGAAATGTGAATATTTAGAAGAGTTTCTCAATCTATATCTATAATTGTTAATTTTTTGAGTAATAAGAAATTTAAGTTTATTTTGAACTTTTTGAAATTTAGTTTTTTTAATATGGGTGAGAATATCTGAAGTATTATTTAAAACAAAGGATAGTTGTTCATCATCAAGATTGTTTAACAGTTCCTCATATGTCAATTTTAACTGGCAATTTAATAAATCTAATCTAGCATAATGTTTACAAATTTCGGATCTAACGAGTTTAAGTTGTAAATCATCCTTATAACTTTGAGGGACATTCCCAGAAATCCTGATTTTAGCAAAATTTGGTGTGACTTGCTCGCGAATGCAGCTATGTAAAAACCATATGTCTATATGTGCTGTTGCTCTCTTTGTGGAAAGTTTCCTGTATTTATCAGCCAAATCTGCCATACTGCAATCTTTGATGGTGCACTCAGCCCTTTCCTAATTTATATTCTCACTGCAGTATGGCAGATTTGGCTGATAAATACAGGAAACTTTCCACAAAGAGAGCAACAGCACATATAGACATATGGTTTTTACATAGCTGCATTCGCGAGCAAGTCACACCAAATTTTGCTAAAATCAGGATTTCTGAGAATGTCCCTCAAAGTTATAAGGATGATTTACAACTTAAACTCGTTAGATCCGAAATTTGTAAACATTATGCTAGATTAGATTTATTAAATTGCCAGTTAAAATTGACATATGAGGAACTGTTAAACAATCTTGATGATGAACAACTATCCTTTGTTTTAAATAATACTTCAGATATTCTCACCCATATTAAAAAAACTAAATTTCAAAAAGTTCAAAATAAACTTAAATTTCTTATTACTCAAAAAATTAACAATTATAGATATAGATTGAGAAACTCTTCTAAATATTCACATTTCAAATTTCATGACCGTATTAAAAATCTCTCAGATGTTGAGTTCAGTGATGAGGAGGTTGATATTCTACGTCTAGGCTTGAAACATTGTGTGTCTACCCCCATAACTGAAGGTGGCATCCTTGAATATGCCGTTGAATTGGACGTCCTTGTTGAGCAAATTTCAAATACTTATAAAATTAAAAAACAACTAAGAGATGACTTACATAATATTCTATACAACTTTAAGAAAAACATTAAAAAAATAAACTTCTCAATTTCTAATCATTCATCAAAAATTTTAAAAATCCTTAAAGCTAAGATTAATAAGAACAATTTAGTAATTTCAAAGGCAGATAAGGGCCAATGTTTGGTTGTGCTTAAGAGATCTGATTATATCGATAAAGTTGAAACCTTTTTATCGCAAAACAACTTTACTATATTACCTAATAATCCTTTTAATACCTTTGTAAGGAAAACCAATAGATTGATTAAGCATTTTAGCACATTTTTTGAAGAATTCGAAGCACCTAAGATTTTAATTTCTAGCAATCCTACAATACCTCGACTCTACGGCTTACCTAAAATACACAAAGATGGCACACCTATTAGACCAGTCGTAAGTTTCACCAACACTCCTGTGTCACACTTAGCAAATTTTGTATATCACTTGATTAAAGGGTTGACTGGTTTCCGTCCAAAACATGGGGTAAGTAATTCTGTGGATCTCGTTAACAGGCTGAGTGACCTTCAATTACCAGATAATTACCTGTTAGTTTCTTTCGATGTAACTAATCTTTTTACCACAGTTCCAAAAGCTGAAACTGTGACAATAGTTGGTAACCTACTTCGGTCCAAGAGGGTTGATGAGAATATTGTTATCGATATTTTGTCACTACTTAATTTTTGCCTTTCACAGAATTTTTTCATTTTCAACAATAAGACTTACCAACAACCTGATGGTCTGGCGATGGGTAGTTGCCTTTCTCCATTTCTAGCCGACGTTTTTATGGATTTTTTGGAAAACAATTTCATTATTCCTAACAATGAAGAAATAATATATTGGTACAGGTATGTAGATGATTGTCTGTGTTTTTTGAATTGTGACTCTCCAGGTGCAGAACTTTTACTTAACAAACTTAACACAATACACTCACAAATTTCATTCACCCTAGAAATAGAAAATCTTAATACTATAAATTTCTTAGACCTTTCCATACACAAAACTGTCAATAACAGCTTGGAATTTTCCATTTATCGAAAACCAACTCAAACAGATCACGTAATCTCTAATTTTTCGAATCACCCTTATCAACACAAAATGGCTGCTTTTCATTGCTATGTAAATCGCTTACTTAATATTCCTATGGATATAATAAATTATAATACAGAAGTAAATATTCTTAAACAAATTGCCTTTAACAATAGTTATGACCCTAATATTATTGACAAATTAATCAATAAAACTAAAGTCAATAAATTAAAGAAAACAATTTATCCTAATATAAAACTTGACTCTAAATATATATCCATCCCTTACATTAGCAATGATTTGTCAGAAAAAATTTCCAAAGCTTTTAAGGACTCCTTTAATGATATTAGAATTTCTCAAAAAACAAAAAATAGTCTAGGCTCACATTTAACCAATTCAAAAGATAAAATCGATACTCTTTCAAAAAGTGGTATTTATAAGTTGGAATGCAATTCTTGTAACAGCACATATATTGGTCGAACCTGTAGACCCTTAAATACACGTATAAAAGAACATTTAAGCAGGTCATCTTCAGCCTTTGGGGAACACCTCAAAACTTGCCAACATAATTTCAGTCCTCATTCCAATTCTAAAATTATTTACAATGTTTCATCAAAAAACTTCAATAGACTAGATTTTCTCGAGGACATAGCCATTTCACAAGAACTTAAGAGTAACGACCTTTGCCTCAACACACAGGTTAATTTAAACAGAAACTTTATACCTCTACATAGACGATTAGTTTGACGATGGCATCTAACAACTTTTTTCACATCCATATCAGTTGCACCCCCCCCCCCCCTTTTTACTACTCCTGAAATAATCTTCCTGATTAACTTTAATATTCATACTTTGCTTTCTTTTCCGACTGACCAATATTCTTTGCACACTTCATTTCCACACAATAATTACATTAATCCAACTAACTCTCCACCACATCATGTTTATTCCTTAATTACTCATTAGGGAAAGCTACTGATATGACCGAAGTTATCGCAGAGCAGAATAACAAAATTTTTTAAAGTTTAATTGTTTTGTCATGCCCCCACCATTCTGTCGTCTATTCTGACTTCTATCTCTCTCTGTAACTGTATTACTAACACAAAACCTTTTGTTTTGTCTTAGAACCTCATCCTTATACAATATTTGCGAGTTCTTTGAATTATCTATCTTTGTCTCTTTTCCTTAACATCTGACGTTTTTGATTAATTCAACCTCACATACAAAAAAGATTTTCATACATATTATTAAAATTAAAATTTAACGCCTGTAAGTTATACCACCATCTTTGCATCACTTGTAACGATGATGCCTATATTGTTTTCTTCAATATATCATACAAAATGTTCAAATTTAAATTTCAAATTTTACCGCCAGGAAATAATACCAACAATACGTCAATGGTACTCCCTGCACACAATAGCATGCGTGGTACATGTTTTTTGCATCATCAAGGTTAGTTCCCTTTAGTAAAATGGACGTTTTTAAAAGTGTTAAAATCATCATGTAATTTACATCGGCCTTTAGGCCCCAATTTTTAATGTGTTAAGTTTTATACATATAATTGTATGTTGTGTTTTGTGGTTTGTTATATTTTGACAAAGTAAGTAACGAAAATTGGTGAGAATTTTACATTGACTTTTATCTAAGATTTTCAATTAACTTTAACTATCAAAGATTCGTAAAATTTCACAATTGTTGATTTCTTTTTCCTTTCTTGCTTTGTAGGTAGTACTGATGATGGCGTAACTGCCGAAAGCGCTCTACGGATTTATTCAATAAACTTGCACTAAGTACAAAATTAAAGAAATTCTTTCTTAATCTTTGATGGTGCACTCAGCCCTTTCCTAATTTATATTCTCACTGCAGTATGGCAGATTTGGCTGATAAATACAGGAAACTTTCCACAAAGAGAGCAACAGCACATATAGACATATGGTTTTTACATAGCTGCATTCGCGAGCAAGTCACACCAAATTTTGCTAAAATCAGGATTTCTGGGAATGTCCCTCAAAGTTATAAGGATGATTTACAACTTAAACTCGTTAGATCCGAAATTTGTAAACATTATGCTAGATTAGATTTATTAAATTGCCAGTTAAAATTGACATATGAGGAACTGTTAAACAATCTTGATGATGAACAACTATCCTTTGTTTTAAATAATACTTCAGATATTCTCACCCATATTAAAAAAACTAAATTTCAAAAAGTTCAAAATAAACTTAAATTTCTTATTACTCAAAAAATTAACAATTATAGATATAGATTGAGAAACTCTTCTAAATATTCACATTTCAAATTTCATGACCGTATTAAAAATCTCTCAGATGTTGAGTTCAGTGATGAGGAGGTTGATATTCTGCGTCTAGGCTTGAAACATTGTGTGTCTACCCCCATAACTGAAGGTGGCATCCTTGAATATGCCGTTGAATTGGACGTCCTTGTTGAGCAAATTTCAAATACTTATAAAATTAAAAAACAACTAAGAGATGACTTACATAATATTCTATACAACTTTAAGAAAAACATTAAAAAAATAAACTTCTCAATTTCTAATCATTCATCAAAAATTTTAAAAATCCTTAAAGCTAAGATTAATAAGAACAATTTAGTAATTTCAAAGGCAGATAAGGGCCAATGTTTGGTTGTGCTTAAGAGATCTGATTATATCGATAAAGTTGAAACCTTTTTATCGCAAAACAACTTTACTATATTACCTAATAATCCTTTTAATACCTTTGTAAGGAAAACCAATAGATTGATTAAGCATTTTAGCACATTTTTTGAAGAATTCGAAGCACCTAAGATTTTAATTTCTAGCAATCCTACAATACCTCGACTCTACGGCTTACCTAAAATACACAAAGATGGCACACCTATTAGACCAGTCGTAAGTTTCACCAACACTCCTGTGTCACACTTAGCAAATTTTGTATATCACTTGATTAAAGGGTTGACTGGTTTCCGTCCAAAACATGGGGTAAGTAATTCTGTGGATCTCGTTAACAGGCTGAGTGACCTTCAATTACCAGATAATTACCTGTTAGTTTCTTTCGATGTAACTAATCTTTTTACCACAGTTCCAAAAGCTGAAACTGTGACAATAGTTGGTAACCTACTTCGGTCCAAGAGGGTTGATGAGAATATTGTTATCGATATTTTGTCACTACTTAATTTTTGCCTTTCACAGAATTTTTTCATTTTCAACAATAAGACTTACCAACAACCTGATGGTCTGGCGATGGGTAGTTGCCTTTCTCCATTTCTAGCCGACGTTTTTATGGATTTTTTGGAAAACAATTTCATTATTCCTAACAATGAAGAAATAATATATTGGTACAGGTATGTAGATGATTGTCTGTGTTTTTTGAATTGTGACTCTCCAGGTGCAGAACTTTTACTTAACAAACTTAACACAATACACTCACAAATTTCATTCACCCTAGAAATAGAAAATCTTAATACTATAAATTTCTTAGACCTTTCCATACACAAAACTGTCAATAACAGCTTGGAATTTTCCATTTATCGAAAACCAACTCAAACAGATCACGTAATCTCTAATTTTTCGAATCACCCTTATCAACACAAAATGGCTGCTTTTCATTGCTATGTAAATCGCTTACTTAATATTCCTATGGATATAATAAATTATAATACAGAAGTAAATATTCTTAAACAAATTGCCTTTAACAATAGTTATGACCCTAATATTATTGACAAATTAATCAATAAAACTAAAGTCAATAAATTAAAGAAAACAATTTATCCTAATATAAAACTTGACTCTAAATATATATCCATCCCTTACATTAGCAATGATTTGTCAGAAAAAATTTCCAAAGCTTTTAAGGACTCCTTTAATGATATTAGAATTTCTCAAAAAACAAAAAATAGTCTAGGCTCACATTTAACCAATTCAAAAGATAAAATCGATACTCTTTCAAAAAGTGGTATTTATAAGTTGAAATGCAATTCTTGTAACAGCACATATATTGGTCGAACCTGTAGACCCTTAAATACACGTATAAAAGAACATTTAAGCAGGTCATCTTCAGCCTTTGGGGAACACCTCAAAACTTGCCAACATAATTTCAGTCCTCATTCCAATTCTAAAATTATTTACAATGTTTCATCAAAAAACTTCAATAGACTAGATTTTCTCGAGGACATAGCCATTTCACAAGAACTTAAGAGTAACGACCTTTGCCTCAACACACAGGTTAATTTAAACAGAAACTTTATACCTCTACATAGACGATTAGTTTGACGATGGCATCTAACAACTTTTTTCACATCCATATCAGTTGCACCCCCCCCCCCTTTTTACTACTCCTGAAATAATCTTCCTGATTAACTTTAATATTCATACTTTGCTTTCTTTTCCGACTGACCAATATTCTTTGCACACTTCATTTCCACACAATAATTACATTAATCCAACTAACTCTCCACCACATCATGTTTATTCCTTAATTACTCATTAGGGAAAGCTACTGATATGACCGAAGTTATCGCAGAGCAGAATAACAAAATTTTTTAAAGTTTAATTGTTTTGTCATGCCCCCACCATTCTGTCGTCTATTCTGACTTCTATCTCTCTCTGTAACTGTATTACTAACACAAAACCTTTTGTTTTGTCTTAGAACCTCATCCTTATACAATATTTGCGAGTTCTTTGAATTATCTATCTTTGTCTCTTTTCCTTAACATCTGACGTTTTTGATTAATTCAACCTCACATACAAAAAAGATTTTCATACATATTATTAAAATTAAAATTTAACGCCTGTAAGTTATACCACCATCTTTGCATCACTTGTAACGATGATGCCTATATTGTTTTCTTCAATATATCATACAAAATGTTCAAATTTAAATTTCAAATTTTACCGCCAGGAAATAATACCAACAATACGTCAATGGTACTCCCTGCACACAATAGCATGCGTGGTACATGTTTTTTGCATCATCAAGGTTAGTTCCCTTTAGTAAAATGGACGTTTTTAAAAGTGTTAAAATCATCATGTAATTTACATCGGCCTTTAGGCCCCAATTTTTAATGTGTTAAGTTTTATACATATAATTGTATGTTGTGTTTTGTGGTTTGTTATATTTTGACAAAGTAAGTAACGAAAATTGGTGAGAATTTTACATTGACTTTTATCTAAGATTTTCAATTAACTTTAACTATCAAAGATTCGTAAAATTTCACAATTGTTGATTTCTTTTTCCTTTCTTGCTTTGTAGGTAGTACTGATGATGGCGTAACTGCCGAAAGCGCTCTACGGATTTATTCAATAAACTTGCACTAAGTACAAAATTAAAGAAATTCTTTCTTAATCTTTGATGGTGCACTCAGCCCTTTCCTAATTTATATTCTCACTGCAGTATGGCAGATTTGGCTGATAAATACAGGAAACTTTCCACAAAGAGAGCAACAGCACATATAGACATATGGTTTTTACATAGCTGCATTCGCGAGCAAGTCACACCAAATTTTGCTAAAATCAGGATTTCTGGGAATGTCCCTCAAAGTTATAAGGATGATTTACAACTTAAACTCGTTAGATCCGAAATTTGTAAACATTATGCTAGATTAGATTTATTAAATTGCCAGTTAAAATTGACATATGAGGAACTGTTAAACAATCTTGATGATGAACAACTATCCTTTGTTTTAAATAATACTTCAGATATTCTCACCCATATTAAAAAAACTAAATTTCAAAAAGTTCAAAATAAACTTAAATTTCTTATTACTCAAAAAATTAACAATTATAGATATAGATTGAGAAACTCTTCTAAATATTCACATTTCAAATTTCATGACCGTATTAAAAATCTCTCAGATGTTGAGTTCAGTGATGAGGAGGTTGATATTCTGCGTCTAGGCTTGAAACATTGTGTGTCTACCCCCATAACTGAAGGTGGCATCCTTGAATATGCCGTTGAATTGGACGTCCTTGTTGAGCAAATTTCAAATACTTATAAAATTAAAAAACAACTAAGAGATGACTTACATAATATTCTATACAACTTTAAGAAAAACATTAAAAAAATAAACTTCTCAATTTCTAATCATTCATCAAAAATTTTAAAAATCCTTAAAGCTAAGATTAATAAGAACAATTTAGTAATTTCAAAGGCAGATAAGGGCCAATGTTTGGTTGTGCTTAAGAGATCTGATTATATCGATAAAGTTGAAACCTTTTTATCGCAAAACAACTTTACTATATTACCTAATAATCCTTTTAATACCTTTGTAAGGAAAACCAATAGATTGATTAAGCATTTTAGCACATTTTTTGAAGAATTCGAAGCACCTAAGATTTTAATTTCTAGCAATCCTACAATACCTCGACTCTACGGCTTACCTAAAATACACAAAGATGGCACACCTATTAGACCAGTCGTAAGTTTCACCAACACTCCTGTGTCACACTTAGCAAATTTTGTATATCACTTGATTAAAGGGTTGACTGGTTTCCGTCCAAAACATGGGGTAAGTAATTCTGTGGATCTCGTTAACAGGCTGAGTGACCTTCAATTACCAGATAATTACCTGTTAGTTTCTTTCGATGTAACTAATCTTTTTACCACAGTTCCAAAAGCTGAAACTGTGACAATAGTTGGTAACCTACTTCGGTCCAAGAGGGTTGATGAGAATATTGTTATCGATATTTTGTCACTACTTAATTTTTGCCTTTCACAGAATTTTTTCATTTTCAACAATAAGACTTACCAACAACCTGATGGTCTGGCGATGGGTAGTTGCCTTTCTCCATTTCTAGCCGACGTTTTTATGGATTCTTTGGAAAACAATTTCATTATTCCTAACAATGAAGAAATAATATATTGGTACAGGTATGTAGATGATTGTCTGTGTTTTTTGAATTGTGACTCTCCAGGTGCAGAACTTTTACTTAACAAACTTAACACAATACACTCACAAATTTCATTCACCCTAGAAATAGAAAATCTTAATACTATAAATTTCTTAGACCTTTCCATACACAAAACTGTCAATAACAGCTTGGAATTTTCCATTTATCGAAAACCAACTCAAACAGATCACGTAATCTCTAATTTTTCGAATCACCCTTATCAACACAAAATGGCTGCTTTTCATTGCTATGTAAATCGCTTACTTAATATTCCTATGGATATAATAAATTATAATACAGAAGTAAATATTCTTAAACAAATTGCCTTTAACAATAGTTATGACCCTAATATTATTGACAAATTAATCAATAAAACTAAAGTCAATAAATTAAAGAAAACAATTTATCCTAATATAAAACTTGACTCTAAATATATATCCATCCCTTACATTAGCAATGATTTGTCAGAAAAAATTTCCAAAGCTTTTAAGGACTCCTTTAATGATATTAGAATTTCTCAAAAAACAAAAAATAGTCTAGGCTCACATTTAACCAATTCAAAAGATAAAATCGATACTCTTTCAAAAAGTGGTATTTATAAGTTGGAATGCAATTCTTGTAACAGCACATATATTGGTCGAACCTGTAGACCCTTAAATACACGTATAAAAGAACATTTAAGCAGGTCATCTTCAGCCTTTGGGGAACACCTCAAAACTTGCCAACATAATTTCAGTCCTCATTCCAATTCTAAAATTATTTACAATGTTTCATCAAAAAACTTCAATAGACTAGATTTTCTCGAGGACATAGCCATTTCACAAGAACTTAAGAGTAACGACCTTTGCCTCAACATACAGGTTAATTTAAACAGAAACTTTATACCTCTACATAGACGATTAGTTTGACGATGGCATCTAACAACTTTTTTCACATCCATATCAGTTGCACCCCCCCCCCCTTTTTACTACTCCTGAAATAATCTTCCTGATTAACTTTAATATTCATACTTTGCTTTCTTTTCCGACTGACCAATATTCTTTGCACACTTCATTTCCACACAATAATTACATTAATCCAACTAACTCTCCACCACATCATGTTTATTCCTTAATTACTCATTAGGGAAAGCTACTGATATGACCGAAGTTATCGCAGAGCAGAATAACAAAATTTTTTAAAGTTTAATTGTTTTGTCATGCCCCCACCATTCTGTCGTCTATTCTGACTTCTATCTCTCTCTGTAACTGTATTACTAACACAAAACCTTTTGTTTTGTCTTAGAACCTCATCCTTATACAATATTTGCGAGTTCTTTGAATTATCTATCTTTGTCTCTTTTCCTTAACATCTGACGTTTTTGATTAATTCAACCTCACATACAAAAAAGATTTTCATACATATTATTAAAATTAAAATTTAACGCCTGTAAGTTATACCACCATCTTTGCATCACTTGTAACGATGATGCCTATATTGTTTTCTTCAATATATCATACAAAATGTTCAAATTTAAATTTCAAATTTTACCGCCAGGAAATAATACCAACAATACGTCAATGGTACTCCCTGCACACAATAGCATGCGTGGTACATGTTTTTTGCATCATCAAGGTTAGTTCCCTTTAGTAAAATGGACGTTTTTAAAAGTGTTAAAATCATCATGTAATTTACATCGGCCTTTAGGCCCCAATTTTTAATGTGTTAAGTTTTATACATATAATTGTATGTTGTGTTTTGTGGTTTGTTATATTTTGACAAAGTAAGTAACGAAAATTGGTGAGAATTTTACATTGACTTTTATCTAAGATTTTCAATTAACTTTAACTATCAAAGATTCGTAAAATTTCACAATTGTTGATTTCTTTTTCCTTTCTTGCTTTGTAGGTAGTACTGATGATGGCGTAACTGCCGAAAGCGCTCTACGGATTTATTCAATAAACTTGCACTAAGTACAAAATTAAAGAAATTCTTTCTTAATCTTTGATGGTGCACTCAGCCCTTTCCTAATTTATATTCTCACTGCAGTATGGCAGATTTGGCTGATAAATACAGGAAACTTTCCACAAAGAGAGCAACAGCACATATAGACATATGGTTTTTACATAGCTGCATTCGCGAGCAAGTCACACCAAATTTTGCTAAAATCAGGATTTCTGGGAATGTTCCTCAAAGTTATAAGGATGATTTACAACTTAAACTCGTTAGATCCGAAATTTGTAAACATTATGCTAGATTAGATTTATTAAATTGCCAGTTAAAATTGACATATGAGGAACTGTTAAACAATCTTGATGATGAACAACTATCCTTTGTTTTAAATAATACTTCAGATATTCTCACCCATATTAAAAAAACTAAATTTCAAAAAGTTCAAAATAAACTTAAATTTCTTATTACTCAAAAAATTAACAATTATAGATATAGATTGAGAAACTCTTCTAAATATTCACATTTCAAATTTCATGACCGTATTAAAAATCTCTCAGATGTTGAGTTCAGTGATGAGGAGGTTGATATTCTGCGTCTAGGCTTGAAACATTGTGTGTCTACCCCCATAACTGAAGGTGGCATCCTTGAATATGCCGTTGAATTGGACGTCCTTGTTGAGCAAATTTCAAATACTTATAAAATTAAAAAACAACTAAGAGATGACTTACATAATATTCTATACAACTTTAAGAAAAACATTAAAAAAATAAACTTCTCAATTTCTAATCATTCATCAAAAATTTTAAAAATCCTTAAAGCTAAGATTAATAAGAACAATTTAGTAATTTCAAAGGCAGATAAGGGCCAATGTTTGGTTGTGCTTAAGAGATCTGATTATATCGATAAAGTTGAAACCTTTTTATCGCAAAACAACTTTACTATATTACCTAATAATCCTTTTAATACCTTTGTAAGGAAAACCAATAGATTGATTAAGCATTTTAGCACATTTTTTGAAGAATTCGAAGCACCTAAGATTTTAATTTCTAGCAATCCTACAATACCTCGACTCTACGGCTTACCTAAAATACACAAAGATGGCACACCTATTAGACCAGTCGTAAGTTTCACCAACACTCCTGTGTCACACTTAGCAAATTTTGTATATCACTTGATTAAAGGGTTGACTGGTTTCCGTCCAAAACATGGGGTAAGTAATTCTGTGGATCTCGTTAACAGGCTGAGTGACCTTCAATTACCAGATAATTACCTGTTAGTTTCTTTCGATGTAACTAATCTTTTTACCACAGTTCCAAAAGCTGAAACTGTGACAATAGTTGGTAACCTACTTCGGTCCAAGAGGGTTGATGAGAATATTGTTATCGATATTTTGTCACTACTTAATTTTTGCCTTTCACAGAATTTTTTCATTTTCAACAATAAGACTTACCAACAACCTGATGGTCTGGCGATGGGTAGTTGCCTTTCTCCATTTCTAGCCGACGTTTTTATGGATTTTTTGGAAAACAATTTCATTATTCCTAACAATGAAGAAATAATATATTGGTACAGGTATGTAGATGATTGTCTGTGTTTTTTGAATTGTGACTCTCCAGGTGCAGAACTTTTACTTAACAAACTTAACACAATACACTCACAAATTTCATTCACCCTAGAAATAGAAAATCTTAATACTATAAATTTCTTAGACCTTTCCATACACAAAACTGTCAATAACAGCTTGGAATTTTCCATTTATCGAAAACCAACTCAAACAGATCACGTAATCTCTAATTTTTCGAATCACCCTTATCAACACAAAATGGCTGCTTTTCATTGCTATGTAAATCGCTTACTTAATATTCCTATGGATATAATAAATTATAATACAGAAGTAAATATTCTTAAACAAATTGCCTTTAACAATAGTTATGACCCTAATATTATTGACAAATTAATCAATAAAACTAAAGTCAATAAATTAAAGAAAACAATTTATCCTAATATAAAACTTGACTCTAAATATATATCCATCCCTTACATTAGCAATGATTTGTCAGAAAAAATTTCCAAAGCTTTTAAGGACTCCTTTAATGATATTAGAATTTCTCAAAAAACAAAAAATAGTCTAGGCTCACATTTAACCAATTCAAAAGATAAAATCGATACTCTTTCAAAAAGTGGTATTTATAAGTTGGAATGCAATTCTTGTAACAGCACATATATTGGTCGAACCTGTAGACCCTTAAATACACGTATAAAAGAACATTTAAGCAGGTCATCTTCAGCCTTTGGGGAACACCTCAAAACTTGCCAACATAATTTCAGTCCTCATTCCAATTCTAAAATTATTTACAATGTTTCATCAAAAAACTTCAATAGACTAGATTTTCTCGAGGACATAGCCATTTCACAAGAACTTAAGAGTAACGACCTTTGCCTCAACACACAGGTTAATTTAAACAGAAACTTTATACCTCTACATAGACGATTAGTTTGACGATGGCATCTAACAACTTTTTTCACATCCATATCAGTTGCACCCCCCCCCCCCTTTTTACTACTCCTGAAATAATCTTCCTGATTAACTTTAATATTCATACTTTGCTTTCTTTTCCGACTGACCAATATTCTTTGCACACTTCATTTCCACACAATAATTACATTAATCCAACTAACTCTCCACCACATCATGTTTATTCCTTAATTACTCATTAGGGAAAGCTACTGATATGACCGAAGTTATCGCAGAGCAGAATAACAAAATTTTTTAAAGTTTAATTGTTTTGTCATGCCCCCACCATTCTGTCGTCTATTCTGACTTCTATCTCTCTCTGTAACTGTATTACTAACACAAAACCTTTTGTTTTGTCTTAGAACCTCATCCTTATACAATATTTGCGAGTTCTTTGAATTATCTATCTTTGTCTCTTTTCCTTAACATCTGACGTTTTTGATTAATTCAACCTCACATACAAAAAAGATTTTCATACATATTATTAAAATTAAAATTTAACGCCTGTAAGTTATACCACCATCTTTGCATCACTTGTAACGATGATGCCTATATTGTTTTCTTCAATATATCATACAAAATGTTCAAATTTAAATTTCAAATTTTACCGCCAGGAAATAATACCAACAATACGTCAATGGTACTCCCTGCACACAATAGCATGCGTGGTACATGTTTTTTGCATCATCAAGGTTAGTTCCCTTTAGTAAAATGGACGTTTTTAAAAGTGTTAAAATCATCATGTAATTTACATCGGCCTTTAGGCCCCAATTTTTAATGTGTTAAGTTTTATACATATAATTGTATGTTGTGTTTTGTGGTTTGTTATATTTTGACAAAGTAAGTAACGAAAATTGGTGAGAATTTTACATTGACTTTTATCTAAGATTTTCAATTAACTTTAACTATCAAAGATTCGTAAAATTTCACAATTGTTGATTTCTTTTTCCTTTCTTGCTTTGTAGGTAGTACTGATGATGGCGTAACTGCCGAAAGCGCTCTACGGATTTATTCAATAAACTTGCACTAAGTACAAAATTAAAGAAATTCTTTCTTAATCTTTGATGGTGCACTCAGCCCTTTCCTAATTTATATTCTCACTGCAGTATGGCAGATTTGGCTGATAAATACAGGAAACTTTCCACAAAGAGAGCAACAGCACATATAGACATATGGTTTTTACATAGCTGCATTCGCGAGCAAGTCACACCAAATTTTGCTAAAATCAGGATTTCTGGGAATGTCCCTCAAAGTTATAAGGATGATTTACAACTTAAACTCGTTAGATCCGAAATTTGTAAACATTATGCTAGATTAGATTTATTAAATTGCCAGTTAAAATTGACATATGAGGAACTGTTAAACAATCTTGATGATGAACAACTATCCTTTGTTTTAAATAATACTTCAGATATTCTCACCCATATTAAAAAAACTAAATTTCAAAAAGTTCAAAATAAACTTAAATTTCTTATTACTCAAAAAATTAACAATTATAGATATAGATTGAGAAACTCTTCTAAATATTCACATTTCAAATTTCATGACCGTATTAAAAATCTCTCAGATGTTGAGTTCAGTGATGAGGAGGTTGATATTCTGCGTCTAGGCTTGAAACATTGTGTGTCTACCCCCATAACTGAAGGTGGCATCCTTGAATATGCCGTTGAATTGGACGTCCTTGTTGAGCAAATTTCAAATACTTATAAAATTAAAAAACAACTAAGAGATGACTTACATAATATTCTATACAACTTTAAGAAAAACATTAAAAAAATAAACTTCTCAATTTCTAATCATTCATCAAAAATTTTAAAAATCCTTAAAGCTAAGATTAATAAGAACAATTTAGTAATTTCAAAGGCAGATAAGGGCCAATGTTTGGTTGTGCTTAAGAGATCTGATTATATCGATAAAGTTGAAACCTTTTTATCGCAAAACAACTTTACTATATTACCTAATAATCCTTTTAATACCTTTGTAAGGAAAACCAATAGATTGATTAAGCATTTTAGCACATTTTTTGAAGAATTCGAAGCACCTAAGATTTTAATTTCTAGCAATCCTACAATACCTCGACTCTACGGCTTACCTAAAATACACAAAGATGGCACACCTATTAGACCAGTCGTAAGTTTCACCAACACTCCTGTGTCACACTTAGCAAATTTTGTATATCACTTGATTAAAGGGTTGACTGGTTTCCGTCCAAAACATGGGGTAAGTAATTCTGTGGATCTCGTTAACAGGCTGAGTGACCTTCAATTACCAGATAATTACCTGTTAGTTTCTTTCGATGTAACTAATCTTTTTACCACAGTTCCAAAAGCTGAAACTGTGACAATAGTTGGTAACCTACTTCGGTCCAAGAGGGTTGATGAGAATATTGTTATCGATATTTTGTCACTACTTAATTTTTGCCTTTCACAGAATTTTTTCATTTTCAACAATAAGACTTACCAACAACCTGATGGTCTGGCGATGGGTAGTTGCCTTTCTCCATTTCTAGCCGACGTTTTTATGGATTTTTTGGAAAACAATTTCATTATTCCTAACAATGAAGAAATAATATATTGGTACAGGTATGTAGATGATTGTCTGTGTTTTTTGAATTGTGACTCTCCAGGTGCAGAACTTTTACTTAACAAACTTAACACAATACACTCACAAATTTCATTCACCCTAGAAATAGAAAATCTTAATACTATAAATTTCTTAGACCTTTCCATACACAAAACTGTCAATAACAGCTTGGAATTTTCCATTTATCGAAAACCAACTCAAACAGATCACGTAATCTCTAATTTTTCGAATCACCCTTATCAACACAAAATGGCTGCTTTTCATTGCTATGTAAATCGCTTACTTAATATTCCTATGGATATAATAAATTATAATACAGAAGTAAATATTCTTAAACAAATTGCCTTTAACAATAGTTATGACCCTAATATTATTGACAAATTAATCAATAAAACTAAAGTCAATAAATTAAAGAAAACAATTTATCCTAATATAAAACTTGACTCTAAATATATATCCATCCCTTACATTAGCAATGATTTGTCAGAAAAAATTTCCAAAGCTTTTAAGGACTCCTTTAATGATATTAGAATTTCTCAAAAAACAAAAAATAGTCTAGGCTCACATTTAACCAATTCAAAAGATAAAATCGATACTCTTTCAAAAAGTGGTATTTATAAGTTGGAATGCAATTCTTGTAACAGCACATATATTGGTCGAACCTGTAGACCCTTAAATACACGTATAAAAGAACATTTAAGCAGGTCATCTTCAGCCTTTGGGGAACACCTCAAAACTTGCCAACATAATTTCAGTCCTCATTCCAATTCTAAAATTATTTACAATGTTTCATCAAAAAACTTCAATAGACTAGATTTTCTCGAGGACATAGCCATTTCACAAGAACTTAAGAGTAACGACCTTTGCCTCAACACACAGGTTAATTTAAACAGAAACTTTATACCTCTACATAGACGATTAGTTTGACGATGGCATCTAACAACTTTTTTCACATCCATATCAGTTGCACCCCCCCCCCCTTTTTACTACTCCTGAAATAATCTTCCTGATTAACTTTAATATTCATACTTTGCTTTCTTTTCCGACTGACCAATATTCTTTGCACACTTCATTTCCACACAATAATTACATTAATCCAACTAACTCTCCACCACATCATGTTTATTCCTTAATTACTCATTAGGGAAAGCTACTGATATGACCGAAGTTATCGCAGAGCAGAATAACAAAATTTTTTAAAGTTTAATTGTTTTGTCATGCCCCCACCATTCTGTCGTCTATTCTGACTTCTATCTCTCTCTGTAACTGTATTACTAACACAAAACCTTTTGTTTTGTCTTAGAACCTCATCCTTATACAATATTTGCGAGTTCTTTGAATTATCTATCTTTGTCTCTTTTCCTTAACATCTGACATTTTTGATTAATTCAACCTCACATACAAAAAAGATTTTCATACATATTATTAAAATTAAAATTTAACGCCTGTAAGTTATACCACCATCTTTGCATCACTTGTAACGATGATGCCTATATTGTTTTCTTCAATATATCATACAAAATGTTCAAATTTAAATTTCAAATTTTACCGCCAGGAAATAATACCAACAATACGTCAATGGTACTCCCTGCACACAATAGCATGCGTGGTACATGTTTTTTGCATCATCAAGGTTAGTTCCCTTTAGTAAAATGGACGTTTTTAAAAGTGTTAAAATCATCATGTAATTTACATCGGCCTTTAGGCCCCAATTTTTAATGTGTTAAGTTTTATACATATAATTGTATGTTGTGTTTTGTGGTTTGTTATATTTTGACAAAGTAAGTAACGAAAATTGGTGAGAATTTTACATTGACTTTTATCTAAGATTTTCAATTAACTTTAACTATCAAAGATTCGTAAAATTTCACAATTGTTGATTTCTTTTTCCTTTCTTGCTTTGTAGGTAGTACTGATGATGGCGTAACTGCCGAAAGCGCTCTACGGATTTATTCAATAAACTTGCACTAAGTACAAAATTAAAGAAATTCTTTCTTAATCTTTGATGGTGCACTCAGCCCTTTCCTAATTTATATTCTCACTGCAGTATGGCAGATTTGGCTGATAAATACAGGAAACTTTCCACAAAGAGAGCAACAGCACATATAGACATATGGTTTTTACATAGCTGCATTCGCGAGCAAGTCACACCAAATTTTGCTAAAATCAGGATTTCTGGGAATGTCCCTCAAAGTTATAAGGATGATTTACAACTTAAACTCGTTAGATCCGAAATTTGTAAACATTATGCTAGATTAGATTTATTAAATTGCCAGTTAAAATTGACATATGAGGAACTGTTAAACAATCTTGATGATGAACAACTATCCTTTGTTTTAAATAATACTTCAGATATTCTCACCCATATTAAAAAAACTAAATTTCAAAAAGTTCAAAATAAACTTAAATTTCTTATTACTCAAAAAATTAACAATTATAGATATAGATTGAGAAACTCTTCTAAATATTCACATTTCAAATTTCATGACCGTATTAAAAATCTCTCAGATGTTGAGTTCAGTGATGAGGAGGTTGATATTCTGCGTCTAGGCTTGAAACATTGTGTGTCTACCCCCATAACTGAAGGTGGCATCCTTGAATATGCCGTTGAATTGGACGTCCTTGTTGAGCAAATTTCAAATACTTATAAAATTAAAAAACAACTAAGAGATGACTTACATAATATTCTATACAACTTTAAGAAAAACATTAAAAAAATAAACTTCTCAATTTCTAATCATTCATCAAAAATTTTAAAAATCCTTAAAGCTAAGATTAATAAGAACAATTTAGTAATTTCAAAGGCAGATAAGGGCCAATGTTTGGTTGTGCTTAAGAGATCTGATTATATCGATAAAGTTGAAACCTTTTTATCGCAAAACAACTTTACTATATTACCTAATAATCCTTTTAATACCTTTGTAAGGAAAACCAATAGATTGATTAAGCATTTTAGCACATTTTTTGAAGAATTCGAAGCACCTAAGATTTTAATTTCTAGCAATCCTACAATACCTCGACTCTACGGCTTACCTAAAATACACAAAGATGGCACACCTATTAGACCAGTCGTAAGTTTCACCAACACTCCTGTGTCACACTTAGCAAATTTTGTATATCACTTGATTAAAGGGTTGACTGGTTTCCGTCCAAAACATGGGGTAAGTAATTCTGTGGATCTCGTTAACAGGCTGAGTGACCTTCAATTACCAGATAATTACCTGTTAGTTTCTTTCGATGTAACTAATCTTTTTACCACAGTTCCAAAAGCTGAAACTGTGACAATAGTTGGTAACCTACTTCGGTCCAAGAGGGTTGATGAGAATATTGTTATCGATATTTTGTCACTACTTAATTTTTGCCTTTCACAGAATTTTTTCATTTTCAACAATAAGACTTACCAACAACCTGATGGTCTGGCGATGGGTAGTTGCCTTTCTCCATTTCTAGCCGACGTTTTTATGGATTTTTTGGAAAACAATTTCATTATTCCTAACAATGAAGAAATAATATATTGGTACAGGTATGTAGATGATTGTCTGTGTTTTTTGAATTGTGACTCTCCAGGTGCAGAACTTTTACTTAACAAACTTAACACAATACACTCACAAATTTCATTCACCCTAGAAATAGAAAATCTTAATACTATAAATTTCTTAGACCTTTCCATACACAAAACTGTCAATAACAGCTTGGAATTTTCCATTTATCGAAAACCAACTCAAACAGATCACGTAATCTCTAATTTTTCGAATCACCCTTATCAACACAAAATGGCTGCTTTTCATTGCTATGTAAATCGCTTACTTAATATTCCTATGGATATAATAAATTATAATACAGAAGTAAATATTCTTAAACAAATTGCCTTTAACAATAGTTATGACCCTAATATTATTGACAAATTAATCAATAAAACTAAAGTCAATAAATTAAAGAAAACAATTTATCCTAATATAAAACTTGACTCTAAATATATATCCATCCCTTACATTAGCAATGATTTGTCAGAAAAAATTTCCAAAGCTTTTAAGGACTCCTTTAATGATATTAGAATTTCTCAAAAAACAAAAAATAGTCTAGGCTCACATTTAACCAATTCAAAAGATAAAATCGATACTCTTTCAAAAAGTGGTATTTATAAGTTGGAATGCAATTCTTGTAACAGCACATATATTGGTCGAACCTGTAGACCCTTAAATACACGTATAAAAGAACATTTAAGCAGGTCATCTTCAGCCTTTGGGGAACACCTCAAAACTTGCCAACATAATTTCAGTCCTCATTCCAATTCTAAAATTATTTACAATGTTTCATCAAAAAACTTCAATAGACTAGATTTTCTCGAGGACATAGCCATTTCACAAGAACTTAAGAGTAACGACCTTTGCCTCAACACACAGGTTAATTTAAACAGAAACTTTATACCTCTACATAGACGATTAGTTTGACGATGGCATCTAACAACTTTTTTCACATCCATATCAGTTGCACCCCCCCCCTTTTTACTACTCCTGAAATAATCTTCCTGATTAACTTTAATATTCATACTTTGCTTTCTTTTCCGACTGACCAATATTCTTTGCACACTTCATTTCCACACAATAATTACATTAATCCAACTAACTCTCCACCACATCATGTTTATTCCTTAATTACTCATTAGGGAAAGCTACTGATATGACCGAAGTTATCGCAGAGCAGAATAACAAAATTTTTTAAAGTTTAATTGTTTTGTCATGCCCCCACCATTCTGTCGTCTATTCTGACTTCTATCTCTCTCTGTAACTGTATTACTAACACAAAACCTTTTGTTTTGTCTTAGAACCTCATCCTTATACAATATTTGCGAGTTCTTTGAATTATCTATCTTTGTCTCTTTTCCTTAACATCTGACGTTTTTGATTAATTCAACCTCACATACAAAAAAGATTTTCATACATATTATTAAAATTAAAATTTAACGCCTTTAAGTTATACCACCATCTTTGCATCACTTGTAACGATGATGCCTATATTGTTTTCTTCAATATATCATACAAAATGTTCAAATTTAAATTTCAAATTTTACCGCCAGGAAATAATACCAACAATACGTCAATGGTACTCCCTGCACACAATAGCATGCGTGGTACATGTTTTTTGCATCATCAAGGTTAGTTCCCTTTAGTAAAATGGACGTTTTTAAAAGTGTTAAAATCATCATGTAATTTACATCGGCCTTTAGGCCCCAATTTTTAATGTGTTAAGTTTTATACATATAATTGTATGTTGTGTTTTGTGGTTTGTTATATTTTGACAAAGTAAGTAACGAAAATTGGTGAGAATTTTACATTGACTTTTATCTAAGATTTTCAATTAACTTTAACTATCAAAGATTCGTAAAATTTCACAATTGTTGATTTCTTTTTCCTTTCTTGCTTTGTAGGTAGTACTGATGATGGCGTAACTGCCGAAAGCGCTCTACGGATTTATTCAATCAACTTGCACTAAGTACAAAATTAAAGAAATTCTTTCTTAAAGTAGTCGGCAGTTACAAATCATTATCAAATTCCATTGTGTGTTGTATTTCTCTCAATAGTGCTTCCGCAGTGGGTTTGGTAGGACGGAATCTTCGAAAACAACCCAAATCATCTATCGAATCAAAATAATTTTGTCTCTGAGGTCTAGCTCTCAGAAAGCCATCATTAATAATATCCATTACATCATAATCATCATCAAAGATGATTTCGTCTCCCATTTTCATTTTACTATTGAAAATTCGAAAAAAATTAACACAAATTCCAAAACAAAACACGAACATAACCTTTTAATCATGATTAAATATAAACCCATCAAAATTGGCCGGTTAACTTTAACCGTGAACCGTTCCTCAGCAGTGCTGGCGCATTAAAAATTTTCTTAATCGAGATATTTATTCATGATTACAAGCTAATCATGGTTAACTGGCCTTGGTGCATACGGTCATAAGAGTCGATTAAAATTTGGTAGGTTGTTACATAATCGAGAACTTATTCACAGCCGAAAGTACTGGCCCTTAATGATTAGATGCCTTTAATGCTTGGTCCTCATGGGCGTAACCTTGCGTAACGTGTATACGATTGGTTGAAAGTCGCCATGTTGTTGGGCTGTCAATAACCTCCTGGGACCTGGCGTCCATTTAAATGGACGTGTAGGTTTTAATTATTTACTTTCTTAATTTTGTTTTCCTGCATGTACGACCTCGCATCCATTATACTGGATATTCGAGTGGTGCCATCTAGTGAATTTTTAAAAAAATTTATGGGGCGCGCATATTTTAGATCACCTGTTACTTGTTGCAAGCATGGCGGCTTTTCGGGAAGCAACTTATAATGTTGTACGTTGTTATTTTTATGTTTTCGGTGATATTTTTTCTTAATACTTATAACCTATTTTCTGTTTGTTTTAGCAATATTTGGTAACAAAAAAGTACTTAGGCCAGGAGAGGACGACGAGAAATTGCTGCAACTTCTTGAAAGCTGCAATTCAGACATCCAAATATCTGATGATGAAAATGGTGTAGATAATATGGAGTACGTAAGTGACCAAGAAGATGATGATCACAGTGATCAGGAAACCCCTGTGCATGTAGAAAATAGTGACGAGGATTACGAGGAGGATACGCTTCCTTTAAGTATTCTTCAGGATCATTTGATGGCCATGCAAACAAATACCCTCGCAAATACCCGTAAAAGCGCATCATGGAAAAGAACCGCATCATTTATACCACCCAATTTTGAAGGACCGCCGCCAGAAGATAATTTCAAAGATCGTGCAGATTTGACATCTAAAGAATACCTGTCTATGTATTTTGAAGATGAGGTATTTCAAAAAATTTGTGATTGTACAAATGCTAAAAGCGTAAAAATAAAAAGTGTCTCGCATTGCCTAACATTGCGTGAGATCAAATAGTTTTTTGGGATTTTAACATTAATGTCTTGCCTAAAATATCCCGGAATAAGAATGTATTGGGCTAAAACAACTAAAGTTTCAGCCATTGCTACAGTCATGAGACGTGACCGATTTTTCTCAATAAGAAGTTTACTAAAAGTAGTAGTTGATGGAGACGTTTCTGAAGAAGTGAGAAAATCGGATAAATTTTGGAAGGTACGACCGATAATGGATATAGTGGGAAAAAGGTGTCTGCTGTTATCTCGTGAAAATGTTATAGCTGTAGATCAACAGATGATACCATTTACAGGTGTTTGTGCAATGAAGCAGTTTGTTAGAGGCAAACCCAATCCGGAAGGATTAAAGAACTTTGTTTGTGCTGCGCCAGATGGACTGGTGATCGATTTTGAGCTGTACCAGGGAAAAATACGTTTCCGGATGAAACACTTAAAAATCTTGGCGTAGGACCATCAGCTGTGGTTCGCTTATCACAGACATTACTTCCTGGCAGTCATTTATATTTTGACAGATACTTTACTACCATTCCGCTTCTGGACAACCTTTATGATAAAAAAATGTTTGGAACAGGGACCATCTGTTCACTTGACTACTGACAAAGTGATGTCTAAAATGGATCGTGGTAACTCTGAACAAGATGGTATAGTGGTTATCGAAAAATGGTACGATATGAAGCCAGTTCTCCTAACGTCCACAGGTCTGGAAATTCAGCCAGTAAACGAATGTAGAAGATGGTCCAAGAAAGAATCCAAGTATATTTAAATTCCAAGACCAAATATTGTCTTGAAATACAACAATTGCATGGGGTATCGATCTCATTGATAGAATGATTAGCTACTACAGGATTCAGGCAAGGTGTAAAAACTGGACAGTTAAAGTAATTCTACACTTATTTGATTTGGCAATGGCTAATTCATGGATTCTTTACCGCAGAGATAAGAAAAGTCTCAGCATAAATACTAGAAAGATACAGCAGTATCTTGATTTTAAAATCGAAATCGCCACCTATCTGCTTTTATTTGATGATGATGATATCCTTATAGACACGACGCCACGACTTGCTGCCACCAGAGCAAATCCCGATGGTAGACCATTTGTTGAATCACAAATAGTTGGCGAGCGAAGAAACAGGCCGCAGCATTTTCCGGAAATAGCCTCTAATTTAAAAAATTCTGTCAGGTGTAAGAACCGAAACTGCAATAAAGAAACAAAATTTTGTTGTGATAATTGTGAAGAGTTTTTGTGCATAACAGGAAGCAGGAACTGCTTTAAAGAATATCACAACAAATAATCTTAATTTTAAACTTCTTATATAAGATAATGTTAATTATTATTCGATTTTGTTAATATATTTATTTATATTTGTTGTCGTAATAACGACCCAATGTCCATTTAAATGGACGTCAATTTTTACTTAAGTTTATTAAAAAAATTAAAAAAGTTACTTGAAAAAGTTGTTTGTATATACCCTCTCTAATCATCTGCCAAAATTCATTTATATGCTTAAGAAAAAGACCTTCTGGGTCCCAGGAGGATAATACGACAAGAAGTTGGATTATTTTAACTTTTGTGCGGAAACACAGCGTTTTCGGTTTAAGTTGTAAATTGTGTGGTTAATTTAACAATTAATTCATTTATCATTTCGGGAATTTGAGAGACCATGGACAAGGTAAGCATTATGAATTCATAAAATACCTTAAGAGAATCCTCTTTTGCTTGTTCTGTATTTCGATCAAAACTACTTAATATTAAAGCAATGTAATAAAGGCATGCTCAAACATAAACTTTTCATTCAAAAATAAGAAACAAGTATTGATTGAAAAATAATTATTGCATTCTTATTTTTCAGTTGTACAAGTGTGGCTACTGCGGGTTTCTCCTGAATTCCCAATGTGAGGACTTACTTCAACACGAATGTTTAAAAAAGGTACATGTGGAAGGTGTGCATGACACAGTGGAAGATGACCAAAAAGTACTGACTATAGGTAAAAAATAGTTTCTATAATGACGAAATTGTTTTTTTTTTACATGGGTGGATTAAATAGGTATGACTTTTTTTTTTTATTTTAGCACAACGGAACACTACCACCTCAATTGGTAAGAAAGTGGACGCACAGGAAAACACGTCGTGGGATGAGACATTCATTACCTATGTGCAAAAAAGACCTCCATTATTACGAGTGATTATTAATTATTTTGCGCAAGGGCGGCTGTGACCCAGTATACATAGTGTAGCAGTAGCGCGTAGATTAAATCATAGGGCGAATTTGCAAGAAAGCAGCGTTGTCACGTTGAAAACCTAAAATAATGTTTTTTCACGGTATGTAATATAAAATCCTGAGCTCTCTTACTTTGAAAGCCTACTTTATATGGCCGCCTCCTACTTCTGGACACCTTCTGATGTTTCTTCTTACCCTCAGAGACACATTAACCAATACGTTTGGAGAATTATTAATTTCGGCAATTTTTTCTGAAATCCTTCGTTTAAGATCATTTATATCCTCAATTGGTGTTCGATAAATGGAGTTTTTTATAAAAGGCCACAAGAAGAAATCGCAGGGTGTTAAATCGCAGGAACGAGGTGGCCATATTTGTTGCGTATTTCGGCTTATAACTCTGTTTTCAAAAAATTCACTTAAAAAATTTAAATTTTCTCTGGTTACATGAGGTGTAGCGCCATCTTGTTGGAAGTAACCTTCCCGCAATTCATCATCGTGAAGCTCATTAATAAATGTTGTCAGAATTTCGATCCGATATCTCTCAGCTGTAATTGTGCCATCAAAGTAAATTGGGCCTACTATTCTTCTAGAACTAATTGCTGCCCACACACCAACTTTTTGAGGATGAAGAGGTCTTTCTACAAAAACATGCGGATTTTGCGTATTCCACATTCGCATATTTTGTGAATTAATTTAAAAATAAGCCTCATCGGTAAAAAATGTTTTTTCAAAAGCACCACTATTTTCTTCTTGAAAATTGTTTAAAAACCATTCACAAAAATTAAGTCTTTGGGGAACGTCATTGGGAAGGAGTTCATGAATAGCCGTAACACGATAAGGGTATAGATGCAGATCCTTTTTCAAAAGTGTTTGACATGTACTGTAGCATAAATCCGTTTGCTGAATTTGTTGACATAAATGATAATAGAAGTTGAAGGATAATTTTCCATAATTTGTCGCGCTTCTTCAATAACCTCATTCGATCGTTTCGTTGGTCTTCCAGTCCTTTTTTTATGTTGAACAGAACCAGTCTGACGAAATGTATCAATTAGGTATTGTGACCCAGTACGAAAATTATGAAAGGTCACCGCAACATCAGGAAACTCGGTTCGAAATTCATCAAAGCAGTCATGCATAGAGTAATTCCACACACCGCCTATTTTGTTTC
The DNA here is from genome assembly GCA_963920685.1 of Polydrusus tereticollis. Lineage (NCBI taxonomy): Eukaryota > Metazoa > Arthropoda > Insecta > Coleoptera > Curculionidae > Polydrusus > Polydrusus tereticollis. The sequence continues at coordinate 86,755,700 of OY987332.1, forward strand.
CATTTCTAAAAAAACTTTCAACAATAAAAATTTTTTGTGCTTCACTAAACATTTTTACTGTAGAACTTTCAATCCGGCAACAAAGCTTCACCAAAACTTGATACGCTGAAAAATAAAAAAAAAATAAAAAATTAAATCATATCCTGCAAATAGCACTTTATAATAGTCAAAAGACGACTCCCCGGAGAAATATTAGTTAAAGCAATAGTAACCTACCTTCAAATAACTGCAAAAATTACAAAATTTCTCCAATTTTTAAACTTTACGAATACACAAATTCAAATAAGACGTAAATGTCATAAAACAATCATGTCATCTTATCTACGCAGTACGGCCATGATGCTTTTAAAATGCATGGCCTCCCTTGAGCAAAATAATTAAAAATCACTCGTTATAATGTAAGTATACTCCTATTGGAAAGAACAAATGCCAAAAAGGGGCAGCTATGGAGGGAGATCTCCAGTTTATTTGGAAACAGCATTTCTGCAGATGTTTTGCAAAAAACATGGAAATATTTGCGGGATTTCTACATGAAGGCCAAGAAAAAGGTAACCAAATATAAACCTAGTGGATCAGAAGCACAGGCCCCCTACCTGATCCGGGATTTAAATATTACAGGTTAATGCAGTTTCTAGAAGACGGTGCTAATCAACAAATGTAATTGATCGCAGAGATATTACAACTATTAATTTTTGTTGTGGCATTGTGTTTTTTTTTAGGCCAATATGTTCACTTCAACTGGGATCATGCCTTTCGACAAGCACTTCAGGTGACACAAGTCCATTACCATCTCCTAGTTTATTAAGCCCTACTGCCAGAAGTAAGTACCTACCTATCTAAAATTCAACCGATATAAATAGTTACCAATTTGATTTAGATTAGGAAAAAATTTAATTCGGCCTTAGGTAATGCAAAAATTGCAGACATCTTCTAAGTTTTTTTAAACAAGAATCCCAGAATATAAAACGAAAAACCTGTGGGTACATACCTATAGCTTTAAGTGCACAAACATTTTATTTTCGCCAAATAAATTGTATCTTCTGTATTTCCCTATAAGTAGATGTGGGTTTTAAATTCAAAGAAATAATGTGGTGAAAAAATTTAAGTTTAATGTATTGTAAAAAGGGAAATAGATCCAAACAAAGAAATTGAAAGGGGCATATTGGATGCATTGTCTGCCAAACAAACCATGGACGGAGTGGATGGCTTTTTAATAAGACTGGGTGAGAGCCTGAGGAGGCTACCATACAGGGAACGAGCCTTATTAGAAATTGAGATTATGAAGCAAGTATTTGAAGCCGAATCTAATTTAATTATTAATTGATATGTGATACTCTTACTAGCTATTAAAGATTATTATTATTAATTTTTTTTTATTTTAAGTTGTATAAACTACAGGGTCTGAAGGACTTCGGTCAATGGCCTTTTGGACTATGTCCAATAAATTTCTTTAGTAAATAAATAAAAAACTATAATTTTTAGTGAAAGAATGTTGTCATTTTCACCTACCTAATAAAGACCTACTAATAAGCTGTATTTTAGTTTCGACATAAGCTGTTTTCTAAATGGTGGTTTAAATAAAAGTGTACCGTAAAATGGGGTTAGTTGGAACGTTGGAGTTACTTAGAACGTTGAAGAAGAATCCTCAATTTAAGTAATACACATTTCGAAGAGCACGAGATGAATTTGCTTAATAAGGGACTAAAATATAATCTTCATTTCACAATGCAATCGAAAGAAGCTGAAGGTTTAGCTACTGATTGTGAGAATATGATTTCCAAATCATACTTAGTTCAGAGGAAAGACACTTTGAGATCTCTTTGTGCATCTACCATTAATTAATGTTATAAAAACAACCTTCTGTTGAACAAGGAGAATGAGGCTGTTTCCCTCAAATCTATAAAATCTAAAATCAGAGATAACGATTTAGTGATGTCGAAGGCAGATAAAGCAAACTGTTTAGTGGTCTTATGTAGACAAGACTACAATGAAATGTAATCAATTTTCTTTCTTCTGAGGATTTCACTATAAAATTACAAAATCCAATAGACAAATTTACTCAGTTATTTAAAAACACTTTGAAGAATGTAAATAATACTTTAAGCTTTTTTAATACTAATAAATTTAAACTTACTCCAATAAATCCGATTACCCCATTGCTGTATGGTCTTCCCAAGATCCACAAGCAAGATATACCTATACGCCCTGTAGTATCATATTGTCATAAACTAAGTACTTGGCTTAACAGCATATTACTTGATCTAACTAATTTTTAAAGTTCCTTTTCAGTTAAAAATTCAGCCAATTTAGCTGACGATCTTTCTAAAATACATATCCCTGATCTTTCTAAAATACATATTTCTGATTCTTCCCTCTTGGTCTCTTTTGATATAGTAAACCTGTTTCCTAGTATCCCTTGCAACGAATGTGTCAATTTAATTAGAACCCTTCTACATGATAAAACGACTCTGGAACACGAACATATTGAGAACCTTTGTACCACGGGTGACTTGGTCCTTTCTCAAAATTTCTTTAAATTTGAGAATAAGTTTTACAAACAAAATTCAGGACTAGCCATGGGTTCAGCTTTGTCCCCTCTTTTAGCAGAAATTTTCATGTCAGAGATTGAATCCAAAATCAAATCACACCCTCTTTTCACAAATATCCTTTTCATAAGTTCATTCATGTAGATGACATTTTTGCAATATTTACTGGGAACCATACAGACCTTCTTCTCTTTACACAATTCCTAAATTCGTTACACCCCTCAATTAAATTCACTTCTGAAATAGAAATCGATGGTTCCATCCCCTTCTTGGACTTAAAATAAACCAGATCAAATAATAAATTCAAATTTTCTATTTATCATAAACCGACTAGTACTGATTGCACTCATCATCATCATCATCAATCAACCCTCTCTTGTATCCACTGCTGGATATAGGTCTCCCTTAATCTGTTCCATGTATTCCGATCTTGCGCCGCCTGCATCCAGTTTCCCTGGCAACGTTTTAGATCATCGGTCCATCTCGTTGGCGGACGGCCCCTATTTCGATAGGCCTCCTGTCTCGGCCTCCACTCCAATATTCGTTTGGTCCATCTGTTGTCTGTTAGCCTGGCAACATGTCCAGCCCAGTTCCACTTTAGAGTTGCTATTCTCTCTATCGCATCCACTACTTTCGTTCTTTGTCGTATTACGCGGTTTGGGACTCTGTCTTTGAGAGAGATACCCAACATTGCGCGTTCCATTGCCCTTTGAGCTACACGGATTTTGTCTATGGTTTTTCTGGTCAGAGTCAATGTCTCCGCTCCGTAAGTCAGAACTGGTAGTATACACTGATTGAAAGTCTTCCTTTTAAGGCACAATGGAAGCTCTGATTTGAATACGTAGTTTAGTTTTCCAAAGGCTACCCAGGTCATTCTTATGCGGCGGTTAAGTTCAGTAGTTTGATTGTCTCTTCCTATGCTAATCTCGTGTCCCAGATATTTGTATGATGTGGTTTGGTCAATTGTTTTCCCATCTACTGATATGCTTTCGCTGAGCACGAGGTTTGTCATAGTTTGTGTTTTGGCCATGTTAATTTTCAGTCCGACTTCCAGGGAGGAACTATGAAGCCTCTCTATTAAATCCTTTGCTTCGTCTACTTGGTCAGCTATCAAGACTATATCGTCAGCGAACCTCAGGTGGCTAAGCCGTTCTCCATTTATATTTATGCCTTTCTCATCTAAGTTCGCTCTTTTACATGCATATTCCAGCAGTGTAGTAAATAGCCTTGGCGATATGGTGTCGCCTTGTCGTACTCCACGTCTTATTGGGAATTTATTTGTTTGTTGATCTCCGACTCTTACACTCGCTGTAGCATTTTGGTATATGTGTTTAATTATATTTGTGTAGCGGTAGTCTATTCGACATTCCGTTAGAGCTTCTAACATTTTTTGTTGATTTATTGTGTCAAAGGCTTTTTCATAATCGACAAATATTAACACCAAGGGTTTATTGTATTCGGTACATTTCTCAATTAGATTTTTTATTACCAGTAGGTGATCGTTTGTGCCATATCCAGACCTAAAACCTGCCTGTTCTCGTGGCTGGTAGAGCTCTAATTTATTTATTAGTCTCTTCGTGATGATCTTTGTAAAGAGCTTATAGACATGAGAGAGTAGGCTTATAGGGCGATAGTTTGAAAGATCAGTAATATCCCCTTTTTTGTGCAGCAAAATTACCTCTGCGTTGCTCCACTGAGTTGGCGTTGTCGCTTCGCTTAAACATTTATTAAATAGTCTAACTAGGGCTCTCAGAAGTCTTTTCCCAGCCCATTTTATAGCCTCTATCGCTATTCCATCACTTCCCGGGGATTTATTGTTTTTCATTTCTTGTATGGCCTTTTTTACTTCCTGAAGTGTTACGTCCGGCATCTCTTCAGAACCCTGGTTTATTACCTTTGTCAGCGGTCGGTTTTCATTTTGTATTGGTTCTTTATACAATTCGCGGTAAAAACTCTCTACAACCTCTAAAATTTTCTCTCTGTCACTGACAACTTGACCTTGTTTGTCTTTCAGTATACGTATGTTCTTTTTCCCCGTTGACATATTTCGCCTCAGAACTTTCAAACTTTTGTTTTCCTCTATTACTTTGGATATCTCTCTCGTATTGTGTTGTCTAATGTCCTTTCGAATTCCCTTCTGGATCTCCTTGTTCAAGCTTCTCAGCATTGCCAGGTTTGTATCATATTTGTTCCTCAGTTTTCTTCTTTCGTCCAAAAGGTTTTTCGTATTTTGGCTTAATTTCTCGCTATTTTTCTTGTTTTCTGGGCATAATTTCTCAGCCTCTTTTAGGGCTGTTACTATGTTGGTGTTCATTTGTTCTATATCCATTTCTTCGTGGGTATTTAAGTTGTTATTGATGGAGTCCTTGTATAGTCTGATATTTTCCGGAGGATGTCGCTTCATATTCTTGATCTTGTGTATCATTTTTGCTCTTTCCTTTTTCACGTCAAAGCATACCCTTGCTCGGACCATTCTATGATCACTTCCAATCGAGAGCTTATTCAGAACTGTTATGTCTTGAATGATCTCTTTTCTGTTTGTCGTTATAAAGTCTATTTCATTTTTTGTTGTTCCGTTTGGGCTTATCCATGTCCATTTACGTTGGGGTTTTTTATCAAAGAATGAGTTCATTGCATAAAGACCTTCCTGATGCAAAAAGTCAATGAGTTGATTTCCTCTCTCATTTCTTTCGCCATATCCAAAATTTCCCACAGCTAATTCTGAGTGATCTCTCTTGAATCCCAGTTTGGCATTAAAGTCACCTATTATCATAATATAATGTGTTTGTGTGTTTCGTAGGGCAGTTCTGACTTCTTCATAGAATTCCTCGACTTCCTCATCTGAGTGGCTAGTTGTTGGTGCATATACCTGTATAATTTTAAGTTTATATCTTGAGTTTAGCCTCAGAACTAGATAGATAACTCTCGGACTTATGCTTTCAATCTTTATTATGTCTGGTATATGTCTTTTATTTACAAAGAAACCGACTCCGCCATTTGATGAGCCTTCTTCTCCCCTGTAATGAAGCATATGGCCGGATTTAAGTATTATTTGATCTTCTCCCCTGCGTCTCATCTCGCTGATACCGACTATATCCCATTTTATTTCTTTTAGTTCCTCCTCCATCTCCAATAATCTTGCTTCCGATAGGAGAGTTTGGACATTATAAGAACCGATATGCATCTGTCGTTTTTCGTGGTAGCCTGATCTCTTCCGGTGATTCTTAGCACCCTCTGCTCCAACTCTGTTCCGGCCGCCACCTTGGCCGGGGATATTGGAGCTGCCGGGGACTGAGGGCCGTGTTCTAGATGTGTCTGTCATGGATAAATGTAGGGGTATTTTAGCCGTTTCACTACCACGCTGGCTAGTGCGGGTTGGTAGTGGGTCGTTTGAGAGCTCATTTCCTTGACTCTCGGTGTGAACGGTTATACCGCCGTGACTCGGTCGCCAGAGCCTCTTTTGTTTTCCAGCAGGGTGCACCGGATGACTACAGTCATCTCTCGAGCAGGCGAGGTTGGCATTTGGGTTGGTATGACTACTTTGACCATCACCCCTTGCACCCCCTGATGCACTATTTCATATCAATCTAACCACCCCTATGGCCAGAAATTCTCTTCTTTTCATTCATTTTTTACTAGACTTTTCAAAATCCCCCTTGAAGTAATGAATTCAAGTCTGAACTGAACTTGATTAAACAAATAGCTACTAACAACGTTTTTCCTCTTAACATCATAAACAAAATATACTATAAACATATGATAAAACATCTGAACAAAAACCTTTTATTTACTGATAAAATTACAAACAAATTTTACTCCTTAACATACTGGGGCTCAATTTCTTATAAACTCAATAACATCGTTAAATCTTTCAATATTGAAATAGTCTTTAAAACTCAACATAATTTAAAAAAATTTCTAACCAATTCCAAAGACAAAATTCCAATCTCTAACAAATCTGGTGTCTACAACATCATTTGTTCAACAGAGGGTTGCAATGCTTGTTACATAGGTCAAACAGGAACACTGTAAAGAAATAGAGAAAGCCAAAAATCAAAATCTTTCCCCCTAAAGAATCAAGTCTAGTTTTTCGAGACACGTTCATATTAACGAACACCATTTTGATCCTGAATCTAATGTAGAATATCTATACATCTGTAATAAAGGAAACAAGCTTGACCTTTTAGAGATTCTTGAAATTAACAAAGCGTTACACAATAAAAACTTCGTTTGTCTTAATGATCAAATTCAACATACTTCCACCCATTTTTTTAATGCTCTTAATTTTAGAAATTAAACAAACAATTTTACCATGTTTTTTCTTTGTTTCTATGTTCTGGTTTCGATTATTTTTAATATTAATAGCTAAATCTCTAATAAACAGTGTAATTGATAGGTTATGTACGACCACCTGTGACAGTGTTCTCTGGTTCAACCATCGTTTAACAACGTAAAATATTTTCGACAAAAAATTCTTTTGCTTTTTAATACTTTAAATCAAATTCCTTCCACACTTGAGTCTTATACCTCGGTGGTTGTTCTATAGATGACAGTACTGATCTTTAAGGCACCTATTCCCAAAAAAGGGAAGAAATTTCAAACAACAATTTTTAATTTCTTGGGTTATTTATTTGACATTCATTTTCTATACTTAATCTTTAAATTTCTGACTTATCACTTGTACATCTAGGTTCTGTATCTTAACAATAATCGTGCCTCTGTTAACTTAAATTTCGATGTTTCTTTTAACGATCACTGGAGACCAACAAAAATTAAATAATATTTTAGGACCCTTATTCCCCAACCTTGTTAAAAATTTTATTATAATACCTTATTTGTATTTTATGTTGTCTTCAGATTTTATGTGCGTTTATCTGATTGACTATAAGAACGATGATTGAGCTTTTCAAACTTTTTTCGTTACTGCAATTATGCTGACATTGTCAACCATTTTGTTCTCCAACCGTCAACGGTCAACTATAAAATAACAGTGAACACGTTTTCCCGTTCTCATTTTACCTGTGTCCGTCTCCCTGTTTAGTCTTTGAGGGTATATAAAATATAAGATCTGTGTGTTTTTTACAAATTTTAAATTTTGATCTAATTCTATTATTTCCCTACAAAATTGGACGAACGTAACGCAAGTTGACTGGACCTTAGGTCTCCAGTAAATAAATTTTACAAATGAAATTTCAACATTGTGTAAGTACAGACATTATTAATAATTTTATTTCATTACTAATTACAAGTTTCTTTCTTTTTACCGAATTTCTCATAAACACTAACAAAATTTTTCTCTTCTCACCCACAAAATAAAAATTTTTATAACATGACCTAGAATGTCCAAAAGATTCTTTTTATATATCCTAACTTATGACTTTGAAATGCCGAACATCTTCCCTTTTAAATCCGACCACAAATTGACAAAGTCTTCACATAAATTTTGAAATAAATATAACATTTCATTTACAATTTCAGTATGCTGATTGCTATTACATTCAATTTTTAATATCACTTTCCACCAACAGTTTTCCCTCTACTGCTAATAATAACTGCAGCACTGTTTTTGTCTCCTGAAGATGAAGGTTACTACCTTCGAAATATGTAGAGACGTTTTATTTTTAAAATTGAGCCTTTGATAGCTCACTATTAAATCAGTGGAGAAAGACTTTTTGACTTTCTTTCCCCTTTCCCCTAATGAAGAAAATATGAAAAACGCCATTAAAGATGTAAACGGCGGAATATCCTATAGAATTTCTGCAAACAAATGAAAAGTAACAAAGTCAACTTTACAGAGAAGATGCACAAATAAAAGTTTGGGAAGATATGGAAGACCTACAGTTCTTAAGAAAGAAGAAGAAGAGGAATTAATAAGAGGATTAACTACAGCTGCCGATGACATAAGATGTATCGTTAAACGATATTTGAATATTAAGGGTGTTGTCAAAAAACGTTTTCATAATAATTTCCCAGGTCCCGATTAGATCATGTCTTTCTTGCATCGCCATAGAGGCGAACTGTCAGCAACACTATGTGAAAATATTAAATTATCGAGGGCAGAAGTGGATGAAAACGTTTTAAAGGAATATTTCAAGAATTTAGCACTTTCTGTTAACGGAATACCACCACACTTAATCGTAAACTATGATGAAACAAATCTGACGGACGACCCAGGGAGACAGAGGGCCATAGTATGGCGAGGGTGTAAACGCCCTGAAAGAATATTAGACTCTAGTAAACGTAGCACCTGCGTAATGTCTGCGGGCACCGCGTCAGAAAAGCTTTTACCATGTTATGTTGTTTACAAGGCTGAGCATTTGTATGACACGTGGCCACAAGGAGGGCCGAGAGGAACCAGATACAATCGGTCAAAGAGTGGTTGGTTTGATGGAGTAATATTTGAGGATTGGTTTAGCAGCATTGCCTTGAAATATTTTCAGAAATATAATAAAGATGATCCAAAAATTTTAATTGGAGATAACTTGGCCCCTCATTTATCTGTAAATGTGATTAACCTCTGCCAAGAATTTAACATCCGTTTTGTACTATTACCACCAAATAGTACCCATATTTGCCAACCGCTATACGTGGCGGTGTTTCGAGCATTACAAATTTATTGGCGGCAAGTAATAAATAAATGGAAACTGTCACTATCTGTGTATTCCGAAAGATACGTTTCCGAGCCTGTTAACAGAGACACTAGAAAAGCTAAATGTTAACATTGAGCAAAATTTAAAAAGCGGCTTTAGGGCAACAGGAATTTTTCCTATTAATGAAGAAGAGGTGCTGAAACACATTCCTCGAAAAAATCCAACTGTTGGGGCCAGTACAAGTAGTAACAGCCCATTATGGACACAAACTTTTGCGGAAATGCTTTTTCAGAGAAGGGTGAACCAAAACTCCGAAAAGAAACGAAAAAGGAAATTACAAGTTAAACCAGGATTAAGTGTAACTACTTTTAGCAATAGCAGTGATGAAGACAGTAACCAAAATAGCGAACAGTTTTCATTGCACGATTCTGAAAGCTCAGTTGGCCCCGATGACTTAGAAGATATGGAGGATAATATGCCCTTATCTGAACTACGAGATCAGATTAAGAGAAGGAACAACCCACAAGAAGACCAAGGGATGAGCGAACTGAGAGAAGAGCAGTAGAAAGAAGTGCTTCAACAAATTTTTGTAAAGGATTTTTTCCACGACTGTTAAATAAAACAAACAATATTTTGTAATTTTTGATAAATAATAATAACCATTATTAAGAAGTGTTGAATAATAACTTAAAAGTGTTGAATAATAACCATTATTTAACAGTTTGTGACCAATCACAAAGCATAATTTTTATTGTTCAACAGTTTTATAGACCAATCAGAAAGCTTTGATTGAAAACATGACAAATTTATCAATAAAGCCTAGAAATTAAATGTCAAATGGAGATATTGTCAAATTCGACTCCATTTAAATTTAAAGGTCAACATTTTCTTTATATTAAAATTTGTCTTTGTCTTATAAAAACCAATATAAAACCATGGATTCTGATAGTGAAATTGAAATTTCCACACCGCCAGACATTTTGGAAGTCGCATAGAATACAGCCATAGGGTTGTTGCCGAACAAGTCAAAGAAAATATACCAAAGCACATATCAAGAATTTATAGATTGGCGAAATTTGAAAAAGTGAACTCTTTCTCTGAAAATGTTTTGCTTGCATATCTAAGTGAATTATCACAAAAATATAAGTCGTCTTCCTTGTGGTCCAAATATTCAATGCTAAAGAGCACACTTAGCATAAACAACAATGTCAACATTAAAACGTACCCAAAATTACAGGCTTTTTTGAAATGAAAATCAGAAGGTTATCGAACAAAAAAGGCCAATACCCTATCACCTACAAAAATTAATAAATTTATGAAAGAAGCGCCTGACCACAAGTATTTAGCGACGAAGGTAGGATATTATTACTTACAATTTTCCCATTCTTAGGTATATCTACTTAAATATAATTTTCCTTAAGGTTGTATTCATTATGGGTGTAATGGGTGCCTGTCGAGCAAATGAACTACACTCTATGAATATTGAAGATCTAGAGGATTTAGGATCTGGTCTTCTTGTTAGAATACCCAACACTAAAACAAAAATCATAAGAAAATTTACAATAAATAAGCAGTTTTATTGCATTGTAAAGAAATATATGGATCTCCGCCCAGACAATGGCACTTCAAGAACATTTTTTTTTAAATTACCAGAAGGGTAAATGCACCGTACAAAAATTGGAATAAATAAATTTTCAGCCATGGGAAAAGAAATTGCAACATTTTTGGGCCTTTCAAATCCCCAATGTTACACAGGTCACACTTTTAGAAGGTCATCCGCGACTCTCCTTGTGGATGCAGGGGGAGATATAACAACTTTAAAAAGGCACGGTGGATGGAAATCCACTACAGTAGCCGAAGGCTATATAGACGACTCAGTTACTAATAAAATTCATACAGCAGAAATGATTTCCCAATCAATTAACCAAGAAACCAAATAATGCCACAATTAATATGATTTAAAGTCCTCAACTGTACCTACGGTACAGCTTAATAACTGTTCGAATATTACATTTAATTTTACAGGTAAAGAGCAAACTATTAATTTGGCTTCAATATGCTTTACTTATAATAAAATTATAGTTATAAACGGATCCTGAACGTGTGCAAATCTTTCAGTGATAGTTTTCCGTCCTTTTAAAAAATTAATTAAATGTTTAGGCCCTATGTTGTTTTATTGGCAATAAACCTAAAAGTGTATAAATCTTTCTGTTCCGTATGTTAGTGTTTTCTATAATAAAATAATTTCAAAGCTACCTTGATTATTTCCAATTACAAAATATTCCAATGCCCTTTTATTATTTTGAATCTATGATAAAGGTTATGTTATGTTTATGTATTGTAAAGTTCTTTTTTTCGCGAAGCTGGTCAGAAGTCCAACGACCTATAAGAGCAAGGGCACGTTTCTTATGGTAATAAACTAATAAATTGACTTGTATTTTTATTACGTCTCATTACTACCACGTCTGATCCGCATCACTGTAAGTATTTAGTCATAAAGAGGTAAAGATTTATCATTTCATAATAATTCCCTTGCCAGTTTCGCAGAGTAGACGTACGCCGTCGACTCCAGCCTGAAGTTTTGACGTGACCTATTTTTTATACCGATATGAAAATTTAATAAAATTAGAAGGTGCAAATATTTATTTAAAAGTCGTGGAAAAAGTACAGTATTCTACTCGCGGTAATGACAGTTATCGCTCGTTGAATAATATACTTTTTTTGGAAAATGGTTTTGATATTTCCTATCAGAAATAATGTTTTTATAATTACAATGAGTAAATGAAATTATTTACGTACGAGGTTTTACTTTGCTTCCCACAAATCTTTTATAATTCCCAAGTTATTAAAAAAATTTCGGTAATTTAGTCCCAAGTAACCCCATTTTACGGTTTAATATTAAATAAAGAATATATTTAATGTCCAATGTGAAGTCTTGCAAAAAATATCTTTAAAATAAAATCTTATTTTAAAGCAACCATAACAACGTTTTGGGAAAAAGTAATAACCAAATGTTTAATATTGACAAAATAAAACATTAAAAACAATTGACAATAAGCAAAAAATAAATCAGGCTTAAAAGTTCTTCTCCAAAGCCTTTTGCCACTGCCACTCCACTACCCCATCATCACAAAAATATTCTGAAAACCTGTCCCTCATTACAGCAGAGTTTTTACTGTAAGTATTACTACCAGCTTTTGTAATGTCGGTAAGGCCCTCACCGCTAACAATAATTTCATTTACATCAGTATAGGCGCTTCTTTCCAATTTCTGCATTAATAAAAAATTGTGTAAAGCCACACTTGACTGAATGATTTTCCTGATGGTTGCCTAACTTGTTTTAATAGGCTTTCGGAATATTCGCCATTTTACCACTAAAATGCCAAAAGAGTTTTCCACAACTCTTCTAGTCCTGCTTAACCTATAATTAAATACTATTTTTGTCATGCCTAGTTGACCACTTTTAGGATATGGACGCATTAAATAGTTGCTCAGTGGAAAGGCTTCGTCTCCTACGAGCACATATGGAAAATTGTCTTCATCTTCTGAAGGAACATTTATTAAATTGTTGTCAAATCAATGCCTCATTTGACTATCTCTGAAGATTCCACTATCACTAAAACGACCAGGTGTTCCAATATCTACCATAATAAACTGATAGTTTGCATCAGTAATGGCAAGCAAATTAATTAAATGAGACCCTTTATAGTTATAGTATTTGGAACCCGAGTTTGGTAGAGCCTGAAAATAACAAAATATATATAGATAAATTCCATTTAAGGATTCAGGATGAAACCTACATTATTTAAAATCTACCCAAATATACTGCCAAAAATTAAACTTTAGAAAAACTTTTTAGTTTACTTATTAGTACCTACGTACCACATTTTTGCCATTTTTTGGTGTTCTCTTTGATTATAAATAAAGTGCCTATACTTAACTAGAATTACAATTATTATTATGAAATTTATCAAGTTAGCTACTGTACCTGCATTATAACATACTTCCCGTCAATGGCACCTAAACAATTTTTAAAGTTCCATTTGCTTTCAAATTCTCTAGCGATTATCCTCCAGTTATCCTCCGTAGGTTTAAAAAAAACTTGATCCTTTAAGCAGGCCCATATTGCATTACAAGTTTCAGCTATAATTCATGAAACTGTCTGCTTTCCTACTCTAAAGTGATATGATAGAGATACCATACTGTCACCGGAGGCTAGGTAGCGCAAAGTGACCTCTAGTCGAATTCTTGGTTCTATTGGTTCCCTTATAACACTTTTTTTTTCATGTATTTTTCTACTATAGATAAGAGAAGGTCAAATGTTTCAGGGCACATTCTTAAAAAGTTTCTAAATTTTTCTTGGTCATGATTCCTCATTTCCACCAAATTATGACTACAGCCCTCGGATTTTCTCCTAATGTTTGTAAAAATGTCTCTTACCCAATACTGTCGCTTAGCTTTATTTTGATTTTTTTTTAAACGCAAATATATCAGGTACATTCTTAAAAGTTTCTGGCGACAGGCCTGTTTATAAAAGTATGAACACTGTTTATATTGCAGGGCCGTAGCCCTTATGCACAGACCTAACTCAAGTAACATAGTATTAGTTGTTATTCGTTATAAACAAGTAATTATAGAAAAAAAGGTATTTGTTATTCTTATTCCTACACAAAACATCAACAACACACCTGATAACGCAATACGCTGAAACACGTTTTCCATTAGGACGCGATACGCGGTAATAAACGTCGCATGAGGACCCACCATAATCATAGTTTAACAGACGGCACAACAGATACTTCGATATAATCATTGATTATAATTTTATTCAATGTTTAGGCGAACGGTACAAACGGGCCTTAGTTAAGATAGTGACAACCATCGATAGTAAGAAAAGGTTAGGTTAGGTTAAGTATTTCAACATTTAGTCACCTAACTTTTTTTGATATTAGGTACTTTATTTATAATAAAATTACATTACATGTCTCAGAATGGCATTGATTTTATAACAATAGTCAGTCGCTTTCTGTTTCTGCCTTACCTATTGTTTATTATTATTTGTAAACAAGTGTTAAACAAGCACTAAGAGAAAACAAATTAGGATATTAACAGAATTTTTGTGTAAAAAAATTAACTGATCAACATATTTTGATTTCAGCCTCGATCTTCTATTATTTAAGTACATATTACATTCTTACCGTTGCCTTTAGGCTTATTCTTATTTTTAATAGTAACTGTGATGAATTTATCCATAATTCCTCTAAAAAAGGTGCCATTCTCGGGAACTTAAATTTGATAAAACTTGTTCCAGAATTTTTAGGTTATTTTGTACATCTACATTTTTCTTTTTTTTTCTGCTATGTGCATTTCTTTTTTTTTCGCATTTATTCTTCTTTTTTCTAACATTTTTTCTGCTCTAAAGTAACCTATCGATAGTGTAAAGTTCGTTTGAGTAATGGTATGTAATATTGAAAATACTATCGATTGTTGACAATCGTTGGAAAAACTATCGATAGCATTCGATAGTCCCTACTATCGATAGTTATCGACAGCACTATCGATAGTTTCGTATCTCTAGTAAAAACTGTTATGTTGTTCTGTTATTTAATAAAATCTATTGAAATTATTAAAAAATTATTGAATCAGCAATGAATTATTAACATTTTATGGTCCTTCGAATCGGATTTACAAGATTAGTAAAGATTCCCACAAGTAATAAGTTAAGAGTGGGTTCCATGTAGTGATTGATGGTTGGCAAGAAGTACAATCGTCCAGGCCAGTTATTGAGTTCAAATGTCGGAAGTATTTTAAAGTATCGACATGGGCAACTATGAAAAAATGAGAAATAGTGTATTTTTGTTAATTTATGGCCAAAAACAATTTAAATACGAAGAAAGTGCAGGTATCCTATTACCCATAATCCAGTTTCCGCTTTCCCTAATACTTCATTCTGTTTTGGTTTTCAATTTTATAACTAATATTTTTTTTAATAGTAAAGCTAACATTAATATGTAGAATTACCCTGGTATTCCCTGGGTTCAGTGAACTATTGAAGAGTTCAAGTTCACACTGTTTTGAGACAATTTAAAGGTATCTTTTCCAAGTTTAAAGATATTTGTTTTTAATGTAATTTCTTGCTTTGCAAGTCACGATTGATTTATCAGATATACACATATTAAAGCTTTGTTTAAAGTTTTAGTAATGAGAACAGTCAAATTGTTCCATTCATATGATTATCTGTGGACAGTTTAGTCAAGTTAATAAAGTTGAGGTCGCTTTGTGTATTTGGGTACATGTAAGTATTCCACTTGTACGACTTAGTGTCGGAAAAATAAAAGGTTAGTGTTATTTCTATCCAAAATATAGTTATTTCAAAGGTTTAAGGCATTCCTATTGTATACTATTTTGTGCCGTAAAACAAAATGGCAGGCGATTCTGTAAGTAAGTCTGATGACTCTCACAAAGATCTTAAAAGGCTAGTCAATAATCGAGGTACAGTCAAACATAAACTGTTGAGTTTGGAAAATTTTATTAATAAGATAAAAACCTCACCCCCGGTTTAAATGATGTTGAGCTACTTACGATTTAAAAACGGCTCTACATTATTAGTAGATTTTGACAAAGTTCAAACAACGATAGAATCTATGTGCAATGAAAATACTTAAATTTCCATTTTGTTGAAAGAGAGGAGTTTCAAGAAAAATATTACAAAACTAAAGAGTTCTTATCTGGCTGTTTCTTCCAAAATTAACATTTTGGTATCCCTAGGAAATATTTCAATTAACAATAATTTGAAATAGATTTTTGATATAGGACTGTTTAATATGAACTGTGTCCCGTCTTAATCATAAATAGTTACCGAAAAAAGAAATCGTTGTTATGTTAAAAATAAAAATAATATACTCAAAATATCATTAGCGTGGATGTCCCTAGCCTCAGGTTTTTATCAAGAAACATTAATTTTGCTGGAAGCTAAATCCACTCAGCCTTGCAAAATTGTCGCAACATTTTGTAAAGTTGAAACAAACTAACGACATAATATTAACGTTTTCAGTTTATTTTATAACTGAAAGACCTCAACCCAAAGTGTTACCGTCATTAGCGTGGGTGAAGCAAAACTAGATTAAATTAGCCGCCAAATAAATTTTAAGTAGGTGGCAATACTGTCACCGGAAGTATTTCCCCTCCATCTTTAACTTTTACATAGCTGTTGGCGTCTTCAGTTGCATCCTGTCGTTGAAGGAAGGCAGAAATTCGGTTGAGCACTTGCGTGTTTTTTAACAACGTCATTAGTGTGAAGGTAAGTTTTTGCCAAAAAAATATTGTTTAAACAAAGTAAATGGAATTTTTTTATGAGCTACTATAATAGTATGCCATGTACAAAGCATGAAGCTTGTATTTAATAGAATACAATTTTTAGTTAAAAGAAAAACTTCGTTCATCATTGGCGTGGTTATTAACTTTCGTCATTAGCGTGGATATTTAAATTCACGCTAATGATGTTAAACGCACGCGAATGATTGCATACATGGTAATATTTTTTGTAGGTCTACGAAGTTTAAAAATGGCGTGCAAGAAGCAAACTGAGGAAGAAAAAAAAACGAAAGAAAAGGAATGCGAAAGAAGAAGACGACAAAATATTAAAAATAATCTAGATAGATACAAAATGGAACAGGAAAAAAAGCATCAGAGTTATGAAAGGGCCAAGGAAAAAGGAGACTTGAAGTTAAAAAAGGATTTATTTAGGAGACAGCTTAAGGCAAGAAGAAAGTCCTGGAAAGTAAACTCAAAACGTTACAGAGATCGAAAAAAATTTTTAGAAAGTCTGGAAGATAACTCGCCGCCTGCTAGTGATCTGAAAGGAGTAGAACCCGCCGAGGAAAATAGGCTTAACAGTGTAGATGTTTCTGCCTGCAGTAGCAATACAAGTATCCCACCACGACAATAAAGAATAGGAAGGAAATTATCAAAAACATACAGAGACCTGATAAAGGCACAGAGTGAAATTAGGTCCTTGCGTTCCAAAATGGAATATTACAAAAAGAAGTTTTATAAAGAAGTTAGGAAAAAAGAAAAGGATGTGTTATCGCCCAATACAGAAGTTAAGAAAATTCTTAATAAAGCGCCAAATATTCCCGAAGTCGCAAAAAGAAAGTTACTTTTTGGTGAGGCAATGAAAAGGAACCTTTCTTTCAAATTTAGCAATTTAAAAGATGATAAAACAAAACAAATATTTACAAAAATTGTTGATGGCCCAGATCTGAAGAAATACAAACTCTTCAAGGAATGTAAGGAATTTCTTCCACCTGCTCGGCATAGATCCAATCAAAAGCGATCTGAAATGTTTAAATATGCGCGAAAATCCAGTACCGCTTTTAACAACACTAGAAAGATGGTCACTAAATATTTCTTAAGTGACAAAAACTCCCGTTTATGTCCTGGAAATAACGATACGATCACAAGACGAGGCATTAAAAAGGAAAAGAGATACTTGAATAATTCCATGAAGAACCTTTTTAACAACTTCAAGAAAGAAAATACTGCTACGCAGATATCCTATGCTGCATTTTGCAAAATACGCCCCTTTTGGGTTGTTCAACCAACGGTATCAAGTCGTGATACTTGTTTATGTATTCTCCATGAAAATATAAACTTAATTGTATTAAGTCTATCGAAGAGCAAGATTATAAAAGAGAAAAACATAGATCAAGTTGTTTCACAATTATGTTCCTCTACTTCAAATGAAACTTGCCTAACGCGCAAATGCAAAACCTGTATGGGAAATAAAGTACTCTACTATGTGTCAGATCACTTGTGGACACATATTTTACATTACGATAAATGGATTACACGACGAGAACAGAGGATTAGTGCCAAGACAAAAAAGGAAATAACTGTACAGTTAACTGCGAAAACCAAAATAGAAGCTAAGCCAGATCAGCTGATACACGAATTAGAGAATCTCCTTCCCAAATTTTTACGACATGTTTTAAACATAAACCACCAATATTCAACTATAAAAAAATTGAAAAACAAGTTAAAGAAAATGAAATCTTATTGCATGTGGATTTTTCAGAAAATTATTCATGCAAATATGCCAAGAAAGCACAGTCAGTGCATTTTGGTGCGACCCGCGAACAAATTACATTATCTAAATCGCTAAGACATGATCCATCTGCCATTCTGGCACATTTGGAACTTCTATTGAACCATTATCTCAGTACTATATGCAATGAAATCACTACTCTGCATTTCTTATCTGACAGTCCTACCACGCAATATAGAAATAAAAAAATGTTTTATTACATTGAATTATTCATTCCAAAAATGTTTCCCAAGGTGCAACAGATATCATGGAACTATTCGGAGGCTGGTCGTGGCAAGGGGGCACCTGATGGTATTGGTGCTACTGTAAAGCGCACCGCAGATCGACTGGTGGCATTTGATCAAGATATCAACACATTTGATATCTTTATGACCGCAATTAAGAAAAATGTTAGTAACTTATTTATAGATGTTGTTGATGAAATCAGCATTAAAAAAATGGACAGTTATCTTCAACCTAGAAAATAGAAAACCGTTCAAGGGAACAATGCAAGCTTATCAAGTTACGTGGAGAAAAGGCGACGCGAGGCTACATTTTAAAGAGTTGAGCTGCTTCGACTGCAGTTTTTCCAACTGCAGTCATTTTGCAATAACAGGTACACCGACAAAAACAGAACAAGCAACAAAAACAGCCGATAATCCAGCTTTCAAGGAAAATTCTTGGATCGCAGCCACATTCGACAATGACTGGTACCCAGGTAAGTTATTGCAAATCTCAGTCTGTAATTAAGCTATTACATCTATTTTATTTCAGGAATTATCGAGAAAATAGATGAAGATGACTTAGCGGTGAATTTTATGTCCAAGAGCGAAGAAAGTTTCTTTTGGCCACAGACTTGTGATCGTCAAAAACTGATACTTACTGGAATTCTGTCGAAACTAGAATTTCCCCCTGAACCAGTATCTAGCAGACTCTTTAAACTTCCTAACCATGATAAGATAGATGATTTATTCAAGGCCCTAGTTTAAGAAGTATCTACATTTCAAATATGTTTTTTGTAAATATGTATATATTTTTAAGAATCTAACTTTCTGCAATGTATTAATTTTCGTTGTTTTCGATAAACATTTTTTTTATATTTAAAAAGTAATTTTCTTAACTTCTATCTGCAATAGATCCAACAATCATCCTGTTTCACATAAGATAATAGATTTTTTAAACGAGCAGTCATTCGCATGGTAATTTCGTCATTAGCGTGGATAAAATTTTTGAAAAAACAAAATTAAGCATGATCATCCATCATATCTTTATACTGATCTCTACTAATATAGCTACATGATTTTTTTCCAATTTTTTTACAAACTTTTTACTTTTAAAAATATGACATCTTTAAATCTCTGTTATTGAAAGGAACACTTATCTATTTATGTGCAAAATTTGCAACCGATCAATAATTTAACTAACCAAGATATTGCTAGGGCTCTTGTCGTTAACTCAAGTTCTAGTCAAGTTCTAGTTATGATCCTCTACAAAATGTTTTAATGCCTAAACTAAAATTGCCCACCTTTTCAGGGAATTTTGAGCAGTGGTTAAATTTTAAACTTAGTTTTATATCTACTATTGATTAAAATACTAGTTTATCTGATTTGCAAAACTTTCAATTTTTTAAGGCTTCTTTAGAAGGCTATGCATGTAGATTTATTGAAGGTGTAGATGGAGTAAACAAACCATATTAACAAGCGTGGCACAACTTATGTGAAAAGTTTGACAAACAACAGATTCTGTTGGATACTCATTTTCAGCAACTGTTGGGTGTTTCTCAAGTATATAAAGAAAAGTTTTTATACTTTTAGTCAAATGTTAGACGTAATCACAAAACATATAACTGCACTTAATAGTATGAAGTTAACCTCAGACGTTTTATATGATACTTTAATTATCTATTTGAAATCAAGTAAGCTTGACAAAGTAAGTTTAAGAGAGTGGAAAGAATTAGAATATGATACAGATTTACCTACTTTTAAAGAGTTTTTGGAGTTTGTAAAGAATAAGGTTGATTTATTGCAGTCTCTCGAGCAGTCCTATAATAGTAAACCAATACAATTACATAGTAAGCCTTTACATAATGGTAAACCAATTGGTAGGCATTCAGATCATTCTCATTTTAATTTTTCTATGAGTCAACCAGAGCTATGTACAATTAAATGTAATTTTTGTAAAAAGAATCGTACTATCTACAAGTGCCAAGAATTTTTAGCGTTAACTGTTATTGAAAGAATAAATGCTGTTAAAAGGCTTAATTTATGTTAAAATTGCTTACGCACTGGTCACAGCCATGATAAATGCACTCTTTACTCTTACAAAATATGCAAGAATAATAATAAAATTTTGAAACATAATACCTTACTTCACAAAAATGGTGAAGATCGAAGTAATTTGCAAGCTTTAAATATATTAGAAAGACCAACTATTAGCTCTCAATCACAGGTGCTCTTGTCTACGGTTGTATGTAAAGTCAAGAGGCAAATTTCACCAGTGTCGAGCCCTTTTAGATTGTGTTGCACAATCTAACCTAGTTACAGAAAAGTTTTGTGACAAATTAGACCTTTATTGTACTCCTACTCAGCACTCGATTATAGGAATCAATCAAGTAGTTTCTCAGTTAAAGAAAAAATGTGATCTCTCCTTGTTTTCAAATATATTAAGTTTTAATTGCACTATTTCGTACTTTGTGAGTAATATTTCCTTATAGCAAGTTAATAATAGTGATAGCTGGAATATACCCCAAGATATTCAGTTAGCTGATCCAAAATTTAATATCTTTACGGAGATAGATCTTTTGATAGATGCAAGCCTATTTTGGGATTTAATATTAGAAGATAAAATAAGGTTGTCTAATAATCTTCCAAGTATACAAAATACACATTTTGCATATATTGTGACTGAAATATTGCCGTTTCTAGCACCAGTTTATTTTGCTTCTGTTTGCAATTTTTCTAAGGTTCACATCCAGGAAGATGATCAATTAAAAAAGTTTTGGGAGCTTGAAGGGATAAATATGTCTTTACCATTATCTAAAAATGGTTTAGAATGTAAAAATTAATTTAAAAAAGCTACATTGATGATTATATTATATGATATTATAATGAACAAGGTCAATTTGTGGTAAAATTTCCATTAAAGCATCCTCCTACTATGTTAGGTGATTCTAGGGGTATTGCTTCTAAAAGATTTTTATCCTTGGAAAATAAATTTAGAACTCTTGAATTTAAAGAGTTGTACTATGAATTCATTCACGAATATGAGTCTTTGGGTCATATGACCAAAGTACCTAATGAGGTTAGTAATGATGATGCTATTTCGTATTTTTTACCACATCATGGGGTTATAAAGGAAGACAGCATTACCACTAAGTTGCGAACAGTTTTTGATGGTAGCTGTCCTAGTTCTTTAGGTTGGTCACTTAATGACATACAATATGTCGGGCCAAAGGTACAAAATGACATAATAGATATTTTATTACGATTTAGAATTTATAAATATGTTGTCTCAGCTGATGTTTCAAAAATGTATCGCTGCATTTTAATGCACCCTGAACATAGACCATTACAACAAATCCTGTGGCACGAAAATCCAAACGATGATTTTATAGTATATCAACTTAACACGGTCTCTTATGGGACAAGATCAGCTCCATATTTGAGGGGTATAGAAGCAAAACCTGCAATCTCCACTTTGTCTATTCTTTCAGAAGTCACAATTTTCTCATAAAACGTTAAAAAACCATTGATCCCTTAGGGCTTGTTATAATTGATATAGATTTGGCTGTCCAAATTACTTTTGTAATAAGAAAACACAAACTATTTTTTTATTGCTAAAGTTATTAGCTATTCAAATTTAAAGATTGCCGGTTCTGCTTAAAACAATTGGATATTGCCCCTTTTGATAAAGAAAAAAAAATAAAGCCTGTAGAAATTTCAAACAAATAAACCATATTTTTCTAAGCATAACTTTTTATTTCAAATTAAAATACACTGTGTTTAATAAAGGTGGTTCTAGGGTAAGTGGGATTTTAACTAAACTTATTCTTTTTTACAAAAAAATATATTTTTTTTAAATAACTAAGTCTGCTATATCTGTACAAGCGTCTGCTTCTCCTTCAGGAACGGCTTCATCTGCCTCATTTAGTTCATTGTCATTGGGATTGATTGAATTATGATTATTTTATGGCAAAATATTGTTGGAAAACTGAAGCGTTTCCAACTTTTGCCATTGATCTCCATAGTGTTTGGATAGAAGTTGTAACAGTCGAACCTTTTAATAATATACCGGTAGCTAATCCAAGGGGTGTTGGAATGAGACAACAAAATAAATGCTTATTTATTATATTTATTTATATCTGAATTTCATTTATTAACTTTTTACATTGACCTTTACAATTATTTCATCATATCTATTTACTTTGTAAAAAAAATACAGATTCTTGCTCAAGTAGGTACAAGCACTTATTTTAAAAGGGACAAACAAATGTGGCGTAGGTACTGCCAATAATAATTTAACCTCGTCTTGGGGCTTACTTACTTCCTAAATACTAAGGGGTGAAACTGCAGCCGCACTGCCTACTGCAGTTTCGTCTAAATAGACTAAATTATGTGGGATAAATAATTAAATAGCAGACAATGACGTATCTCAGGCTCGGGACCCTACTGTACGATTACAAACGCAGACTGTTGCCTTACGGTCAACGCAGGTCCGTACCCAAGGTACCACAAACAAATTCAAAGGTTATTACAAATTGTGTATTGTGTAAATTATGTTGTAATTGTGTAAATTAATATAATAATTAATAATATATAATATTAATACACCTAACTTAAAGACCAGCTAAGAGTGGAACGATGTTTAAATTACCCATTAAATGCTCTTTATTGTTACGCCTGGTACGATAACAGATCCCTTTCTTGTCCCAATTTACCTCAGTTCTTGTGTAACTTGTACATGTTTACAATTATGTGGTGCATATCATCAAACCATATAAATCGGTTAACATATTAGTATTTTATAGTAAATTGGTATCGTAAAATGTGACGTTAAATCGTAATTGTAAAATCGTAAGCAAAAATGTAATCTCTAAAAATGGAATCGCAAAAGCTAAAAGAAACAGAAATTTACCTAAGTTAATTTTCTCTCAAGACCCTCAAAAGTTTATCATTGCCTCTGCCATAATTTTGAATAAATAAATGACTTGCCCTGTAGGTTTGACTACAGGCCTGAATTTTGATTTTAAATTATAACAACTCGAAAATCTAAGTTGTTACATTTCCGATTCTACAGACTACGTTTGTTGGCTGCTCAAACGAGAAAGAAGTTTAAAAAGGCACGGTTTTCGTTCGGCTTATCTGTTCCCAGATGCCTTCTTTATATCACCTTAAATTCTTGTAGTGCTGTTGCTACGTATGTTTTTTTCTTACACCTATAAGTGGTTGCCTATGTCACAGGTCTTGCCATTTCGGTTTTTTTTGACATTTTAAGATATTTTTCTACATAACCGCATTGTCCTGAAGTTTCACCGTAGCTTGACGTATGACACTGACATTCTGATATTTATGGTTATAAATCTATACAATAATAAAAATAAAATAAAATAAATTAATCTAAGAAGCACACTTCATGGGTCTTCACTATGCAAATTACACTACAAATCTTTCACCTGCTCGGGCTGTGCTTCCAGGAAACCACACTGAAATAAACATTGTTCTCGAAGTTCCCACATGAGTACACCACGACAAAATAGGTAAGTATCACTTGTTCAGTGATATTACAAAATTGACTTGAAGGGTGCTAATAAGGTTAGTATATTAATAAATCACAATTGTATCACCGTTCTCAGCTTGGTGGGTTGGGTTTGATTCGAGTTACCGAAAGAACCCTCGGGTGTGTACATAATATCGTTGCAAAGTGTTTCAAAAGAAGAAATATTTTACTTTCAGGTTATCTTCCACCTCGCTATTATAAATTCTTGTCATATTTCTAATATTCAAATCAGAGGGAAGATATCGCCTGATATTGGTTGAAGATCTCGTGTAATGAGCTTTCACACATTTAAATTTTTTTTATAAAATTTATCACGGATTCTTTCTTATCTCTAAACTTATAACTAGTTCGGTCTCCTCCTCTTCTTTCACATGGTGATTTGCCTGTCATGGCATAGTTTTTCATAACGCACTGTAGCCTAGCTTTTTTTATATGCAATATATTGAAAAATGTGGCTTGACAAACTGAAAGCAAGGTACCATCTCTCACTCTCACGAAACATTTAACGGTTGCTACTTTTAGAGCATGGGTTTTATTCTTCGGGCGCCTCCTTTTACAAGGCATGGCTTTGCAAAATCTAGTAGGAAACGAATCCTGAACCTACTTTTCTCGGGAAACATAAAAATGACGATGAAATTCAGCAATATCTGCCATTTTCAAAATTGCGCAACGATATGATTTGGTATTATGGTTGCATTTAGGAAAATCTGGAGGTTCTGAAGGAGCATATCTGCAAAAATGGAAAATCCAAAATAGAGAAAAAGCCTTGCCTGTCCACCTGGTCAAAATTTATGCCCAAAAGCAACTAAATCTTCTACAATCAATAATAATAATACACATACTCAAACAACTGGAATACATATATCATAAACGTAAACATAAACTATCTGTTAAAAAATATAAATTTACCGATGTTGCTTTTCAATATTTCTTTTCCATTTTTGTTCCTGTTGGATTCACTTACGAGCTTTTGTGGGTGTAACAGGGGATGCTTGACTTTCCATTATCCACTCTAACTTCACTTCATTTTAAGGGGTAGTCATTGAGTTGGATCAAAGTGATCCTTTACTCTTGTTTTTCTTAGATTACAATGGTTGGAATTTTGTGATTTTTTGGTTACATATTTTGATTGGTGAGAAAAATATTTATTTATAGAATCTTTACTACAGCGGTCGCTGTCAGGGTGGGAGCCAATCTTTCGGGTATTTGTATTTGTTTCTATCTGTAGATCTTATGTGTGACTCGGTAATTAGTCTGTTTGTGGAGTTTTCGGCGCGCTTATGGTATTGGGTAATTATTTTATTAAGGAATTCTTTTATTGTTTCCATTCTTAGGTCTAAATGCATATCCACTCTAACTATAGTTTGTTGTCAAACAATGGTAAAAAAAACATAAAATAAAAAGGAAATTGCGGGCAGTAAACAAAATACACCAAAGTGCTTCTAATCACGCTGCAAGACTGCAGAAATTTGTGGATTCCGTGCCCCCAAGGTTAAAACAGGTTGCGACGCATGTAATTGGTCGAAGTGGAGATTGCCGATTTTGCTACATTCGGAGTAATGGAGATTGCCGGTTCTGCAACTACACCTAATTTTTACCATTGAGTTTGGGCTGGATAATGCTGGTTTTGCTATAAAATATTTCGTGAGGTTGTAGGCTTGTCCATAAGGATTCATATTCTACAATTAACCCAAATTTACCAAAAGTGGAGATTGCAGGTTTTGCTTCTATACCCCTCATTTGGCAATTAATTGATTAAAACAGTTGGCTGATGAAATTTTGAACAGTATCATCAGGCATGTCAAACTATTAATAATGATTTCTATGTTGATGACCTCTTAACAGGTTTGAACGATGTAACTGAATTAAAACTAAAGTGTAAAGAAATCTATTCTATTCTAGAATCTGGAAAATTTAGTTTAAAGAAATGGGTGTCCAACGATTTTGAAGTTATTTCTGATATGAATACTTTAACCATTTTTATTGCTGTGCTTGATTCTGGAAAAAATGAAAGTTGTAAAACTTCGGGTATCCAGTGGGTTCCTCATTCTGACAATTTAAAATATAATATAAAATAATTGAGCTTGGACTGTAATACTCTAATTACAAAAATAATTATTTTATCTATTATTGCACAGATCTACGACCCGCTAGGTCTTTTAAGTCCAAATATTATTATGTTTAAAATCATTATTCAACGCTTATGGTCCCTCAAGATACCTTGGGATACTTCTATTCCTTTAGATTTGGAAAATCTTTTTGTTAAATATATCAATGGCGTTTCATGCCTTAATAACTTTTATATTACTCGATGTACTGTTCCGCAGGCATAGGAATTGTTTGATGTCCACTGTTTTTGTGATGCTTCTAAGGATGCATATGCAGCATCAGTTTATATAAGAAGTAAAGATAAACAAGATAGGTTTCAAGTTCGTATACTATGTGCTAAGAGCAAAGTAGCACCCTTAAAAACGATTACTATTCCGAAACTAGAGTTGTGTGCCGGTTTACTTGGTTCTCAATTGATTATTCTAGTAAAAGAGGCATTATCACTATCTGTCCCAATTTTTATGTAGTCTGATTCCCAAGTTGCACTTAGTTGGATGAAAACTGAGCCTCGTTTATTACAAACTTTTGTGGCTAATAGGGTGTCAAAAATTCAATCATTATCTAGTTTAAACGATTGGAGATATGTAAATACCAAAGAGAATCCTGTTGATTTAGCAACCAGAGGTGTTACCCCAGAAATCTTAATCGAGTCTGCTCTCTGGTGGACAGGTCCGCCATTTCTGAAGAAATATATGTCAGAGTGGTCCATTAATAACGATTCTACTCCTGTTGAGCAGTTACCAGAGTTGAAAAAGGAACCTATTGGGTTGTAAGCGTCTGTTTGCGACAGTTTCTATTTATTTGAAAACTTTTCTGGTTTCCTAAAACTGAGACGTGTAGTGGCATTTTATATTAGATTTATTATTAATTTGAAACTCAGAAAGACTAAAATGCCTATGCGAACAGGACCTCTTTCGGTTTCAGAATTAAATTATGCTAACAGCGTTTTAGTTCGGCTAACTCAAAGTAACTCATTTAACTCTGAATTAAATTTGTTAAACAAGAATTGCATCTTAGACAAAAAACATAGGCTTTCATCATTAGCAGTATTTATGGATACCAATGGTATTATTCGTGTAGGTGGTCGTTTGAAGAATACCTATTTATCCTATGATGTTAAACATCCAATTTAATTACACTCAAATCATCCTTTTACAAAGTTAATTTTTGATTATAAGCGTAAGCAGCTGTTACACCCAGGGCCACAGCTATTATTATCAACTATACGACAATTCTATTGGCCAGTAGGTGGTCATAGTTTGGCAAAAAGGACCGTCAAAGACTGTATGGTATGTTTTAAGTTTAAACCTGTGCCTGTATCGCAGTCTATGGCTAGTTTACCTAACAATCGCATTAAACCCAATTTACCATTTCAAATAGCAGGTCTTGATTATGCTGAACCATTTTTTGTTCTGAATAAAGCTGGCAGAGGAGCCAAGTTGATTAAATGTTATTTAGCAGTATTTATATGTTTTTGTACAAAGGTTGTTCATTTAAAAATAATTAGTAATTTGACCATTGAATGTTTTTTATCGTGTTTAAAACGATTTACCTCAAGGAGAGGATTCTCTTCTTATATTTACTCCGATAACGGTAGTACATTAATTTATTGGCTAATGAATTAAAAGTCTTGGGTAATTTTTTAAGAACAAATCAAGATTTCATTATTGATTTAACTAGTCAAGATAACTTACGTTGGGTTTTCATACCTCCATATACTCCAAACTTTGGAGGTTTATGGGAGGCAGCTGTAAAAAGTGCCAAACATCACTTAAGACGAGTTTTTATAAACCACAATGTAACCTTTAAAGAATTTAACACACTAGTTATCCAGATGGAAGGTATTTTGAACTCTAGACCTCTATTTTCCATGTTAAGTGATCCAAATGACCTATCCCCAATAACTCCATCCCATTTTTTAATTGGACGATCCCTACAATCTGTCAGCAGTTTTGGACTCAATTCTCCAAACAATATATCTTCCAACTGCATACACAGTACAAATGGAAAGAAAGCAGAACCAGGAAATAATGGTACCTTGGTTCTACTCCGCAATGATAAGCAGACTCCATATAAGTGGCCCCTAGGACGCGTTGTGAAGCAGCTGTATAATAAAGACGGTGTTCCGAGTGTTGCAGAAGTTCTCACCAAAAGTGGAAAAATTACCAGGCCAATAATGCCCGTTTGTACCAACAGAGATAGAAAATACCTAAGGCCAAGAATTCCTTAAATTTAGGTAAAGTACTATTTTCGTTTGAACCATTACTAATTCAACACTGAAGAAGGCTAATGGAAGCTCTAACTTAGGGACCCAATTTTCTCCACCTAAATTTTCACCTACGAAGGGCGTGGTTATTTGTCGAAAATAATGGTAAATTCTAACCTATCAACCCTGTTTTTAAAATCGAATAAAAGTAAAAATCAAAGAAAAATCATCGTAATCTTTTAATTTTTGAGAATGGGAATGTTTAATGATGATCTAGATGTACTGGAAATTGTGCAAAATTGCATTCCAAGGAGAGTATACGACAGGGGAAACTCGTACTTCAACGAAATGGACAATTTCACTTTCTTTAAAAGATTTCGTTTAAGGAAACAAACAGTATTAAATATTCTGGAGCAAATAGACGAGGACCTAGAGTATGACCATGAAAGGTATAATGAATCTCAACAATTTCTTGTAATATTTTAATAACAGATACATATTGTAGAAATAATGTGTGTCGCCCATTGATCAGCTTTTAACGTGTCTCAGATTATATGCAACTGGCAGCCACCTTAGTTTACTTGGAGACTTTATGGGCATGGACACGGGCACGGTCTTAAGAATTATTAAAAAAGTTACAGATCTGGTGGCTGGGTTAAGACCTAGATATGTAAATATGCCCATAGGGGACGAAATAGTAGGAATCCAGAATGCATTTTTTCAAATTTCATTTTTTCCCAGAATAATTGGATGCACTGATGGTACCCATATGAGAATACAATCACCAGTTATGTGAACTAACCTGAACCTATCTACATTTTGTATCATAGCTTCACATATTTATAATCTGTATGTATTTAAATATTTAAGTACTATGATAGCTCTACCATTAAGCCTGCTGACAGAAGATTTTGTCATTGTACGTTTTTAAGTAGAGTAATTTAGTTTGTTGTGAAAATGGCCTCGATGCAATTGGGTTTGCATAGTCTTGAGGCCTTTTCCTAAATGATTTTTGCTGTATCACTTCTTTAAGTAATACAGTTTTTTGCAGGTAGTGATGATGCAGAACTATTCAGGAACCGAAAGGGATATTTTTCAGTTAATGCCCAGGTGGTTGGGGATGCCGATCTAAAGATTAGAGATGTTGTAGCTAGATGGCCAGGATCAACACATGACAGTACAATTTTTGCAAACAGTCGATTAAGATATCGCATGGAAAACGGCGAATTTCCTAACAGTATATTATTAGGTATGCATGTACAATACTTTATTGTAGAAAATAATGTAATAAGTAGGTATATATTTTAAAATTTCATGTTTTATTGGGAACCATACATACAATATGGCTTCAAAATATATAATATTTTTAAACTGTTATAGCAATTACTTATCCTTCCTTCCATCTCCCTCCCCCCTCTAAAAAATCAGAGATTACAACTTCTGTATTTCTTATAAGGAACTTAGATTTGTGAATTTTTTACAGCTGACAGTGGATATCCTGTGAGAAATAACATGCTCCAACTCACAACTCCACTTTTGCAGCCTCAAAATAGAGGTGAACGATTATACAATGAGGCTCAGATTAAGACAAGAAATTCAGTGAAACGTTTAATCGGGGTGTGGAAAAGAAGATTCCCAATTTTAGCCTACAGATGTAGGTCAAATCTTTCCACCTTCTTACATATTATCCCTGCCACTGCAGCTCTTCATTCACATAGCAATATCTATGAATGAGGCTGAACCCCCTATAGACGAACTTGAACAGATGGCAGATTTTATTTGTCAAACTGAACCTCGCCTTTTTGTACATTATTAAGTATATAATAACAACTAATTGTTATAATATGTAAAATGTTATAAATGTACAAATAAAGACCTTTATTATTATTATTATTATTATTATATTGAGCATCTAAATTATTTAATTGAAGTTGGAAATATAGCAAATATTGAGGAACACAGAGATGATAGGACACCAATGTTTCGTAATGAATTGATAAATAACTTGCACCAAAGATAATTATAAAATATATTGTATTGAAATAATTTTATAAATAACTGACTGTTTTGTTTCTTGAGCTTACGAGATATTTCTTTAACTTTAAGCTCGACTATACATACATCATAAAACATACCTGATCTCCAATAATTTTACAATGTAGCTAACTGAACACCTTCTTCACCTTGTTGCTGTTATTTATTAAAAAAAAAAACTAGCTAGTAGGTGACATAAAATGTTATTCCAATAGGGTAGACCGGGGACAATTGAAACATTTTTGCTACTTGATTTTCGTTCTCCGTGGCTGTCGCAAAATCCCGAGTTGTGAATGGATCATATTGGGTCATATTCAATTGGGTTTTTATTTAAAGCATTCCGTTGATCTATAGAAATATATAACTAAGATACCTTAAAAAAACTTGAGCCTTGCAAACTGTTTCATGGTATACCAGGGACAATTGAAACGCTATGGTTATATTAAAGGACTATTATTTATTTAAATGAAAAGTAAACATATTAATAATAAAATCCTACCCTAAAAACAAACAGTAAAAATAATATAGTCACTCTGACAAGCTATTGTGACAGATATAGAGATATTGTTGCATGCATTCTTCGTGGGACCATTGACGACATTCAGCGCACTGCACCCATTTCTCTCCAGAGCGGCTACTACCGTACGATTCCAGGCAAACTAGACAATTAGAATCATCTTCGTCCCTGTCACTTTGTTCCTGAGTGTTTTGGCGTTATTTGATTTTCGTAGACTGTCTAACTGCTTTAGGTTTATTTTCCTCTGTAAGTTTCCTTAACTTGCATTTTCTTTTTAGTTTCATATTCCGCTTGAATAGCATTTTTCTCGGAAGTGTCAGTATATATTGCAGACTTCCTAGTTTTTCGTTTACCAGCTGATGTTTTTCGAGAAAGTGCTTTCGGTAATGGCTTGACAATTCCTGGCGAAAAGACAGCCTTTGAGGTGCTTGGACTAGCGTCACTGCATGAAAATGCAGCTTTTGAGGTGTTTGCTGATGCTGGCAGAATGTGAGCGCTTACTGGTATTGGCGAAACGTGAGTGTATGGTAATGGTGGTAGAATGTCAACACTTGGTGATATTGGCCGACTGTCAATGCTCGATGATGCTGGCAAAGTATCAGCGCCGCTAGAAGATGGTAAGGCTTCACTAGTGCTTACTTCTAATAAAACATCAGTGGTGTTCGGCGTTGAATAATCAGGAGCTGGTCTATTCGTAACATATGAAGGAGCGAGATCTAGTTCTGTAAATATTTCTCTATTAAAAGGCCATATTCTGGTGCAAGTAAATTCAGCTACAATATTTGATTGTGTGAGCGCCAACGGCAGAGCTAGTTTCACAATCCTGGGTATGTCGTAAATTGTCATTGTTTTACCTAGGTTATTTCTCATCCATGCATCACATTTTGAATTTACAGCCTTTTTGAAAGAACCGTAGACAGATCGATCAAGCGGTTGCAACTTATGAGAATAGTGCGGAGGAAATGACAATACAACAATGCCATGTTCTTTACAGAAGTCTAAACATCGTATACTTAGGAGGTACAGTGTTACCGATAGCATTTACTGCCAATGCTACGGTTATGAGCGTTCCTCTTTCCCCTGATGTTAGTGCGCCAACCTGTTTGGTTTCGTCGATATTATAAATATCTTTCGGTTCAAATTTGTACCTGTCCATTACATTAGCCAGATTGTCATAAAATATTTTTACGTTCTTGATGTTGAAACTAGTTGCTCTGGAGAGACTTGTGGCTTGAGCGCAAATGATTGAAAGTTCTGGGTTCCGCTTCATAAATCCAGATAACCAATCTTCTGCTGCCATAGCATTTAGTCTCCATATATCAGGCATGTTCAATGAATATTTTTCAGCCAATTGTAAGGCTAACTTACGAATTTCTTTAGGCGGTAATCCGTAGAATATATGCGCGCTTTTGATTATATATCCAACAATGCTCTTTTCCTGATTTACGTCAAATACCCGCCTCACACAATGATAACCCATCGTAACAAGAATAGTGGATCCTTGCTCAACTGCTAGTTTTTTCTTAATAAATCGGCTTGGTGACACGTAGTGTAGTTTAAATTTAGCTGCCGCGGACCTTATGGAAGTTTCATTCTCGATGACCTCCTTATAAGCTTCTTGATAGGCCAAAATGGATTTTAAACCTCTCTCCGTTTTTAATACTCTTATTAATGGCATCCTATAAAAAAAAAACACACTGAGATACCATGAACTCCTAAAATTAGGGTGACCAGACGTCCTGATTTATCAGGACATGTCCTGATTTGAGAGTCTACATAAAGTGTCCTGACTGATTTTTGCTCAATGTCCTGATTAATCCTGATTTTTTTCAATGAAGACCTTTGACAGATTTTTTTTCTAAAATTCATTTGTTGTGTGATTCGTACATATCGTACAGTGCCATACAGTACCATATAGGGCGCTGACATCAGTAATGATGTCATGAATTAACATAACACTGACATATAAGCTCAAAAGATTGGCTGCTGAGAAGCATGCGCATCAGCGCATATCGGCGCGCATCGGCGCGCTAGTTACAATGGGATTGGATGCCCAGCTCATGTTTTGCACAACGCGGCTCAACATGGTTTCGATCAATTTAATCTTTTCGATATTGATTCGATTGTACTGAAAATTTTCAACTACTTTTCAATTTACACTGTGCGAGTTCATGAATTGAAAGAATTTTGCGAGTTTGTAAATATACAGTATCGAAAATTACTTAGCCACAGCAAAACACGCTGGCTCAGTCTTTTCCCGGCAGTACACAGAATACTTCAAATGTTCGAAGCTTTAAAGTCTTTTTTCTTGTCTCAAGAATCAGCTCCGAAAATTCTTGTGTCTTTTTTCGATCATGAACTCGCAGAGTGCTATTTGTTTTTTGTGCACTCTTTAATGACCGTTTTTGATGAAAAAGTACGTGAAATTGAAAGAGAACATTGTTCAGTAATCGAAGTTTTACATGCAATTGAGACTGTGAGAAATCGTCTTCGCGAAAGAAGGAATGCCGAATTTTTACCATTAAGTGTAAAAACTATTATTTCAAAACTCAGATCTGACGGAAGAGAAAATGCTTGTCGTGAATTTGTAAAAAACACAATGTCCGTGTATGAAGCTGCTGAAAAATATCTTGAAAAATGGACAAAATCATTAGAGGAGTTTGAAGTTTTTGAATGGCTAAAATTTCAAAAAAATTCCAGAATTGAGTATGAAGACGTCGAAAAAACCGTTTAGTACCTTGTTTCAAAACGCGTTCTTGTCGACGATTCAAAATTTTGACCAGTTTCTAAGTTTGAAAAATTTTCTAGAAGAAAAAAAAGATGATGTAGAATTTTTCAAAAAAACTGCCGACGCAATGATTTGTGAATTTTTTAAAGCAAGTTCAAACATTGACGCCTACTCAGAACTGCTGAAAATTGCGCAATTTTTTTCGCCACTCCAGCGCATAATGCGAATTGCGAAAGAGTTTTTTCTTTAATTTCGCGACAGTGGACTGATGAGCGAAATCGATTTTCCGTGGAATCGATTAGAAACATCACGATTATTCAGTTCAACATGAAAAGTTTTTCATGTGCCGATTTTAAAAAATTTCTTTCGGACCCAGAAAATGCTCATTTGGTTCGCAAAATCGGCAGTTCTGATAAATATAAATAAGTGGAATTAATCAAATAACTACATCGAAAATGAGTATGTTGAAAATAAACTTTTGAAAAATCGTGATACTTGACTTTTTCATTGGCCTTTAAATCATAAACTAATAAACCACAAATGTGGGTGAACGAGTGACCGGGGGGGGGGGAGATCTCTCTCGTGTCCTGATTTTTCCTTGGATTCATCTGGTCACCCTACCTAAAATCCAAGCAACACCAGGAAATTCAAGACGGGGACAATTGAAACAACTTTGAATAGCCTTCCACGGCATGTTTCAATTGTCTCCGCAACACATTTGGAAGCAACACTTAAATATGTTTTTACTGTTAAACAACAGCCAACTAAAGAAGATATCCCCAACAAACTTAAAAAAAATATTCCACGCTGGATACTTACGTTCTTTTTTCCTATTTCACACTTTTTCGATTACTTGAAAACTTTACTTCGATAAAGTTAAATCACATTATCGAGAACAAGCGCATCTACAACTAACTACCATCAGTGACTGACTGATGGCTACGTGCAGAATATAGAGGCGCATCGTTTGATACAACTATGTATGATTTAA
Source organism: Polydrusus tereticollis (assembly GCA_963920685.1). Taxonomy (NCBI): domain Eukaryota; kingdom Metazoa; phylum Arthropoda; class Insecta; order Coleoptera; family Curculionidae; genus Polydrusus; species Polydrusus tereticollis. Next base: position 86,790,281 of record OY987332.1, read on the forward strand.
ACCGCGAAATTATTTCAAAATGGCGATTGTTTCTATTGTCCCCTGTTTCAATTGTCCCCGGTCTACCCTAGGTAATTTTTTTGATCTAGGTAATTTTTTTTTAAATGAAACATTTCTTTACAAAAAACCAGGTGTGCTTTTTATTGTTTATTTAAATTGTAATAGTAATAATGTGTCAACAGGTCAAACAAATTTTATCCAAACACAATAGCTGCATTACTTTTAATGTTTAGACAATTGCTGATGAGTCGTCCAACAAGCCTCCATCTACATTTTTAAGGATATCTAATAAATCTATATTTAAGTGTTTAGGGTCATTTAACAAGTCATTAGTGTCATTGCCGAAGTTTTTATCGCTTAATGATAATAATTGTTTCTTTAATGCTATATCTAATTTCAGTTCATACATTCTTAGATAATGTTCCTTTTTGAAACATTTTATTAATTCTAATTTTTTATCAATTAGAAGTTCATATTTTTCTCCTAATTTGGATGATGTCAAAGTGTTTACGATAGCAGGCCTCCTTCGGGATAATTTTTGTCTTTGTGAAGATGCCTAAAAATAATTATTTGTTAAAAACTTACAACTATACTGCATAAGTGCGTCAAGCATCCATTCTTCCTATACGAATTAAGTTAGGAATTTCATTATGTCAACTTATACTGTATCACAGGCTGTATGTCAGGAAAATATTTTCAAATATACAGGGTGGTCCATAAAATTGTGATAGCATAAGGTTGTATTTTATGAAATTTTTTTAATTAAAAGTTTGTGCAATATTATATATTAAAATATATAATGGGAGGGTAGTCTTGACTGACTAGTTGAAAAACAAGTGGTGTGTTTTCTTGCCCAAACGCGACTGAATTTTCAAGAAAACACACCACTTCAATCACAATCATAGCCATGACATGTCGATTTAACAATTCACGAATTACACAACAAAAACTCAAGGAGAGAATGTTTAGTGGTAGCAATTGTAATTTCTTGATTAATGAATTTTTCCACAATAATTTGAACAAAATCAATTCAAATCAAGATATACACAGATATAAACAGGTGATGTGTTCTTAATACTAAGAGCACGTTCATAAGCCGCAGGGAGAGTGAATCACCACCTTACAGTGGCAGAGGTGAGGGCTCGCTTCCCTTATGCTCACCACTCTAAGACATCATTAAAAAAAAATTTTTTTTGAATAGCTCCGCGAATAAAGTCGATTTTCTATAGTACATAATAATCGAAAATTGTATCTTAATGCATTTATAGAGACTTTTAGCACGTGTGACGTTAATTTAACGGAACAGATCTTTAAACCAAGAAATTCCGTTTTACGAGCACCGCCTCTAACTATTGCAACACACAATGAACAGCAGGACAGGACCATCAATATTGTAAACGATGTATTTGAATAATCTCCCAATATTAACTCTCAAGAAAGAATAAGATTTAGTTCAAGTCCTACAACAATGGAGAATAGAAATAAAATTAAAAAGCATAATTCAGAATACAGATTAATCACCACAAAAAAGACGATTCAAATAAATCTTGTCTTTTAAACAATACATAGACCATTCTAAATGAAATACTAGATGCTCTTGAAAGAATTCACAAAAATATTAAGCTATTTCCACAAAACAAAACCAAAATTACCAGAACTGATTTGTTTACAGTACATAAGCATATAACAAACTTAGCATTTAAAATAGGCCAAACCGAAAAAAAACAACATGGAACTCAGAAACAAAATTAAAGAGTTATCAACTGCTAACTTTTTTTGTCCAAAGGGCGGCTTGGACCAACCCTGTAAACAAAGCGACACCATATCGCTGCTCCGGAAGAACAGTGACTCAACTGCAAAAAGTTAAATTTTTCAGGAGAGGCAAAAAACGAATACAGTTTCTCTTTATTTCTCAGCATAACTTTGCATAAATAGTTGTAACTTTGAAAATGCCTTATTAATACGTCAAATGTGCGTCACTTTTAATAATATATACTGTAATACATAATATGTAAAATAGGCCTTTGATTTTGAAGTTATGTCATTATTTCCCCAAAAGTGATGAATTAAAATCGACAGTTGTGTAAAATATTTTATTAGAAAATTTTACAATATTCAAAAGTATTTGCAAAAAAATAAACTAACATCTCTATATTCATACGTAACAATGTGTAGTACTTTAAATTAACGAAAATAATTTTTAAGAACTGAACCTGAAAATAACACTCATAGATAACTAACTGCCAAAAATACTCTAAAGTAATAAAAATATTAATTTGAAGTAAGAGACTCAAAAAAAGGGTTTCTAAAACCCAGAAATAATTTTACTACCAATTAAATTTTTCAGTTCTTTTTTTTTGTATAAATAAACTAACATCTTTACATTCCATAGGTAATAAAGTGTAGTACTTTAAATTAACTATCATATTTTTTAGGAAGTGAACTTGGAAATAACACTAATAGGTAACTAACCACCAAAAATACTCTAGAAAATACTAATTTGAAGTAATAGAATCAAAAAAAGGTTTATAAAATCCAGGAATAATTTTAGTATCAATCAAACTTTTTAAGTCTTTTTTTTTGTTATCAGCAAGTGAAATCTTTTTTGTATATGCAGGCTTTTTCTGAATATTTTTTAATGGTTTTAATTCAGAAGTGCGCCGTTTTTTAGACCTAAACTCCACACAATCCCATTCACCTTGCTTGTAACTTGTTTTGAATTTAAAGAAAGGGTTGCCCTTCTCAAATTGTAATAATTTCACTCCACTTATTTTAAAATCATTTCCGTGTGTATCTTTTGTTAAAGTGAGGGCCATTTCATCATGGACAGCTTTTATATCCAAGAAGTTGTCAAAGTTCATTTCTTTTACCTCTAGTGGATTACCCTTCTTTTTTGCAGTTCGAATTGCAGAGATATACTGGTCAGGAACGTAAACTGGACCGGATTTTTTTATTTTTTTAATGACTTTTCAATAATGCTGTGTATGGCGTCCCCCTCGTTTTGGGTATGCCCGCGAATAAGATATTTGTGCGTTATAGAATTTATTTCTAGGCACTCAACAGCATAGAGGTATGTAGCAATCATATACCTGGAAAAAAAATATCCGTTATCTTTTTGGATAATCTAATTTTTCAAAAAATGCAATATAAATATGAACAACAACATTCAAATATTGCCACAATTCAGTCTATTTTTATTTAACATACCTGTTTTTTTGTTGGCCTCCACAATTATCCGAATAGAGTAAAACACTTGATGCAATTTCTGTGACCCCTCTATGGCCCAGACCTTCGTGCCAAAAAAAGCAGCAAGATTTGTCGTTCACGATTTCTGTTATCTGTAACAATAAGAATAATGATAATGCTGACACATTTTATCAATAGAACTTTAAAAAATTCCCTTTTTACTTACCGTAAAATTATAGCAGTTTAGACGGGACTTATAAAAGAAAGCTGAAGATTGCCCAGTGGGTACTGGTAGCACCGCTTGCAAATCATAAACTGCTAACGTGATCAAATTATTCTTGGCATTTTCTCTGTCATTTTGCTTCTTTCTCAATTCGGTTTAAGACTTTTTCTTTAAGATGTGTTTTATGTTCACTTTCTAAGTTTTCTTTTTCATTTTCTGGTGTATTCTTGTATGCTTCACAACTGTCGCATTGGTCTTTCTTGGGCAAAAAAAAAACCTATATTAAACTATTGATTAAATATTCTTGTATATTTATCGTAGCTTGCGGCAGGTTTCTTGGCAGAAGACCTTTCTGTTGAATAGTTGCGGTACAACTCGGCTATAGAAAGGCCACCGTCAATAAATTCTCTTTTTGTGTCTTTTCTGACATAGTGACTTTCGATACGTGGAACTGAATTAATGTGGTCGCGTACAGGCTTCAATATTTCATTGTCAATCTTTCTGTGGTTTTTATGTTTGCCCCTATTATCTGTGGGAACAATTCCAGTACCACTACTTGCCCTGGACCGAATAACCGTTCGAAGTGTTCGTTCGGGTATATCGAGAGTATTTATTAAAAAAGTCTTGCACACGCGAATTCTTTGCCCCTCTTTAGAAATATAAAAAGCACAATTAGGATTTCTGGGTTTCGTAGCCGAGACACGTCTATATTTAAGATCCAATTTTTTAATGTGAGAAGCCAAAAAGTCGCGCTGTCTTTGCAATGTAGCCAGTTCCCAATATTTTTTAAATAATTCGGCTCCAAATGTCTGATCAATCTTTTTGGAACATGATAGCACACACCTCTCTCTACAAGGCGGTCCCATTTGTTTTTCGCTAACTACTTTTCCTGCTTTTGTTTTGTAGCTCTGGCCACTATTTCTCAGTCTTTTAGCTTTTACTTTTATCCAGTTATCAGGCTTGCGGCTTCTTTTTTTGCCTTTTTTAGGAGTTGGGGAAGTGTCTTCTTCTTCAATAGTTTCTGTGTTAGACGCCTTTTGGTGAGAAAGAGTGTTTTGAATAGAAGGTTCAGATAAATCGCTTAATGAATGCTCACTTCCTGGATAAAAGTTGTCACTGGAACCAGAAGAAAAATCGTCGTGCTCTGTTAAATCATCCGGGTCATTATAAGTCAATCTGGGGATTTTTCTTAACGTTAGTATATTGAGCCTCTGTTATCATTGGAAGAATGCGCTGTTGGCAGAGCAACTGGTTTTGGTATGAAATAATCATTAGTTTTAGGATCACTATGAATTGAAACTGTATCCAAATTTGCACAAATCGACGGCCCCGGAACCAGTCTGGCAGGGCTTTCAGTATTATTTTTGTTGAAATCTTCATCCAAATCGGTAGACAGCGCCTGGACTGTATATGGAATTAAAGCATCGGTAGTATATTCATTTAAATTTGAAGCAAGTGCAAGCTCTAAAATCTTTTCAGTTCTTGAACTCATCTTTTCTCTTTTTTTTACAAAAAAACCTTTTGTCAAATCTGTAATAGAAATAATAAATAGTATTTGGTAAGACTTTAAAGTTAATTGTGTTTTTTTTTAAGACCAGCTGCACGATGACTTTTGGAAAAAATACAGCATTTTGGAAAATTTCCTTAAGTTAACTGTTAGGGCTGCTAAATCATTTACATTTTTGGTGCAAAAGTATTGCAAACTATCAATAAACAATTATTTCCATTTATACCCGGGAAGTTCTTTTATTATAATAGCATTTTCGACCAAAAGTTAAAAATTTTTTCTATTTTTAGTTATTCATAACTTCTATAATATGCAATATTTTTGCAAAAAAAAAGGAAATATCCTAGCCCTAACATTAAGCTTTAAAGATATAGTTTTATATTTGCCCAAAATGTATTTTTATTAAAAAGGTATCCACAAACTGAGTTATTTTTTTCAAAAACAAATTTGACGCTCTTGTTAACACATACAGGGTGTCCGGATAAGGATACGGAGCGGCCATATCTCGGAAACGATACGTCCCACAGATCTGAAAAAAAAGCTCTCATCATAAAAACGGCCAAGAGAAATTCATTCAAAATAATTTTAAGTTTCGGAAATTGCCGCAAGAGGGCGTAACGGCTTATTTATTTTTTAAAGTTCATTTTACGGCAAAAAATGCCACTTAACCGTAGAAAAGCAAATAAATAATTAAAATTAGTAGATTGTTTACTACAACTTTTGTTATTGTTATTTTTTTGAATCTCGCCTAATAAAGGAGTGGGGGAAGCCTTTAGGACATTTTTCAAAAACTGTCATTATGTCGGTATCCTTCAACGGATTTTCTATAACTTGGACTTGTTTGAAAGGGAATTCCTTGGAGTTTAAATAAATGATTCAGGAATTGTCACAAGTTTCCTGATACAATTTTAAGATGGCGCTGTTATTCAATCTAACTTATTTTTTTATTTTTCTCGGTATTTGCAAATTGGATGGTATAATTTTTTTCGGTAGTAATAGGAGACAATTTGCATAGGGAACGATTAGTCCAAACCGCAAATCGATATCACCAGGGGTTTAAAAGTTATTTTGATTTTTCTTTAAAAAATGATACAGTTTCCATTTACCGGTACCCGGTATACCCCTAATAAGCAAGATAACAACTAATTTCATGGCCTACTGTTTAATAAACTATTGTATTTTTGAATAAATTAGGCAAAAATAAATAATTTTTAAATATTTTAAGGAAATATAATTTCTTGCTTTATATAATATCCCTATTAATGGGGAAATATCCATTCGAAGTTTTTGGATGTGATTTTTCCAACTAAGCTTTTCATCCACAATTAACCCTAAAAATTTAATTTTGTTAGAATACTTAATAATTTGATTGTTGTATATTAATTTTGGAATAATTTCTTTATGTAAAGTAGTTTTTCCTATTAGCATATACGAGGATTTTTCAAAATTTAAAGTTAATTTATATGATTGAAGCCAACGAGAAATAATATTTAAATCATATTTTATGTCATTTTCTAATTTAAAAATATTGTCTGAAAAATAAATTATGGTAGTATCATCTGCAAATAAATTTACATTACCCCTTAAATTTAAATTACCTATTGAATTAATATAAATTAAAAAAAGAACCGGTCCCAATACCGAACCTTGCGGTACCCCACAATTTATGCATTTTAGGTTACTTTTGTAGTTTTCAATTTGAACAAATTGTTTACGTTTATTAAGATAATTTTGAAACCAACAGTAAACCATTCCTCTTATTCCAATATTATAAAGACATTTTAATAAAATAGTATGATTTACGGTATCAAACGCTTTGCACAAATCTAGTGATACTAAACAACACTTTTTATTATTGTCTACATTATTTTGAATTTTTGAGATAGTATCTCCTACTGCAATTTCGGTATCTCTAGATTTACGAAAACCATACTGTCCTGAAAAAAATAGATTTTTATTTTCCAAAAATTCTGAAAGTTTTTTATTCATAACTTTTTCTATAATTTTTGAAATTATTGGCAAAACAGAAATTGGTCGATAGTTATTGGCATCATAGTGTTTGCCATTTTTGAATAATGGTGATACTTTTGCAATTTTTAATTTTTCTGGAAAAATACCTGTATTAAAAGAAAGTTTTATCAAATAAAGTAATATTGGAATAATTTCATCTCTAACAATTTTAATAATTTTCACTGTTATTACAATATATGCAGATGATACTAATAGGTACTCGAAGATGCGTTTTTAAATAATATTTTAGTACGTTTTTTTGAACGAATGTTGACCGAAAAAAACACATCTACCATAAAAAATAAAAATATTTTAGGGCAACATTGACATAAAATACAAATGCGCCATTATTCAACTTTTTTTTATACAAAAAACACATTTTTAAAATAATAATGGCATAAAGAGCATTCACGCTTTGATCTTATAAAATGTTATACGAAATTTAGGAATAACAATGACGTACAATACACTTACGTCGTTATTTCACCAAATCTTAATACAAAAAGATCAAAAGTTTCTAGCACCACTAACACAAGCTGCACTTGCGACGTTTTTCTTCCGAATCCATAGCGTTCCACTTGAATGTCTAGACACGACTAACAAATGTGTCATTATTTTTTCAACGGCCGCCTAGCAACATGTGCTATTCGAATAACGACGCAACTGCCATCTAGCGGTAACGAGTGGTAGTACACTTCCGTCGTTATTTTACCGTATATATCGAACCTTTCTGAGACTAACTATGGACTTAAGTCAATTATTGAAAATGTTGCACTTGAGTCATTGTTCTGCCGGAACAGCGATATGGTAATGCAGTAAAATATGTAACTGCGAAAACAATCCTACAACAAGCAATAAAGTCACCGAATGGAAGACTCCTCCACCTCAAAACACGAAACATGAGACAATTGTTACACCCAAAGAAAACAATGATTCTAGGAAAGTTATGCAAGAAATAAAAGAAAATCTTAAAACAGCTAATATTGATGGGCATTTTAAAAGATTTAAACAACTACAAAGTGGAAGTGTTATAGTAGAATGTCAAGATGCCTCTCAGCAGAAAAGGTTAAAAGAGAAACTTTAGAAAGAGCAAACCAAAATGTGGAAGTTAAGAATATTCTTAATTTTGATCCCATGTTAATGATTAGTGGAATTTATAAAGGAAATAGGGGAAGTTGGGGCAAAGTGGCCACCTTAACCAAAAAAATCTACAAATATTCTTTAATAACTCGGAAAGTATTCTGGATGGTAAAGATCTCTTCTTTCATGATTAGGCTGTAAATTTCCAAAATATCTAGTGGTTTAAGACCAGTACTATAAAATAATATTGAAAAAAGTGACTTATTTCAAAATATCCGCTTTGCCCCATATATGGGGCAAAGCGGATATAAACATGATCAAATACGAAGAAACACTTTCCATAAACAACATTTTATTAAAAATAGCAAGAATACTTCCTGTTTTAAGGAAACCTACTAAAACTAAATTTTGACATATAATTTCATTTTGTATCAAAAAGCAAACATTAAATATTGGAAGCTTGAAACAAACTTTAACAAGTAAGAATGGAAAAACCTACCAAAAATAATCCTAAAATAAAAGGAACTGTGTGTAGTAACATGTTTAAAAATTATTAAAAAAATCTTCATTTTTCCATGCCTTAAAACTTCTATCTTAACTTATCCCAAAATTTCGTTCATTAGAACTTCACTAATATCCTTTATTTCAGGGAAAACAAACACGTCTCTTGATTGTCTATATTCTCGCAGAAACGAGACAATATTCTTAGTTTTCAATATTTTTTCAATGCTTAATATTTGTGCAAGAAATTGTTTTCTTGTCATTTTGTCAGATGTTAGTTCTGTCAATATAAAATCATTATTATTTAGAATTTTTGTGTCAACTTTTTCTATATCAAAATCCCTTGGGTTGGGATAAAATACGAAATTGCTATCTGAATGGTCTGAATTTGCTAATTCCACTTCGGTTGAACTGTCTGATGATGTATCTTTCTCCGCGTCTGCTTTTTTCTGTATCTTAGTCTTTTTGTTTTTTTCCAAATTTCTTTTGACCAATTTTTTCTTGTTTTTTGGTATTTTATTTTCTGATATAGCCTTCAACTTTTCATAATTAGGGGTTGACGTTATACCATAGTTTGTCCCCTTTTTATTTTTCTTTTAGGAGCTTTTATTTGACTAACTTTTGGTAAAGCTAAAAAGTCTTGTGGCGAATAGTACATATTTTCTGATATTTTTCCATGTGAAATAGGGCATATAACTTGTGAGTTTCCAGCTGGAACTGAATGAACTACGAGACGAGGTTCTAACCCTAGAGGGTCCTGGTTGTGGAGACTGATTTATTTCAGCAAGCCTGTTCTCATCGGGTACAATCTGGAGATTTTGGGCGTTCTTCCTCTGGTACTCTGACTGAAGTCTCTGCCGGTTTAAATAAAGCTTCTGGAAATACATCCGGGTTGTAAGGATAAATTCCAGCCGCTTTGAAGCCATTGTTGGCGCTTTGCTTACTGTAACAGAAAAAATTTTCATTCCATTCTGCTCCAAGGAGTCTGCGATCATAAAAAATTATATTTAGATGTCTATGCAAGAGAACCTGGGTCCATCCATGACCTGCGTTTATTAAAAAAATCAGATTTAAAGCGAAGAATAAGAGGTGGAAATGTAGAATTTCCCAATGACAGTCATATGATTGGTGATTTAGCGTATAAATTATTGAGATCTATTAGTTGGCTTTAAAAACATTGGAATATTAACAATAGAGCAGAAAAATTTTAATTTTAAACTGTCACAGTGCCGGGTTGCCATAGAAAATGCGTTTGGATATTTGAGGGGGCGGTTCCGTAGATTGAAGTATCTTAAAACGAGAAGGCCAGATTTAGTAGCCCCACTGATTGTGGCTCGATGCATTATGCATAACCTATGTATTTTATAGGGGGACCTGCCTGAACAGCTTATAGACGATGAAGAACTACAACAACTTGTGACAATCCGATTTTGTCACAAATGAATTATTATAATCTAATACCTCATATCACATTTCTGACTTGCATTTTAGCTTTACTTTGTATAAAAGTAAATACGTACCTAAGGTCAACGGCCTCTGTTTTCGTTGTCTTTGACCAAGCAGGACCACATTATTCTCCTCTTTTAAATCACATATCTCCCTGGAATACACTATCCGAGACATATACTAGTATTTCATTATGTATTACAAATATATTTCCTTGTTTTCAATTTTCATTTTCACCTGTCAGATTGGCTACTAAATTTTTTAGGCTAATTCTTCTTTTGAAAGATGTTAGGGCCATAATACTCCAGCAACCGAACTTCAACGACTGTTTTTCGAATGGCAAAGATATTTTGGGCTATAGGTTTTTTTTTTTTTAATATAATTTATAATGGATTGCATGGATTATGAATTGATTTCTTATGTAAAACTAAGTTTGGCTACTTCTGTCTCACTTCCCTTTGTTTAAAATATATGCGATTGGATGGGCAAGGCTTTAAAGACTTCATTCTATGTCACCGCCAGGGTGTGAACTCACCTTCTTTTTTGGCTCGAACAGTAGATCTGCCCGGAAGTGATTCGACCCACGTTGGGCGCCAAAATTGAAACGCGTTTTTCGCTGTTGTTTTTCTTTAGTAAAAATAAAATTAAATAAATAATAATAAAAAAATTGTATATTTTGTTTAAGAGAAAGATGGAGATGGTACTCTTCAGCGATTTGGTGATGAGCACCGCTGAATAAGCCGAACCGCTATTTTAAAATTGACTAAAAAAGAGAGTAATTAAGTTAATTATTGCCAAAAAAAAAACTGATAAGTGGTGGTCAGAGAGCACGAGCAGCACTAGCTGTGGAGCACACGTGCCAATTGCCATAGCTCGCGGGAGGGGGTTTAACAAGCGCCACCAGCATTGCCACAGGAAAAGCTGTAATCCTCCAAGATGGTCGTGGAAGTAGCCCTGACCGTGCAACCTGACACCACCTAGGCAAAAGTAAAAAAAAGGGCAAAGGTTGATTAAAAAAAATATTGCTGACTTTATTAAAAAGTATTTTAAAAAAAGAAAAATGGGGGTTAGTCCTTAAAAATAAACTTATCTGTACACCGATAGAATGGTGACGGTGATAGACCGTGACAGAAGGTCAGAAGGTCTTGCCGGGTACGACGAAAGACGTCCAAAGGATGATGTCCAAAGGATGATGTGCAAAAAAAAAGATAGACGGATGAATATAAATAATGATGAAAATGGTGATGCAGAACATAATGCAGAAAATGTAGATATAGCTGCAGTAAATAAAAGAACTTATATTATGAATATATTAGATATAGATAGAAATGCCTATTAAATAGGCATTATCGGACCCTAAAATTATTAAATTTAAAACTTTCAACAGGGTGCCTAAGATAAGGAATGCCTCTATGGGGATCTCGGTTATGGTAAAGATACAACTTTAATTAAATGGAGAAAAAGTTGCGCAATCAAAGGACTAACAATGTGGTATACAAAAAATTTTGGTAAGATGTTTAAGTTTTGAGTTATTAGAGAAAACCTGAAATTTTAGGTTTTTAATCTTATATTTTCCTATGTTAATATTAAAGTTAGAGCAAAACTGACCAAATTTTTCACAGCAGCTTTTAATGAATATAAAGATTGCATCAACTTTTTCTCCATTTAATCTAAGTTGTATCTCTTACCATAACCGGGATCCCCATAGAGGCCCTCCTTATCTTGGGCACCCTGAGTGCCTAACACCAGTTGCGTTCAGACAGATGACTTGATTATTTTATTTTTGTCTAAATATACTAAATATGGACTCAAAACAATGACATTTCAACGGAATGTCTGTCTAAAAATCATTTCTCATTAGAAGTACGAACCTACTGCATGGGTCGCTACCAAAGGCAGATAGACTAGGATGCAGTGATATTAGTCTTCCTAACTTTACTACCGATACCGTGCATAATTAAAAATCGTACAAAGATTTGTTACCGATTTTTTTTTGTAAAAAAAAACATTTGTTATGTTATATAGAGGTTAAAAAAATACATAAACTTGAGTATTTAATAACCTTTCGGAAATAACAAAATATTAAATTTAACAAAAAAAAACTTTTACAGGATGCTACAAAATCGAGTGTGTGCATGGGGATCTCGGAAACCATAAGAGCTACAGCAAAGCTTAAATTGAGGCAATGCGTAATTGAATGCTCAAGAAAATGCCGTCCAGAAATTCAAGAAATTCTGAGTACTTCCGGAGATATCCGGGAAAAACCGAAAATTTGTTATTTGGTTTGTAATTTTTCCAGACATTTGATGAGCTAATTGCAAATAAATCCCACTTTCGCCAAATAAATCCCACTTTCTCGTTGACACTTTTTGTCCTCTACAAAATAATATTGTCAAATGTTATATCCAATGTTTCACTTACACGGCGCCATCAAGTTAATTTTTTTAAATACGGTTCTGGAATTCTTATTGCATTTTTCAATCACTTTTGGTCTTCTTAATTCAACAATGTGTTACACTTATTATTATATTATTAAAATAAATATTTAAGGCACCTGCCGCAAGAGTGATATGTCTTACAGAGACAAAATATGGATTTTCATTAAATACATCGGTATTATTTGATTTTTGAATCGGCGAGATACATGTCTAACATTGGGGAGAGCGAAAGCTACCGAAAAACCGAATAAAAATGACTGCTTGAAACATAGGTTTTGAAAGTGAAAGGTGATATAAAAATCTTCAAACAAACAAATGAGAAAAAAACAACTTTGAGTTGCACAAAATATAACAAAATCCTAAACCATGTTATAAAAACATTAAGTAGGTATCAAAAATAGTAACAATATGAATTCATATACCTAAACCTAAAAAAATCTGAACCTGTTTGTACTTTTAATTAATTCTCAGGTACATTCTCATTTTCCATTGTACCTTTGCTTGTTTTTAAAATAGTTTTTAACTCTTGAAATTGCTTTAAAAATCCATCTTGTCTGGCCATTTTTCTTTATACCTACGTTCAGCATCACTGGCATGCACTTTTCTTTTCTTTGCCATTGTTGACTCTACTGTTTTCAAGCCACTTGTAGATGGTTGAATAGGTAAGTGTGAAGCTTGGCTTGACGTTTCATTAGCTAATGTAACTGTCTCATTAATTTTTAACCCTTCATTACTACTACATGTACCGGGTGGTATAATCTCTGGTTTCTTATATAGTATCCAGTTCATTATATCCCAATACTCCCATTTTTTCTGTCTTTTCCTGAAGTGTTGTTATGACATCTTATATCTTTGTAGGTTTTATTTAACGACTTCCACTTTGTGTCGCACTGTAACCATGTTAATTGTGTTTTCAACTTGATTCGTTTGCTCATTTTCAACCAAATGTGTTTCTAACTGAATTTTGAAACTTTTCATCGTACTCTTCAACTAGTTCTATTATTAATATGATTGCAGCTTTACTCCACAGCTTTTGTTCTGCACCCTCCTCACACAGTAAAGATGTTTCTGGTAATGACTCATTGTGATCTACAGTTAACATAACGATTGAGTTTGTGGCTTCCTCTTCATCTACAAATTAAAATTATGTATATTTTCAATCAATATAAAAAATCCAGGAGTTTAAATTAAGCCTACAAACAAATACTAAGACCCATGAATTGTAGGTACGTAAGTCAGCTCATCTTTAAAAACTGCTTATCGTGCTGCTTAGCTCAGGATGGCCCTTCCCTTCGTATACATCTATAATATTTTCATTACTTACTTCCTTTTGCACCCAGTTGATCATGTCTCCTTTTTCAGGATTTTGTTATGAAAAGAACGTTTAATGCCATTGGTAGACAAAAGCAAACAGTTAGCAAACAAATAGGCAAAAAAATCTAGCGTCTTTTTTACCCATCAAAATTTCCTCTTTTAACTACCCTGAACCGTGTTTCATAAACTTTAGACGTTTACACAAAAATTAAGTTACAATAATCTAGAGATATATTTTTTAAACAGTTTAAAACCATAGTCTTCCAGCGGATATAATTTGTAAAATAGAAATTAGACATAAGTAACCAACAAAATACTTACTTGCAAATGTATGGTCATTCAGATGAACCGTTACTTCGTCTGGATCCACAAAGTATAAATCGCATACTTTACAGCAGTAGACTAATGTTCCTACAGGAAGATTTTCAAACTTCATTTTTAGATATCTCTTATCTATTTAACGGTTGACTTTCTAGGTTACAATCTTGATATTTCATCGGATGCAAATCTGTCTGCTCGTTATTTTCATTACGAGCGATGCGAGCTTCCTCCGAGTTCTAGATTTTATAATTACCGAACGTTGAGCGGAGGTAACCCAGGTCGTAGATCGTTTTAACGAACGGCAAACTCGGCTAGCGAGCAAATCAAGCAGACAGATCTGCAATTACCGAACGCAGTAATAATATAACTAGTAGGTCATCTAGAATGTATGGATTTGTTGTTAGAAACAGTAAAGAGCTTAATATTGTATGTGTCAAAACTTTGTATGTCGCATATATGAGGAGTATATTGGAATATTGTTCTATAATATGGAGTGCTGGTTATGAGAATCATAAATATAGTATAGAAAAGATTCAAAAAGATTTTTAAGATATACATATACACTATAAGGAAACAGGGGTATACCAAATACATATCCCAAAATTAGATATAATGAAAGCTCATAACATCCAAAGTCTTGAAAATATGAGAAATGTTTCTGCCATCCTTTTATTGTACAAAATATTAAATAACATGATAAATGCTCCTGATTTATTAGCTAGATTTAACTTCTATGCTCCAGCCAGCATATAGGACACGAAATCCTATAAGTTTTTATATTGATGATACTCGTACTGACTACTACAGCAATTCACCTATTATTGTAATGTGCAAGTTACATAAGCAAAAAGCTCAGTAAGTCGACTCAGATCAATACCTAATGGAATATGTTAACAAGATGTAGAATGGTAGAAGTCATTCTGATTGTTATTTATTTAGTTTGAGGTCAATAGGTTAGTTTTCTAACCTACACTATAATTGAATGAAAGTCTGTTGTGTTTGTAAAATAAATAAAATACATAAATAAATAAATAAAAAAAAAATTGTTGGTCATTGACATGATTTTCATTTTTCAACCTATCGTTACCTCAGAGTTACACTGTGGTGTGTGCAGTAAACCAAGTTTTGAGAAAAAGCAAAATGAAAAATTGGCTTTTTGTTACAGTGCTATGGAAAAACCTACACTTAAGAAAATTTAGGCTCAGTTAGTGTAACGATACGCTGCTTTAATAAACGAACTCGCACACTTAAATTATACGGCTTTTCCAATCGGTGTTTCACTGGTTGGTTTTTGTACTTTAAGACTCAATAAAACAGTTTACTTTTTTACTAAACCGTATATTCACCACAGAAGTAAAACTTTACATTAATGAAACTTTAGTGAAATATCACTTTTCGGCTACATATTCGCCTCAATCATCTTACAGTTCACAAGACTGCAAGATGACATGAAAACCTTTCTCTACATGGTGGTGTCAATCGACTTGTCGCTCACACGGCTGCTTTTCAAGTCTAATGGCGTCGTGCTTCCCGCAAGATTGCGCGGCTCCCTTCTGTGTCACACATGGACCAATAGAAAACGACATAGAGGGCGCGAAAAGCGACAGCTCGATTGATCCCCAATTAAAACATGATACACAAACACGTGACACCCTGTCGATACTCATCGATATGCCTGACCATCCCCGCTATCAGCCAATCACAGCCTGCTAATAGAAAATTTGGTCGCAACGGACAAACTGACCGGTAAAATAGAGGTGGGTTTTTTATGCTGTTTTAGGCAGCCATACTAGGATTAAGGCGGCGCCCGACATGCGGCATTCGGCGAGTACCGAGCGACTGCTCGTAGAGTGGCAAGTAGTATGGACGGGTTCATCGCTACTTGCCGATGAGCAATTTTAGTGTTTGTGCAGTGCTCGCGTAGTTCCCGTTGTTTGCCGGTCTTTTGAAGCAACATCAAAGGAAACGAGTATTCGCTGTATTACGCTCTGAATCTGCATCCACATATTCGTTCTTCTGCAAGCAATAGTCTTGGCTAGGGGATAACTGTAGTAAGTATACCTATCGTTGAATTACCGGATTGTTTTTTATTATTTATTGTCGCATAATTGAGAAATGGACTGGTCTAATGAAACACTTTTTGAATTTTTGGAGTGTTACGAAAATGAACCTGTAATATGGGATGCATCTTTACCAAACCATAAAAATCGGAATGTTCTTTACGATGCTTGGAAACGCATAGAAGTCAAGATGGGTCAGAAATACACAGTCACGGAATTGAAAAAGAAAAAGGATTCATTGATGGCGTCTTTTAGCGCCTGTTTAAATAAAGTAAAACAAAGCTTGAAAAGTGGAGCAGGGACCGATGAAATTTATAAACCGCCGTGGTTCGCCTATGAAAAAATGGCCACATTCCTTCGCGATAACGATCTTCCAAGGCAGACAAGAAATACAGAGGTAGGTACCTAATTATTATAGGTACTAGCGGGTACCCGCGACTTCGATCGCGTATGGTCGGACCTTTTGATTTTATAACCCACGTGTGTTGTTATATTTTCTGGCTGTAGAATAGCTAACCTACTACGCAAACTTACTCTAGAGCATGCATGCGTTTTGAGAACCACAAAAATCAGTTCTATACAAACAATTTTTGTTTTACCGTTTTTTAAAAAAGCAAATACTTTTTGAGTTAAAAAAATATTTTTATTCTTAGGGGGTGTTATATTATTTTTTTTCACCCTACAATCAACTTGTATGCCAAAATTCAGCTTTTTACGTCAAGCGGTTTGAGTGAGTATGTGAGTCAATAAAGGATTATATATATATTTATATATGTATTTACTTATTAAATATTTTTTTTATTTTTACCCCCTCCCTCCCAATAACAAAAATTGCTCCGTTTGCTCAGAATCGTGATTAATCAGTGAGTGAGTAAGTGAGTGAATGAATGAATCAGTCAATTGAGCATTTTATATATTAGTATAGATTTAACAAAATTTATTTCAACAAACATACCTATTTAAAAAAAAAACTTTGTACAGGGTTATCCAACCAAGACTAGACAAGGCGATTTTTTGACTTTTCCTGTACTTTTATAAAAAAACTGAAATAGCCATCTTAAGTCATTTTCTCCCGCGAATTCGAATATCTTCAGCAAAAACAATTGAACATCAAACAAAAGTACTAGGGGTCCCTTTGATATTTTTTTAAATGGGATGCCGTATTTTTAATGAGCTTATCCGATTTCTCATATAAATTTTGATCTAAAATGTTGGATTTTTAATTCAAAAACGCCTTTTTTCTTCAGTTTTAAATTCGGAAAATGTTAAAAATAAAAAAAAAAAAAAAAAAAAAAATTAAAAATCCAACATTTTAGATCAAAATTTATATGAGAAATCGGATAAGCTCATTAAAAAAAAGGCATCCCATTTAAAAAAATATCAAAGTGACCCCTAGTACTTTTGTTTGATGTTCAATTGTTTTTTGCTGAAGATATTCGAATTCGCGGGAGAAAATGACTTAAGATGGCTATTTCAGTTTTTTTATAAAAGTACAGGAAAAGTCAAAAAATCGCCTTGTCTAGTCTTGGTTGGATAACCCTGTACAAATAGTGTAATTTTGAATTAGCAGTATTGATCTTGCCAAGGTATCTTTCCGCTGGTTACGAAGTACTCGGCAAATTCATTTCTAATTTCTTTTGCATCCTTGCTGGGCTTTCTAGGGATATTTCGCAGTGGTAATAGGGATGTCATAGTGTCTGTATTAGCTTGACGCCAAGCGCCCTCTATAACGTTTCCATCTTCTTCAAAGTCAAAGGTACCATTTGGAGAATAGAGAGATCGGGATGCTTGTTAGTGTCAGGGATAGTATAAACACATTTGACTCTGAGGAAAAAATAGCGTCGGCGGGAGTACCCCAGGGCTCCGTTCTGGGTCCTCTGATATTTAGCCTGTTTATTAACGACCTCCGAAATCACGTATTAAATAAAATATTTATGTATGCTGATGATACCACATGTATTGTAAGCGACAAAAACTTGACACGTTGGAGGATAAAACAAAACAAACTATTAAAGAGCTTGTAGATTGGTTTGATGCAAACAGGTTGAAGCTCAATACAGGAAAGACAAATATATTACTGTTTGGAAACAGAAACATGCCTAATGCGATTATGCCTAGTATGGAAGTAGGGGACCAAGTAATTAACAGAATTAATGAAATTAAAATTTTGGGGCTAACAATTGATACTAATCTTAAACTTGAAACACGCCTGTCGGATCTTAGTTTGAAATTGAATTCAATTCGTTTTTCTCTTAGAATATTGCATGACGTGGTGTCAGACAAAGTCCTGAAATGTGCCTATTACGGTTACGTTCACTGTAAGATGGTGTATGCAATTGAATTTTGGGGGAATCAGAGTCGTAGTGCTGGGATTTTTAGAACTCAGAAAAAGAGCCTAAGGATAATGAATAGAATGCATCCACAGGCATCTTGTGATGTTTTTAAGAGGACTAGGATAATGACACTTCCATCATGTTATGTTTACCGAATTTTGATGTCTATACACAATATCAAAAGAAAATTTACATCTGCTTCCGATGTTCATACATATAGTGTCCGAAAAGATCTGCTAAGGCCTAATTTTCCGGGTTCGACTAAATTTTTAAATAGCCCTTTTTACCAAGGAATGCAACTATATAACCTGTTACCAACAGAATTAAAAAATCAAAGCATACATTTGTTCAAGAGAAAACTAAAGAGAATCTTAAAAAAGGATAATATATTTTATAGCATGCAAGAGTTTAAAGACTTTTTTCAACCATAATCGGATTTGTTGATTGCAATTTTATGAGTATTGTTTTTCCCGTTCGAATAGATTGTCTATTTACCTATTTGTTTTTCTCTCTGTCCTTTTCTCTTAGTTTGTATTGGAATTAATGTATAACTGTTATTTTATCTATTTTGTATCGCTGTAATGTCTAAAGCCTATTGGCAAAAAATGACAATAAACACATTTGATTTGATTTGAAGGTCCTTGCGTGACGGACTCGCACATCGACTTGTCCTATTTTCTAATAAGCCTTAAAAAGTAATTTAGAAAAACAAACATAAACTTGCTTTATTAAATTATTTTACCATCATTATTTTTTCTAGATTACTGGAAACCATGTTAAAACTAAGAACAAATAAAACATAATATTATTTAATAACATTATCATAATTATTACTGGTGGGTTCATTGAGATATGTATCAGAAGCTGTACTTAATTTTTAAAAATGTTACGAATAACTTTAAATGGCTTAAGTATTACAAAATAATAAAATTTGGTGTGAGAGTCCATCATCCAAGGACCTTCCAAAAAGTCTAATACAATTTTGATGTAAAATTAATAGGGGAACCAATATTATGACAATTCACCACCCAGTAGTAAAGTAAGTGTGTTGAATGATATTCTACTCAAAATAATTTAAGACTTACCTTACTCACACTTGCTTTTGGGAAGTTAGCTTCGACTGAAGTTGATGTAGCTGTGGCTTCCCATGAATCATTCATATGACTGCTTATCTAGAAAGCCAAATCAATTTTTTTCTCATTTTGTTGATAAAGAAAACACTAAAGAAGATATGATGATTAAAACTCCAATAAATTGATAACCCATTTATAAGGCCCCAGCCAAATTGGCTTATTAACTACTAGTAGGGGAGAACGGGGCTGGAAGTTCCCGGGGTAAGTTGTTCCGACCGCAATAACTTTGTGAGGAAAAGAGATAGAAATGCATGTAAAGTGCGCGGTAAAACCTTTGACTGGCGAGCCTCGCCGGCAGTTCGTTTAGTAGAGATGGGCGATTCGAATCATTTCAAAGATCCGTACCGATTTGATTTAAAAAAAAAATTATTCGTACCAAAAGATTCGTATTAAAATACTAAAAGGAAAGGTAGGTAAATTAATAGAGTGTCACCGTCACCGAGTTGCCAACTACGATGCGGATCTCCCGATTCGACCCGAATAGGTGTTCGACGGACGTGTTTCTTAATTTTATTTGGCAAATTTACTTCAAAACCAGCCGTCGCCGCCAGAAGGTTTGCCGCGGGCTAACCCACTTCGAATGAAACTTTAAACTTTGAGCTAGGACGTTAAAAGTGAGTACTAGTTCATAGGTATAAAAATTATTTATAAATTTTAAAAATAAAAAAAAAAGCTTAATCATGAAGACCAGAAGTGTTGTATGGGATCATTTTAATAAAGTTTCAGACACAACAGCAAAATGCAGATATTGTTCTTCTGTTTATTCTGTCAAAGGAGGATCAACTGCAAATTTATTGCGGCATATTCGCACAAAACATCCAACTGTTATTTTAGCAAACTCTAATTCAGAAGATCTAGAAATTGAAGAAGATAATTTACAGTTACCGATAGAGCCATCCAGTTCGCGTAATCCGACTAACCAATTATTTTCTGAAAATAATACTGATCTCTCTTATGCAACACAATCCACCACTATACGTTCTGCATCTATTCCATCGACTTCCAAATCAGAAGAACCAACGTACATGCGACAGCCAATTAAACGTAAATTAAACAAAATTAGTGATTATGTTTCTCGACCGCTTCCACAAAGTAAAAGGATTAAAATTGACTTCCAGGTGGTTAAAATGATAGCAGCCTACTATCAGCCTTTTAGTGTTGTCGAGAATATTGAATTTCAAAACTTAGTAAAAATATTGAATCCGTCTTACAACTTGCCAACTCGAAAAACTCTGTCAAACAACTTATTGCCTCAGTTGCATAATGCTGCTACTGAAGAGGTAAAAAAGCAATTGGAAACCACTACAGCTGTGACAGTAACCACCAATGAGTGGACGTTTTTAAGCAATGATAGTTATTTGGCTCTAACAGTTCATTTTATAGATAATGGATGTAATATGAAATCATTTTTGTTGGACTGTTTTACATATTCTGACCAACATACAGCAGAAAATCTCGCAAATGAAATTACATTCAGGAATGGAATATCCATAAAAAAGTTGTAGCTGTTGTAACAGATAATGCGGCAAACATAACTGCTGCAGTTCGATTATGTGGCTTGGCTGGAAACATGTGCCATGTTATGCTCACTCGCTCAATTTAATTGTTCAGGCCAGTCTTAAGGAAATCGAACAAGTGCATACAAAAGTAAAACAAATAGTAGCATTATTCAAAAGAAGTCCTCAAGCAGCGGCAAGATTACTAGGAATTCAGAAGCAAATGGGCACCGAAGAAATCAAATTAAAACAGGATGTTCCAACTCGTTAGAATAGTACATACGATATGTTTTTCAGAATATTGAAACTAAGGGAACCCTTAATCTCAACTCTCGCCTTGGTTAATTTTCGGCAAGAATTACTAGGCCAAAACGACTAGAAAATATTAGAATGTGCTTGTGAATTTTTAAAGTGCTTCTTTGAAGTGACGGTTGACATAAGTTCGGAAAAAAATGTCATCATTTCCAAACTAATTGTTTATAGCAGCCTCATAGCTCGGCGTTTTGCTGATCAAAATGTTGGAGACCTACCTACAGAATGCCAAAATATGATACAAGATTTACAACAACAGATTGAAAAACGATTTCACAATATTGATATGAACTTACTACTGGCTGAACCTACGTTTTTGGACCCAAAGTTTAAGAGACTTGGATTTAGAAGCGATACTTGCTATGAAAAGGCTAAAGCCTCAATCACCGAAATATGTGCTGGGGTTCGAGTTGAAGGTTCGGTAAGGAGAGATAATGCAGAAACAAATACACAGCTGGAAGAGGAAGAACAAAAACAGAATACATCAGAAAAATCAATTTGGGATGAGTATGATAAACAAACTGTTCATCTTACCAGAAATCAAAACAGCACCGCAGCAAGCATAGTCGAAATTAATAGATACATACAAGAACCTCTTTTAAAACGCTCTGAAAATCCACTACTTTGGTGGCGGGAACGCCAGCACATTTACCCAAGATTATTTGAAGTTATGAAAAAGAAACTTTGTATTGTTGCAACGTCAGTGCCATGTGAACGGGCGTCTTCTAAAAGTGGACATATTTTAACAGAAAAACGTTCAAGATTAACTCCAAAAAGAGTTTCACAACTTGTTTTCTTGAATTTTAATTTAAAAAATTTGGATTTAAAGATATTTTAATCATAACTTTAAGATTGTGCAATTACTATAATAAGGGTCACGAATTTAGTGTCTACACCACCTTACTTCGATATTTATCTACCAAAAAAGAATATTTGTTTAATTGTTATTAATATAAATTAATGGATTTGTTATTTTTTTTTAGTACTTTTACTAAATTTCCGTCCTTTTAAGTAGAAAACATACAGTAAGTGTAAGTATTTTTCTGACCAAAGAGAATATTATTCATCTTGTTTTATTTTGCCATGTTAATAATAATTACATAATAATATCATATATATATATTTAAGAAGTAGTCCATATTCTGTGGCGAGATTGTAAATAGAATTATAGCGACGCCATTTTCTTCGAATAGCATGCTGAAGTTAAAATTAAAATTAATTTCTTCACCTGGCAACAAAACGAAAAATAAAAAATCAACAATCTAATGTCTTAACAATTTTAAATTTTATTTTATTTTATTTTAACAAGTGACCACTTGATGTATTCCCATTTTATTTGAAATGACATAGTCTCATTTTGACAACCCTTTTTTAGAATAACAAGTTCATTTAATTTTATTCACAAATATTCAATCCACCATAACATTAAGCATGTCCCCTCACTAATTTAGTTTCACTGAAAAAAAAATGAATTGATATGTTAAAATTCTTCTTCTTCAACACGTTTTGACTTCAACATTGCTTAAATCTCTCGAGTATGATTAAGGTCCTTATTTCTACTTGCGTATAAATCAACCCCTACCTTCACATGGAGATACACCGTTCTTATACTAAACTCCTGTCGATTCCAAAGGTTGCATAATCTACATTATATTGTATTGTATTATTGAATCACCTCTCTGCTCCCCCAACTGTTTTAACTTCTTTTCATATTAAAATCTCTTAAATGGTTAGTTGCTGAGGATGACTTTCTCTAAAGTCGAAACTAGTACAACACATGCATTAAGAAATTTAATTTAATTCATCGTCATTTTATGTATTTCTATAACCCTTGTTTTCTACCCTAGAGGGGCAAATAAAGTTATTTGGTGGTGAAGACAGACCTTTATTTCTATTCATATATATATGTTTATTTATATATAGTTCACAGTTTTTAGTCAAATATTTACGCAGACTTTTGGGAAGTGTTTTGTTTTCTTTAAAGCTAAAAATCAATAAAAAGAAATAATATTTATTTATCATATTTTACTCATATTATACTTATGTCAATTTATTCTTAATTAGCACGAAATCTCTCAATCTACGATATCATTGCATGTAAACAAAGCCGCATGCAACCATGCATACACACATTGCCTCGTGTTGAGTGTATGGGTTCGTCGCCGATCAAATCGGTCGGCTCGTATCTCGTAAGTTTGACTATCGAATCGGGCAATAGCACATTGTGATACGAATCATTTCGAAAGTGTGGATCCGTACCATTCGAATCATCGCATTGATTCGTATAATTTATACGGATCATACTGATTCGACGCACCTCTATCGTTTAGTTACTTCGACGAAAGCGGTTGAGTGGCTGGGTGCAGGGAGTTGTCAAAACATCACGTAAGTAAATTTTTTTGTGTTTAAACTATTTGGTCTATCTCTGTTTATTATGGACCGACTCATGCGGAACTTTTTCTAGATTATAGTGACATTAGTAGGGTATCATATTGCTTAAGTAGTTTTGTAATTAATTCTACTAGTTTGCCAGTATGTCAGTTTTCGTATGTCAATATCATTTCGGGATATAAGTTCCTTCCCGGCGGAGCTAGTTGTTCCCCGGAACAACTTACCCCAATTGACTTCTAATCGTATCTAAAATTCCTAAGACGATTTTTCTTTTATTTTAAGGATGCGAAACTATAAACGAAAGACAGATAGAGGTAAAACCTCCGAGACATTGCTGCGTCAAGATGCAGATGCTGTCATTACGGAGGGAAAACCTATTAAAACTGTTGCAAGAAATCTTGATATTTGTCACATGACGCTATATCGATTTGTGACAAAATTGAAAGCTGGTGAGGTTCCTACGATAGGTTATAAACCCAGGCTAGTTTTTACCTTGGAACAGGAAAAAGAGTTAGCGAACTACATTTTAAAGTGTTCCTCAATATACTTCGGCCTTCTACCCGGAGAGGTGCGAAAACTCGCGTATGAATGTGCAGTAAAATTTTCTTTACAAAACATTCCTCCTTCATGGCACAAAAATCGAGAAACTGGAGCTGACCGGTTCACTGGATTTATAAAGAGAAACCGCGTTTTATCGATAAGAACCCCAGAAGCAACTAGCGCAGGACGTGCATCTGCATTTAACAGACATAACGTGAATGATTTTTTTACCAAGCTCAGTGAAACTCTACTAAAACATAAATTGACACCATCAAGAATCTGAAACCTGGACGAGACTGGGGTAACGACTGTATTGAAGCCAAGGAAGATAGTGGCCCAAAAAGGTACAAAACAGGTCGGTGCTATAGTGTCTGCTGGGCGCGGCACTTTGGTTACTGTAGAGCTAGCAGCTAGCGCCGCGGGAAATACGATACCGCCAATGTTTGTGTTTCCGCGTATAAAGTATAAAGACTTATTTATACGGGATAGCCCCCCTAAATCAGTCGGAGCGGGGAATAGCTCAGGATGGATGACTGCCATTGAATTCCTCATTTATATGGATAATTTCATAAAGTTTACTAAACCCACCCCAGAAGAACCGGTCTTGCTATTATTAGACAATCACTCATCACACATTGACATTAACGTAGTTGAAAAAACTAAGACCAACTCCATTATCATGTTGTCGTTCCCCCCCCCCCCCCCACTGCACCCACAGGCTGCAACCTTTGGATGTTGGCAACAACGGGCCTTTTAAAACATACTGTGCCAAAGCTCAAGATAACTGGCTCCGTAACAACCCGGCCAAAACTATGTCAATCTACGAAATTCCTGGAATTGTTAAAACAGCATGGCCTTTAGCAGCAACTCCTACAAATATTATAAATGCATTTAAAAACACTGGAATTAGCCCTTATAACCCCGATGTTTTTCAGGCGAAGGCTTTGCGCCATCTTTCGTCACAGATCGGCCTCAAGCTGTGTGACGAAGTCACTTTATAACCGGTTAAATTCGCGTATTAATAATTAAGTTACGCGCCGTGTAAATTAATTGAGCTAGCAAGTCAGCTAATTACTCTCCCAGACCGTGCAAAAAGGACGTAGGCAGCAATCCACTATGCGCCTACGCGCAGCCAACCGCAGGCTTCTTTTCCCCGGAGTAGGATATTACTAGTGGGGGAATCGAAGCCCAGCTCGAACTCAAGGAGAGAATAAAAAGAGACTTGGCGCTTGACCTCCAGCCAGAACAGTCAGACAGAAAGACCGAACAAGTAAGTAGCCCTGCCTGAGTGTCTTGGGAGTAGCAATTGTATTAAGAGCTGAGACCGATAATAAAGAGGGGACATACAGGGTGATGTGTTTTGACGCGGACCCTGTGTTAACCTACAAATAAATTATCCGTCCCGGACAATATGAGTGCGTGTTGAATGAGTGGAACCGCCGACGAAGGGAGACCTACAGGGTGATGTGTTCTGACTCGGACCCTGTAACAACCCAATAACGTTGTGTTTTTCCCAAAGAAAACTCTTTTGGAAAAACCGGCGAGTGCATGAAAGAGGCCTGACCGAGTCTAGTGACAAAGGGGACCTACCGGGTGATGTGTTCTGACGCGGACCCGGTAACAACCTAAGTAGGTCTTGCGAATAAAGCACCCGGCATTCTTCGCAAAACTAGGACTGACAATGTACGAACCGACCGAATGAATGTGTTAAAGACCGAATATACTCCCACGGCAGCAACCAGGTTTTCTTTTGCTAAAATTGCTTACTTGCACTTACCGCTTGCTTGCTAACCGCTGTAGAGTGACCGCTGGAGCCGTTCCCTATTACCGTATTGCTTCACCCGCTATAAATCATAACCCGCACCTTTTCAACCGCTTTCTGCTTAAGGTAAAAGAAAAAAAACCGCTTTTGCTGGCCAAATTACCTTAATTTTGTGCCGCCCCGGTGCTCCGCACCCCCATAACTCCGCAATTTACCACCGTTCATAATATATTAGTATGCTTTCCCGTATAAATTAACGATAGGAAAAATTAATATTAAGGCTGTTCATATCCCCTCTGCCCGTTATTTCTTTGTCTTTTTATACTTAAAAGAAGTATTTAATCCCGTACAATTAGAGATAGGAAAAATTAGTATTAAGGCTGTTCATATCACCTCTACCCGTTATTTCTTTTCTGTTTTATAATAATAGAAGTATTTAACTGAAACTTACTTGTTTTATTCCGAACGGAACGTTTCGGAATCATCCAAAATTAGGGAACCCGACTGCACATGCGCAAATACGACCCCTGGCATTATTTTCTCATCTGTCTAAAAGCTACCCGTAGGTCAAGGTGATTCTCTGTTACACCCCGAACAACAGAGTGGCGCTCGAGAAACCCGCTAAATACCGTTGTTAGGCCCGAAAAATGACGCCTGACTAGAGGATATAAGACACCCCGTAGAAAGAGCGTTACAGCTGTGCCAAATAGGAATTCCTCCAGCCTTCTAGCATCTCAGTTTTGGCACAGTATACTGACCAGCGAGGACCGTCCAGAATTCATAATATATTGCCTCAGAACGATGTGCAGCAGGCGCTCGTGACGACTTTCATATCAGTTCAGAATAACGAACAACCTCAGCATTCGACAACAAATCAAAGTGATGTCCATCAGACTGACTCGTCGACACTGAATACCGACCAAAAACTTCCATTAACGCCAGCAAAGACAAGTGCTACAGCTGTGTTTAGCCCTGAAATTGTGAAACCAAAGGCACCACCTAGATTGCAGACGTCTACAAAACGACGTATAAGAAAGACGGCTATTTTAACTGATACGCCAGAAAAAAATGCTTTGGCTGAAGAGCACAAAAGGGAAAAACAACGAATGGTATTACAAGACAGCGAGAGTCACAGCGATACCGATCTAAAATGGTACTGCATAATTTGCTGTGATTCGTATGCAAATTCTCGTCCAAAAGAACAGTGGATAGAATGTATCATTTGTAAAAATGTTAAATGTTAAATGTTTAGATAATTGTGATGAACTCACTTATATGTGTCTTAACTGTGAGTCAGATGAAGAAATGAGCGATGAATAAGAATGGAGATTGCCAAAGTTAAGTGACCTGCTTAAAGTAAGACTGATAACCAATCTTAATTAAAATTAAACTACCTAAATAAGAAAAAGTTTATCCTGAGGTTATTATAGTTAGGTTTTGTTGTTTTTTGGATTTTAGTTAGGTATGCATCTTTGCATCTAATAAGATTTATCAGTTGATAGATATCAATTATAATTTAACATAGTAAATAAACGTTTATCTGGAGCTTCAGTTATGCTTCGTTGTTTTTTTTTTAAGTTTGTTATGCATCTGATAAGATTTATAAGTTGTTAGATCTCAATTATTATAATCTAACTTAAAAAACGTCTAGAGCGCACCAGTTATGATTTCTTGTTTTTTTTTAAGCTTAGTTGTAAAAAAAAAACTTCATCTGGACCAGCAATGTTTTGTACCAGTAATATTTTATTTTGCTCTTTTTTAAGTTTAATTAAAAATTAAAAGAAATGGTTGTTTTATTTAAGAGCTGTATTATTCTGAAAGTATATTGTCATAATCTAAGCGGAACAACTTGCCTCAAAGGTGGAACAACTCGCCCCAAAGCGGGGCTGAATGTTCCGCTCCGAAATTTGACAAAAATTGGTTACTGTAAAAAAAATTATTGAGATATTAGTAGAAGTAACTTAATTGTTGAAAAAAACGATAAACATCGGTTTAATTTCTGCATATTTTAAAAACGAAGCTTAATATTTTTTATAATAAAACATCATGTCATATGAAAATCGGAACTTCCAACCCCGCTCTCCCCTAAACGGCTTTGTTCTCTTAAGCATCATAATAAGTTATATTAAATAAAGAAAATTATATTTGAAATGCGTAAAAAAAATAATGCTGTTCATATTTCATAATAAAAACATTCTGTTATTAACCTTTGTAGTTGTTTACTGAGTTTATTTTACGCGTGGTATCCGGATAAAAAGCGGATTAGATTTCGGAAGGATTAATAGATCCCGAAATCTTTATTTCACGGCGAGAAAGTGGATCGAGATTTATTTTGAATCCCATTGCGTGCGCTTGCGTCTAACTTGTTAATAACTTCGCAGCAAAGGAATGATCAGCTGTCTACTGTCTAGTAAAAGTAACCTAACCTATTATTTGTTATGTGAGTAAAAGTTTACAACTAACCTTTTAATTTTTGTAATTATTATTCCATTCGAAAACTCTATATGGAAAGTCTAAAAGAAAAGAAGAAAATACGCGTAGGCTGGACACAAGAGGAAACTTTAATTTACCTCAATTTATTAAAAAAAAAAAAAAAATTTTAAATTTTAGATGGCAAGAGATTTAAAACTGCAGAAGTTTTTAAAGCGCTAGCCAAAGAAATGGCAGAAAAAGGCTTTTCCAAGGGGCCAGAGCCATGCGAATAAAATTTAAAAATCTGAAAGGTAAGTTAGAAAAATGAATTTAAGCTTTGTTACTTCATCAAGGTTGCAAGTTAATGTTAAGACTAATTTCATGATAAATGCATAATTTAAAATTCAATTAGTCATAAACTAATTTTGGCAGCACTGTACTCCACTCGAGACAGTCAAGGTTACTTATTTTGCTTCAACGCGCCGTCTGCATGCAGCAAAAGCGTAAATATACGGTTTAGTACGCCTGGCCCCCTATTCTCGAAATATGTGATCGATCACATCGAGAGAAGTGATGCCGTTTTTCTCTATACCGTATTCTCGAACGGAAAAATGACAACTCACTTCTATCAAGAGTTAGGAGAACGCGTTCATATCGAGAGAAGTGCGCTGAAAAGAATGCGCTTGAGCGCTTTTATTTTGACGTCTTGCGACAGACAGAAATCTTAGGTTAGGTTTGACGGTGTTTGCTATTAATTTCAACTAGTGTTTTGTGGATTGAAGTATTTACGGCTTTTTAGTTTGGATTTAAAAAAATAAAGGGTTTATTATGGCAGTGGCTTTCGATGACGATGAGGACTTTTTAATTTATCGAATAATCGGCGATATAGAAGACGCGGAAGAAAATGATGTAAGGCCGGTTCGGGAATTTCATGAAAGGATAAACGCGTTTGACGCCTCAGAAAGATCATTTTTAAAAAACTTTCGATTTAGTAAAAATATGGCTAGACAGCTTATTGATGTGTTGACTCCATTTTTAAACCCTCCCTCTAGAAGATCGGCAATTGATATAGAAACCAAGGTAAGAAACCAATACATATTGTAATAAGTACCTATCTCGGTAGGTACCTAAACAAATCAGGTTTTTCCACTTGAGTACATAAGTTTGTTTTCGGGCTAGAAGGCTGGACCACTGCCGTCGCTATCATCTAGCGACGGCAGTGGCTGGACTGACGTACCTACCTAATTTGCTTTACTTTAAAGTATAAATTAAGATATACTTAATCTGAGTTTACGTCAGCGTCGTGTGAATATGTGATGAGTATTTATTTTTTTAGGTGCTTGTTGCTCTGTTTTTTTATGGACATGGGTGCTATCAAGAAGGAGCAGGGAAACATTTGTATACAGCCTTAAGTCAGCCTTCTGTTAGCCGATGCTTGCATGAAGTAACTAATGCACTAAATAATGATCAAGTCAAGGATAATTATTTAAAATTTCCTCATAGTTTAAATGAGTTAAGGGATCTAAGACAGAGGTAAGCCAATAATATAGGTATTAGACTAGGTATGAATTATTAATAGATATATAAGTACCTAAGGTCAATTTATATATACGTTACTGATGCGAGACACTAACAACATTTCTTTTATTTCAAACTCAAACTGAAACATTGGTAGTTACACACCATGATACACTGCACTGATATATCTAGTCTATAATTTGATGTTACTGTTATGCAATTTTTTTTTAGAGTTACTTGAAACCCAAATTATTAATAATATCTTGTTAACACTGACTACCTACATACTTTTTAAGATAAAAATTATCACTATCCTAGTAATAATAATCATGCACAGGGGTAACAGGATATAAATAAGTTGGGCCTGTTTTACAGATTAGAATTACAAAGTTTTGTAACACTTAGGTATAATATTTATTCCAGAGGCTATATTATAATGAAGCCTCAGTAATAAATTTACTTGTATTCACCAGAAGAAAATGATCTGTAATGAAATTTGTATTGAGCAAGGTGACAGATTAGATTGGTATTTTGGTTTTTTAATTGAATTTAAATTTAAATACCTACATGAAACAATTAGGTAGCTAAGATTAATAACAAAAGTACATAATATCAAGTCCTCAGGTATTCAAGAGACTATTTGGGCTATTGCATAAATATCGGGTGCCCCAGAGTATTTTGACACATTTTAATTAAATGCATCAAGTTACCTATGAAAATAGTTAAAGATTTTGCGTTGCGGTTTTCACAGAGGAGTGCACGTGACCCTGTGAAATGTTTTTATTGGTAAATGGATTATTATCAATTATACAGGGAAAAATAAGTTTAACTCTACATATTGTTAACTAGGCTGAAAATTTGTTAACTTTTCTAAGAATACCTTGAAAAATAGCTACAAAGGCACCATTATCTAGACAACTGCAACAACAAGATAATTGTCAGAATAAAAAAAAAGAAAATCAGGAACTGATATGTGTATCTATAAAAGTTACTGGTATCAATGAATTAAATTATCTGTAGGGGAAGATTGGGTCCATTTATTCACGGGGTAGATTAGTACATTAGCCATCACCAAGAGGTGTAAATATACAGTTTTGAAGGTGTGTGTAGTCTTGGAAGGGTCACAGTGTTGACCATTCATTCGTAAGTTATAAGCTCGCTTATAAGCATTGAAAATTTGTCAAAATAACCTTGGACACAGTAGATCGGTAGGAATAGATGATGCCATGTATGTAAGTATAAATTTTTAATTTTTGTAAAAAAAAATTATATACTCAGTACTATGTATACTATGTATAACAGTTCTTACAATATTTTGTTTTTATTTTGCAGATTTTATGAAAAATATAATTTTCCTGGTGTCATTGGATGTATTGACGGTACTCACATCGCTATAGTCAGGCCAGATGAGGATGAACATACCTATGTGAATCGAAAAAACTATCACTCTTTAAATGTGCAAGTGGTACGTAGTAATAAATATCATCTATTTATTATTTGTATTCTTTTTAAAAAAATGTTCCAGCACTAAGTATGGAAGATACAAATTTGCCTCTCTTGCATGGTAATGTACCGAATACACTATAAACCGCCCTTATTTTCCATTTTTGAGGGTGCCATCCTGACTTCACGCAAAACTTCGCGGAAAAATAGAACATGCACTAATTTCGTGACGGTCGTCACGACGAACTTCGCGCAGTTTTTCACAGAAAGTTACTGTATTACATCACATCGCGAAGCGACTTCATGACGACTGTCGTGAAGAAAATTTGGGTGTAATACCCGCTTTACAAATGCTTACGCCTTACGTCTTACGTGTTATGTTTCATTGTGAATGGCGCTTAACACACACACGTCTTAATGGAATAGTATTCAATTATACAATCTGTCTAGGTATATATATTACTAGTTGCTTAAGAAAAACTAAGAGTAACTATTGTAAATTTTAGATTTGTGACGAAGAATTACGACTTATCAGTGTGAATTCTCGATTTCCTGGAAGCTGCCATGATGCTCATGTGTGGAGACAGTCAAATATTTCACAAGTTATGGAAACAATACATGAGAGATATAATGATGAATCATTCTACTTTCTTGGTGATTCAGGTACAATTTTGTCTAATTGTAAAAACTTTGGGAAAGAGGGTACCTAGTAGTCTTCTTTTTTTTTTTATTGGGTTTTGCTTGTTGGTTTTTTTGGGTAGGTTTGGTTGCTCGAATTTTGGTATGGTTTTACTGTTCATTCGTTATTGCAAGGTGACACACAGTACTTTATTGGCATATGCTTTTGTTATGATATATAATTTAACATTTATCTTTTGTGGCATACTGACATAGACAAACTATTTCAGGATATCCTTTACGCCCATGGTTGCTCACAGCTTTGCAAAATCCTTTACCTGACACTCCAGAGGAGAGATTTAGTAACCATTTAAGATCTGTTAGAAGCAGCATTGAGCGATGTATAGGCGTATGGAAAAATAGGTTCAGGTGTTTACTTAAATATAGAACCCTTCATTATCAGCCAGAAAAGGCCGCAAAAATCGTTATTGCATGCGCAGTTCTGCATAATATCTGCATAAATAATAATGTGCCAGAAACTGAACGAGATGAAGTAGTTCAACTGGAGTTACAAAATGAAAATATTGCAATAGAGGACAATAACCTAGTCGTTGGAGGAAATCCTCAGTTAGCAGAAGCTAGACGTCTGCAAGCAAGAATTATCGCCACACGATATAATTAAGGACCAAGCTACATAGTCAATAGTCAATTGTCGTTACAAAATGTAGGCACATCAAT
Source organism: Polydrusus tereticollis (assembly GCA_963920685.1). Lineage (NCBI taxonomy): Eukaryota > Metazoa > Arthropoda > Insecta > Coleoptera > Curculionidae > Polydrusus > Polydrusus tereticollis. The sequence continues at coordinate 86,823,063 of OY987332.1, forward strand.
AATAAAGAGTAATAATTAAAGCGGTATAGTCTTTCCCGCAACGATCTGTCGTCCTCTCACAAACTGGCTGGATTGACGCAGCAGACTCAATATTTAACCAACATCGTTTTTATTTTTAATAAATATAATTATATATTTCAACTAAGCTTCATTGCTGTATTTAATTACTAATCTCAATTAAAATCCTTTCTAAAAGCTTTTGTTGCTCTTATTCAAATTCAAAAATGAAAAACTAAGCTTACAGTTTATTTTTATATATCTAAGCTAATTAAATTTAAAAAATAGACTTGTTACTTTTTAATTATTTTTTTATTTAGGTACTTGTAACCTGTATAATTAATATAGTAAGGTGTATCAAAAAATATATTTACAAATATTACAGTACAATACTAATTATAAAAATAAATGAGTTTTAAAAAAAATATGTTAATACCTAGTGTATGTATACACTGTAATTCACGTGGATGGCGTATTAGACGTTTTCGGCAAACCAGTCAACAGGACGATCAAAAAATTTGTTTTTTTGCATAAAAGGACATATTCTATCCAGCTACATAATTTTCGACCAAATAGTGTTGCCTCTTCTCTAGAAAATGGTAACTTTCATATTTTAAATGGAACACCCTGTATCTTTTTAGAGATTTGAAAAGCTGCTGAAATTTGTTCTGCATTTATTTACACCATACCTATACCCTAACTATTCACGTTTCTGACTTATGAGCATTTATTTGCAAAAGTTCTTTGAAAAATATTCCCATATGGTCAGTTAGTGTGCCATCAGCCATGCAGTGTCATGTATCAAGTAATTGTTATTATCGGAATTGGTCTCCCTGATCGCCTGATCTTAATACGTTTAATTTTACATATGTAGTATGTTTAAAGAACAAATTTGTATGCACCACTATTTGAAGAGTTTGCTACATCAAGTCACCAAAGCATTTCAGGATCAGAGAAATTTGATCTGGTAGTATGAGTGCGGTATACAAGTGATTTAAATGCTCCAAGAAACATTAATAATTAACACTGCTAAAATAATTATTAAACACAATATTTAAATAGATGCTAAAACGCTAAAAAAAAGTCAGGTCATCTTGGAGGCCAATTCCGACAATAACAGTGACTTGACAGATGGCACACTAACTAAAACCGTATGGGAATACTTTTCAAATACATGCTTATAAGTCAGAAACGTAAATAGTTAAGTATGGGTATGGTATAACTAAATGCAGAACAAATTTCAGCAGGTTTTCAAATCCGTAAAAATATACAGGGTGTTTTATTTGAAACAATCTGCTTTAACACATTTTTTCAAGGCGCCAAAATAACTGTATTTTTAGACCACCCAGTATATTGCAAGTAAGATTTGGCCATGGCGTAAAAAGCCTCCGGGTAATACCTAACTCTCAGCTACATTTCAGTGCCTTAGTATCCGAATTTAAAAATATCAGCAGTTGTTGCGGGTCGTTACTCGAAAAAAAAAATGAAAATTAATTAATATTACAGCCGTAATAGACAGATAAATAGAAAATTAATATCGAAAGTTGTTCAAAAAATACTAAAGATTGTAAATATATCTAAGTTAACATACAGGGTGTTCCACTTAAAATGTCAAAGTTGCTACTACTGCTTTCTAGTAGAAGCGGCAATACTGCATTGTTGAAAATATTGTAGCTGGGTAGAGCATGTCCTTTTATGTAACAAAACAAATCTTTGGATCATTCCGTTGACTGGTTCGCCAAAAACGTCCAATACGCAATCTACGTGAATCACTCTGTGCCTATACATAAAATAATATAATTTTTTTTAAACTTACTAACACCTAAACAGTTTGAGCAACATTATGAATAATGACGTAGTCATTAGTCATTCCAGTAAGTCACAATAACATCAACCTAGGTAGTGTAGCTTATCTAGGACCCAAATAATACAACTTAATTCCGATAAAAGTAAAAACCATACCAAAAATTTAAATATGAATGTAGAAACTTCATAAAACTTGAATACCAAATTTTTGAAAATATATTTTAATAGAATTATTCATTCTCAGCACAATAAAAACAAAAATAAAACTCTTATCTTTCTGCGGTGCACTAGCTTTCATAGTAATAGTATAAGTAAAAAAGAAAACTACATTTATTGGTACATGCAAGTAAAGCTGTTCATTAGGTACCTTTTTTATATTAAATATGTGTTTGTCATTACTTATTTAAGGTAGGTATGGAATAATATAGTGCAATTCAATGTATATATTGTAATATGTATTGAATGAATAAATAATTAAACACAGAAATATTTTTATATAAAAAAAGATGCATACAAGTAAAATTTTCTTTAAGTAAGCTACAGAAAGCCTGAAACGACACAAATGCTCTCTAACATCTAACATGACACAAAGCGGAAAATCATTTTTTTTACACAACCATGCTGAGAAAAAAGAATTAAACATTAAATTATCTTTAAATAACAAGAGATGATAGATAATATACTAACATACAGTGGGGACCTTTAATTCCTGACGTCATTGATAATTTTTAAAATTAAGTATAGCATATTGCATGTACAGATTTAATTAACAAATATAGAATGCTATGTACAGTAATAAAAGCCAGTAAAAAAAAAATTTGAGATAAAACTGTAATTTCGAATTCTGTTCTATTCTATACAGGGTGTTTATTAAACATACGGCAAAAATTGACGGAGTTATTCCCTGGACTATCCTAAGAATATTTTGTCTTTCGATGATTTTAGAAAAGCTGATTTGTTTCGAAGATACAGAGCGATAAAAATTTTTGACTAAACCAATTTTCATATTTTTCAAATTATTAATTGAGTCCAAATAAAAGTATGGACTACCACTTAACCGAGTATAAATTTTTGTAGAAGATTTAAGAAATCAGATAATTGCTGGGTGTAACTCAATAAGAAACGACCCTGGTGTGAAAGAGTTCGGCACTCAGTTGAGAGGATGATTGGATTTTTGCATCCCACCTGGAGGTAGTCATTTTCAACAGTTCTTGTAAATTAACAAACTGCATGTAAATTGATAATAAAATGTTGTTATTGTCGAAAAATTGTCTTGCCCTGTATCTTCGAAACAAAGCAGCCTTTCAAAACTCATCGAAAGACCAAAGATTCTTAAAATAGCCCAGGGAATAATCCCTTCAGTTTTTGCCATACGTTTAATAAACACCCTGTATAATTATCCCATTCACACGTAAAAAAAAGTGCTATACAAAGTCCACAAGTCCAAGCTATTAATGGGCCAAGAAATTTTTTTTTCCTAGATACTTAAACAGGACTTAAGGTCCTCACTGTATGCACCACCTGAAGGGGAGCAGACTTTTAGAGCTGGTCCTATTATTTTTCTGCCAGTTTAGTACACTGATGACCACACTGGCATTTCATTGCATTTAATGTTTTCAATATTTTCAGATTTATACTGTTCTTTTCTTTTAATACTGTAAGTTTTTCTATCTCATATGTTTTCCTATGATGAATATAATTTATTTTTTCTTCATAATAATTGTCCAAGATTTCAGTTCTTTTGTCCATGCTATTTGTGGCTCTTTGTCCCAACTGCAGGGAGGTTGACAATCTTCTACTCTGTGTGATCCTTTTCTTAGGAGTTGTAGCATTACAGCTTGTTTTGGGGAATTTTAACACATATGAGTGATCACTGTTGAGTGATTCTTTATTTTGGCTCTCGCTGCAATTATCATCAGTGATATCAAGGAAATCGAGGGTAACAGTTTTGTCTTACAATAACAAATTATTTTAAAATCATATCAGTTGGCTAAAATTGCAACAAAGTTAGAGAAGTCTAATTGACACTGATAATAAAATCAAACAAAGTAACACTAACCTGGATTTGAGGCATAGTTATAGGCACATTAACTATAGACACCTGTGGTTCTATGATAACTTGCTTCTCACCAGTATCATTATAATTAAAGTTGATTGTGAATTCTCTTACGTTAGGAAGACCTTCCACTGACACTGGAGAAATAAGATCTAGAATATCAGTATCTATTTTATCAAAAACTTCTTCGACAAGAGGACCACCTTCTGTTTTAGTTGAATAATACTTGTTCTTCGTTGGCTTGCTTTTGGCATTTTTTTTCATATCCTGCCATGTCTAAAATATAAAACAGGTAAGTATGCCTATATATATTATAACACTATGATAGTAGCTTATAAAAAAACTTGATGAAATTTTTCCATGCAAAATGTGAATGTAAATTCATAAACAAACAATTATTTAGAAATGTTCTACCAAAGAGTAACATAACCAATGTTCTACATTATTCTCTACAGGATTATCATTATAGAAGATTATATAAAAACACCCTTGTTTAAAACTATATTAATTGAAATATAACGAGCAAGGCCCATTTTGTTGATGTCCTGATAAAACAGCCGCGTATACCTTCCATGACAATGGTATCCTTTTGGTAATTATCTACAATCACAGTTAAAGTTTAATTTTTTAGAGAATGCTCAATAATTTGTGCCCATTCCACCGATAACCCTGAATATTGCAATTAACCTTTTATTTATAATACAGCAAAAGTTCTCCCAAAATCTATTAAAACAAAAATATCCTGACTTACCTTTCTCCATTGCCGCCAGTCCTTCTCTGCACCATTACCAATGGAATTTAGTTTTACAGAAATTTCTTCCCAAAGAGTCTGCGCTTTTCTAAATGTGAAGGTATTGGTAAACTTCTCCGTTCTTAAGTTAGGATGTTCCTCTATATAATCGATTAAAATCTGCTTCTGTATGCTACTTACGGATGCAGATCTTGTCTTTGCCATTATAAAGAAAATACAGCCCTAATAATTACTACATGTCCACTCAATTGCGCACTATGATGTTCACTTTCGAAAAAAATTACATAAACATAACCACAAATCACAGAAACTCCGTTCCGTAATCTGTGAACATTACCGTTGTTAACCGTCTTCATAAGAAATTCTCGTTTAAAATACTGGAAAATAAAAGTATAGCCTTTTGGCCAATCAAACTATGTCTGCTTTATCATAATCGCTTGAGAAAACAAGGAAGGGAACAGTCCGGATTCGATCGATGCGGTAAAACTCAATAACCTCATTTTTGCTTTGACCATACAAAACATGCTTATTAGCGATTTAAATCTGACAACGCTGCTATGACATTGATATGCTCGAGAATACGGTATTTTACATGCAAGAGAACAAAACCATGCGATGTGAGCATATGATGTGAATGTTCCCTTCTCTCGAGAGAGCGATCACTTCTCTCAAGCTGGAGAATAGACGTCCTGAAGACCTGGTGAGCGGGTGAGCCACGGCGACCTACGTAATCAAATTCTGTGCACCGGACGTGGCGTCGAAAGTGATCGATTTCTTAGTTGAGCCTCCAGCGTTGACGGGGCTTATAATTTTTTACATAGTTCTTGTTAAAGCTAAAGAAAAAATACAGTCCAGTATTTTCTTTACAACAATACAGTCCACTTGATTATTTCCAGTCGCAACGTCCGTCAGTCATAACAAAAACATTAAACGGGAAAAGCGGTGTTCAAGAACAGTTCAGTTATTGAACATATTTTTGGTTCTTTGAGCCGGATAATTACCGAGACGTTATCGCTTTTGTTCAATAAAAGTGTGTGACAGTACAGTCGTCGAGAAAGTAATTTCTAGTGAAAAGAAGACAGAGTGCAGTGCAGCACAGTATGCCCTAGGTAGCAAACAGCAACGTAAGGTAATATAATCTAAGCAGTAGGTATCTATGCCAGTTGTAGAAGCTACCCGGTGGACGTCATCTTCAAAGCAGAAGGTGCACCACGTCCGCAGTTTGAGGTTTAGAGCAGATTCCAGGTATCAGGATAGCTTTATAGTACATACATAGTAGTACGTACATAGTAGAGTTATATGTCGTGTAAGATACATTTTTAAATACCAATTGTATCAATATCAGTCAGGTTCAGACAGAAAGGTGCATGTGGACGTCGTATACGTTCTGGTAGCAGAAGATATTGGCCAGTGCAGGCGCAGATCAGCGTATCTTCAAAAGCTTACGTCACTTACTAGTTCTAGGGCAGGGGCTCGGTCAAAAGAACGGTCGGGTGCAAGTTTTCTTTAACCGGTCGCTTACAGGTCGGTAGTAGTATTATTTAGAAGCATTTGTAGTAATAGTTTACTTAGGTAGTAGCGTATTAAACTGTAGTTTTTATCTAGGTTTAAGAAATAAATAAAAATGCCTAAGAAACCAAGGTCCAGTTACCAAGCTGATGCGGATGATGAAAAATAAACGATTTAGAGCGCAAAAGATCTATTTTAAAATCTAAATTGGCTCGGTTTGGCTTATTTTTAAGGAACTTAAAAACTTCAGAACCTAATGAATCACAATTAATTGAACTAGACACTCGGTTAAAAGACATAGAAAGCGGTTTGCTTTCAGAATTTAACAAACTACAATTTGATTTAGAAGGCATAGAGTTTGACAGATTTAGAGAAGATGAAGAATATTCTTTTGAAAGTGTATATTATCACACTATTTCTGAAGCCAGGTGTTACATTTTTTCTATTTCGAACCAAACTCCTAGTAGAGATAGCAATACTAATAGTACGGGAGCAAGCACGTCTTCATCTAAGCCTGTCAATACTGTGAACGTTAAACTTCCAGTTATAGAGTTGCCGAGATTTTCTGGACGCTACGATCGATGGCTTGAATTTAAAGAGCTGTTTTTATCATTAATTTATAATGCTAACAATCTCGATTCAGTTCAAAAGTTACACTATTTACGGGCATCTTTGGAGGGTTCTGCGGCTCAGTGTATACAGTGCATTGAAGTATCAGCTGCTAATTATGATTTAGTTTGAATATTTTGTGCGAAAGATTTGATAATAAACGGTTAATGATTCATAATCATATAAAATCACTTTTTAATATCTCAGAGTTAAAATCAAACTCTCCGTTTGCACTTAGAAATCTAGTTGATTTATTATCAAAAAATTTAAGATCTCTTGAAGCATTAGGTATCAAAATTGACACATGGGATCCTATAATTATTTATTTAGTTACGAGTAAATTTGACCCAGAAACAATTCGTGGTTGGGAACAATACGAATTAGATGATGAACTTACCACAATTTTGGAACTTAAAACCTTCTTAACAGCGCGTGCCGATTTTTTGGAAAAGGTCAATATGCATAAAATTGATCATAAATATAAAACCAAGAACATGGATAAAGATCGTCAGTGCTATTCATGCACTAAAGAGGAGATAAAGCAAGAAAAATTTGAGCAAAAACCTAAATTTGCATGTTTCTATTGTAAAAAGCCTCATTCGGTGTATAAATGTCAAGAGTTTCTTGTACTATCAGTCCAAGAGAAAAAAGAGAAAACAAAGTTATTAAAATTGTGTTCAAATTGCTTACTAAAAGGTCATGAACTCAATCAATGTAAATCACGTTCTTGTAAGCACTGCAATGAAAAGCACAATTCGTTACTTCATCCTAGTTCGGTGGATGATAAGACTGTTAATGCTGCTAGCATGTTAACGCCTACGCCTACTCAAGGTGACAGTTCAGTTTCAGAACAGAATACGAATAGCACGACGTGTAAGGCATTGGGTCATGGTCAGGTTTTGTTAGCAACAGCTTTAGTGCGAGTCTTAGATTCTCAAGGTCATGCTCACGTTTGCAGAGCACTTTTAGATAGCGCTTCCATGTCCAATTTTATTTCAGAAGATTTAGCAGTTCAGCTAAATCTACCGCAAGATTCTGTCAACATTTCGGTAAGTGGTATTGGCGAAGCACAAGCTCAGGTGTCAAAGTCATGTGACATTGAAATTGAATCTTTACATTCTCAGTTCAGGAGAAATCTTCATTGTTTAATTTTGTCACGCATTACTGATATGCTACCCAGTACCTCGTTTCAACCAGATGATCTAAACATACCATCATTCATCAGAATTCTATAAGTCTCGTAAAATTGATATCCTATTGGGAGCAGAAATATTTTGGAAGGTTTTGTGTAAAGGCACAAAGCAGCTAGGATCAGACAAGCCAATTCTACAAAAAAGCAAACTTGGTTGGTATATTTCAGGTACTCTACCAACAAAGTCATTACCGACAACTTCTTGTTTCTTTTCAAAAAATTTAGAAATTCAATCACAGTTAGCTAAGTTCTGGGGACTTGAGGAAATATCTAATCCATATTTTTCCAACGAAGAACAGAAGGCAGAACTACACTTTCAGGAAACCTTTCAAAGAAATGACGAAGGGAGATTTGTCTTATCTATTCCATTAAAAGAACCCCTTTCGAAATTAGGTGAATCGAAACAAAATACTATGAAACAGTTCTTGGCATTAGAAAAAAGGCTATCCTCAAATCGTAAACTAAAAGAAATGTACCAAGATTTCATGGATGAGTATCGAGATCTAAACCATATCGTCGCCTTACTAAGAAAAGCGCGTAACTCCAATTTTGGAGAAAATTGGTCTTTTGGCGCCATCTAATAGCAAACCATCAAACATACCTCCTTAGAAATGCACGTAACTGTAAAAAATTATATTCCCGCCTAAAAATGCTTTTCAGCAAACCACGTATTGCCATGTATCAAATTTACGTAAAGAAATGCGCGTAACTCCCAGTTTGCTAACATATTTATTTCAACACGTTGCGCAGGTGATTGCAGAAATGCAATCAGTGAGTGAAGAAATACACATTTTTTTGCAAAAAACTGTTTTAGTTTCAAGGTAAGATGTTTTGCCATAATATTTTTAAAAGTTTAATTAGTTAATTAGAGTATATTTACTTATTTTGCGACTTTTTAACCGGCTATGGACATACGCGGTTTTCCTAGTATAATTTACTGATATTATTGTGTAGTATTGTGTAGTTACGCAGATTTCCATAATATATCATAGAAAAGGTTATAGTAATTTATTCTTTTTATTATAATATCTAGGATCTAATAAATAAAACTGTCGTCTTATTTATCAATTACTTAAGACCAAAAACTGAAAAATAATTAAAAATAAATTAAAAATAAATTAAAAATAAATTTTACGTGCTCTGACTATAAAGGCAATAACAGCTAGTTTATTTCTAATTTTAGGATGTCGTTTAGAACAAAACGAATAATGGCAATGGCTAAGCAACAAGCAGGCAGTATTGAGGCTGTCGAATATACAGTTGAAGAAGATGGGATGTTGTCTCCTATTTACGCACAACTGTGTACTGATATTCATTTAAATATTGAAGCTCCGTCAATGTTAAACATGAACTATGATAAGGAAATTATCGTGGAGTTAGCCCTAGCGGAACCTGAGATCCCAGCAAGGGAGAAGGACATAGAAGTTGTCGGTGAAAACATCACGAATATTTCACCTACTGATGCTCATTTAAATATTGAAGCTCCGTCAATGTTAAACATGAACTATGATAAGGAAATTATCGTGGAGTTAACCCTGGCGGAACCTGAGATCCCAGCAAGGGCGCAGGACATAGAAGTTGTCGGTGAAAACATTACGAATATTTCACCTGAAAACGGAGACTCTGATGTTTCCTACTTTCCTAATGATAACGATTCTAATAGTAATAGTTCAGTCAACGAAGATAATAATATCGAAGAAAAAAAAGATCCGTTGCCCGATAGCGGCCTGAACAATATAAAAACTCGAAAGAAGAGGAAATGTTCTGAAGAATGGAACTATAATATAAATAAACATAAACGTTCAAAAGGCCTGCCTTATCATGGTAAAAAGAAAATTGAAGAAACCTGGAACTATGACATAAACAAGCCAGGTATCTAACCAGTTTTATTCTGTCCTAAAAATATTATTTTAACAATATTAAAACCAAAAAAGGCCTAAACATTGTCTGGTCTCATCCAGATGTCTGCAATGACACGGCCTATTATTATTTCTATTTCTATTTATGTTATGTACCGACTTGGAAATTAATAAATTTATTTTATTATTCTTATTATTATTATTATTATTAATTAACGAATGAATTATAATTTTTTTTTTTAGGTAAATGCCTGCCAAATCCGTGTAACTGCACTCTTAGTAAAAAAAGTGTTCTGGTATTATGTGTCAAAAAATGACGGAAGAAAAACGTTTAAAGATTTTTCAAACATTTTGGAATGAAATGACTTGGAATGAGAGAAAACTCCAAGTACAGACATTGGTGCAATGTGAAAATGTTAGAAGAAGAAGGGGACAACAAAATGTATCAAGAAGAAAATATTCTATAAAATATTTTTTAAAAGTGGACTTGGAAAGAATTAGAGTTTGCAAGCGTATGTTCGGAAGCACACTAGGTTTAAAAGAAACATTGGTATTAAGTTGGATAAAATAATTTGATAAAGCGAATGGCGAAACTAATATTCGAGCTTATCAGATTAGCAGGAAAAGCGAAGTCAGAAAAGCAAAATTTGCAGAAAAAAATACTGCTGTTTATCAGTTTCTTCAGTCGTTACCAAAAATGGAAAGCCATTACTGTAGGTCCTCCTCGAAAAAATTGTACCTTGAACCACTTTGGCGATCAAATGCCGAACTGTACAATTTTTTCAAAAGACAATATTGTCTGGAACATCACTTGGAACCTGCATCCATAAAAATGTTTATGAAGGTATTTGAAGAGCTAAACTTGTCGCTATTCACGCCAAAAAAAGATTTGTGTGACGTTTGTGGGGCATATAATACGAAAAACTTATCTGACGAAAAGTATAACATGCATCAAACTTTAAAACAAGAGGCGCGTCAAGAAAAGGAAAAAGACAAAGCTGGTAGTGACCCAACAGTAAACGTTTATGCAATGGATTGGAAGTGTTGTTAAGTCCAAAATCAACGGTATCTGCAATGTATTATAAAACAAAACTTATAGTACATAATTTCACCATTTATAATTTAAAAACCAAAGATGGCTTTTGTTATCTTTAGAACGAAAGTGAAGGGGACTTGACTGCAAATGAATTTTCCAGCATAATTAGTTTTTTTGTTGAACAAGAGATAAAGAAGGGTGAAGGTAATTTACGTGAAATGATTTTTTTTCATCGATGGTAGCACGGGCTAAAACCGCAATTCAATATTAATGCGTTCGTTAATTTAGCTGCCCAGTACAATATTGTTTTCATTCAGAAGTATTTATTAAAGGGTCACACCCAAATGGAGGTGGACTCGATGCATGCCACTATTGAACGACAGATCAGAAATCGCAAAATAAACCTCCCCGCTGATTATGTATTTTACTGCAAAAAGGCAAGATTAAGTCCATCTCCATATAATGTGAAATATATAACACACGCCTTCTTTAAAAAATTTGATAGTCTGAAATTTTATACTTCAATACGTCCAGGTAGGACCGTGGGCGACCCCGTTGTCACTGATATAAAGGCCCTAAGATATTTACCAAATTGCGAAATTCAATTTAAAATGAGACATACTGATCAATGGCGTGAATTAAACCAAAGGTTGAATAAAAAAATTGTAATTTGCAAGTATGACGAATTACCTTCTCTGTTTACAGAACGCAGGAAAATAAAAAAGGAGAAATACGACCACCTACAAATTCTTAAATTAGGACTTTTAGAAGATTATAAAAAATTTTACGATGAACTTCCCTTTGAATAAAATATTTTGTAAGATTGTTTACTATTTTGTTAGTTTTGTTTAGTTTGTTTATCGCATTTAAAGTAAATTTTGTTTAAAATAAAATTCAGTTTTAGGTTGTTCTTTGTGCGTTTTATTTCCGAAAAACACGTATCTCCAATTTTGCAGTCAATTTTTTTAAAGAAAATAGCGTAACTCCCTTCTAAATTACAAGGATTGAATTGAGGGGGTTAGAAGTAAAAGGGTTCAAGTGCACATTTTATAAAAAACGAGTTAAGGACATATTCCTATAGTTAAAAGCTATTTTTATTTGGTAGTATAAAGATTCAAGTGCATTTCATCAATCTACTGACATCTGGCAATATTGTTTCCTTTTGCTTAACTTTTCAATGGATAGTGACCGAGAAAGTGACGGTAAGTTACCTAAACCTAAATACTGATAAAAATACTAAAATACGTTATTAAAAATTTAATGCAAACAAAAAGCTAGGTACCAATATAGTCACAGTCAAAAAAATTGAGATCGCCGGTCCCGTATATGACGTTAATTTATATTATTTTCCTTTTTTGCAGAAATATCAGATCCGTATCAAACTGACGAGGACTTGGATTATGTTCCCGTAGAAAACAACCCAAATCAACTTCTAACCCCACATGATAGCCATGCAGATGGACAAGATAGCGAGTCAAGTGAAAATGAATTTTTACACGTTACTCCTTCAAAAACAAGAAAACCAAAACGCAGGCCTTGTACCTTGAAAGACAATGTCGCCAAAAAGCTGCGCGTTGAAGGTAAGAAGTATGTAGGCCGTAAAAATAAACCCCAAAAAGGTAGAGAATTAAAAGTATATAATCATAACTGCCGCTTTCATTGCAATCAAAATATTAATGAAGAAGAACGACGCCAGTTGTTTAAGATATTTTATGAAATACAAACTTACGACCTACAAACTGCGTTTTTGTCTTCTTGCATTAAGAAGGTTCAACCAAAAAGACGCAAAACAGACGCAGCTAAAGAAAAACATTATAGCACAGTAATAACTTTGTTGGGGAAGCGTGTATGTAAAAGTTTTTTTTTGCGCACTTTTGACATAAGTGTGCGCCGATTTCAAGTGGTTTGTTCAAAAACAACGGATCTGGGAATTGTTGAATCTGATAAACGGGGAACGAAAGAACCCCCAAACAAAATGGAGTCATCCAAAAAGAAGACTGTACTTACTCATATTAGGATGTTTCCTAAATATGCCAGTCATTATTCGAGAAAAGATAATCCAAATGCAAGATATTTATCAGGTGATTTATCTATAAGTAAGATATACAAAATGTACCAAGAGTTTTGTAATGAGCGACACGAGGAGCCTGTGAAAGAATCATATTACAGGTTTGTCTTCAACACAGAGTTCAACTTAAAATTTCACAAGCCCTACAGCGATACCTGTAGCCGTTGTGACAATTTTCATAACATAATAAAACATTCCAAAGACGAAGTACTTGTGAACAATACCAAGCGTGATTTAGAGCTACATCAGAGGAAAGCCAAGAAAGCGAATGACGCTAAGAAATCTGATACAGAAGCAAATAAAAATTCCGAAGATACTGTTGTTATTTGTTTCGATTTACAGCAAACGTTGCCAACACCACACTTAAGTACAGTAGAACTTCGGCAATTCGGACACCCCGTAAACCGGACACTCCAGTCAATCGGACACCCGCTACAGTTCGGACACTTTCAGATTTTTACCTCTATAATCCGTACACTGCCAAAAAGCACAACAAATCATAACTACTAAAGGCGAAAACGTAAACAAAGCTATTTTTATACATGCAGCGGCTCGTGGAATGTGGATTAGTTTTTATTTGGCGCCGGATATTAGACCACGTGTAAAAAATGACTCCCACAAAACGCATCCATTGCTCTGTTACTATAAAAGAAAAGTGTAAAATTCTTGACAGTTTAGATGCAGGTAGTAGTGTTCGGCAAGTTGCGAAAGTGTTCAAGATTCCAAAATCAACAGTATCCGATATAAAGAAGAACAAAGTGAAGATAAGAAATTTTGTTGCGAGGTCGTATGCTGATATAGGTAAGTTTTATGGATAAATTCTGGGTTTAAAGTTTGCACCAAAAATAATGTTTTTCAGGCAAGAGAAAAGTTATGAAGAAGCCCGAAAATCCTGAAGTGGAAGAGGCGTTGTACACTTGGTTCCTTCAACAACGTAAAAATTACGTTCCTGTCTCCAGTGAAATTCTGCACACAAAAGCCCGATATTTCTACGAGCAAATCACAGGAAAGACTGACTTTCAAGCTAGCTCAGGATGGCTTGACAAATTTAAGGCAAGACATGGCATTCGATTTTTAAAAGTGTGTGGAGAACGTGTTTCAAGTGACGCTGAAGCAGTTGCTCCTTTCCAACTTAAACTGCAAGCTCTGATTGAGGAAATGCAATTAACTAAAGACCAAGTCTACAATGCCGATGAATCCGCACTTTTCTGGAGGGTTTTGCCAAACACAACGTGGGTGCATAAAGATGAGAAATCGGCACCAGGAAGAAAAGCTTCAAAAGACCGTGTAACCTTTATGCCATGCTCAAATGCATTAGGTACACATAAGTTGCCGTTACTTGTGTTAGGTAAATCTAAGAATCCCCGAGTTTTCAAAAATGCACAGTTGCCTGTAAAATACCAGGCTAGTACCAAAGGATGGATGACTCGAAACTTATTCTCCGAATGGTTTAAAACAACCTTTGTTCCTGAAGTGAAACAATATCAGGGTAACACCAATAAGTCATGCAAGGCATTGCTTCTTATTGACAATGCGCCTTCACACCCATCCGAAGAAGAGCTGAATACGGATCCAAATTTCAAAGTGGCGTTTTTGCCTCCTAATTGTACCGCTTTAGTTCAGCCAATGGATCAGAACTTGATACAAAACATCAAGGTTTCTTACAGAAGACAATTGTTGACCAAGATTATATCACAAGAAGACAAAGACATAATGAAACTCCTGAAGAAGTTCAGTCTTCTGGATGCAGTGACTACTCTCAACTCTGCTTGGAAGTCCATAACCGAAAAGAATATTGAAAAAAGCTGGGATGGAATATGGCCTCAACTGGTGTCAGATGAAGAAGATGATATTCCGCTGGCCGATCTAAGAAAAAGACTCCTACTTGAAGAAACTACGGAAATGGATGACTTGAAAAAAATGTTAAGAATTATAGATCCGAAAAGTGAACTGAATGATGAAGAAATTACAAACTGGGCGACAGGAAGGGACGAAGTAGCTGCTGATAATGTTGGCGACGAAGGAATAATTGAAGCTATACAATCAAACACAAATAATGATGATGATGAAGAAGAAGAAGAGGATGGTATTGAAATTCCGACGAAGATCAAACATTTAGAAGCAGTACAGTCTTTTTCAAAATGTGTGCAATGGGCGGAAGAAAACAAATTGAATTATCAAGAAATCCTTTTAATGAAAAAAAATCTAGAACTAGCAAGAAAGCTTCACAACCAGAACCTTACTCAAAGAAAAATGAGTGACTTTTTGACTTAAAATATATTCCTTTTCGCCAGTTTCACAGATACATATGTACGAGTATATAATATGTATGTACATATACATACAGGGTTTCCCAAAAGAACCGGAACGGCCGAATATTTCACCAACGGCTCGACATAAAGTTAAAAAATATCATAAAATTTCATTATCTCATTAATCATGAGGTATAAATTAACAAGTGGCCTTTGGAAATAGATAAACAACTTTTATTTTTATTTTTGTCAACCATCCGTCATTATTGTGAAAGTTACTTGAGTTATTATTAAGGTAAAATGGTTTTCCTGTTAAGTGAAACTGAACGGATTGAAATATTAATCTATCGTGGTTACGGCGATAAAATGAGAAGCTATCAAGAAGTTTGTGAATTATTCAATGCTGTACACCTAGAGAAGCAAATTAAAAAATCTACAGTTTGTCGAACAATAAAAAGATACCAACAAACAGGGAATGTTAAGCCTATTCCAAAAACTGGTCGACCTAAAACGGCCACTACAGATGACAATAAGTTGAATATCCTATTATCTGTAGAAGAGAATCCTAAAATGTCTATAACAGAACGAAAACAAAATTTACCGGAAGATGTAAGTACATCTTCAATTCACAGGATTTTAAAGGAAGAAAATATTAAGCCTTATAAATTAATGTACACTCAAGAACTTTTGGAAGATGATCCTGACCGCCGTATCGAGTTTTCTGAAGTCATAATGAATAAAATTAACGATTATCCAGATTTTAAGAACAAAATTTTATTTAGTGATGAATCGACTTTTTGTTTAAATGGGCAGGTAAACAGGCACAATTGTAGATTTTGGAGTAGAACTAACCCTCACTGGATGGAAGAATTACATACACAGTATCCGCAGAAAATTAACGTTTGGGCAGGGATTCTTAACAACACAATTATTGGACCTTTTTTTATCGATGGAAACCTGACGAGTCAAAAATACTTACAACTTCTGAGAAGAAATGTGGTTCCTAAATTGCAAGAGTTGAACGTTGACATCCATGAAATATGGTTTCAACAAGATGGGGCACCTCCCCATTTTGCACGAGAAGTTCGACAATATTTGGACGAGGTATTCACAGAAAAGTGGATTGGACGAAGAGGAACGATAGAATGGCCAGCACGCTCCCCGGATATGACCCCTATGGATTTTTTTTATTGGGGACATCTAAAAAATAGGGTGTACAAAAATAGACCACTAACTTTAGATCATCTGAGGGAAACAATTCTATACGAATCGACTCTTATAACACCAGAAGTGTTAAATAATACTATAGGTGAATTTTATGACAGGCTTGGTTATTGTTTGGCAAATAATGGCCAACATTTTGAACACTTAATACGTTAAGTCTTTTATTTTCTCATTTAATTTAGACCTGTTAATGTTTGTCATTGGATTATTTAATCATATTTATGTAGTTTATCAGTTACCGTAATAAAAAGGATTATTTGTACTACCTACGTAGTTTTGTATTGTTTTCTTTTTTTTATTAGTTTAAGTTAAAAAAATTTAATTTTATGGAATCAAACAAAATACACAATATTTAAAAGGAAATAAATAAATAGGAAGATTTCGTGGAACCAACATGTAGATTTGACAACGTTGTGAATGGTATTTTTAGATCAGACTTGCGAAAAAATTTCTATTAATTAATTTCCATTGTCATATCGCCACGATTTCTCGAGATAATGAAATTTTATGATATTTTTTAACGAAATGATGAATTGCAATATTAACAAAAATTAGGGGAATTAAAATTTGATATTATACGATCATAGTAATTTGAACACGACAAATCGAATGCGCTAAAAATAAACATAGCATTACATTTAAAAAATTTAAGTTGAGGGCTCCATAGGAAAAACTGTAAATCTGACAACGTTGCAAATATTATTTTTAGATCCGGCACTACTGATTACCCCCGTATACCAAATTTCATAACTTTATGTCGAGCCGTTGGTGAAATATTCGGCCGTTCCGGTTCTTTTGGGAAACCCTGTATGTATAATATGTATGTAATATATTAAACAATATATGTGTCCCTACATTTTTTTAATACATATACATATATGTATGTACTATGCCGATTTGTAAAACATAAAGGCAATGTTGGAATAAATACATAATGCTGAAAACTCAACCTGTTCTTCATTATCAGTACAACTTCGGTAATCCGGACAATTCACCAATTCTGACGAATACCTAAACTATATCTGTCCGGATTATCGAAGTTCTACTGTACTTCTAAAGTATTTTACCTTCGGCAGTTGTGGACATACAATTTTTGTGTGTATAACTTACTATCGGGAGAAAGCCACATGTTTGTTTGGGATGAAACTATCGCCTCCAGAGGCTCACAGGAAATAGGTTCATGTCTAGTACAGTTCATTAAAGATCTGCCACCCAACATTACAAAAATTATTGCCTACAGTGATTCCTGCGGAGGTCAAAATAAAAACAAAAACATCTGCAAACTATTCACCTTTTTAGTACAAGCAACTCAGTTAACCGAGATTCACCATAAGTTCCTTGAACCTGGCCATACATATATGGAGTGCGATAGGAGTTTTGGTTTAATTGAGAAAAAGAAGCGCTTGTTTCCCCAGGTATTTATCCCCGCACACTGGCAGGAGGTCATAAAAAACTCCTCTAAAAAATTCCATGTTTATAATATGGCCACAGAAGATTTTTATTCTTTTTCGACCCTCAATCAAATAATGAATGAACCTAGAAAGTCCACCGATGGTCAAGTTCTGAAATGGAGAAGTATTTCTTGGTTTGCATACTTCAAATCTGAAAAACTTGTATTTAAGTACAAACATACATTAGACAACCACTACTTTTTTTCGACGTGTTTAATAGGAGTGTCAAAAGTTGGCCGCCGTCCGTCATTCCAGCTGTTATCCTTAAAACCTCTTAATGTAACTACATTAAAAATTAAAACGGCTAAGTATAGAAATCTTATAAGCCTATTGGACTACATTCCCCCCTTATATCATTCGTTCTACAGAAATTTAAAGCATGACGCCCCGTCTACAACTTCAAGTAGTAATGCTACACAACAGGTATCGGCCCCAGATACTGCGAACGACGAAGTTGAAGAAGAGAGTAGGGTACTGGAATCGGACTATGAATGACATAAATACCTAGGTTAAGCTATATGTTTAATTAATAAAGTTGGTTTACTGATTATAAAAGGTGTTTTTTTTTTGTAACCTATAAATAAATGCACTTAAACCATTTTACCAGAAAAAAAAATTAATTGCTAATTTGGGTTCAAGTACATTTTTGCAAAATAAACAATATCTAAAAAAAGTTTACAAAATATCGATTTGCCAATATTATTTCAGAAATATAAATTAACTGATTCACTAAAAACATTTTTTATATATATTAACTGGAATTGAAACACTAATAAACTTTAAAGCCAATTATCTCAGAACAATGAAAAATGCACATGAACCCTTTTACTTCTTACCCGCTCAATTATTTTAATATTTTTACCCAAAATAAGAAATTGCATGTATTATTCTTTATTTATGCAAAATTAAAACTTTTTATTACTGCTGTGAAGACCACAATACAGTTTTTTTCATCTCCTGTACATTTCACTAAAATGGAGTTACGCGCCTTTCTTAGTAAGGCGGCGATATGTCACCTTTTCAACCTTCAGATGATCAAATTACTTTTTATTCCCCTCATCATGCAGTCATACGCATTAAACACTTATGTCTTCCTAAGAGTTAAAAATATTTTTTCTATTTAAAATTTTTTTCTTGTATATATGTTATAACTGCAGTTATTCTTGTAATAAAACAATAAAAACATTATTTTCTCTTTATACATTTTATTAATGCAAAAGTACAAACGTTATTTACTTTAAGGAACCTACATTTTACTAAACGAATTGAAGAGTCGAGTGGATAAAGGAGGTAACTTACATTTTTTTGAAAATCGATTTTTTGTATTGAATGAAGGTAATAAGTAACATTGTTACAGTTAGCACCATCTTTGGAATAAAAATATCAAAATTGAAGGAAATGTGCAATTTATAAAGGAGGTATCTGACACAAATTTAACGTAAATAATACATAAAGGAGACAACTAACCGTACTTGTCTCCACTATTCACAAAAATATGCTGTTACCTCCTTTATCGGATAGATGTCACTACTAAATTAACATTTGATTCCTTTATTCACTCATTTAATTTAAATTATTCGTTTTCTAACCGACGTGTTAAGACGAGTGCCATATTTGTTAGTGAATGTTTGCTAAGCGAGTTATCGTTGTTATTGTGTTAGAAATATCGAAATAGTATGTCGTCAAGAAGTAAATTAATCCTGCAACAGAAGGCTCTACAAATAAGTGACTCGACTACAAATTCTGATTTTTGCAATAAAGATAACCTAAAAAAATGTGATCAGTTCGAAAACACATCTAAATCCCATACAAATGATCTAAAGCTAACAGATCGGATACAGCGTGAATTAGAAGGTATGTATTTTAATAATAAAATTGTTAATATGATATTTTTTTGACACATTGTTTTTTCCTTTTATCCGTTTGGCTAAATTCTGTCGTTATCGCTATTTTTAAACTCAGTGTTTTTTTTTCGTGTGTATTAGTGGTAAAAAATTTGTTGTAAATGAAACGTAAGGAACACACTAGCGACTAAACCGCGAAACATCGAGGTTTCGGTCAGCCAATCACAGACCGCGGCGGCGAAACTGTAACGCTCATATTTCGTCAATAACACTTTTGCCATTTTAGTGACTCTACCTACATACTGGCTTAGAAGTATGTTACTTCTAACACAATTTATTTTGCCTGATAATTTATTAACTACACTTACACACTTACCAGTGATCCTTATGCCGGTATGCAACGTTTTAACGTAAAGATAGGCTTTATAAAGTCATACTTAAAGTTAAGATAACCTTTTTTATGCATCGCATCTAGATTAGGTTGTCTTTGTTAAGAAAACAATACATATGGCAACGTTAGAAACTTAGGAATTTGTTTTATTACCTACAAAATTTTCACCTGAATACTGATGCTGGTATGCACCGTTGATATGTTTCTTGACTCTCCTCTGCCACTGACATTACATGTTATGTCAATGTCCTCTGCGTTTTCGCGTTCTAAAGTGAATATAGACTTTCATAGTTAAGTTATCGCAAGTCCGTTTGCTTTTGAAAAAAATGGGTGAACGTGACCAAATAAAACGAAAACGGGAATCCAATTTTAGCAAAAATGAACAGCAGGTACTAATTTCCATTGTGAGTAAATATTCGCATATTGTAGAAGACAAAAAAACCGATAGAACATCAATGGACGCTAAGAGCAATGCATGGAAAGACATAGAAAGGGAATTTAATTCTTCAAACTCAGAGGGAGTTTTTAGAAGCGGAGAAAAATTAAAAAAATGTTTTAACAATAAAAAACACGATTTAAGAATCATTGAGGCTGAAAAATCCAAAATGAGATATTTGCAAAAGGAAAAGGAACCTGATGAAACCTATGTGGATAGCGAAATCATTAGAGAGTTTTATGAAGGAGAAAAGAGAAAAGTAAAAAAGGTCTGGGCTGATGAAAAAAAATATATTACACAAACGGGTATGGGAACCTTGCCAACAAAGAAAAAGGATGAAAATGAAGATCTATTGCTTTCAATAATAAATAAAAAAACAATATATGGTCTGGACAGTCATCCTTTCGACAGTGATAACCAAAGTCCAATTATAAATAATGGGAATGTGAACATTGATTATATTTATGAATCAGACAATGATGATAATGAAGAGGTGAGTATTGATAAGATGAAGCTCCTTTTGTTTTTGGAATGGTAAGCTATAATAAATCATTAATAAACTATATTATTTGTGTTAGAGTAAGAAAAATGAGTGTTGTGGAACGCCGCAACGGTTGGAGAATGCAAACTGGAAGAGTGGTGCAGGATTCTCGGCAAAGCAATTGACAACCCCTTTAACTTCAGTGCTGAACAGGAATGAAATGGATGTATGTATTAATTTATTTAGGTACCAATTAAGTTACTCTTTGCTTATATTTAAAATTTAAATTAGGGACTTCATGTAATTTTATTAATACTTCATTCACAAGAAAAAGTAATGAAGATATAACTGGAGGAATTTTATGTGTAAGGTGTTTCAAAAAGAGATAATTACTTACTACTAAATTTCATAAGCAATACCATATACACAGCTCTTGAATATCCATATTTTTTTCTATAATCTTAAGTAGTTGGCATAATTTAGGGAATTTAATACGTAGTTCAAAAATCGCAGTTTAATATTAAATATTTGTAAAATTATTTATGTTTTACCTATCTATTATTGATCTATAATACCTTAGAAACGGAATATGTTATGATAGCAATAATACCTGCTATCACACCTAGGGCATTATAAGCGGGCATTATGATAATGCCCGCTTATATTACCCTAATGCGCTAATATGGAAATTTTATTGCTTATCCAATTTTATTTCTCTCACAATAAAGATCAAGTTTATACAAAAAATAATTTTTTCTTTAAACAATACTAAAAATAATAAAGTTTGTTAAACATATGTATTAAAATAAAATCAATAACTTACCAGTTCCTGGAAATATGCCATTAAAACGTTTTCGGTTATTTGAAGAATTGTGTTCGTATCTTTCCAAATACCAAATATGCCATACTCCCGATCATACTGTTGCCTTGATTTAACTGGCAAAAGATTTTCGGTCGCTTTTATGACCTTTTCTCTTATATTTTGTGGAATTTCTTCCATTTTGAGCAAATCGTTAAATAAAAAATGCCAACTGACTAACTGACAGAAACATCAAAGTCAAACTTAACACCAGTCATTATCTACTTACGTATACAGGTACAGGTGCAACTTATTTTTTATATTGCGAATAAATAATGTAATTAGTCATTGAAAAACTCTTTTTTAGGTAAAACATAAAGCATTGTATGCACCACGGGCTTTACTGGACTATAATGCCCATCAGGCAGAAACCTATCCCTCGGGCCAGAGGCCCTCGGGCTATTTCTACCTTCAGGGCATTATAGTCCCCGTAACGCCCTTGATACATAAATAGCTATAATGGATCACTCATTCAAATATTATGTTGGTTTAGTATTGCCCACACTGTATAAAAACTATGTGTTATATAAATTGGGTTATTTTTAGCTGTGCAATTATTGTTGTTTATTTTTAGCAGGCATCGTCCTCCGGGGAAAAGAAAAAAAATTGTTCTCGTAGAAGGCCTACCAATTCAGTAAAAATTCTGACTTCCTCAAAATTTGCTGAGAAATACGAGATATTGCTCGACAAAAGACTAATTCTTGTCACAAAACAAACAGAAGATTTTGAAGAAGAAGTAGCTTTTAAAAGAAGAGAGAGGAAACTCAAGTTGGAATTATTGCAATTACAAATTGAGGCAATAAAAAAGTAACTCTTAGTAAAATGTAATATTTACTTCATTTATTTTATAAATTTGTATTGTTGATATAAGCCGTTATGGTTGTTAAATAAGGATTAAGGGGATAATTGATGGGTAATACAACACCCTGTTAGACTGCTTTTTTAAAACTCCTAGAATGCTGTTTTTGTTCATAAATTTTTATGTAGGTTTTACATGAGCACTACATATGGCTGTAACTGTATATTATTATATTCCTATAAAATACATAACTTTTAACTAAATATAGTAGGTATCCTAAGATCCCGAAGTACCTGATATGGGAATTTATGTTAGGTAGGAATAGTTGTCAACTTCCTTTGTTAAATGTAAGCAAAATTTTTTCTAAAATTTGTTATAAATTTTGTGGGAAGAAATAAATATTTATAAATATTTTTTTATTTATTTTTCGTAGTTTATATTTAGTTACAAGAAAACACAATGAAATTCTGTTTTTCTAAATGTTTATTAGCCACATGTCGGGTTGCCAACATATTTCAAACAATAGTTAACTAAGCAGCAGCTTTGTTGTTAAAATCCTTTGTGCAACCCAACAATATAGTTTTATATTAAACTACAAAAACCAACCCAAAAAAACTAGTCCATATTTTGAAAATAATTATCTATAAGATGTCTTCTATAATTAATCCCAACTCTTCGGTTATTCGGTACAACATCTGGAATTTGGGCTTGGTTAATTAAATACTCTAATACTTCTTCATTCATATTTTCTGGAAGTTGAGGAATATCTTCATTGGCCGCTATGGCAATGTTATGCAATACAGCTGTAGCAATTATTACACTCATGTTTGTATGCATTTTACATCTTAGACCATATGCAATGGTAGGGAAGCGCCTCTTCCAAACACCAAATGTACGTTCAATTACATTCCGTGTCCTAATGTGCCCTTCATTAAATAGAACTTCTCCTCTGGTGACTGGTTGGGCCAATGGTGTTAAAAAATACTCTCTTAGGGTGTAGCCACTATCACCTAAAAATAAACAGCGTAAGAAATAAAAGCAATTAGCACAAAGGTCCCAGGTGATGGGTGGGAAAATTGAGCTTGGCACTAGATTAGCAAATTTTTGCAAATGTATCTGCAGCTATATTTTTTAACAGATTTATTTACTTTCTACCTTGATATTTGTTTCCAAGAATTTTAAATAAAATTTCAAAATTACCAACCTAACACAATTTTTCTAAAAATATAACTTTTATCCTTTGTCTTTAAAAAGTAACTCTATACCTAAGTTTTTACCTAAGAGTAAGCAATGGGGAAATTCCCCTCCTTCCATTCTAGCTCGTATACGACTGTTATTAAACATGGTCATGTCGTGTGTTGAACCCGGCCATCTGGCTACAATGTCCCTTATCTTAAGATGACTGTCACAAACGGCCTGTACATTTAGGGAAAAGTATCCCTTTCGATTACGAAATACTTCCCCATCTTCTCCACCTATAATCATAAAATGTTAATATGCCTATTATAAAATAAACAAAAAAAAAAAAACGTTTATTTTTTTGAGGAAAAAAAATCCAGAAAATTTTACAATTTTATAGGGATTTATCCTTTTAGTACAACACATAATACATTGAAGTTCAATACAGTCATATTTTATATAAAAAGATTCGAATTTGGTTTGGTTATTTATAGTTTTGTCAATTATTATTTATTATACAATGAAACGAGACAATACATGTAAGAAAAAAAATGACAGTGCTTACCTGAGGCTTAAAAAACCTCAAGTTCATTTTTAAATTCTAAAACAAAAAGTAAATATCTTAATTTATTATTTTTACTGCAGTAAGTGGCCTCGCCAATGTCACTATTGATGTATTTGCAGATTTGGCTACACTTTTAAGAAACTATTAGCTTGGTACCTACCCGGGGATTGAATTTTAATGTGTGTTCCATCTACACAGCCTATAACTCTTGGGAATCTGGCAATGGAATAAAAATCATTTTGAATGGCTAGACATTCCTCTCGAGTAGGCATCTTTATATAATTGGGTGCTAGACTGGCAATTGCATATGACACCTTCTTTATAATACGGGATGTCGTTGTTTGGTGCATCCCCATGAAATCTCCGATACTAATTTGATGATTTCCGCATGCATAAAATCTTAGTGCTGTTAGAAGTTGGTTAATTGGCGAAAGGCTATTGTTTCTGAAATAAGGCAAAATAGTTTGACATATTTTATTAGATGTTAAGATTTTGTTATGTGAAAGTATGTCTAAACACCAAGCTTAACTCATTGTCCTATAAACGATCATCTCTGTACTTACAAATCATTATTAAATTCCAATAAATGTTCAATTTCTTGTAACACCTGTAAAACTGTGTGTTTTCGCAAGCGAAATCGACGAAAAAACGATAAATTGTCCAGAGTATCAAAATACTCTTCCCTGTTATATTGTCTTCGTGAAAACCCCATTTCAATTATGTCCATAACATCAAGATCGTCTTCCACAAAAATAGCATCTTCCGCTTCCATATTTTATTTGAGCAGATGAAGCAAAAAAAGATAATAATCCAAACACGATTCTTTGCACTAATTATTTTCCAGAAAACCCAAAATTCCTTTTAAAAAATAATGTATTTCTCGTTAAATGACAGTAATGACACAAGTCATAAAATAAGAACAACTTAACGTTCTAAAGTCCAGGATTTTGATAACTTAAAATTAAGAACAACTTATGCTTGTTATGTTGATGATGCATAAGAATTTTGCGACTTAAGTCGAAAAGTTCTACTAAGTAACAAATTATGTGAACGGTGCATACCGGCATTAGTATTGCTTATTCACGACCCTTAAATATGTTTCTATAGATTTTATCCTATTTCCTTGTCAATGCCCTGTTACCTTGTGATTTTTAGTTTGATCGACTTAAGGTTTCTGTATGGTTCCTTAACTTGGTTTGTCTGAATTACTGAAGTACTAGTTGAGTCCTAAAAATCATTCATGTAGAAGTTACTGTAACACGTATACCAGTCCTGTTATTCATTTGTTAAGGTTACCTTGTAACTTGACTATAGGATTTCACTCTGCCAAGCTGAATCCGTATTTTGTGTCGTTGAAATATCCAATTTTCTCTACCCTATCCTGCAATTTGAAGACACCGGTAGTTAAACAACCGATGAAATAACTTG
This sequence comes from Polydrusus tereticollis, assembly GCA_963920685.1. Lineage (NCBI taxonomy): Eukaryota > Metazoa > Arthropoda > Insecta > Coleoptera > Curculionidae > Polydrusus > Polydrusus tereticollis. The sequence continues at coordinate 86,848,855 of OY987332.1, forward strand.
TTGATGTTTTGGATTCTGATGCATCTTGGATTGAAGCCTATATCTAGGGATGGAGTTCTGGATATTTATTACTGGTTTTGTGTGGGTTTTCTTGACAGAATATTGGTTTTTAATTTAAATGATTATAGGTTATTTTCATTTCTCGTCATTTTTATCTGACGTTTTGGTTGACAGTTGTCATTTGAACTTGTCGTAGGTTTGAGTTCACCCGCTCGTCTTCTCTTTGAAGTTTAGGCGTGAACTCCTTTATTAGTGATGGTGTACTTTCGGTTTCACTTAATCGTCGATAAAGTTTTGTTAACTTTATTTTGGGGCTTAATTACCGACTTATTTTGATTAAAGTTTCTTATATTTGGGTCATGGCTAAGTAATGCCAATGTTTTTATCCTTGTTTTTACTGGTAGCGGTCAGAATCTGACGTTGCAGTACATGTCGACAGTCGATACATATCGATGATTTTCATCTCCCGGAACTATAGTCCATGGTTGTGACGTATTTCCGGGCAACCATCTTGTTTAAAAAAAAAATTGCACCTTTATTATAAATTAAGATTTCGACGTGGTTTCGAGGCTTTTTGACGAATACCTCGTGCAGTGAACTTTCGAGCTGGGCCCCGTTTCTTGAGCAGGTGGTACACCGTCCTTGTTTAATGGGATAATTCAAGAAACGGTAATTATTTAGGCCCGATTTCACCAGAAGGCTCGTAAACGACGTTCTCATAAACTCGGTTCTCGGTAAACTCAGATTTAAATTTTGATAAAACTCGATCGGGTTTCACCAACACAAACAAGCTAAAAGCGAAACGGAGATTATCGAAACTTAGTTTAAGGATGAACCAAAGCCGGCAACATTGTAGAAGGATGTACATTTTACTATTTTGTCAGATGCCAGCTTTTCTAGAGAAGCAAGTGTTAACTTAACCTAACAATTTTAGTTATTAATTAATTATTAAGTTTATTAAAAATTGTTTGTGCTTCTGATTGAAATTATAAATTTGATATAATAGTGCCCAAGGTTTTGTTTTGAAAGAAACCTATTAAAATAATGTCTGGCTCAGATTCGAATATCCAGAAGAGAAAAAGGGATCCACCGTTTCAAGCAACAGAAAAAAAAACAATTTACTTGATCCTGTTGTTAGACATTTTGTAATAATTGAGTGTAAAAAGACAGATTCCATAAGCACAAAAGCGAAGAACGAACAGTGGTCTAAAATTGCAAGGGAGTTCAACGCCACCTCCAGTTTTATGGAGAGGGAGTGGCAGGTGCTCAAAAACTTATGGGAAAATTTAAAAAAGTAGTAGTAGTAGTAGTGTAGGGCCTTACTTGAGCCTGGGAACTTTTTGATGACCGTGGGAAAATACCGCCCATGATTTACTATAATTTCACATAAGTATACACGATATACAGAATTTTCTCGTGTGCTACAATAAAAAATTTTTTTAACAATATACCTACCTTCCTACCTATAAGTAAGCTTTGAAATTAAATTTTTCATTAGATACATAACATAAAAAACCTACACTTGGATAATGTAAATGTAAAGTGTAAGTGAACGAAATAATCTCTAGCCCACTGTGTAGGTAAAAACATGAAATATTACATAATGTCATTTGATATATTATTTGTTTACAAAGATAAGAACTGGTAACTACTACCAAATCTGATTTTACCTTTGAAAGTAGTTTTCCACTAAAGCCCGACGCTCACGGTGAATTGTATTATCTCTTTGAGGACCTCCTTGGCGGTGTTGTGGATAATTTGGATGCCCCTGCCAAATGTTGCCTTCAGCAAGAAGTGCTTCCAAAGGAGCAGGCAGTATTAGTTCTGGCTCTAGAGGCGGAACATCTTCAGCTCTACTGGCAATATTGTGGAGCACACCTGTGGCAATAATTATTGGAAAACAATTTTCTAACTTCACTCGTAACCCCAGAGCCATAGAGGAAAATCTTTTAAAAACTCCAAACAATCTTTCAATGGGATTTCTTGTACAAATCTGTGATTCATTCAATAGGTGCTCAGCAGCATTATAACATCGATCAAGTGGGGTCATCATGTAACGTCTGCATGCATATCCTCCATCTCCCACAAGGACAGCATCACCATATTGACCTTGTTCAAACATTGCCTTCCGATAACAGTTATTGAAAATATGGGAGTCATGGGTACTACCTGGCCATCTCGCAACAATATCAGTGAACTCTAATTTTGCATTGCAAATATCCTGAACATTAAGTGAAAAGTAGCCTTTTCTGTTACGGAAGATTTCACCATTAGCACCACCTAAAATTTAAAATAAATAAGTACATTACTTTACTCAAAGAAGAATTGTTTTTAAATATTAATAATGTTGCACTCAATCTGTCCCAAATTGATAGAATTATTTATTCTCAAAACTTTTATAAAGAATATCTGGCATACAAAATTTATACACCTACCTGGAGACTTTCCCAATTTAACATGAGTGCAGTCTATTGCACCTTTGGAAATCTAGCCTTGTTGTAGAAGTCTAATTGAGACCTGCGAATATCATCAGGGGTTTCAGGAAATATGATGTAAAGAGGTCGCAATAACGCTATAGCAGAACTAACCCTATGTACAATTCGATGAGCAGTATATGTGCAAATACCAGATAAATCAGCTGCAGTAATCTGAAAACATCCTGTCGCATAGAATCGAAGTGCACGGAGCAGCTGAGTAATTGGGGATATGCAATCATTTCTAAAATAAAAAAAAACAATCATTTACTGCAGATAAAACACGTCCTACATATAGAAAGCGCATGTGATAATGCGGAAATGCTTTACTTACTTATCGGCGGGAAATTCCAAGTGATTTTCAATTGCCTCTAAAACCGCAAGTACTGTTCGTTTAGTAAGCCGAAACCTGGTAACAAAATCTCTATCGTCCAAAGTATGAAAATGATCTTCTCTGTCTCTCACCCAGCGAGGTCGACGAACGACGTACTCATCTTCACTATCGCTGTCCTCAAAAGCTAATGAATACGCTCTTCTCATATTTGCCAACTTTAATTTCACAGAAAACGATAGACATCTCCTGAGATTTTACTTTTCAATCAAAAATAATCTTAAAAACGTCGTTTAACTTTCGCAACTGGCCAAAATCAGCCGGTTTCAAGCGGAAACGCCGTTTAGAACTAAACTCGGGTTATAATTCCTGGTGAAAACCAATTTGACTACTCAACCTGAACTAACCTGAACTAACCTAAACACTAAATCTAAGTTTAATTTAAACAAAACGCGTTTAAAGAGGTTGGTGAAATCCGGCCTTAGTGGTGATCTGTTGCGTTTTGTTTGTTAGTTTGCTTTGATTGATGATCACCCTAGAACCAATGGATTTGGGATTTAAAAACCAGACTCGGTGAGTTTTTTTTGCACTCCTATGTCGAAACTGTTTGTCAATTGCTATCGACACGTGTTATGTTAAAACCATTTTTGCGCCTAAGTCGTTTTCTTTCTGCTTATTTCAGTTTGTTGATGGAAGCCCACTGTATTTTCATGCTGCATTAGCGTAGAACAGAGGATTTTGACCCTTAGCATCAATAGGTAACTATTACATTTTCTTTATATTGCTTAATTTTTGTGACACATGCGTTTAACCGTGGTTTGCTATATTTATTACTTTAAATTAATGTATTACGAGATGAATTCTGGGGTTGGAAGTATCGTTAGACTTGAGTACAGTGTGTTAATTAACTAATTAACTCTTAAATTTAGACACCAAAGTTCCCTGACGAGGAATGTGAGTGAGTTATGGGTTAAGTGGATAAAGAGGTATCGGTTTGTCTTAAGTTATCAGTAAATGTGACTTTATGCCTTACTTTAATTAATTTGGGTTTCGTAATGTTGAAATTATCGATAAAATGAATTTAAATCTACCTTATTTTTGAAGTTTGTACTAGTTACACGGGGGTTCGTTTAGTTTATGAGCCGTACAGCGGGAAAGCTGTTCGAAATTTTAATAAAAAACAGACTTCAAAAAGAAGCTACAGAAAAAAACATGATAAGCCCAAATCAGTTTGGATTTAAGAAATGTAAATCGACGATCAACGCACTAAATATGGTAAAAACGATACCTGAAGAAATAAATAGAAAAACATTGAAAAATAGGGAATTCTGCGTAATGGTCCTTATAGATATACAAAACGCTTTTAACTCAGCGCCGTGGAAAGGTATAATGGAGACCCTAAAGAAAAGGGGAACCAGTGAATACTTACGTGCAATCATAGGGTCCTACTTAGAGGATAGAAGTATAATCACCCCAAACAACGAAATACGAAAAGTAAGTTGCGGAGTACCACAAGGCTCGATCCTGGGACCGCTACTGTGGAATATTTTTTACGATGAGATTCTACGCACGGACGTTGAAAGAGGAATAGACCTAGTAGCGTATGCCGATGACCTGGCAGTTATAGTTAGAGCTAGGACAAGAGAAGAACTGGAAGAAAAGACCAAATTTACAACAAGAAATATAATAGAGAAATTAGAGAACATGAATTTATCAGTTGCACATAGTAAAACGGAGATGGTAATACTGGCAGGACGTAGAACTATAAGAAATTCAGAAGTAAGACTGACACACGCAGTAATACAAAGTCAATCAGCAGTTAAATATCTGGGGGTATATATAGACAGAGATTTATCGAGAGGGTAGTCGTTGCTGACTAGTTAAGAAATAAACTAGTGAATATTGGGGAGTGCAGCAAATGAAAAAGTACTCTTTAAAGTTATTCCAAGCTTTCGGAAATCATATATTTCATTTCCATCCTCAGGGAGACTACAATTTATATAAATTAAGATTAGGAAACCTCATTAGAACAATAAATAAATGATTTTACTTACAACTTTTTTGAGATTGTTCATAAGGATGTTCATAGAATTAATATAGGACATGCGAGAAGAAAACGTGTTGAAACCCATTTTTCCCGCTAAATAATTCCATAATTTCAAATTAAGTAACGAATTTTCAAAATGTGAACATCAAAATTTTGATTTTATTTTAAATTGTGTGTTTCTACGTCCATATACAATGTTTTTAGTTTTGTCTCCAATTTTTGATTTTAATTGTAATTGACTTGGGTTTCAACACGTTTTCTTCTCGCATGTCCTATATTAATTCTATGAACATCCTTATGAACAATCTCAAAAAAGTTGTAAGTAAAATCATTTATTTATTGTTCTAATGAGGTTTCCTAATCTTAATTTATATAAATCGTAGTCTCCCTGAGGATGGAAATGAAATATATGATTTCCGAAAGCTTGGAATAACTTTAAAGAGTACTCTTTCATTTGCTGCACTCCCCAATATTCACTAGTTTATAGACAGAGATATGGAGATGAAAGAACATATTAAAAAAATGGAAGAGAAAGCAAACAACACGATAAACTCACTCATGAGGATAATGCCCAAAATAGGAGGCCCAAAAAGCCACAAGAGAAAAATATTGACAAGTGCTGTGACGTCAGCAATTTTATACGCAGCCCAAATCTGGAGTAAAGGTATTAAATATAAAAAATATGTAAACATGCTTCATAGAGTAAATAGACGACTGGCGATAGGTATAATATCGGCATACCGAACCATATCACTAGAAGCGGTACAGGTACTGGCAGGAACGCTGCCCCTAGATCTGGCAGTGAAAGAGCGGTCAATGATTTACAAGGAAGGGAAAGACTTTAAAAAACAAGCTAGAGAACAGATGCTGAACGAATGGCAAGCAAGATGGAATACATACGAAGGCTGGACAAAAAACTTCATCACAGATATACGAACTTGGATCAAGAGAAAAGGCGGAGATTTGGACTACTATACAACACAAGCGATGTCAGGACATGGGATTTTTGGAACGTACCTAAAAAGAATAAACAAACAAGAGGACGAAGACTGCTGGTTTTGTGGAGAGAGGGATACCCCAGAACATACCATATTCAAATGTAATAGACATATAGAGGGTAGAAGAAAAGCAAACATAATATGCCAAAGAGAGATTACAAAGGAAAATGTGGAGGAGATAATCACAACATCAGAAAAAGGATGGAATGCAGTTATGAATATGTTTAGAGAAATCATGAGAGAAAAAGAAAAGAAAGAAAGGAGACGATAGAAAAGAAGAAATATTACAGGAAAAAAGAGTAAAGAAACCCCGAAGTAATGCCGAGAGGCGGTTCCAGGAAGAGTGAGGACAGGGTTTTAGTGGGTCAGTCATGCGCTGTAGTCCCACACGCCTGTAGCAAAACGACAACATTGCTACAGAGTGCATAGAAAAGCATTTCCTAAACCTCACTGAAAAAAAAAAAAAGTTTATGAGCCGTAGCTCGTGTGCCAAGTGAATTAATTTTTATTTTTGATCATTTTGTAGTCGTGTTTGACTAAGTTTTGACAGTAGTAGCCAAGTAAATTTTCTCTTTGTCTAATTTTACGTAGCAACTATACGGGTTGTATCTTGAAACCAGTGTTTTGGTTAATTTTTAATGCGGAATTTTGTGTCATTATTATAGGGTTTCATGGACTGGTTCCTATTATCAGTTGTCGATCTTACCTGTTGAAGGCAGGGTTTTGTACTTATGGGGCCCAATGATGTTCTTGGAGTCTCCACGTCCCATTTGCTTTTACTTACCGTAAATCTGACATGTTAGCCTTCTGTGCCCTATAGAACGACACAAGCTTTAAAGTTTCTACCAGCTCACAGCGAGGGATTTCAGATAAGCTTTTATTAATTCTTTAATGTCACTTTGATCGACTCTTGTTTACATTACTCGATAATATCTCCCGAACTAACTTCTTGAACAATAATAATTATTAATAATTTATTTCTTAATCATGCGAGATGTTGGTGACAGATTAGCTAGGCTCTAAGTTATCTACCTTTTGAGGTTTGTATTGGTAATTTTTAATTTACTTTCAATATGGTTATTCGATGCTTAGAGGTTGGTTGCTCTTTTCCTAGTACTCATTTTTAACAGTTTATTCACATATATTTTAACTTGCTTAACTTTTAATTACTAATATCAGACAATTGGCCATGAATTGTTTTTATGGTAACTTTCTTTGGCGGGATTATTTTACGGTATACCTTTAGTTAATATTTTTTTTTTATATGAATTTTGTCGCCTTCACCATTTTGTCAGGTAAATCATTTCTTTTGTTATCTTCAAATTTAATCTACAATCTATTACAGGTTAATCAAAATAGAGCCCTCAGCTCTTGCTGATTTTATATTTTCGAGCTTTAAATTTTAGTTCTTTTGCAAATAAGTTCTTCGTAAGTTCTCATAGTCACTTATAAATAATTGTTTTGGTATTACAATGGAATGGTTTCGTCTGTACTAGAACAACTTTAAATATTATTGATTTTTGGTGACAAGGTTTGCGCAGGCGCATAAAATATTTGATTTTATCATTTTTAAATTTAAATTAGTCAGTTTATGTCGATCGACAGTAGATGCAAATGATCGCCATATCATTGTCCTACTGCATAGGGCTAGTTAATAATTAAAATTTTACGACCTGTGCTACACTGTTGTTCTTATTTTATTTATTTACTACGTATGCTTTCAATAGCCAAGAAGGCTAACTTTTATTTGATTTTTATGAGCAATTGAGCTTTGTTTTAATTTGAAATAAATGTTTCTTAACTGCTAAGAGTCCGTGGCGCCAACGAACTCACGCAAGTCGGGTAAATTTTTGTAGACGAGTCAGAGCCTCACTTCAGCTCGTACTAGCCAGCTAGAGAATACTGGTCCCTTATTTTACCTTTTCAGGAAAGCGAAATTGTATATTTGTAAAAGATTCTAAAGCCGAATTTAACGTCTTACAAAACTATAATAATATAATACGTTTCAACGCAAAAAAAATAAAAACCTTCCTAATTTCACCAGTGCTAACCTGGTTATACTCCACATTTAATAAAAAATTTAAAAAAAGTATGATTAAATAAAAAAAAGTAAGTTGCCCGCTGCGAGATTTGAACCCGCAACGAAAAAACACTGACCACATACCTTCTCTCTTTCTTTTTCTTCTTTTTAAATCTCTTTATATCCTATAATTTTATAATGCCAAATCTTAGTATCTAATTAGTCTACCTAGGGCCTAGTGCCCTTACACAAATAAATATAAATAATAAATGCATAGTTACATTTCAGCCCTAAGTATATAATTTTACAGAATTGGGCGCATAAATACGACCCAAAATGCGCCCAATAAACTGAGCGTAAAGCTCGGCGGCCGGCGGAATGGCCTACGGATACAGATTGACATTTAAGTAAATATTTCATTTTACTCTCGTACCGGCAAGTGCCTTCACGGGGTGTTGACAAAATGTATTGCCTTGCGGCCTAATAGTAGTTTTCTCAAACTTTCACACACGTATAGTTATTAAAGAACTGAAACACCAAGGCAATCACGCTGGGGAAAGTTGAAAAAACCCAGTCAGATTGGCACATACCTTCTCGGCGCCTTAACCCACTCGGCCAAGAACTTCATTGAATATGAATCATAAACTTATTATTCGTATATGCACGAATCATAAAAATGACGTATAGCCGCCGCGGTCTGTGATTGGCTGACCGAAACATCGATGTCTCGCGGTTTAGTCGCTACTAAGGAACACCAGCTAATTATGGCGGAAATTAATACAGAAAATAGTTCTACTTTATAATTATCCACCCTTCAATTTTTTTGTGTAATGTAACTTTTTATATTACAATGTTTAAAGATTGGTACTGAAAAATTTCGACAAACTAAGTAGCTTTAATGTAGCATGTAAATAATTTAATTCATGTATATTTTTTAGCGGCCCCTTTAAATAATGGTTTTAAAGATTATTCAACTAGTTCTTCACCTTCTTGTTCAGGAATCTGCAGAGCTGCAAAATTTACGTTTTGCCAGAAAGAAATACAATGGTTAGTATTTTTTTGTCTATTTAACCCTTTGTTCCCTAGTGTTTTCACGGTGAAACCACAAACACAAGAATTTTTCGCTGCGTTCCTAGTGGTATTAGATTGAAACCAGTGCAATTATATACCGTATAAAGGCTCCTCCTACTTAAATTTTGTTGTGGTCTGCCATTTGCATTTACTTATTAGTGGGTAATAGCACGTGTTGTTGACCGGGCAGACAGCGTTAGAGCCTGTAAGCAAATTTGGTGATTTTTTTGATTATTTCGCTATGGCAGGTAAGTTTTATTTGTTTCTACAATGATATAAACATTTGTATTTATTATTAAGGCGCCTTATTATAAATACTTTTTAACTTACAATAAATATATTCATGATATTAGGTACCGGTTTTACGCTGAAACCACTAGGAAGCTAAGCATTGTTTTTTATTTCAGAAAAAAACGTATATTCGTGCAGAGAGCTAGAGAGTATGTCGGCGGATAATTTATTTACGATGTTGGAAACCATTCCTTCAGATGGCGAGTCAGAAGAACCGAGTAGTGACGAAGATGAGGTAATGCACGATGATGATCTATTTGACATTGCGAATTTGCCAATAATATTTGAAGACCAGCCTTCAAGGGTCGAGAATACGGAGAATATTATTACTGACGATGAAGCCTTTTGGGACGAGGAAGATAATATTTCTCTCTCTGTTTTGAGGGAAAGGGAACTAGCCAAAAAGACAACCTGGACCAAATCAATGGAATATTGCGTTACTAATATCAAGGAGTTTACAGAAGAAACCGGTCCTAAAATCCCAGATGATCTGGAGAGGCCAGTAGATGTTTTTTTGCACTTGTTTGCCAAAACTTTAATTGAGAAAATTGTGTTTGAAACGAACCTTTATGCGCTTCAAAAATGCGGAGGAGACTCTTCATTTACACCAACCTCTGCCAAAGAGATCAAAATTTTCCTTGGAATAAATATCTTGATGGGAATTAAAAAATTGCCCAGTTATTGTGATTACTGGTCTGCTAGAGAACAACTACGAGATCACTACATAAGTTCAGCAATGTCTAGAGATAGGTTTGCTTGGCTTCTGGCAAATGTGCATTTAGCAGACAATTCAGTGATGCCTGGTCGCGACTCGCCAGATTATGACAAATTGTACAAAGTTCGCTTTTTATTGGATGTATTGTCTGAAACCTTTCGTTCTTCATATTGCCCTTCAAAATATCAATCTATTGACGAATCTATGATTCGTTTTAAGGGTCGCAGCTTTCTCAAGCAATTTATGCCTCTCAAGCCCATCAAACGAGGTTATAAAGTCTGGGTTCGATCTGACGAGAATGGATACGTCTGCCAGTTTCAAATATATGTTGGAAAAACTAATAATCAACCAGAAAAAGATTTGGGCAAAAGGGTTGTCTTAGATTTGACGCGAGATTTGGTTGGAAAGGGGTAACACGTTTACTTTGACAACTTTTTTAATTCCGTGCCATTACAGAAAACACTTCAAGCAGAATTTAGTTATGCGTGCGGCACTGTCAGGGCTAACCGAAAAGATCTCCCAAGTGATTTATAATCTGACAAAGAATAACAGACCCGGGGACAATCTGACTCAAGGGTTAGCAAAGATGGATTGGCTTTTGTAAAGTGGAGGGACAGGAAGATAGTTCAGTTTTTGGGAAATCATCAAAACCCTTCAAAAGAAGCAACTGTTACCCGAAAGCAAAATGACGAAAACTCACAAGTGATAACCTGCCTAACGATGGTCAAAGAATATAACCAGCATATGGGCTATGTGGACAAAACAGATATGTTGAAATCTGTTTATGAGATAGACCGCAAATCTAAGAAATGGTGGCATCGAATTATGTGGCATTTTATAGATATATGTGTTGTAAATTATTTTATTCTCTTTTAACAAAAAACGCAGTGTGCGGTTCCAAACCTGAAATTTTTCCGGATATCTGTAGCTTCAGGGTTAATCGGCGCTGGTGGTAAAATAAAGTCACGGAGTAGGGTTTCTTCCCCTACAGTCACAGGGAGACATTTCAAACAAATTGTGCCTTATGAGAAGCGCTTTGAACAATGTTTGCATATGCCAAAGCACGGGACATCTAGACGATGTGCCTTTTGTAGCACTAGTAGAGAACCTCACAGAACCAGGTGGGAATGTGCGACGTGTAAGGTTGGATTGTGCCTTACAGAAAAAAAAACTGTTTTTTGTTGTATCATAAAAAGTAGTGTACCTAAGTGAACAACTATTATACGTTAGTAATTAAGTTTTTTATTTTCTTGAATCAGAACGCCCTAGTTCCCTAGTGGTTACATATTGAAACCATAGTCTAATAAAAAAAAATAAACAAAAAAAAATTATATTTTTCACATTTTTGCCTTCTAGAAGCCCAATGAAGTAATATTCTTTAATTTTTACCTTAATTTTTGAATGTAAAAGTTTTCAGGAAACAAAGGGTTAAATATGTGTTTATTTGAAAGCAATTTTTTGTTGCAGATTTAAATTCTGATTCCGAGGACGAACCCTTTCAGTCAGACGGTGATAATGATGAATATCTACCTAGCTCAGATATATCAGATTTGGAAGAATCACTAATACGTAAAAAACCAAAAAAAGTGGTGCTTAAAGTGGAAAAGGTTGGGGATCCTGCTACTTTATTAATTCCAAAAAGAAACAATGAAGTATTTACAAATAATCCAGATATTCACATTAAGCAAAAGACAACAAAAAAGAAAAAATTTGAAATTGTGGAAAAAACGGCAAGAAAAAGACCTAGGAATCCGAAGACATGAAAAAATAACGCTGCGGCAATAGCGAGAGAAAGAGGTAAACCTTACGTGAATCAAAAAGGGAAATAAATAGTAGGAAAAAATGTAAATATTGGTCCACTTTGTAAGGAAAGTTGCAAAAAAAAGTGTAGTAAAAAATTTAGCGCTGAGCAACGAACAAAAATTTTTTCCGGATACTACAAGTTAAATGTGGATATGAAAAACATGTATCACGATCTCCTAAAAGGCCACAAAAAAATGCCGTTCGTCATAAGTCTGCTTCTTTTCTTCTTTTCAGTAACCATTGATAACAGTGATGTGCCAGTATGCAAAAAAGCATTTTGCTCCTTGTATCAGATTGGCAAAAAGAAGGTAGAATATATTCAGAAAGGTATAAAACATGGACTGCATACACCCAACATAGATAAAAGGGGAAAACATGAAAATATCTTTCTCCTTTGTTAAATGTATTAAAAATGTACAACCTATACTGCGAAAAATGTTTAGAGGAAAATAAGCCAGCATGCTTCAAAGTTAAGTATTGCACATATAACAAGATTTTCTCCACCGAATTTAACCTTTCTTTTGGGGAACCACGCAGCGACACTTGTAGTACTTGCGACAGCGGAAATAGTAACGAAGAGCATAGAGAAAACTATGAGGCAACTTTTGCACTTCAACGTGCAAACCGCGATTATGCAAGAAACAGTGACACTATTTATTATCTCACGATGGATCTACAACAAACGCTTTCTTCTCCTAGACTAACTACTAATAAGGCTTTCTACTTACGCCAAATTTGGATGTATAATCTAGGTATACATTCTATTACTAAAGGTGTAGAAAAAGCAAACTTCTTTACTTGGACCGAGGATGAAGCCCATCGCGGAAGCTCTGAAGTGTGCAGCTCGTTATTAACCATGTTAGAATGTAATGATATTTTTCAAGATAATGCTATATCCCATCTCATATTGTGGACTGACTCGTGCGCCGGTCAGAACAAAAACTTTTTGATCGTATGCCTGTATCAGTACTTATTGCTTAAAGGTATAGTAAAGACCATTGATCATAAATTTCCCGAGGTGGGATATAGTTACTTAGACTCTGATTCGGGCGTATTGAAAAAATATTGCGACGTCACGAAATCTGGTTATCGAACCATAATAAGTCAATCTAGTAAAACGAATTATGTGACAGATATGTTGCTTCTTTTCAGGCATTTTGAAGATTTGGCAACCAAGCTAAATTTAATTAATCGAAAAAGGAATACCCTAAATGAGAATGTTCCTTTTAGAGATGGAATTAAATGGATCAGAGTGTGTAGTTACGGGTCTTACTTATATAAGGAAAATTACGATCCACACACCCCTTTTAAAGAAGTGAATATCATTAGAAATGCACGTATTTCTCGACCAGAAAATATCCAAATTGAAAAACTGGTCAGTTATCATCTGAGAAAATTGCCATCCTTAAAACTCAACTACAGTTTATCAGGGAACCATCCAAATGGTTCTATAACATAATTATAGATCAATACGAAAGTGAATTATTGTAATACTTTTAAAATCTTTGGAAATAAAAAAATAAACTTATATTTTTTGTCTAAGACCTCTTTTATTCATTAAATACTTGTTTGTTTTATGCGAAAATGATAAATGGATAAAGGAGGTAACTGTATTTTTTATCAAATGTTGACTTCTTGTAAAAAATATCCTTTTAACGTTATTGTTGAAATCAAGGTATGGTCATAACCTAACGTTTTGATAATTTTTAACCAAATAGAGAACTAGTTAAAGAAGAACAAACGAAATAATTTTTTTTTTAATTGAAATCACGTTTTTCCCGTTTTTAAAGTTTGTCAGTTACCTTCTTTATCCACTCGACTCTTCAATTATAAGTAGTGTTGTAACAATCTTTTTGTGCTTGTTACAACGTTAGTAGATAGCCCGAGTTTTTATCAAATTTGGACCGATTTAGATAAATAAATTTTTTAAAAAATTTTTGAATACGCCCCTGTCTGAAAAGGTTAGGCGTCCAGGCAGCTTTTCTTAATAGTATAACCTACGTATAGGCAACCCGCAATATATATATGTGTATGACCGCTGTCGGAATATCACTTGCACACCCAGATGGTATTATGCGATCTTTTACATTTCAGGGATGACTGCCGTTTTTTTTCGACGTTACCTAACCTAGTTTTGGATGCATTTTAGTTTCGGGTCAAACTTGCATCTATTTTCATGGCTTTTTTTGGTTAAAATGAGTAGATTCCCGTTTTCAAAGTTCAAAGTGCCCTGCAGATTTGCTTGTCAATTGCCGGAAGTCACATGGGTTTTCGAAGCAGTACGAGTCACGAGTAGGAAGTTGTTTTTTTGATAGGAAAGTCTATTTAAGGACTTTACGGCGTAGTGCTTCGGTCTGTTCGTTCTATATACCGGTCCAGAAGACTTGAACAGCAGGTGACGAAGATACAAATGGCGGTTTTGTGTTGATAATTTGCATTTTATATGTGTCGGCAATGGCCGGATCGGAATTTAACATAGAAGCTGTCTTTTGAGCCTTAAATGGGATTGTTCGTCACCTAAGACCGAGGTAAGCCCGACCATCTGGTGAGTAGTATTTTTTGGTTTCACAAAATGGCGTCCTAATGTTCACGTTTTGTTTTAGGCTTCATATTTCGTTATTCATTTTTCGTTTCATTTTTCGTTATTCATCTTTCGTTATTCATTTTTCGTTATTCATTTTTCGTTTTTCATTTTTCTTTTACCAACTTCATTTTTCGTTATTCATTTTTCGTTTTATCAACTTCGTTTATCTACTTCGTTTATCAACTTCGTTTGCCTACTTCTTTTATCTACTTCTTTGATCAACTTCTTTTATCTACTTCTTTTATCTTCTGGTTCTTTTATCTCCTACATCTTTTATCTTCTACCTTTATTACCTACTACTTCTATTTTCTACTTTCTACATGGATTTAGCCATGTGTTGGAAATGCTTTAGTCAGTATTCGTAACCTGGAGTCTTCCTCTTAATTCTTTACCCTGCTATGGATCCCATGTCTGGAATGGAGGATGTATGTCTTAGAGAGGCCAAGACGAGTGGGGGTGTCATTTTGGATGAAGTTCCTGTTTCGGTGCATGTGCCGGTCACCCCGACGTGCTGTATGGTCAACCGTCCACATTGATCTGATGCTGGAGATTGACGCATAATCCGTCGTGCCTGTCTGCTAGAGTCCTGCCTTACATGAGCTAAGTAGCATATTTTTTCTCCTTGATTACTGTACTAACACCACCTCCGACTAATTTTTATTAAATTTCATAAAATATAGTACCAAAAAAACCCTTCCTTTGAGTTTGAATAAGTAAATTTCATGTGTCTAATAATTCAGGATAATTTCACCTCAATACTTCAGTTGAATCACTCGTAATGTACTACTAATGGGCCAAGAGCCACCTTTTTAGATAATATTGCTAAAATACCTCTTTTTAATCACTTGTAACGTTTTCACTGGCACAATGCCACACTCACCGGACTTAACTTTTTAAATTGATCACTAAAAGTCAATTTGTTAACCCTTAACTTAATTTCCTATGTTATAAACCTTTTATGTGGTGATTTGGTAGACTGTATTATATTTGTATATTCTTCCCTCTGTATATTTTATGTATAGTGTATAATTACCCTAGCTTCGCTTAAGACTGTTGTAAATTCTTGTAGATTTCGCTTAAAGTGGATGGGTCACTCCAGTAATGTACATATTACCTAAACTGCTTATCTTGTATCATACGAAAACTTCGTTTTCAATTTAAAACCGAAACCTCCCTCGTCAAGGAATGCTTGAGTGGTTGGTCTATTTATTGTAAATTCATTTGTATATTAATCCCTAGTAGGTTTTATGATTATCTAGCTGGAACAGGCTAGTTTTGATTTATGAAACTAACTTTTACTCGTCAAGGAGTATAAGATGGTTATTTTAATTATCTTAAATTGAGATTTACATTAAACAAAAAACGTAAGTCTTACTTTCTAACAGAAGTAGCGGTTAAAGGTTTAATTTTAAGTATAAATCTAGAACTTCCTCAGGAAGTATGCATTTTCGCACTAAGTTATTGAGATATTATATCTGTAATTTCTTTATTTTTGCTTAATGTTATTAAGATATCCCTATAGAGCATTGAGATATTTCTATAGCTGTAATTTTCTCTATTTTGACTTAATTTTATTAAGATACCCCTATGAAGTTGTTGGGATATTCCTATATCGGTAACTTCTTCATTGGACTTAATCTTGTAATGGATATATCTATATCTGTTGAGCGGGTTAATAAGAGACTGATAATCCCGGTCTTGAATACATTACTTACTGACCCAGAAATTTTAGTTACCATCAGTATGTATTTTTTGTCATTCTAGGTTTTGGCTATATCTATTAGTTAGACTTAGCTAGATAATCTTTATCTTCACCCCTAAGCTATTTAGTTGGGAACATAACTAAAGTTTTAAGTTTCTCAAGTCTATTTTGGAATAGGGCATGGTAAATGTCTTTATTAATATAACCTGGAATTGATATTACTAATTATGAATTTGATTCTAAACTATATCTCATTTTAAATTCTGGCGTAGTGAATGCTATATATATATGTATATGACTTTATATTAACTTTACCCTAAATGCTGCTTTACTTTGAATTTTGGCAAAAGGGTAAATGTCTTTAATCATATAACCTTGAAGTTATCATAAATTTCTCAAGGGATTTTAACCAAATTTTGGGGCATCGTAAGTGCTTCAATTGACCTATCATTGACTTTACTATAAAGAATATTTTATTTTCAATTTTGGCATAATGAATGCTATAATTTGATTTAGTTTACCTTAAATTTAAATTCTGTTTTATTTTGGTCACTACCTTTAAAGTAATTACACTTTAATTATGTTCAAAGCTTTTAGTTAGTATTTGACTCCTTTTATATTGGGTGTTTAGAAAGAATCCTCACTTCTTAATCTTTTTGATTTCCTACGATCTAATATATCTTTTAGTGGAGCTGTCTAGCTCATGTCATAACTTTTTCTATGTTATTTTTTATATCTTCTTTCTCTGATTTAGTTGCTTAGCCTTTTATTCAAATCCTTTTTTCATGTTATGTTTATTTCTTCCTATATGAATAAAATGGGTGTTAGTTGGAAAATATTATTCTTTTATTAATAAAATAGGATTTGATTAAAATAATTGTTTTATTCATACTGCTTTCTCTTTCAGGGCTAGGGAACTAAATATTCTATTTACTCTTTTCTTTATAATCTTTTTCAACCCCTTTGGTTGATGGCGCCCAAAAATCTTATCTGAATTAAATCTACGACCTTAGCTCTCAAGCGAATAAATAACTGAGTGGCCGTGGTGACCCAAGTAATTAATTAATAAAAATATCAACAAGAACATCATAAGATAAAGTAAAGTAAATAAGAATCTTTTTTTTTTATTTTTTAAAATTTTTTATTTTTTATTAATTATTACAGTGTGAGGTTTACTTAGTTATTTAAAGTTAAACTTATTAACAACATTTAGAAGCAATTGAGATGTTTTGAATTCTACATATCTGCATTGATTTACAGAAAGAAGCGGGGCTCTTGCTTTTCTCAAAAATATTAATGGAATTAAGAAATTTAAAAAACTGCTCAATACTAATTTACAAGATGTATTTTTATGTTAGACAATTTTCCTTGAAACTCTAAAGAGATAATTTGTGGCCAAATAATTACATAAAAGATGTCTTAAGGTGCTTGCTTCATATGAGTCTCTACTTCTACAAATGTTTTTTGGAGGTTGTGGAAAAATTATTTCAACTTTTTCAATTCCTTCAGCCCACCTACTTAAGAATCTTTCGTTTCTAGTTTCAATTATATTGTGAAGGGTGCAACAGGCAGCTACAATGTTGGGCACAAATTTATAATTTATATTGCACCTTTTTAAAAGTCGCCCCCACCGAGCTTTGAGTCTTCCAAACGGTATTTCCACAACCACCCTGCCTGAACTTGTATATACATTATAGGAATCTTGTTGAGGTGTTAAGCCACGTGAAGAAAAAGGTTTTAGTAATCATGGTAGTAAAGGGTAGGCTGGGTCACCCAAAATAACATATGGAATCATATTTTCTTCCAACTTAACTGTTTCCTGAAAAACAAAATCCATTTAGGTTTAAATAAATGTAACAGTTAAATAGAAAAAAAAGGCAATAAATTAATAAATCCGTAATACTACTTGACGCCCTCATAAAATACGTTCTTTACACTTGTTAAATACAAAAAAACTGTGTAGAGAAAATAGAAAGTTGGTATATTTGTAATTATGGCCTTATTCTGTAACGTGGTTTGAACTGAGGCACTGTAAGCTTGTAGTCTACATAAGGTAGTAACATGTCACTGACACGTAATTTTGTAATCTTATGTTAGTCTAAACTTAAAATGATTTGAAATGCGTTTCGGAATAGGGCTGTAAAATCTAATTAAACACATTAATTATCATTAATCAAGCCCTCCTTTTTACCTTTGGCAAAATCTTCTCATAATTTTTATATAGACTTGAGCCAACCAAGACAGCAGCATCATGTGTCGCACCTGGATTTTTCACACATATATCCATAAATCTATATCTAGGGTCTACAACTCCTTGTAATATAATAGATGTCCACCCTTTACGATTAACAAAATCCCTGTGTCCATCTTTAGGAGGCAGCATGGGAATATGAGTTCCATCTATTGCCCCAACTATGTTGGGAAGCTTTGTAGACCTTTCAAAAAATGAAGCATTTTCGATTGCTGTAGCTTCCGTACATATTTAAATATATTCTGGTAGCAATACTTTATTTACTGCATTGACAAATTCATAAACTACATTATGGACTGTTGTTTTGGGAAAGTATTTCCAACGATTCTATATTCAGAACAACTAGCAAGGTAGTAAAGAGCCACTGCAACTTTATTTTTCGCATCTGTTATTATTCTAAATTTGTTTAAAATATTCTCTTGGGGCTTAAGCTCCTCCTTTAACTTATCCACAATCAATTCAAAAGTGTTTTGAGTTACTCAAAGGTTCTCCAGCCAGTCTTTTTGCTTAATTGGTGATTACCTTAAACGGTCATGGTTGGGTTTTTAAAATTAATTTTGAACACAGTTTTCTAACCTTAAATCAGATTATCGTTTGTTATTTCTTTGTCTTCTCCTGAACTTTTTTTTTACAATTTTGCGAAATGGAGAGTGACGAGGATATTTTTGAAGACGAATTCAATATTTTAGAAATGATCGAATATGGTTTCCCAGCAAAATTTATCAGAGAAACAAATCATGTTGTTGAATTGGATGAACATACTCAAACGTTTTCGTCTCACTAAAAACACTGTACTGCGTCTTTTACCGTTAATTGAGGCCGAATTAAAGTTCGATAATGATCTGTAAGTATAATTCTAAACAAATTGTGGAGCAATATGCCAGCAAAATTAATTTTTCTAGAAGCAACAGTGTGTCACCTGTCTGGGCACCTGGCTAACATAGCAGATTTTATTGCAATGGATATATCAACAGCTTCCCGTATTGTTAGTAAAGTTTCTTCGGCAATAGCAAGATTATATCCTCAATTTGTTAAGATGCCTACAGGTGCTGATATATTAAAAACACAAATAAGCTTTTTAAGGATTGCATCTTTTCCTCGAATAATTGGACTTGTGGATGGAACCCACATTCGAATTCAGTCTCCAGGTGAACCAAATGACTACTAGTTTAGTTGTTAGAACGATTCTGTAGTTTTCTACAAGGTTCTTCTGCTAACGTAATCTTAGAAGCCACAATACCTAAATAATTTTGTATGTGGCGAGGATGCTGAAGTGTACAGGAAAGAAAAGGATACTTTTTAATAAATACACATATTGTATGTGATTCAGATTTAAGGATTCTGGATCTGGTTGCTAGGTGGCCAGGCTCTGTGCACGATTAAACCATTTTTAGTAACAGTAGACTGAAAGCTCGGTTTCAAGGCAACGAGTTTACAAATTGTATTTTACTGGGTAAGTAATGATGCAACTAAATTCTTTGCTTTTTATGATACAATATCTCTAACTCCATTATCAGGTGCTACATGTCTGTAGTTATATTTTTACAAATAATTTAATTTAATATTTCATACACACACTCACAGCTGTTCTAATTTTAATCGGTTGGGTAATATTGTATATAGAGGGTGTCCGAATTATTATTTCATTTATAAAAAAAATATTAGCGAAACGATCGTTAAACAAGATATTTTGTAAACATTTTTTTACCCTAAAATGACCAATTAAAAAAATATTTTATGCTGCCCGGAATATATACCACCCTAGTCATTATAAAGTCCGAAAAGAAATCATTATATCACTAAGCTGAAATTTTACTTTAAATTTTGTCAAATTTTTAATTAGTTTTTTGTTTCTCAACCACCAAAAATGTGAAGTCGAATATCACAACAAAACCAAATGAGTAGGTATTTTTATTACATTGTTATAACATATTGACGTACCTAATAGGTACTAGTTAGAACCTAATACTTACCGATTTTGAATATCGCCCGCATTCTGAACGCAAACTACTTTGTTTTGTTTAGCCAAAGCCAGAATCACTTTTTTCCTTTGGGACATGGTTGTAGCACTTTTTTTATTTAAATATTGAGACAGAATACGGTCGTGAATATTCTCACATTACCGACCTCTTAACACGACTAAATAATATAAACAGCGCATTGGAAGAACCTAGCAAACGTTTGTCACCTTTCCCGCCAAAAAGTTTGCTAGCTCTTCAGACAAGGCCAAGGTGCCGCTTTAAATTGGAACAACCTAGCAAAGAATCTATAAAATGAAACGGTCAGTTTAAAAAGCACAGTAATAAAGTGGAAATACTTAGTAAGGACCTTTGCTAGCTTTCTGTTACAAATAATTGTGTTTTTTTTTTCGGTTATAAAAATAGTAACGTAGGATACCAGAACCTTTCAATTGTAAGAAAGTAAACTAAATATAAAACTCTTAGAGGAAAAAACTAGTACGGAACTTTGTAATGTTTTTTCAAGCAAGATTTTTGAAATCTATACAAAATATTTTTAGTAACCAAAAAGTTGCTAGATTTATCCGTCGGAATACCGGGTTGTTAGGTTTTTCCAACGAAAAATATTTAAATTTGCAATTTACTAGATTTTTCCGTCTGCAATAACTTCCTTAAATGTTCGATTTTTTACAAAATGTTTATACCCGTCGAAAGAGGGCGTCAGGGGCTTTAATAAAATCGATGCCAAGCAACAACCTAGTAAGTCACTTTACTAGGGTCTTCCTTCTCACGGGAGTATATGCCCCAGGTGGATAATCAAAAAGAAGCTACAAGGTGCACAACAATAGGATGCAAAGGAAGAACGCACGTTTTTTGTGACAAATGTAAAGTCCATCTTTGTCTTTTAAAAATAAGAAATTGTTATCTATACTTTCACAAACATGACAAATGATGATTTTCAATAGATAAATAAAAATTTTGCTAAAACTATATTTTGTATAATTTACTAACTCGGATCACATGTACATGTACATGTACATTAAAAAAAAGTACAAGGGGTAGGATAAAAACCAAAATTTCATAGGATATATTAAATCGATCCCCATGACCACCAACAACAAAAAATTTTTTTTTTTATTAATAGAAAATAAATCAGGTCTGAAGAGGTTAATTTATAAATAAGTTTTTTACTGTTAACATTTGTATTAAACTACATTTTAAAATTAAAATTTAAATAATAAATATTGTGTATTCGTTCTTTCCAAGATAACGAATTTACATGACAATTTCATTTATGTCACATTTGGACTTCCTAAATTGGTGAAATTTACCCTATGGTAAAAACTACATTATTAGATACAAATTTCAAATATGTGTCACAATAAAACCTAAAAAGTGTCATAATTACCAAAATTATTGGGCAATTGTGACACCCCAACTTATAAAAAAAAATATGTAGATGAGCTCAAACTTTTTATTAAGACAGCAAGATTTTGCATAAAGCGCCTTAATTGTCTCGGAAATCATTTCTTAACATGACACCTTTGGTATTCTAAAGTAAAGACCTATAAAAATCACTACAAAGTCAAATTATGCTAATAATATGTCACAATTAGCCCAACCTACAATACTTAAAATTTTAGGGTCAAGAAGAGGTACCTTAACCAAAATCGGACTTATCAGACAAGACCATGCCTAAATCCTCACAAGTTACATAGAGAATCTCACCACCTCCTCCTATCATATACCCGATCGTTATTATAGAGACAGGCATAGACCCATTGCATTCAACATCAGAACAGAATACGTTTAATGAGGCAGCAGCATTACAAACAGAAATGCCACCAGTACAACAGGAGAAAAACAAAGAAATAAAATCGACTCTCAAAAAACGACCATGGGTTCGCACCAGTGAGACCACACCACAGAGAATGCCTTCCACGAATCTTACCCAAATGCACGAAGATACTCTTATGCCCGTATTCTCCGTTATGTAGAAAAGCTGGCTTAACTAAAGTCGACTTAACCTTTTAATCTCGCTTAAATAATTTAAGGTAAGCACCGAAACAATTATTGCCGGGCTTAATTAAGCCTCCTTGAGATTTGGCAACGTCGCATTTTTCTCTTCTTTGTTTGCTCAAAGACTGAGGACGTCAAGTGGTAGAGTACAGAGGAAGACATTTGTACATTGTGTAACAATCTTTTTGTGCTTGTTACAACGTTAGTAGATAGCCCGAGTTTTTATCAAATTTTGACCAATTTAAATAATTAAATTTTTTTAAAATTTTGAATACGCCCCTGTCTAAACGGTTCTAGACCCAGGCCGATTCGTCTTAATATAATAACCTACGTATAGGCAACCCGTAATATGACGATATGCATGACTAGCTGTCGGACACCCAGATGGTATTAAGCTATCTTTTACATGTTTGGGATGACTGCCGGGTTTTTTGACGTTGCCTAACCTAGTATTTTGGAGGCATTTAGTTTCGGGTCAAACTTGCATCTATTTTCATGGCTTTTTTTGGTTAAAATGAGTAGATTCCCGTTTTCAAGTTCAAAGTGCCCTCCAGCTTTACTTGTCATTTCCGGAAGTCACATGGGTTTTCGAAGCAGTACGAGTCACGAGTGGGAAGTTGTTTTTTTTGGATAGGAAAGTCTATTTAAGGACTTTACGGCGTAGTGCGTCGGTCTGTTCGTTCTAAATACCGGTCCAGAAGACTTGAACAGCAGGTGACGAAAATATAAAAATTATGGTTTTGTGTTAATAATTCACATTTTATATGTGTTGGCAATGGCCGGATCGGAATTTAACACAGAAGCTGTCTTTTGAGCCTTAAATGGGATTGTTTCGTCACCTAGACCGTAGGAAGCCCGACCATCTGGTGAGTAGTATTTTTGGGTTTCACAAAATGGCGTCCTAATGTCCACGTTTTGTTTTAGGTTTCATTATTTATTATTCTTTATTATTCTTTATTATCCTTCATGATCCTTCATAATTCTTCATTTGTCGTTATTCATTATCCTTCATTATTCTTCATTTTTCTTTTATCAACTTCTTTTTCTACTTCCTTTATCTACTTCGATTACCGTCTATTTTTCTTTTATCTTCTGATTCTTTTATCTCCTACATCTTTTATCTTCTACCTTTACTACCTTCTACTTCTATTTTCTACGTTTTACATGGATTTAGCCATGTGTTGAAAGTGCTTTAGTCAGTATTCGTAACCTGGAGTCTTCCTCTAAATTCTTTACCCTGCTATGGATCCCATGTCTGGAATGGAGGATGTATGTCTTAGAGAGGCCAAGACGAGTGGGGGTGTCATTTTGGATGAAGTTCCTGTTTCGGTGCATGTGCCGGTCACCCCGACGTGCTGTATGGTCAACCGTCCACATTGATCTGATGCTGGAGTTTGACGCATAATCCGTCGTGCCTGTCTGCTAGAGTCCTGCCTTACATGAGCTAAGTAGCATATTTTTTCTCCTTGATTTACTTTTTGTTCGTCGGTCGCAAAAGATACTCTACGAGAATTTACAATTTCAGGAGTTTCAGAATCGCTTTCATACGAGGTCTCTGAAGAACTTTCATCTGTGTCCTTGAAATGCAAAAGATTGACGTCATTATTTTGAGCTTTTGCCTTTAAATTGGCAATAAGAGAGGTCGTTTCCGTTATAAGTTCGGATTTGAAATTGTCTTCTTCTGGGTTACCAGAAGAGATATACTCTAATCTACGTTTAACATGTAGTAAACGTGACATAGCTCTTTTATAATCAACATGTTCTTTATTGGAATTAAAAATGGTTACCAATCCTTGTAATATCACGAGTTTTCTTTGGCATATTTGTGTTTCTTGTTGAAAATCCATCGATATCGCCGGATGAGGCACGATAGAATCATCTTTCTTAATGTGATTAAGATATCCCTATAGAGTATTGAGTTATTTCTATAGCTGAAATTTTCTCTATTTTGACTTAATTTTATTAAGATACCCCTATGAAGTTGTTGGGATATTCCTATATCGGTAACTTCTTCATTGGACTTACTCTCGTAATGGATATACCTATATCTGTTGTGAGCAGGTTAATAAGAGACTGATAATCTCGGTTTTGAATGCATTACTTACTGACCCAGATATTTTAGTCACCATCAGTATGTATCTTTTGTCATTCTAGGTTTTGGCTATATATCTATTAGTTAGACTTAGCTAGATAATCTTTACCTTCACCCCTAAGCTATTTTGCTGGGAACATAACTAAAGTTTTAAGTTCCCATTTCTATTTTGGAATAGGGCATGGTAAATGCTTTTATTAATATAACCTGGAAGTGATATTACTATTTATGAATTTGATTCTAAATTCTGGCGTAGGGAATGCTATATATATATGTATATGACTTTATATTAACTTTACTTTCATTGACTTTACTATAAAGAACATTTTATTTTCAATTTTGGCATAATGAATGCTATAATTTGATTTAGTTACTTAAATTTAAATTCTGTTTTATTTTGGTCACTACCTTTAAAGTAATTACACTTTAATTATGTTCAAAGCTTTATTTAGTATTTGACTCCTATTATTGGGTGTTTAGAAAGAATCCTCACTTCTTATTCTGTTTGATTTCCTACGATCTAATATATCTTTTAGTGGAGCTGTCTAGCTCATGTCATATCTTTTTCTATGTTATTTTTTATATCTTCTTTCTCTGATTTAGTTGCTTAGCCTTTTATTCAAATTCTTTTTCTATGTTATGTTTATTTCTTCCTATATGAATAAAATGGGTGTTAGTTGGAAAATATTATTCTTTTAATTAATAAAATAGGAATTGATTGAAATAATTGTTTTATTCATACTGCTTTCTCTTTCAGGGCTAGGGAACTAAATATTCTGTTTACTCTTTTCTTTATAATCTTTTTCAACCCCTTTGGTTGATGGCGCCCAAAAATCTTATCTGAATTAAATCTACGACCTTAGCTCTCAAGCGAATTAAAAAACTGAGTGGCCGTGGTGACCCAAGTAATTAATTAATAAACAAATAACAAGAACAATCATAAAATGAATAAAGTAGATAAAAATCCTTTTTTTTTTTTATCTTTTTTTTTTAAATTTTTTATTTTTTATTAATTATTACAAATGACGCTCTAACGTGGGGCCAGGAATAACATTTTGTGGGTAGCTCAGTCGTATGTAACTAGTAAAATTTTAACAACATTTCAGATAAAAATCTTCATTTTTTCTTGCAGTGATATCTTTCTAAACACATAAATTTCTATATTTTTGGCTTGGCCAGAGATATTATTTTGACCATTTTTTAATTGTATTTGGAATTTTTAGGTACATTTTGGTATAGAGAAAAATGTCTAAAATGAACCCTACCTACCTGTGGAAAGATGAGTTGGTTTGGGAACTCTGCGTCAGAGGAATCCAGGCTGATCCAGGATCAAAAGTCAACATCCTCAAATCCTTATTGCGACAGCTACAGAAAGCTGAGAAAGATGATTCTATCGTGCCTCATCCGGCGATATCGATGGATTTTCAACAAGAAACACAAATATGCCAAAGAAAACTCGTGATATTACAAGGATTGGTAACCATTTTTAATTCCAATAAAGAACATGTTGATTATAAAAGAGCTATGTCACGTTTACTACATGTTAAACGTAGATTAGAGTATATCTCTTCTGGTAACCCAGAAGAAGACAATTTCAAATCCGAACTTATAACGGAAACGACCTCTCTTATTGCCAATTTAAAGGCAAAAGCTCAAAATAATGACGTCAATCTTTTGCATTTCAAGGACACAGATGAAAGTTCTTCAGAGACCTCGTATGAAAGCGATTCTGAAACTCCTGAAATTGTAAATTCTCGTAGAGTATCTTTTGCGACCGACGAACAAAAAGTAAATCAAGGAGAAAATCCTAAAATAATTATTCATTCAGACGTTCTTGTTCGTGGGCCAGCACAGGAGGCTTCGCAATTAAATTCCGTATCTCAACATATGAGTAACAATAATGATTTTGAAAGCTCTATTTAACCAACCTGTTCTCATACATTACAGCCTAAAACCTTGTTTAGTAGGGACATACAAGAAAACATCAACTTGTATAGACGACAATTTAATTTAAACTCAATATCTCAAAATAAAGTTGATAATGGCGAAAATTTAATTGATAATGACTTTGAAAGCTGTGTCCAACCAAATTGTTCCCGCACACCAAATCTTGCAACCTTGTCTAGTAGAGACACCCAACAAAATACAAACTTAAACACACGACAATTCAATTTAAACTCAAGACCTCAAAGTTCGCGAATAATGCCAGACTTTTATAATGAACAGGGTAGATTAGATTCCTTGGATAGATTTTCACATATGGCCACCTTGGGAGACTCTCCACACGACATGGATAATAGCCTTATTAGGGAGGAAAGTGGGTTTATGTCAGGAAACCAAGTAAATCAGGCCGCAGGTCATATTTTTCAGAGACCACAAAGTTTAGAGCAGGGTCCTATTTTGCCACAGGCAAACTCGCATAGCAGATATCAATCTGAAGGGAATGTCACTATAAATCGCTCATTTTTGCAGGGTCCTAACTTGCCACAGGCAGATACCTATAACATAGATAGCTCAAGACCAGATATAAATAGGAATAGTTTATTTGCACAAGGTCCTCCACCTAATATCACCGCAAGCTTACCTAATCCGAGTCATAACTGTTTTCCAAACTCAGGAATTTTCGATAGCATAGCCTCCAATTTAAATTTAAACGAACCCCGGCCATTTAATCAACAATTAAATAACGATCCTTATCGTACTTCATTCTTAAATAGACAAGTGCCTTCAAATTCGTTAAGTAGTCAGGATAATTACAGACTACCTCCCTTAAATCGTATTGGTCTTAAATTCAATGGTAGAAACCAAAGTCTACACAGCTTTTTAGAGAGGGTAGAGGAATTTTGTCTAGCATATAGAATACCTAGAGAAGGGCTCTTAAATTTTTCACACGAACTTTTTGAAGGGGATGTTTTAATTTGGTACAGGTCAATAAGAAGTCTAGTTAACACTTGGGATGAGTTAGTTTATCAGTTGCGTTTAAACTTCTTGCCTATGGACTATGAATTAGCATTGTGGGATGAAATGAGATCTCGTACTCAAGGGATTACTGAAAGGGCGCTTATCTATATAGCGGTTATGGAAAATTTATTTAAAAGATTTTTAAACCCAGTTGACGAGAGCGTACAATTAAAAATAATAACTAGAAATCTGTTACCCTATTACCAGGGACAATTAGCTCTGAGGCAACCAGTATCTTTATTTGAGTTAAAAAATCTCTGTCGAATTTTAGAAGACACAAAAGTAAGAACTGATAAGTTTCAAGCTCCACCGTTTTGCAATTCTTCCACTCTGGAACCCGAGCTAGCTTATAGAAAGCCTTTCCAAAAATTTAATAATAATAATAGAAACGTTAGTGAAATTAATCAATCTCCTAGCAATGTCAATCTAGAACAAGAAAAACAAAATTCAAGTCAAAATGTCAATAGTACTGATAATTTAATAAATTTTCAAGACCTAAATTTAAGCGCTTTAGATCAAACAAATAAAACTACTGGTATAACTCAGCCTATTTTAAGAAAGAGAGTTAAATGTTTTAACTGCGATGAAGAGGGGCATATCTTCTCCGCCTGTAAAATGAAAAAGAAAATTTTCTGTTATAAGTGTGGACACAAAAATGTCACCAGACCTAATTGTAAAGCTTGTGGTCCAAAAAACGTAGAAACCTACTCTCATCAGTCGACAGGGAGTGTTTAAAAGCAAATTTAAAGTCCGATATTTTTCATTTATCGAACAACTGGTCTCATGGGGGCACCTAAGAATATTTCCACACCATTTAAATTACTTTCTATAGACATTCAGGGACCTTTTCCAAAATCCAGGTCCGGCTTTTGTTATTTGCTCGTCGTAATAGACTGGTTCACCAAATTTACTTTTATTCATAAAATGAAACGAGCTTTGACTAAGGAAATTTGTAGCTTTCTGGAGGAAATAGTTTTTATATATTTTGGCGTTCCCCAAGTTCTAGTAGTAGACAATGGTACGCAGTTTAAATCAAAAGAATTCACCAGCCTGATGAATAGTTATAAAGTAGGTCACATCTGGTACAATGCCCGATACCATCCCCAAACAAATAACGTAGAGCGTGCAAATAGAGTGATAGGCACCGCGATTAGGTCCTATATTAAAGAAAATAACCACCGTGACTGGGACAAACACGTACACCACATATGTAACGCTATAAACACCACTACACACATATCAACTGCATTTTCACCAGCTTTCTTAACTTTTGGACGTAACTTACCTACCTCTGGAGATTATTTTGGTATCATAGAAAGTAAAAATCTTTGTCCCTATAAATTTGACGACAGACAAAACTTAGCTCAAGAACTTTCTAAATTACCAGACGTTTATGAACAAGTTATTAAAAACATCAATAAAGCTTATGAGCGAAATAAGAAATATTATGATTTGAGAAAGAGAAATATTGAGTTTAATGTAGGTGACGTAGTCTATAAAAGAAATTTCATCTTGTCTGACGATGGGAATTATTTTTCTAAAAAACTGGCAAAGAAATTCATTAAATGTAAAATCATTAAGAAAATTTCTCCAATCATTTATGAACTTAAGGATGAGCACGATAAAAGCATCGGTCGGTATCACATTGAAGATCTTAAATCCCCTCTGGATAGCAGTCTTGATCTTGAAGACGCTGACCAGCCCTAAACCCAACCGTTTTCCATAGCTAGTAAGTTAGTAATTAAGACTAAAATATAAACCGAAATGTATATTGTATCTCAAATGTAAAGGCAACCTGTAGCCTAAAAATTTTTTGGTAATTAGACGTTAAGAGGTACTCAATTGTCCTGAATTATTTCTTATTTTTTTTAATTTTTTGTTGAAAGGGGGTATTTGTAACAATCTTTTTGTGCTTGTTACAACGTTAGTAGATAGCCCGAGTTTTTATCAAATTTTGACCAATTTAAATAATTAAATTTTTTAAAAATTTTGAATACGCCCCTGTCTAAACGGTTCTAGACCCAGGCCGATTCGTCTTAATATAATAACCTACGTATAGGCAACCCGTAATATGACGATATGCATGACTAGCTGTCGGACACCCAGATGGTATTAAGCTATCTTTTACATGTTTGGGATGACTGCCGGGTTTTTTGACGTTGCCTAACCTAGTATTTTGGAGGCATTTAGTTTCGGGTCAAACTTGCATCTATTTTCATGGCTTTTTTTGGTTAAAATGAGTAGATTCCCGTTTTCAAGTTCAAAGTGCCCTCCAGCTTTACTTGTCATTTCCGGAAGTCACATGGGTTTTCGAAGCAGTACGAGTCACGAGTGGGAAGTTGTTTTTTTTGGATAGGAAAGTCTATTTAAGGACTTTACGGCGTAGTGCGTCGGTCTGTTCGTTCTAAATACCGGTCCAGAAGACTTGAACAGCAGGTGACGAAAATATAAAAATTATGGTTTTGTGTTAATAATTCACATTTTATATGTGTTGGCAATGGCCGGATCGGAATTTAACACAGAAGCTGTCTTTTGAGCCTTAAATGGGATTGTTTCGTCACCTAGACCGTAGGAAGCCCGACCATCTGGTGAGTAGTATTTTTGGGTTTCACAAAATGGCGTCCTAATGTCCACGTTTTGTTTTAGGTTTCATTATTTATTATTCTTTATTATTCTTTATTATCCTTCATGATCCTTCATAATTCTTCATTTGTCGTTATTCATTATCCTTCATTATTCTTCATTTTTCTTTTATCAACTTCTTTTTCTACTTCCTTTATCTACTTCGATTACCGTCTATTTTTCTTTTATCTTCTGATTCTTTTATCTCCTACATCTTTTATCTTCTACCTTTACTACCTTCTACTTCTATTTTCTACGTTTTACATGGATTTAGCCATGTGTTGAAAGTGCTTTAGTCAGTATTCGTAACCTGGAGTCTTCCTCTAAATTCTTTACCCTGCTATGGATCCCATGTCTGGAATGGAGGATGTATGTCTTAGAGAGGCCAAGACGAGTGGGGGTGTCATTTTGGATGAAGTTCCTGTTTCGGTGCATGTGCCGGTCACCCCGACGTGCTGTATGGTCAACCGTCCACATTGATCTGATGCTGGAGTTTGACGCATAATCCGTCGTGCCTGTCTGCTAGAGTCCTGCCTTACATGAGCTAAGTAGCATATTTTTTCTCCTTGTTTACTGCACTAACACCACTTCCGACTAATTTTTGTTAAATTTCATAAGATATAACACCAAAAAACCCTTCCTTTGAGTTTGAATAAGTAAATTTCATGTGTCCAATAATTCAGGATAATTTCACCTCTGTACTTCAGTTAAATCACTCGTAATGTACTTAACTAACTAACTAACTGTACTACCGGACTTAACCTTTTTTATTTGATGACTGATAGCCACTAAAAGTCAATTTGTTAACCCTTAACTTAATTTCCTATGTTATAAATCTTTTATGTGGTGATTTGGTAGACTGTATTATAGTTGTATATTCTTCCCTCTGTATATTTTTATGTATAGTGTATAATTACCCTAGCTTCGCTTAAGACTGTTGTAAATTCTTGTAGATTTCGCTTAAAGTGGATGGGTCAATCCAGTAATGTACATATTACCTAAACTGCTTATCTTGTATCATACGAAACTTAGTTTTCAATTTAAAACCGAAACCTCCCTCGTCAAGGAATGCTTGAGTGGTTGGTCCATTTATTGTAAATTCATTTGTATATTAATCCCTAGTAGGTTTTATGATTATCTAGCTGGAACAGGCTAGTTTTGATTTATGATACTAACTTTCACTCGTTAAGGAGTCTAAGATGGTTTTTTAATTCTCTTAAATTGAGATTTACATTAAACAAAAAACGTAAGTCTTACTTTCTAACAGAAGTAGCGGTTAAATGTTTAATTTTTAAGTATAAATCTATTACTTCCTCAGGAAGTATGCGTTTTCGCACTAAAGTTATTGAGATATTATATCTGTAATTTCTTTATTTTTGCTTAATGTGATTAAGATATCCCTATAGAGTATTGAGTTATTTCTATAGCTGAAATTTTCTCTATTTTGACTTAATTTTATTAAGATACCCCTATGAAGTTGTTGGGATATTCCTATATCGGTAACTTCTTCATTGGACTTACTCTCGTAATGGATATACCTATATCTGTTGTGAGCAGGTTAATAAGAGACTGATAATCTCGGTTTTGAATGCATTACTTACTGACCCAGATATTTTAGTCACCATCAGTATGTATCTTTTGTCATTCTAGGTTTTGGCTATATATCTATTAGTTAGACTTAGCTAGATAATCTTTACCTTCACCCCTAAGCTATTTTGCTGGGAACATAACTAAAGTTTTAAGTTCCCATTTCTATTTTGGAATAGGGCATGGTAAATGCTTTTATTAATATAACCTGGAAGTGATATTACTATTTATGAATTTGATTCTAAATTCTAACTCACTTTAAATTCTGGCGTAGGGAATGCTATATATATATGTATATGACTTTATATTAACTTTACTTTCATTGACTTTACTATAAAGAACATTTTATTTTCAATTTTGGCATAATGAATGCTATAATTTGATTTAGTTACATTAAATTTAAATTCTGTTTTATTTTGGTCACTACCTTTAAAGTAATTACACTTTAATTATGTTCAAAGCTTTATTTAGTATTTGACTCCTATTATTGGGTGTTTAGAAAGAATCCTCACTTCTTATTCTGTTTGATTTCCTACGATCTAATATATCTTTTAGTGGAGCTGTCTAGCTCATGTCATATCTTTTTCTATGTTATTTTTTATATCTTCTTTCTCTGATTTAGTTGCTTAGCCTTTTATTCAAATTCTTTTTCTATGTTATGTTTATTTCTTCCTATATGAATAAAATGGGTGTTAGTTGGAAAATATTATTCTTTTAATTAATAAAATAGGAATTGATTGAAATAATTGTTTTATTCATACTGCTTTCTCTTTCAGGGCTAGGGAACTAAATATTCTGTTTACTCTTTTCTTTATAATCTTTTTCAACCCCTTTGGTTGATGGCGCCCAAAAATCTTATCTGAATTAAATCTACGACCTTAGCTCTCAAGCGAATTAAAAAACTGAGTGGCCGTGGTGACCCAAGTAATTAATTAATAAACAAATAACAAGAACAATCATAAAATGAATAAAGTAGATAAAAATCCTTTTTTTTTTTATCTTTTTTTTTTAAATTTTTTATTTTTTATTAATTATTACAATTGTAACCGTATTTTTCGTTTCATGTAGTTTGTGCTGTGTTTGAAAATAATTGGTAAAAGTTTTGGATTTTACTGTTTGTTTTTTTAATAAAATTTTATAAAAAGATGGATGGGAAAAAGAGATCATCTACTTTTACTTATGCAGAAAAATTGTTTTTATTTACATTAATCGCCGAAAAGTATGGAGGAATTTTAGAAGATAAAAACTGACCGTGCTTCACTGCAAAAACGAGAAGATGCTTGGAAATTTATTGAAAAGGACTTTAACGCTTCAGCCCTTCGAATATGTTTCGAGAGGCAGGTCATTTAAAAAAGTTATACTGCAATAAAAAAAAGAAGTGAGGCAAAAGTTGCAGAGGAGAAAAAAGAAATTTTATTGACTGGAGGGAGGCCCCTCCAAAACTTCCCAAATATGATGATGAAAATGACGGCATTCTTTTATCTATAATGAATACCAAAACAGTTCCTGTAGGTATGAGAAACTTTCAAAAATTGTAGAAATGCAAGAAACCATAATATTATTATACAAGAATAATTGTTACCATATAACTTACAAGTCTTTATTGAATTCCAAATGATGTTCTATCTGGTCAAGAACCCGTAAAACCGTTGTCTTGTGCAGTCGAACCTCCTAAAAAAGGATAAATCGTCCATCGTCTCAAAAGGGTTTTGACGCTCACAAATCCTTCTGGGAAATCCCATGTCAATGATGTCTAAAATGTCCAAATCATCTAGGAAAATTTCGTCTTTAAACTCCATAAGAATAAAGAAAATTGTCGTAGAACCTCAGTAATAATACTTTGGTGATACGATAGCACTGTCGTGCATTGGCTAAAAGCCGTATAAACATTTTTGAAGTTTTCCATAATTTACGTTTGAAGTTGTGGTTCGGAACCCACGTTAAACTGTAGGTCCCGTCTGGCTGACATTACCCAGACGTTAAAAACGGGGTTGGCAAAAAGGGTCAAAACTGGCCTACTTGCTTGGCGTCAAAGCCTCCCCGTCCACCACTACTACTACTACTACTACGTTTGAAGTTATTAATTTATCTGGATTATTTGCATTTTATATCTAAACTTTCTTTGGGATACACAACAATTTTTTGTTATTCGGGTTTTAATTTTGTATGATTTGTTGTTGGTTTTCTATATGCTCTTCATAAAATTTGTTGCTTAAATTTATTTGCCGTTTTTTTTGTAAAATACAAATTTCCTAGTAACTGTAGCAAAAGAACGTATAAGGGTTTTACGTTTTTTTGCCATTTTAAGATTTTTTTGCTTGTAGTCAATATCAAGGCGAATAAGTGTAAGAAACCGATACGTTTTTTTGCCATTGGCAGTAATTATACGAATCCATATAATAAAAAAGACACTCAAACTCATTTATATCAACTAGCCTAAGGAATCAAACTTTATACCATACCACAATAAAAACTACAAAAATTTAAATATTATGGTTTATTAAGAAAGTGAAAACGTTGCAAAAAGGAAACAAAATTAAACAAATCGGTCAGTTTAAAAAACAGCATTTGGTTGGTGTGCCATCATTTCCCGACTCGGTAACAAAATTAAATACCATCTTCTATCAGGTCTTCTGATCCAATGCTTTCCGGCATTTGAAGCCAAAAGTTTCTTCGGCTCTCTGGCATTTTTGACACTAAATTATCAACAATGCCTTTTTTTTTGTAGCCAAAATCCCCCTGGGCACAGTTCGTTTCTCGGGAAACATCCCTACTTCAATTTTCCTCTTATTTATATTTTCTGTTTGAATAAAAGGTTTAAGAAAAATCAGTTTTATAAAAAAAATCATGTAGGCCTTTTAGAAACTTTACTTCTACTACATCTTTTAAGTAAGGGAGTGTGTCTTCTTTGTCTTTTGATTTTCTTGGTCTGATGATTGTTTTTAAGTCCATAAAATTATCCGTGGTCATCTTTACAATTTCATTTCTTTTTGCAGCTGTCTCGCAGACTTCTGTAAAATCGTCTATATCAAAGATATTTTTCTTTTTTGCATTTTTTGTTCAATTCTTCCATGTATTCCGTCAGCAGCCATAAAGGTATATCCTTTAACGAGGCATTTAAAATAAATTTCATGAGTGGTAATCGACCCTGAATTCAGATAATTTATGACAGAACTATACAAACAAAAAAACTTGAAAATGCACTAGTTACATCTTCTGAGTTTCTGGCAGCAATATCTTCATGCCAGATTACCAAGTAATGGCTGTCATTTTATTTCAGCGCAGTAAATGTTTGATTAAGTACTATTAGTCTAGAAAGGAAAAATGTCTCTTTAATATCCGGCATTCTAGGCAACAAAATACACTTTTTGCATATCTGCTGTAAAAACTTTCGTTTGCGGATCTTGATCGTTTTTATCTTTATCGTAATTCTCTCGGCTGATTTTGACCTAAAACATTAATTTCAAAATTAGGAATATTTGCTCAATGCCAACCCAATTACCGAAAACGCTTAACAAAAGCAACGGTCACAACACAAAATTAATAAAAAAGAGTACAAATCCTAGATAAAAGTAATTATTTAATTTTTAAATCAACAAAAACCAATTGAATAAGAAAGTAGTAATGAAACTCTTTACTTTAATTTTACTATATAGTGTGTTTACTTTCCCATAGAACTTAGTTTTGGAATTCCACCCAGTAACGGCAGCGATAGTTCAGTTCAAAAACAAATAAACAAACACGTATCGGTAATTAATAAATCATAACTAGGTGACCCCGAACGTAAAGTCGGAAAAGCAAAGATGTTCTTTTTTTAGTTAATGATTATTATCATGTTACGACGGATTGCCACTTTAAAGCTAAGTAATAATAAATTTTCTTCCTAAAAATACCTTCAGAAGATGCATATCCTTAAGCAAAACATTTTCGGTTGTGGAATTCATGTAGTATTCGGTGCAGGTTCCAAGTTTTTCAGCCGCATCTTCAGGTACAACTATCCTATGATTCCAAAAAACACAATTATCCTTAATATGAAGATCAAATCGTTTAACAAAATATTGTTTTAGACTAGAATCCTTTAACTTTTTGGGCCAACCCTTAACAAAAAATTTTTTACCTTGGTTAGTACCTCATCATTATTAGTAGCAACCTTAATACTTTCAAAATTTAACTTAATATCCATGTTGGACTGTAAAAATGACAATAATCAATATCATAATCATTATCAGAGACGTCATGGCTATTCTTAGCTGGCAAACGCGATAGCCAATCAGCCTGATTTGTATTACTAGCAATATATTCTATATCATACTGGTAGCCCGACAAATGATTGCCGATCTTCTTAAACGATTAGCAGAAAATTGAGGTATATATCGTTACGAGGGGCCTCATATCAGTAACCAAGATAAACCTTTTATTAAATAAAATTTGACTTAATTTTGTAATACCAAAAATGATTGCTAGATCTTCTTTCTCAATTTGAGAATAGCCACGCTTGGCCTTAGATAATGTCCTTGAAGCAAAGACTATAGGCTTCTCATCGCCGTTTGGTAATTTATGACTTAAGACTCCTTCGAGTGAGGCAAATATGTTCGAAAATAAATTTTTTTCTTATTTTGAGGTTATAAATTTTTATTTTGTAATAGTGTTTAGTATCATAGTATAGGAAAAATTAAGTACTTTTCGATGAGTAAAAAATCCAATCTGGCGGTCATAAGAAAAAAGAAAGTTCATGATGGTTACAGGAAACCGAAACGTTGTAACCAAAATATGATCAGATATGCATCTTCTATGTAAAAAGTGGCAATAAATATGTGTTTGCGGATTTAAAAAATATTGGGTAATAAAAAAGTTACTACCGATCTAAGAAAATGCAACATTTTGGTTTATTCAAAATATCTCAAAACCCAAAAGAACCAGAATTGATCCGAAAGCACCAATGAACTACTTACATAATTGCCGAAAATTTTCCTCATTTAACCGTCTTTCTTTCTCTTCTAGTTTCCGAGATCGCAATACTGTGAGCACCAATTTCGGGCACCCTGTATTCCTTAATTGGTTCGTTCTTGTTAGAACGCCAAATTATATTTTGAAATTTCCTATCGTCTGGATGAACAACCACCATCCTGTACACTTTAGCGACATCGCCAATTATTACATAAGGAAAACATCGAAAACGTAAAACGATATTAAACATATCATATTGATTGGTTGGACCAACTCTCAAACCATCATTTAACGACACACCACTTGAAGTTGCTGCGCTACCATCGAATACAACCCGTAGTTTCGTTGTATTACTGGTCTCTTTCTGAACTGCATGATGCGGAAGATAAAATCCTAAATTATAATGACCAATGTCACCATCAACCCTAGACATATGTCCCATATCAATATACTCTTGAATAAAATCAGTATATGTTTCTTTGAACATATCAGATCTCTAAAATTTTCTTTCCATAGACTCCAACCGTTTCTGAGCTGTAATCTTAGACTCACCTTACTTATTAATTGAATCATTAAAGGGTAATCTAACTACAAATTTACCATCTTCGTCACGAGTGGCGATTCGTTCTCTCAGAATAAATTTCAATCGGACCTGACAAAACCCAACCGAACACTGTGTTTTGCAAAATTGGCTTACCCTGCCCAACTCGACTTTATCAGGCAGCAACAAATTATAAAATATCTGCGCCCCTATCAAAACATCTATAGGTCCTGATTTATTAAACTCTTTGTCTGCCATCGCTATATTATCAGGAAGAGAAACATTATCGAAACTAAATGACTGACATGGTATATTCTCTGTGATTTTCAATAGAACTAAAAAGGATAACTTGGTTTTGAAATCACTTTGAATCTCGATTTAATCGTAGTACTCGTTCTCTTAGAAATTTCCGTTTGACCTTGAGCTATACCACTAATTGCAATATTCACATCGCTTCTTGACAATTGTAGCCTATCAGCTAAGTCTTTGGTTATAAAATTGTTTGGCTACCTGAATCCAGCAGTGCCCGACACCTATGAAGCTGGTTAAATCTATCATAAATATAAATCGTAGCCGAAAGCAAAATCATATTGTTACTGTTTTTTTTTTTTTTTTTTTTATGATAAGGCACAGCACTACAGGATAAATCCTTTATGGCGCTCTAGGAGCGGTGCGTGTGCGCAGGAAACGATTCACGTTGGTCTTGAATCTTTGGAGACTATACTCGTTGGGGAAGACGATCTCAGGGAGGTCGTTCCAGAGTGATGACGTTCTCCAGATGAAAGAATTTTGAAACAGTGTCGTTCGAGGGACACTAAGCTGAACCACGTACTGGTGGGCTGCAGTGGCTCGTCGTGTATTTCTACCATGCACCGCTCTGGGTGGTATTAAGCGGGCAACCTCAGTTGAACACTTGCCATGAAAATATTTGTAAAATAGACTCAAGTCGCCAACCTGCCTTCGATGTTCAAGGCTTTCCAGGTTGTTTGTCAGACTATGGTCACCGATCAAGCGAATGGCTCTTCTTTGAATGGAATCTAGCAATCTCAGGGTATGTTTAGGAGCAGAGCCCCAAATATGCGAACAGTACTCCAGTGATGGTCGAATTTGGGCTTTATAGAGCATCAAAAGTTGTTGGGGTGTATAGAGGTTCTTTGTTCGGAAAAGTACTCCAAGCTTTTGCGAGGCTGCCTTAGCAATGGCCGCAACGTGGCCATGCCAAGACATATGACTATCCAGATTAACGCCCAATAAATGAATTGATGAAGCCAAGGGAATTGAGTGTCCCGCCATAACTATATCCGGTTCTTCAACATTAACTTTTTTAGAAAAAACTGCCGCCTGGGTCTTTTAAGCGTTAAATTCTACTTGGTTACTGTCACCCCAAGACAAAATTTCTTCCAGGTCTTTGTTGAGATGTGAGACCTCTTGCTGCCTATAGAGATGTGCATTAGCAGCCGATGTCCGAGCATCCAAAGTAAAAGTTGAAACAAGTGTGCTGTCATCAGCGAAGCTATATATAGGATTTTTAGTTTTTTCCAAAAGATCGTTAATGTATAGTAAGAAAAGGGTGGGCGACAATATAGAACCTTGAGGGACTCCGGCGTTGATGTTAAATGTGTCTGAAAGAAATCCGTCCATCGCCACTCGCAGAGAACGGTCTTTAAGAAAGCTCGACAGCCATGAACAAAATTGAACCGGCATTCCGTATGCTCTCACTTTAGTTAGGAGCCCCTCATGCCATACTCGGTCAAAAGCCTTGGAAATATCCAATGCTACCGCCCGGGACTCCCCATGGTGTTCTATTGCGTTGTTCCAAACATGAGTAACATAAGCGAGAAGGTCTCCTGTTGATCTAGACTTACGGAATCCATACTGGCGGTCACTAATAATGTTGAAGCCTTCCAGGTATTTTAGTAATTTTTCGTTGATAGCCTTCTCCATAACTTTTGATATAACCGAGAGCAATGCGACTGGACGATAGTTGTTTGGCAAGGTCTTCTTGCCTTTTTTGGGTATGGGCTGGACTCTCGCAGTTTTCCAGCAAGAAGGAAATATTCCTTTTTTGTAGGATAAGTTAAAAAGCCTACAAAATACCGGTGTCAGTTCGTCAGCGCATTTCTTAATTACAATGACTGGAATATCGTCAGGACCAGAAGCCTTTTTAGTGTCGAGACTCCTCAAGATTCGCTTAACATGGCGGTGGCGAAAGACAATCTCGGGCATTCTCGATTCTACAGGGGTAATGTTCGGTGGAGTACTTCCCTGAAAATTTACCGTTGAATGTGAAGAGAATAGTTCCGCCAGTAAGTTTGCTTTTTCCTGTGCTTTGGTCGCAATGGTGCCATCAGAACGTGTTAGAGGTGGAATGGTTGACTTGGTAAAGTTCTGACTGACGGCCTTAGCTACCGACCAAAATGATTTTGAGCCGCTAGGACATTCAAGAAGTTTGTCTCTGATCCTCTGGTTGTGTGCTTCTTTGCTTTGGTTTATCGTTTGCTTGCATTGGTTTCGAGCGTTAACAAAGATGGTACGATTTTCGGCGGTAGGATTTTTACGCCATTGTCGGTAGAAATAATTTTTTGATTTAACAGCTCGTTCGCAATTTTTGGAAAACCAAGGCTTGCCGTTAGAAGGGCACTTTTTTGAGAAAGGGATGAAGGCTTCCATACCAGTAAGGATAACCTCCGATATTTCTGTTGCACAGATGGATGGATCATCAGAGGTAAAACAAACG
This sequence comes from Polydrusus tereticollis, assembly GCA_963920685.1. Classification (NCBI taxonomy): domain Eukaryota; kingdom Metazoa; phylum Arthropoda; class Insecta; order Coleoptera; family Curculionidae; genus Polydrusus; species Polydrusus tereticollis. Next base: position 86,888,606 of record OY987332.1, read on the forward strand.
TCCCGCCAAGGAAAGGTTCGAAAATGGTCCCTTAGGTCCTCCCACTTAGCTGATGTATAATGCCATATCTTGCGTGGTTTAGGAGGCTCTTCAGCACTAATTGGTAGTTTGTTCAGTGCCGAAATAAGGTTGTGGTCAGACGTTCCTAACGGCGGCTTCACGGTGACAGTGTACAAGTCGGGGTTTGAAGTTAAGAAAAGATCCAACAAACTAGCAAAATCACCATCTCGGTCTGGAATCCGAGTTGGTTCACCCACCAGCTGGGTGAGGCCAGAGCTGATGGCAAAGGATTCGGCTTCACGACCTTGTTCGTCAGTCATGTTTGAGTATTTGAGCCAGTTGACATTATGAATGTTGAAGTCGCCAAGGATGATAACTTCGGAATTGGGATGGTGGGTTTGCAAAAAGTCGATAGTATTAGCAAGAGAGGAGAACAAGTCTCTATAATGGGTATCGCTTGGCGGCCGGTAAAGGCAGCAAATGAATTTAGTAATTCTCTGCGTTGATATTTTAAACCACATTACATCAAAGTCGTTAGACTCGAGTGTCTCCTCTCGTTGACAAGAAATATCACTCCGGACAAAGAGACAAAGGCCAGAATTCCGCCTAAATCGGTGATGAAAGTCGTACCCAGGATATAAATAGCTGACCGTACTAATCGATGATCTGACTTTGGTTTCGGTTAGTGCAAGTACATGAGGTTTGGTAGATTGTAGATGTTGATGGACTGCATTGATGTTGGAGTTCAGTCCTCTTATATTGCAGAAGTCAATTTGGAAGTTGCTAATCTCGGGTCTTTTAACAACTCCAGTTTTCACACCATTTCCATTTAGAATATTGTTCGAAGGACCCGCATGGCTACTGGACATAGTGGACGATTGGATAATCTCGCTTGATAAGGCGCCAGGACCCGCCCCCACCCGGAGATCCGATCGGGGGGCGTTTTTAACTGTACACCGCATGCGCAGAAACCTCTGTTGTACTTGAACCTCGCTGTCCATCTTTACGTTGTATCTGACCTATCTGATTATTAGAATGATCATGCGTGTTGTGATTTAAATTGCACGTTTGACAACCGCTATGTGTGCAATCATTTCTAAAATGGACTGATTGTAGATAATTTAAACACAATTTTCTCTTTTATGCTTCAATCGCTCTCTCTTCAACCAAAAGTTCTAAAAAGTCTGGACACTTATAAATAAGATGGTTTTTATTACAGAAATAACAAGAACTAGACTTACCGACAGCCTGACTATTATTTTGTGCCCTATTAAAATATCCTCTAGGATTACCGCCATGGTTTTGATTTCTGAAATCACCATTGTCTTGGTTTCTAAAACCACTGTTGCTTTGGTTCCTAAAACCACCGTTGCTTTGGTTCCTAAAACCACCATTGCCTTGGTTTCTAAAACCACCATTCCTTTGACTTGTGAATGTAAAATTATTTTGATTCTTTGATACCTCTACATTATCTTGAAAAACCGGAAAAGAATTGCTTTTGCATTGACCACTGCTCGGTTTAGATTGGATATTCACCTCGATTGCTTCTAATACTAAGCATCGCTCCTTTAAAAAATTTAAGAATTGGTCTAACGTAGGCATTATAATAGACAATTATAACCCTTCATACTACTTTCCCACTCTCGCTTAGTGAAATTATCAATTTTTAATGATATTAGATAAATTAGAATTGTGTCCCACTGATAAGTTGGCTCCCCCAATGATTGAAGTGACCTAATGTGCTTTAATGTGTTATCGACAATTCCCCTTAAAGCTGTAACGGACTCTTTATTTAATGGAATAATATCAAATAATGCCTTTATATGACCTTGAATAATTAACCGTCTACTGTCAAATCTTTTCTTTAACAAAACACAAGCATTCGTGTAATTTGCCGTGGTAACTTCCAACGAATCTATGACTTGTGCGGCTTCACCTCGTAAACAAGGTTTTAAATAATAGAATTTTCGGACTGCGTCCAATGACTGATTCATATTAACTAATGACTTAAAGGTATCGTGAAAATTCGTCCATTTTTCGTAACTTCCCGCAAACGTCGGTAGCTCGCTAGGCTGTAAACGCGCAAAATTGTTGACCGGACCCTGTACATTGTCCTGCCTTGCAGGAAGCCTCGCACCACCTGCAATTAACATTTTTGCCTTGCTTATTACTGATAAAAACTCTCTTCAATAAAATCGCGTACGTCTAACTCTGCTCGTCTAAAATTTCTAAATTTGACTGGACTATATCAAACTCTTCAAATTGAAATTGTATTTTTTCAAGTCTCGTTTGAATCTCAAATGTACTAGACATTTTTATTTCATAAGAAATAAACTTGCAAAATCGCTTTAAACTCGCCTCGATTTGCCCACGTCTTGCCCTTAAGGCATCTTTATCCGCTTTTTTATCCATCGTAAAACGTAACTTTACTTTTTACTAATACCTAAACCACGGCTTGTAAAAACTACCTGAAATAATTGCAACACTAGAATCTCGTTAAAAAACACTAGTACTTATAGCGTAACCCTCGTAAATATCGCTTAAACTCCATTCCACAATAATCCGTTGATTTCTCGACCGTAATAAAATTTAAATGACAACCCTCAGTCGTAATCCCAGCCATAAATAAGTTACCTGACAAATATCTATTGTGTAGGCACCGGACCTTTTGAAAGGGTATAGGTCCTGATTACCTACTAAATACAATAGTTTAGGTTAGCTATTTTTAATAAAACAACAAATATAAAACAATAGGTAAGTATCTTTACTTTAATCATGTAATTAAATAGCTATTCATATTTATACAAAAATACTAATCTACAATATTATAATCATACAATATCTAACTTAACCTACTCTATATTTAGCTCTGTTTTACTATTACTATCGTCTTCATCTATGCCTAAACTAATTACTAAGGGCCTTACGTTACTATTAATTATGTTATAGGAATTTTCGACTTGGATCACGTGTCTCACAGAATTTTTCCAACTTTCTACTAGGATATTATTTACACATTTTTTAATTAATTCTATAACAGAACTACTTAGTGTAGGGGATGTGTTTTCTCTTCTAATCATCGTCATTAACTGGCTCCATATATTTTCTATTGTTGAGTTTGTCACAGATATATTCTGTTCCAATATTGCAGTAGACACAAAAAACAAACAAGAGGATAATACTGGATCTGCGTTAGAAAAACCATGTTTCTTGCTATAATGATTGGAATGGCTGTATAGCTGATACAGGGTTGTTCAATTTCTGGAAAAAAGTAAAAAATGAAATTTTATCGGAAATTCCAGACCAATCAGAATTCTCTATTATAAGTGCGCATGATTCTACCCTAACTGCAAATGCATGCCTACAAATAATGATACTTTTAAATTAGATTTAAACATCGATAACAGCGTTTGGCTAGAAAACCAAAACGTACTGGACTTGACAGTACAAGCAGATGGTACTATTAAAATGCCAAGTCCTAGTATTGGATCCGCTCAGGAGATGCCATTGAAGATTTCTGTTTGTCAGAATCACTCAACTCCAACAATCAAAATCAACGTTGTCGACAAACCCATATTAATGAGTCCCGCCATCACAACCCCATTAAAAAACTTTGCAACTTCCTTAAAGGAACCTCTTGAATTGGATTTAAATAATGATAATAGCGTCTTGCTAGAAAACCAAAACGACTTGGTAGTGTCAGAAGGGAGTACCATTAAAATCGCAAGTCCAAATGCTGGGATGACTGAGGAGACGTCGTCGTTGCAAATTTCTGTTTGTGCAAATAACTCAACTCCCACCATCCCAACTCCATTAAAAAACGTTGCGACCTCATTTAAAAAGGCATTATTCTGGCCCGAATGCAAAAAGGAAGTCCCTAAAAAACGATTAAGAAAATCACTCCAACAGTGGCAAACTCTGAGGAATATATAGATTACCAGAGGAGAATTGACATGGAAAAAAATAAAAAAGAAGAGGAAAAGATGTTAAGAAATAAGAAAAGAGAATCTAAAAAAAAATAAGTCAAAAGAACAAAACCAGCTCTAGGGACAACAGATATGGAACAACAAGAGAATAACAATTTGGCATCCAACCAGTCGTTCAAAACAACAAAAGAAGTCAAAAGCCCAGAATCAGCTCTAGGTCCAACAGATGTGGAGGAACAGCGTTCTTCTGCAAAAACTACTGGTAAACTTACCAAAAAAAAAAGGAGACTATGTCGTGATGTTGTATGAGGGGGAACCTTTTCCTGGAGTAATTCTTGGATCAGATCCGGCAGGTGTATTGGTCAAGACCATGGCCGTAAGCGGCTCTCATTGGAAATGGCTCGAAAAAGATAACGTGCTGGCTTATTCGGAAAAAGAAATTGTGCGCCACATCAATCCGCCAAACTTGATCAACAGTCGAGGCATTTACTCCGTGCCTGATATTGAAAAATTTTAAAAAACACTTCTGTAATTTATTGGACCTTATCAATTATTTTTTAATAAAGCTTCCTTGTGTGTTTTTTAAGGAATATTGACTTATTATAGTATATTTTTTGCAGTTCTCCTGTATACAGTCGGTAATTGGGACGAAAGCGGCCGGTAATAAGAAAAGTCGTTCCTTCTGGTGGGTAAAAGGGCAGTTTGCTTAAATCTTGTATTTATAATTAGAAATGAAAACAAAAAAAAACAATGGTCATTTAATAATTTGCTTTATACCATTAATTCCCGAAACCTTGGAACACCGACTGATGAAGAGAATATATTAGTTTAAAAGCAAATATCCTTATTAATACGTTTTAAATACGGCAACTTCTTAAGCAGTCGGTAAAAGGGACACTTACCTTAAACTTGCAAAATACTGAATACGTGCCTGCTTGACAACAAAGCCTGCCTTGAAACTCGTACACGTGCTTTCAATGCACCGGCTGCCACGCAGCAAAACCTCGAAATATCACTCGTATTTAACCATAACCTCGCTAATTTGCATAAAAAACCCAGACAACATAAATTCACAAGGTACTACATATAATATTTTAGTTCAAATATGTAAACTTGCTAGGAAAAAACAGGAATAAAAACAATCAAAAAGGAACAAACTCACTCTGTCTTGTAATAGTGGCTTCGTTTACTTCCATCGTGCTGTACAATCCATATCGGGCCAAATGATGGGGCTTCCATTACCTTGTTTTAGATTTCAAAGGACCAGTTCCCTTAGGAACATTTCTTGATTGTTTACATAAACACTAAAAATCACTCGCGTGTTGCGGTTTACATCTTCTTGCCGATCGCCATTTTGCGAAGAGGACGAGAGTCTGACAGTGTTGCCACTATGTACACTATTTCGTAGGACCGGATTTAAATTTATAACTTTATAGCTTAACATCCTTTGTAATTGTGGTACATCGAGCCTAGGGGGTTTACTATCCTTACGTGTTTGCCATCTACCGCACCCAAACAATGCGGAAAATTCGCTCTCTTTTCAAAACTTACAGCAATCTGTTCCCATCCTTTTTTTGTAGGTATATATATTCTAAACAGTAGTATATACATTCTAAATGCATAACAGACCAAATAGTTTGACAAACAACTCTTACTATTTTACTAACTGTTAAAACACCAAGTCGATAAAAGTGGTGGAGTTCTGTAAATGTGCAGCCACTCGCCAGATATCTGAAATAAAAAATATTATTTTGTTTTAAGTAAAACTGTAATAGAAAGATGGTGGAATGTACGAGACAGCGTCTTAAGATACAGAAAAAAACAAAAAGAACTTAACAAATATGGGGCTGGAACTTCAAATATAAAAAAATATATCTACTGTGATCAGCTACAATTTCTCATTAAAGTGACAGAAGAGAGACTAACAGATGATACTCTGTCAGACATAAATGCTAGCCAAGAAGACGATATACATGCTGCAGTAAAAGAAAACCTGAATCAACCTATAGCTGAAAAAGAAAAAAATGCAAATTTTAGGAAGCCGCAGTTAGAGTCTCGAAAGAGAAAGGCCGATCCAGTCGAGGAAAAGATGCTTCAGATATTAGAATAACCCACAAATCGTCATTTATCGTTTTTTAATTGGATTATTCCTTCACTTACTGGTTTCGACAAGGATGATATTATTAGTTTTCAAATCGGAGTCCTGCAACTAATATCTAATATTAAATAACAAAACAGAGCTAGGTAAGATCAACAGGTAGCTACAAATTCTCCACTACCGAACTTAGAGACTACCCAACGTACAGTCTTACAGACACCTACCCACTTTCCGGGAGCAATTACGGGACAAAAAAATGTACAGCCTTTAACAAGTATATGGTTTATGCAGCATATTTCCTCTACGCCCTCCTATGCCTATGCAGCAAGTCAATTTTCGGGAACAATTACGGAACAAAATAATTTACAGCATTCAGCAAGTGAAGGGTTCCAGCAGCACATTTCCTCTCCGCCCTCCTATGAATATTCAGAAAGTCAGTTACCGAGATCAACTACTTCTAGCATCTATTTCGCTGATTTATAAGTTTTTAATATACAGGGTGATTCAAAAGTACTTTGACAAACTTGGGGAGGTAATAGCCGACAATATTTTAAGATGAAAACTTCTTATAAACAGTGGTCATTGGCGACTTCGTTACGGAGATACAGGGTGTTGAAATGTTAAAAGAAATAGTAATAATTTTTAAATAACTCCTTAACAAGTTATTTTTTTGTGAAATTTAGTGAATTAAATAAGCATCTAATGGCAGTTATTTTTAAAATACAACACGTTCGTAAATTTAACCAGTGGCGTCGGTACAAAATGTTGGTATAATATTCTTTGTGAAAACTATGCTACACCACTGACTTATTTTATTTTAACTTTCTTCTTATGAATCCCCCCATCATTTACAACAAAAAAGATCACGTGTATTTTTTTGATACGAGGGACGGTTTAAGGGTAAATGATTATTTTATTTGACTATACACAAATATTAAAAAATGTGTTTTTAATTCAAAGATTTATTAAGGTTTAATTTAATTAAATAAATAAGTACGTTACAGAAATTAAATGATTTTTAAATAAATTGTTCGAAATGTCCACCTTCAGCCAAGATGCAGGCATCTAATCTCCTTTGCATGGAATCTCGTACGCGTGCTAAGATATCTGGTCTGTTTCTTATTACTTCAAAACCATCGATTATTCGGTTTCTTAGCACTTCTGGATTTTCGACTGGCGTTTTGTAAACGATTGACTTAAAATGTCCCCACAAATAAAAATCAAGGGGATTTAAATCTGGGGACCTTGGAGGCCACGGTTGATTTCGTTCCTCAACTCCCCTACCGATCCATCGATTTGGATAGATTTGATTTAGATGAGTCCTGGCCACTATGCTGAAATGAGCGGGAGCTCCGTCATGCATAAACCATATACGTATTCGAGTTTCTAAGGGTACATCCTCCAATAAGAGACGGTTCATTTTCCAAAAAGTGTCGGTACGTATCGCCATTAAGCCGAAGTGGAAGAAAAAAAGGTCCTATCAAGTAATCGCCAACTATTCCTCCCCAAACGTTTAATGAAAATTGGTACTGAGAATTTCGTTCACTAACTGCGTGGGAATTTTCCAACGACCAGATATGGTTATTGTGAAAGTTTGTAATCGTACTCTGAGAAAAATTTGCCTAGTCCGTAAAGAGTACATAATTTAAAAATTGGGGATTTTCAGCAAATTTTTCCAAAAACCACTGACACAAATTAATGCGCCGAGGAAAGTCCCTGGGTGAAAGAGCTTGTACCCTTTGAATGTGGTACGGATACAACTGCTGATCGTGCAGAATTCTCCAAATTGTGGCTTGGGTGGAATTGAGAGCATCAGCAATTATTCGGGTGCTTGTATCTGGATTTTCCGCTACAGCGTTTAAAAAAGCTTCTTCTAATTCTGGGGTTCAAGCTGTTCGTGGTCTTCCAGGAATGTCACGTGGCCTTGTAAAACTCCCCGTTTCAGCTAAACGGCGTTGAAGATTTGTAAATGTTGAAGCAGCAGGCAGTACTCGGTTAAGATATCGCTCCATCGGCAAGGCCATATACAAAATGCATGTCGGCTAAATGCGCATTATTTCTTAAATGATCCATAGTAGGTACCTTATAAACAATACTAATAATATCCAACCAAAAAAACCAAACTGAAGAAATAAACCACATTAGCAGCTAGCTTTCAAATATGTTTTAATTTATCGACAAATGCATTTCCAAAGCCGCCTTGTAAAAATACAAAGTATTAAAAAAGCTATACTAATAAATAAATAAATATGTATGCCACTAAGAACGTATTATACTTAGAAAATAGGCATCGTCAGATGCCTTCCTTAGGCATATACTTATTTAAAGAAAGATGTTTGTCCCTTTTCTTTCCGTCAGACCCAATCCTTGGACGCGTTTCGCCGTATTACAGCTCATCGGCAAGGCTATAGAGTCTGACGAAAAGGATTGGGTCTGACGGAAAGAAAAGGGACAAACATCTTTCTTTAATATCACGTTTTCGGTTCAAAGAAACCGACGATTGGCTTTCAGCGCCACCTGACATTAGATACCTGCTTATGCGGAATCCATTCCAGCGTTTGCTCTTCTCTAAGACCTCGCTGGTCTGGTTGGGTGGATAGCTCGATTGCTACGAGATGTCGCCACGTGTAACATCTCGCATATGTATTTATACTTATTTGTTTATTATTAAGTATGTATGTATTCGTTAAAATACTTTAGTAAATATTTGAGGGTATTGGTGAATTTAAGACACATTTTTCAATATTTGTGTAAAGTCAAATAAAATAATCATTTACCCTTAAACCGTTCCTCGTATCAAAAAAACACACGTGATCTTTTTTGTTGTAAATGAAGAGGGGGTTCATAAAATTAGAGCTAAAATAAAATAAGTCAGTGGTGTAGTATACTTTTCACAAAAAATATGATAGCAACATTTTGTACACGCCACAAATTTACGAACATGTTGAATTTTGAAAATAAATGTCCTTAGATGCTTATTTAACTCACTAAATTTTATAAAAAAAAATAACTCGTTAAGGAGTTATTTAAAAATTATTACTATTTCTTCTAACATTTCAACACCCTGTATCTCCGTAACGAAGTCGCCAAGGACCACTGTTTATAAGAACTTTTCATTTTAAAATATTGTCGGCTATTACCTCCCGAAGTTTGTCAAAGTACTTTTGAATCACCCTTTATATTTATGACCTCCTGTATTTCCTCCTCTTGTGTTTGTATAAGTTCGTTATGGTTGTATTACAACTCACCTCACTAATATAAGTATTAAAGGAGAAGCTATATTTGTTTGTTTACTTATTCGTTAGGAGCGCAATCACTGTTAAATGATTCCGATAATAACCTAAATGCAACTGATAACCCGGTTTAACACAATACACTTTCTGTCTCTAAATTCTTTCAAGGGAACTTATCCTACCTAATAAAAAAGCGAATATCAGCTAGTAAGTTAGAAATTTTACTCACCTAATGGAAACAGCTAACATTTGCACTGGTTAAATGAAATCCCTCATCACAGTATTCTGGCGCTGAAGACCGTACTTTAATTTGTTGTGCAGCTCATCAAAAGAAGAAACTGACATACGGAAATAGTTAAAAAACTTATCCCCGTTTTCTCGCAGGTCTTCAAACAATGTATAAAAAGCCCCTAGTTCTCTTTTTAAATTAATTGGATGCACCCAATAAACCCTTCGCCTTCTTTTTTTACGGCGGATCCTGCGATATAAAATGGCTAGTGCAATTATGCGTTGATGATCCATAGTGGGCGAAACAAACGAAACTAAAACACTTTTCTCTAATAAACAATATTCAAACCGGTTGCTAATCGGATAGGTGTAAAAATTACATAAGGTCGGATATCCGATGTCGGACTAGTGTGAAACAGTACTTAATGTACATGAACGTTGTACAAAGCTTCTTGAACTAGAGCTTAACTGAATTAAGCTCTGTGTGGCATGTCTCAGTGCAGAAGCTGGCAATGCCGGATTCAAGCGATTAGGAACACCTTTGTTGCAATGGCCACTTAAAAAAAGCGAAAGAGAAGAAAGTTTTATGAACTTAACCTTCATTAAAATAAAATATTTCTCGTCTCTTCCCTTGTGCTTGGTTTTATAGTTTTGTGGGTTTTGTGTTTTTAAACATAAGGGAAAATACGTACCTTCATGTCCTTTATAACTGGATTGAACAAGAAAATCTTGAAATATTATATTTATCTGTTCGTCTATATCGGAACATGGAAACGGACCCTATGGAATTAGCTACACTGAAAGCAACTCCCAAAAGATCTATTAACTACAGGCATTCTGAAGAAAGCCTGCTTATTTGCCTGACAAAGAAGTATAAACATATTATTTTAGAAAATAAAAGTCAGATACAAATGCCAACAGGCAAACGGTAAGTTGTTGACTAACAATTACAGACGAATTTAATTCACAAAAGCCAATTCTCACAGAAATGCACAATTGCCCAATTATTAAGAAAAAAATTTGAAAACCTAAAGAAAAGAACGAAAACAAAAATAGCTGAAGAAAAGTGCTACAGATATAAAACTGGAGGTGGCCCATATAAAGATTTTAAATTTACTGACGTAGATGAAACTGTGGTAGAACTGTTAGGGCAGACCGGCGTAGAGGGTCTACCGTCAGAATTTGGAGGTGACGCAGGTAAGGAATCCAAAGACATTTATTTTAGAAGCTATAGGTAAAATTATTTTGTTTTATTTACTATGGTGAAAGGACAATATTTAACACCACTGTTTTTGCAGTACCATAAAATGCCTTGCAGTAAACTGAAATTAGAGGGGAAAATAGGATAATTTTGAATATTGATGAGCATAATATTGTTGATATTGGTAAGTAGGTAAGGCCTAGTTTGTAAACTTTTAGACACATTTACCTAAATAATGTAGGCAACACTTTTTTACATTACAATGCCCTGTTAAGAGAAAAAATAAAAGTTATTCTATTCCATAATATTTATAATAAAATGAGCAACTATCTAACTGTTTTGCAGAGAACCACAAATTTGGTGAACTAACTGGAGAATTGGATTTTCAAATTATGAAAACATTATTTTCCAATATGACGATGAAGAGAAAGAAACTGAAGTATCAGGTTAGTTCAGGTTGGTTAAGTTAGTTAATGAATAAAAATAGAGTATTGAGGTCTGGTTTATCAATGCGGGGTTAGGTTAAAGTAACACCAAGTTAGGGGCAGTGGAGGGTTAATCTGTTTATCCACTCTCGAGTTAGCAGAAACACCGAGTTACATTCTGGGTTTATATAACCCACACTTTGAAGTTGGTGTTAGGGCCAATTGTATAGGTTTCATTTAATCTAGAGTTTAAACAGTTTAATCATAGGTTTAAGCTAAAGTTTAAACCAAAACTTGCAACTTGTTCCGTGTATACTTTCTAGTTAACACTATAGAAGTTTGACAATGACTGTTGACAGTCTCACATATTTTTGTTAATTTTAAACCTTGGATTTTTCTAATGTTTTGAGAAACGTTTTTAAACACGAAAATATTACTGCAATACTACAGTAGAATTAAACAAACAAAATTAAAAAAAAAACTGCCTTAATTTTAATACTATATTTAATAAAGATATCTTTGTAGGACTTTTATGCTATTTAATTCTGTTCTGCCATCATATTTTTTTTTCAAGGGAACATCTTTAATTTTTTTGACTCTGCACTTTATACCAAAGGTAGCTATTTTTTCTGTGACGAAAGTGAAAAGTTTTGCTTCATACAGAAACCTTTTTTGATCCTGTCTAAACACATTTAAGTACAGGCTTTTAGTTTAAAGTAAAAGTTTTTTTGGTAGGAGCAGAATTTATTTCACATTGTCCTTCACAAAGTGGGCTACATAGCGTATTATTTATTTAAATTAAATTAGCAAAATAATTATTTATTAAATTTTGCCGAATTAGATTTCAATTTCCCTGGGGTAGATTTTGAGCATGATCTTCTATATTATCCTCATTTTGAACACCATTGTCATCAAGTCGTGCTGAATCATCCGTAGCTAGTGCTATGTTATGAAGCAAGCAGCAATATTTGGGAAAGCTTGCAACTCCCTGAAACTCATTTTTAGTTGCTTCTAATTCTGCGTTGGTTTTTTATATATATGGTAATAAATGAGTTCCCCCCCCCCCCCCCCGATACATCAGCAACAACGCTTGATGCTGTTCCAGGATCTACGCCTCCAATATCTTCCACCACCCTCAGCATACTTCCTGTAGCATAGAATCGCAGTGTTACCAATAATTATATGTCAGGACTTTATAGCATGACTTCTAGAACACAAAAACCTGTTTTAGAATTTTACATAAAGTAAATTTTCTCCATACCTCGTTAACAGTCTGAGGTATACATGTTACATAAAATATACATTCTTGGTGTTCTACTTACTGTTCAGTAGGGTGGGCCGAAAGAGGCCAAAAATTTTTTTCCATTTATAGGGGGGTAGTTAAAAAAAGTTGTCTTTGCGGTGCATAAACTTATACAAAAAAGATGGGCACTGTCAAAAAAATTTTAGCCGCCCCCCTCCCCCTCTAAAGATTTTTTTTTTAACAACGATAGGGCCTGTGGGTAGTTACCAAGTCAAGCTAAGTACTCTCTATAACGCAGAAAAAAAATCTAAATACTTTACTTTCAGTTCTAACCGAGCCCCTTGCATGTAATATAGAAGACAAGGAGCGACGTTTCACTTAAGAATACACGTGTGCGACTCTTCGCTTAGTTTAAAACCCAAAGATGAACAAATTTTTAGTTTAAAAAAAAACTAACTTTGGATTTCAAATTAACTCAGAACTCACCACGAGGAGGTGGCCGCACATCGAGTTCCACCCACCCACCCACCCACTTTGTTGTTCTATACATATTTACCGTTTTCCTCTGGCTTTATAATATTCCGATTTACTTTCGAATTTTGGCAAATCTTTCCGGGCTTCCAGCTTGGCTCTTATGTAACCATCACGTGACTCATAACCGCAAACAGTTGATGAAGCTTCAGTAACAAGTTTAACCGTCCTTTCTACAGCCTGGGTGTGGCAGGGAAACGTATGCAACTGAATTTTTTCGCCACTCTGGAGGGCTTTCATGAGGTCCTCATCAACCATACTCATCGTTAAGGGTGGCTCTGAAATAATAGTTTGCGACCAGTCAATCATGTCTATACAGTGCGTCCATAAAGTCTTGCACAAATTCATTTAAAATTCAGGGGCTTACTTTTTTTAAAAACGCTCGGACACGTCAATTAGTACTTTTGTTTGCGCATTTTTTAACGTAAAATGTTTTTATATAGGGTGTCGCACGTATGAGGTATGAGGTCATCAAGGATTTTTTTTTAATGGAATATCAATTTTGAATTCTATGATGAACACTTAAAACTTTTTATATAACCAACCATACCTCTATAAATAGCGGCATCCGAAATATTGACGTTTGAAAACTTAAATTAAAGGTATAACAACATTTATTATCAACGATACTTATTTTGTTATAACTGATTGAAAATAAGTAAGTAGGCTATGGACGGCCATGATGCTATAAGCAGGTGTCATTGTTTCTATATTTTTAAGACGTCAAAGTTGATTTGTGAAATAATTAACGATTTTCAATTATGATAATGCCACATTATCTTAGTGAAAAAGATCGAATTACCATTTTAATAATGATTGGATACGGTGATCGAGTTCGTACGCATGAAGATGTACATAATTTATTTAATGCTACTCATCCAGAACATCAGATATCTAGATCGACTGTAAGTCGCATTGATAAAAAGTTTAGAGAAACTGGATCTGTTAAAGACAAACTGAGAACTGGAAGGCCAACAATTAACGGACAAATTAAGACAAATGTGTTACTTTCGGCCATAGAAAATCCGCATATAAATGTAAGAAGTCTAGGTGATCAATATAACATTGGAAAATCGAGTATTTCCAATATTTTTAATGCTGCAAAATATCATCCATATAAAGTCAGATTAGCCAACATAGTCCTGGAGCGCCTAAAACCAATTGCAGAAGACAGTATTGGAGACTATCAGTGCGGCTTCCGAAGAAGCAGATCAACAGTTGATCAAATTTTTACCATAAGGCAATTACTAGAAAAATTCTGGGAGTTCAATCGAGACGTACACCATCTTTTCGTGGACTTTAGACAAGCATACGACAGCATATTGCGTGTGAAACTATGGGATGCAATGGTGGAAATAGGAATTCCTAAGAAACTTGTAAACATAACCAGGATGTGTGTAAACGGTTCCCGAAGTAGAGTGCGAATCGGTGATGTACTTTCCGACCCTTTTGAGGTAAACAGCGGGCTTCGGCAGGGGGACGCGATATCTCCAATTTTATTCAACATTGCTCTCGACAAAGTAATAAGAACCGCTGAAATAAGCGTTGAACTTTTTGGTCGGGATGGCCCAAGACTATTGCTAGCCTTTGCCGATGATATCGACGTAGTGGGTAACTCCGTACTGACAGTGAAAGACCTCTTTTCGAGAGTAGAAACCCAGGCTGAGCAAATAGGGCTCAGAATAAACGAAGAAAAAACCAAGTATATGTACACCAGCAGAACGGAGCGTAGAGATAGAGTGGGCCAGAATGTCACCATGGGGGAATACAATTTCGAGAGGGTCGCAACTTCTAAGTATTTAGGAGCCACAATTGTCCAGGATAACAATCTGACGGAGGAAATTAAGGTACGAATTCAGAGTGGAAACAAATGTCTCTATGCACTGAAGTCAGTGCTAGCATCGAAAAACATCTCGCGAAGAACAAAAATCACAATTTATAAAACCGTCATACGACCGACTGTTATGTATGCTAGCGAAACCTGGACCCTAACCAAAGACAATGAACGGAAATTGAGAGTTTTTGAAAGAAAAGTCCTACGCAAGATTTTTGGGCCGCTACATAGCCCAGTAACACAACAGTACCGGATAAGAACCAACCAGGAAATATCAGATTTATACAAAGACCCAGATATTGTCAAAGAGATAAAGGCAAGAAGGCTGCAATGGGCGGGACATGTGCAAAGACAGCCTGACACACGGATGTTAAAATTGGCTTGGGAAGGAGCACCAATGGGACGAAGGCCTTTGGGGCGCCCCCGAATGAGGTGGCGTGACAACATCAGAGCGGACCTAAGGACCATTGGAATAGAATACGACCCAGCAGTGATGGAAGATCGGCAACAATGGAGGCGAATAGTACAGTCGGCCAAGACCCACCCCGGGTTGTAGAGCCATGGAGTAAGTAAGTAAGTCCATGAGTTAGCTGAAGATGACTTCGATCGCAGAACTGAATTTTGTGAGATCATGATGGCAAAGTGCGATGAAAATCCGGACTTCTCCAAATATATAATTTTTTCAGATGAAGCCACCTTCTATCTTTCTGGCCATGTTAATCGACAAAATGTTCGATACTGGTCAGACACAAACCCACATTGGATACAAACTTGCCATACACAACACCCTCAAAAAGTAAACGTCTGGGTAGGAATAGTGCAAAATCGAGTAGTTGGGCCATATTTTTTTGACCAAAATTTAACTGGGCAACTGTATCTAGAGTTTTTACAGAATCGTCTAATTCCCGACCTAATTGACTTATTTCCGGAAGATAATAATATAAATCAGTTGAATATTTTACTATGGTTCCAACAGGATGGGGCACCGCCACACTATGCTAGAGCGGTAAGAAATTATTTAGATGCCCTTTTTCCAAATAAATGGATTGGAAGAAGAGGAGCGATCGAATGGCCAGCTAGGTCGCCGGACCTGACCCCATTGGATTATTTTTTGTGGGGATACTTAAAATCAAAGGTGTACGTAGATAGACCAGAAAATTTGGATAGCCTGAAAGAAAGAATTTCGCTGGAAATGTCTAACATAACCGAGGATATGCTTCAGAATGTTAAAGAAGAGTTTTATTATCGTTTAGGATATTGTCAGCAAGTCAATGGCGGACAATTTCAGCATCTAATTAAATAACCTTTATATAAAATAAAAATATTTTTTTGTCGTGTAAAGTTTCTGTTTATTCAGTTTTTCCTGTATTCTAACGTTATTCAAATAAAATAGCATTGTTTCAATAAATGTTTTTAAAATAAATTTTCAAACGTCAATATTTCGGAAACCGTGATTTCCAGAGGTATGGTTGGTTATATAAAAAGTTTTAAGTGTTCATCATAGAATTCAAAATTGATATAATATACAGGGTGTTCCATTAAAAAAAATCCTTGATGACCTCATACCTCATACGTGCGACACCCTGTATAAAAACATTTTACGTTAAAAAATGCGCAAACAAAAGTACTAATTGACGTGTCCGGGCGTTTTTAAAAAAAGTAAATACCTGAATTTTAAATGAATTTGTGCAAGACTTTATGGACGCACTGTATAGTCGTCAGCTTCAAAATGAAGTTTGGGCACTTTAAAAATCCGCATAGTTTGGGAGGGATTTGAATTTTTTCTTACTTTCATAATTCTTCTTACGGCTAACTCCCTTATGTGTTGACGTTCATCAGTCATCATAGAAATTAAAATATTTTCTGGGTGCCCAAAATATGCATTATCTTGTAAAACTTTATATATAATTGTTTTAACATGTTCTGGAAATTGCCTAGATAGACGTATCATGTCCCACAAATGTCGAGCTCCATGTTGAACTAATGGCTGTGACTTTATTTTAAACCACATGGGCGCGTAAAATTTCGTTATAAACTCGGCTAGAATTTGCAAATTTTCGGAGGGATTTGAGGTAGAAATATAAAGTCTGAGGATCCTGTTAGCGGTGGTCAACCAACGGGAGTGCGCTATTTTACCCGGATTTTTCTTGACTACGCTGTCACATGTTCCACTTTTTATAGCCTCGCATATTAGATATAAATATTTTTGGTCGGTGCTAAGGTCATTTTTGTCTATTTCCGGCAAGTCCGTGTCAATTGTTTGAAAATTTACGATCGGTTTTAGTTCACAGTCAATAAGTAACTTGCCGATAGGTCCAGAAAAGCCATACGGACCTTTTCTATGACCATCTAAATTTTCTAAAAGATGGCGAAGCGGCAATTCATTCAAATGTAATAGACATATGCTCCACTGCAAAGGTTTTTCTAGAGATGTTTCGGTAAGACGTATCACTCCGCCTTTCCAACCGGTATTTACATTTGTGCCATCACATCCGATTACCTGAAGCTCTTGTATTTTGACACTATAGTCTCTTAAATACTTCATTATCGCATTAGATATGTCAATTGCTTTTACAGGAGGAAATAAAGACAAATGCCCAAATTATTTACTGTCAGGTTCTTCGATCAGTGAAATATGTTCTTCGGACCGAACTAGGCGTTTACCTTCCTGATATACGAATGTCTTGTCTTTACGATCATCAAAGTATAATCCTTTTATGTTGATCTGGTCGGAAGATCTACTTTCTGCTAATTGTTTCCTATTTTTTTCTCTTTCCCTACGAATTTTATTTCTGTCAATGACTTTGGAAGTGTCGCCCATAGAAACTATGTTTATGTCTTCTAACACAGCTGTTGTAATTTTTGCGACAACTCGACTTGAAGCACCCGTTAAGTCGGCCATTTTGGCTGTTTGAGTTAGTGGTATTCTCATCTGTAAAGAGACTTTCTCTAGCTTGGGTCGCTTTGTCTTTAAAGAAGGAGGACATTCAAAGTCTACGTCGCTGTCATATGAACTTCTGAGATCGGTACTCGGAGACGGAAACTGTTCTTGAACTTCTGGTTTAAGAGATGCGTCGCTAACACCTGACTTGGGGCTTCTTGTTTCTCTGTTGACTCCTTTTACATGTATCCTGCAGTATTTAGCTTGCCTTTCCAACTTGTCTTGGAGTTTTTTGGTTATCACAGGATCAACTGGTCCAATTACCATTTTCCGTTCATTTCTTTGATCAATAATGAATGACGGTTCAATTTCAGGTACCTTTTTTTCCTTAGGACAATTACAGTTTTGAAAATTGGAGTATTTGCAGCTGCAAATATCAAACATTTTTTGGGCACTGGTTTTAAAGGTTTTTAGTTTTTTACTTAAAAATGTTGTGTCCCGTGATTTCAGAGGTTTAGTTATATATTTATACTTGGCGTGATACGCTAAAATCTTATCTACAATTCTTTTATGTGTCAAAATTGGAAGCGAAGCACGTTGCCACACAATCTTAAGTTTTTCTGCCACTGCACTGGCCACATTATTTGAAGGCGGCTCTTTGCTTCCTTCACCTTTTAACTGGAGACGAACGCTTTCATAGCAAAGTAGCACTTGTTGGTAGGTTGGGAGAATATTTACTGTTTCAGGATTTAAATCCGTCACTGTTCCAAACACGTAAATATAAGAACTAGCTCTAGTTTTTTTTACTTACAGATTAGACATTTTTAAGCGCAAACAAACAATAGCTCACAAAATACAATAGAAGCTTTTAAAACACTTTTAAATACGTCTACTAACGACCTAACCGCGTTTCAGACTGAAGACTGGAGACAAAGGCGACGTGGTAGGGTTGTTACCGATACCTCGATACTATCGAATTATCGATGCGTTGATGTCGATACTAAATTGCCGATACTAGCGTGGTATCGATAGTTACCATAAAATATCGTATCGTATTGCATATTGTGTTTCTGTTCCGTAAACCCACACCTATTAGAATTGCATTGCTTAAAAGTGGTACATTTCAAGCAATGAAGCTAAAGGGGCGCGGTTAAAACCTTATGTACCGTGTCCAGATTTTTTTACTGTACTATAAAGAGTGCTTGGCTTGACTTGGTAACTACCTATAGTAACTTTTATTATTTAAAAAAATTAATTTCTTAACAGGGGGAGGGGGGCGGCTAAAATTTTTTTGACATTCTCCATCTTTTTTGTACAAGTTTATGCATCGCTAAGACAACTTTTTTTCACTACCCCCTCACGAAAATAATAAAAAAAAAATTTCGGCCCACCCTACTGTTCAGTGTTCCTCTGTAGCTGGAGACCAATTCGTTGGAGCAACTCTCTACTGAGGCTTATGATATTCTAAATAGGTTTACAAATTCTTGATCTATCAACAAATTCATATGGATCCGCGGTCTAAAGACTGGAGCTCTTCTCCGATTTTCATTTATATTAATTACGTCTTCATTAAAAATAGCAACAACTAAAAGTTTTAAAAAGGCAAAAAAAAAACACAAGAATGTGAAGCTTGAAGTTTAACTGGTGTTCACTCTGTCAGTTGATAATTAAACTCCAGATGGTTGTTACGTTGGGTATACAAAGGATATTTGACACGAAAATACTATTAATCGTAGCTTGCAGTTTAAACGAAACCTATACAACTGGCCCAAGGTTATCGTTTTGACGGTTTTGACACACCATAATTAACCTAACTTTCCGTTCCAGCTGTCAGCAGCACCATTTTAATTTTTTCTGTAAGAAATATTTATAAATTTGGGAATTGACTATGGAAGCATTTGAACTGTTGGGCGATGAGGATGAAGATGTTTTACAGCTTTTAGAATATCGCAGAAGGCTATATGTAGGGGAGAGGGCCCTAAGATGACGAAGTAGGTAAGATGAAGAATCGGCTATAAATAATACCCTCTCTCTCTCTTTGCGCGGAAAATATGATGTGAAACGTTCGTTATGCACGTGCGCCCTACAAGGTTTCTTTCACTTCGGCCTCGAGACGGTAAAGCCCGCTACTCACTATTCGTTACTTCATCAATTCGTCGCAGTAATTCACGAAGTATTGCCAAAGAGGATAGGACAAATAGAGTTGTCACTTCTATGAGTGTCCCTATGGGAGCATTTTCGTTTTTTATGTTTTAATGCGCATTGCGCAGTAAGCTTTCGCGATCAGCTGAGTGCCGGGGACTAGTCGGACCACGAAATGCAAGGTTGTAGCGGCCCATATACCGCAATATAAAAATATAACAACTCAGATTATCGAGTCATGATTTTTTTTATTATTGTACTGATATATGAAGTTATTAGTTATATATATATATACTCTTTTATACCTTAAAACCCAAAATATAAAACAAGATGCATGTTTATACAATTTAATTTCTTTCATAAAGTAATTATTAAGACAAAAATCCCTTTTAGTATAACTAATCAAAGTAATGATATTTCTTTATTTTTGAAAGTAGGTACCTACCAGTGGCGCAGCAATGGGGGGGGGGGTTGATTAAACCCCAGAGACCAAATAAATGTTTCCAACATGATGTCACCCCCCCCCCCTCATCTATTCTTGGCTGCGCCTCTGGTACCTTTATATACTAAATAATACTGCTATATAGGCTTTCACAAATTAATGGTAAAAGCTTGAAAGCAAGTAAAACAAAATTTTGACTATTTTAAACATTTAATAATACAATGAAGAAGTGAAAAGTTGCTAACCATAAAACACTTTATGCGAAATAAAATGTATTTATTTACTCTCGGCAGTGACTTAACAGTCTTAACACTCAGAATATTTTCCCTTTAATACCTTTTTTCAGAGAAAACTTTCAAACAAAAAACACGTTTATTGCTGCAAGTGATACATTAGTTTTTAGTCTCTAAAACCTAAACATAAATTTCATTTTATTTGCTAGATTACTTGAAATAAAAATTATCATAAAACTTAAAATATATACCTAATGTAATACAACACAGTAAGACTATAACAGAATAGAAAAAGCGAACCTTATCCCATACATAGGGAACAATATTGTCATTATGTGTCTAAAACTAAATAATAAATTTACAATGATAAAAAAGTTAAATAAGGATTAGTTAACATGTCTAAGAATATACTTACATAAATCTACAAATTTGGTACAATAGTTAGTTTATAATTTTTCTCTCTGCTTTTTGAGGTTGCTAAATCACGATTGAAAAATTTGAGAGAAATAAAAAATTTCCTTTAGGACTGCCTGATTTTTTTGCATTTATGTTGGCTTCAAATATATTGCAAAACCCTCAGAAAAATACTCTTGACAAAACTTTAGGACATCTTCCTTCAAAGGCACTTTCTTTTTACTACCACTTGTCCCTAAGTCAAGTTTCCTTGGAGTATCGTGAGATAGTGAAAGGTGTCTGGGTTCCTGTATCTGGAATAAAGGCGTTTTTGTAAAATACAAATTATTTATTTAAGTTTGTAACAGCGAACAGAGGAATTGAAGATTGTCCATTGTCATAATTATCATTATGATTTGCGTTATAAATGTTTTATTATTATTAAGTTTAATGACAGGGTAGTAAGTTAAACTGTTAACAATTTAGTGTGTCTCATTTTAAGAACCCCATCTTAGGGTTAAAATTAAAAAATATATAATATATTTTTACAAAATTGTGACGGTACTGTGTAAAATGTAAATAAAATTGTAATTTAACATTTTTCTCTTATATACAATAATATAGGTAGTTAAAAAAACACTTACGGTCTGTAGAAGGACCTGGAAGAGATTTTTCAATAATTCTCAACTGTTTTACTGCAGTTCTCTGTAGTTCAGACATACTCGTAGAAGTAGATGGCATAAGTGAAATCTGTAACCAGGAAAACTATAACAATTTTAAACAAACAGATATTGAATGGTACAGTATTCATTGAATACTGAAATAGTACATAGTATGTATTTTACTAAATATAGTGAGGACTTTACCCGCATTGTTTTCTTCTGGTCCTGGTATAATATCTGCAGGCTCAACATCTTTAAGAACTTCAATTTGTACAACTGAATAACTAGTTGTTGTAGCTGGAGACTCTACAAAAACAATCAGTAAGTATAATAAGTAATGTATGAAAAGCAATAGAAATGTTATTGTTATTAAATAACAACTTTTTTTTATTTTGCCCAGATAAATAATGCCTTTTAATATGACTTCTTACCTTTAAATGTAAAAAGGGTTGGTATGGCTGTTTTTATTAACCAGTTTTTAAGTAAATACTTTGGAAACATGGAATCCCTAAAGTGAACACTAAACACTTGCTAGATTTCATGTAACTCTTCAGCAGGTAGGTGGTTAAGGTCAGATCGTTGACAAATATTCAACCATATTAAACATCTAAAAAAAATGGACAATTCTTAAATAGTATGAAATCATTCTTACGAATGTTTTTTTAATGTTTACCATATTGGGACTAAAATATATACTTAGTTACTTAGGTAATAACAGGCACTTGTTAAATAACACAAGATTAATAGAATAAATGAGCTTTATAGTGGGGTAGATATAATTATCTGGTCAATGAATACAACAATATTTATGTATCGGTTTATGCAAGCCTGCGAGGGGTACACCACCTAAATTGATAGTACCTACCTACTTATCAATTTTCATGTTTTCTATTACTATTCGATTTCTAAGCAAGCTTTGTATAGTGTTAAGACACACCTAGTACATGCATTACACAAACGCAAATACCTTATTTTTATTGATTAACCAATAAAAACTGTATCCTACTTTAAATTAAAGTTAATGAGGGAGTTAAAATAAATATTATTATTCTTGACCAAACCGGCGAAAATGTGAAATCTAATTTAAACTTACCTAGAGTCCTTAGGTATTCAAAAAAAGTTAACACCTTTATCCTGAAGGTGTGTAAACAACCCCTTACTATACACTTTCCTACTCTCATCTTGCTTGGGACACCAAAATATCAGGAGAAATGAAAGGAGAGTCTCTGTACACAAAACACTGTTACATAAAATTAATGAAATGTTTTAAGATTAACAAATATTTCAATAAAACACACTTGACAAACAAAGTAAACAAAGCTCACAAATATGGCGTCGCCTACAGAACGACGACTGCCGCTCGCTACGTAAAATAATCGATCAACCGGTCCTGCTGCAAGTGCGCATTAAACCGAAAATTTTGATAATGCGCATCGGAAGAATAGGATAGCGATATATTCCACAAAACGTCATGAGTGAAACCCCTATGGTATTGCTTAGTGAGTATGATGCGCTGCGCCGATGCGATTCGTTGTGCGGCGCTCGGGCAGACTTCGCCCAGATGTCGGTATTTGGGCGAATCATCAAAGGGAAAATGAACGATGCGACGAAGTCGAACGCGTTCGGTCTCAGATCTCTCATTCGCGAATCATTCGTTGAGGAAAGCAGTCGTCGTGTGTGTGTTTACTTCAAAATTGAATGGAATGACGATATTGTTTTTAAATTTATACAAAAAATACAATTGTATCCATCATTATGGAATCCAGGAGACAAAAATAAAAGAAATCGGAATAAGGTGCATGATGCTTTCAAAACCATTGCTGAAGAAATGGGAACTGAGAACATCGATGAATTAAAAAAGAAAAAAGAAAGTCTTTTTCAAACTTACCGAGGCTACAGGAGAAAGGTATTCTGTAGCCAAAAATCGGGAGCAGGGACAGGCGACATATATACACCAACATGGCCGCCATAATAATTTTTAAATAACTTTTTACACGGGATATACACTACGAAAGGAAAAGTTGACACGTTGGTAAGTAAAAACAACTTATGTGATTTTTTTGTTTATTTGCAGGTTGAAACAAACGAATTAAAATATACAGGGTTTTCTACACAAATTTGTTTTTGAGTCGCCCTGTGTATATGACATTATCATAAAAAAACGGAAACTAATTTGTTTTAAACGTTGCGTTCTCACAGTATAGTAGATAAACTAGTATTCATTCTGCCACGAAACTTGGCCTGTTGTTGAAAAATAGTTTGCAAATTCGAGTCGAACTTTTTCTGCGTCACTTTTAGGTTTCCTAGCAATCCTTTTTAATGGCTTAAATGATGTCATTCCGTCATTATCATTTCTCCACGATCCAGCAACAAAATTTCCCTCCACCTCTACGTCAAATGTTCCAGGTTTGTAACTGTTTTGTGAGGTCTTGCTCCTGCGCAAAAAATTATGCAAAAGTGCACAAGTGTGTACAATTACATTTGCCTTTGCTGGAGCATATGGGTGTTCTAAAAATGCGAAATACCGATGCCATAATTCCAAAGACATTTTCAATCATTTTTCGTGCTCTGGACAGTCTGTAGTTATACAGGGTGTCCAAGATAAGAATGGTATAGCATTGGAATCTTGGAAACGGTAGGAATTAGAATGTTGGTTAAATTAGGAAAAAGTTGCACAATTTAAATACCTTTTATATGGTGTTTGCAAAACTAAACTATCTTTAACCGATTTCGATATTTAAAAAAAAAATATTTTTTGCTGTATTATTTTTTATTCATTTGTTGCATTATTTTAACAGATATAAAAAAATCAAAATTACTTTTTTATTGTCACCTTTTAAGCTGAACAAGATAGCGTTTACAGATTTTCAGTACGACGTTTCGTTTTCGAAAAAACATCCTCAACTTTCTTTTTTTAAATACGGTCCTGTGTTTTTCTTTTTAATCGAAGGCTATTTTGAACTCTAAAATAACTGATTTATCTCTTGAACAAATTTTCAGCTTTTTCTCTATCATAGATTTTTATTATGTAACGAATAAAATCCTCATATCATAAGACCGTACAATAAACATAGTGGGCTTTGAAACAAACGTTCGTCTTTCTTGACAACTTACTTCTGTCATAAATACAAAATTTAATTAGGTACGAGGTCTTTCACTTCGTTTAAAAATGGTTTACATTTCTCTTTTGAGGAAAAGTTTGGTATGTTAGAGTGTTACATTTTATGCCATAGAAATACTCGAGAAGCTGAGCAAATGTATTTAAATAATTACCCAGAGAAATTACAACCAAATAAAAAGATGTTTGGAAGAATTGTTGCCAATTTATTGCAGTATGGGTCATTTAATAAAGCAGTTGTTACTAGAAACAAACCATGTAATGAGGAAATTCAAAAGAATGTGGCATTAGCTGTAACGGAAGACCCTACAACATCAGTTAGAAACATTGAGAAAGTAAGTGGAACGCCAAAATCTACTGCACATTTTATTTTGCGTAAGAACAAATATCACCCGTACAAATTTCGAATCTGCCAAGAACTAAAACCGGGAGACGACATAAGGCGAAGGGTATTTTGCGAATGGTACACTAGGCAATGTCAAAACGACGAAAATTTCGTCAATAAAATTTTATTTTCTGATGAAAGTATGATAACCAGCAACGGAATCTGTAACAGAAGAAATAAGCATTATTCGTCCACAGAAAATCCACGGTTGTACAAAATGGCTAGACACCAACATCGTTTTGGTTTCAAAATGTGGGTAGGAATTTTGGGAACAAAGATAATTGGGCCAATTTTTTACCACGGAACACTAAATTCGGAGCGGTATCGAAATTTACTGCAGCATAATTTGGAAGAATGGTTCTATAACAACTTACCACTAGCAGAAATCAATAACTTTTGGTTTCAACAAGATGGGACCCCCGCTCATAATTCGAGAATTGTCCAAGAATATTTAACAGATAGATTTCCTGACAGATGGATAGGTACGCGTTCAGCTGTTTCTTGGCCTGCACGATCACCTGATCTAACTCCTTTGGTCTTTTATCTCTGGGGGTACATCAAAAAACTATGTGCACCAACGTAATTTTCAAACGAAGGAAGAATTGCGTCAACTGGTTTTAGAAGCATTTCAAACGATTACCCCAGATGTACTTAACAATGTTTCGAATTCCACAGTTAGACGATGTTACCTATGCTTAGAAAATAATGGATTTATTTGAACACTGTTTGTAATTAAGTTCTAATTTGGTATTATGTTAATAAATGTTTTTCGAGCATTCAGTGTCGAACTATGGAGATTTTTCTTGAATATTTTTAAACGATAGCTAAAAAGCTGAAAATATGTTTAAACCAATGCAAGTGGTACATTAGTTATTTTAGAGTTCAAAATAGCCTTCGATAAAAAAAAAAAAAACACAGGACCATATTTAATAGAAGAAAGTTGAGGATGTTTTTTCGAAAACGAAACGTCATACTGAAAATCTGTAAACGTTATCTTGTTCAGCTTAAAAAGTGACAAAAAAAAGTATTTTTCATTTTATATATATCTGTTAAAATAATGCAACAGATAAATAAAAAATAATACAGCAAAAAATTAATTGTTTTTAAATATCGAAATCGGTTAAAGATAGTTTAATTTTGCAAACACTTTGTAAAAGGTATTTAAATTGTGCAACTTTTTCCTAATTTAACGAACATTGTAATTCCTACCGTTTCCAAGATTCCAATGCTATCCCGTTCTTATCTTGGACACACTGTATATTTATTTCAAAGAACCTTTATCATGTATTCCCGGATAAGGCACCATTATATCATTTTTTAGGGGAAAGGCATTGTCACCTACTGTAACATATGGTAAAACTTTATTAGTATTTGTTATAACATCGTCGGGGGGAAAATTGATTGTGCCCATTTCCATATGCTGGGATAGTTTACATTTGTAAAAGACTCCTCCGTCTGACATTCGACCGGGTGATCCAATATTAGCATATGTTATACAGTAATCGGCGTTACATAATTCCATTAAATTTATGCTAAATGTCGATTTATAATTGAAATATTCACTACCACTATTTACTGGTGCTTGTACAATCACATGCTTCCCGTCAATGGCTCCGCAACAGTGTGGAAAATGCCAACGTTCCTCAAATAACTGCGCAATTTTTTTCCATTCTGCAGGCGATTGTGAAGTCTGAAATAATAAATATTTTTTTGTAGGATAATTTAGATGGTAATGAAGACCTAAACAAAGATGATAAGGAAAGATCAGATAATGATAATGAGACATCACAAATAGATTTTAATGAAAATAAGGAAACTGAAGAGCTTTCTATCAATGAAAGTATCGAAGAAAAGAACCAGTCTCCGAAACGACCAGCAAAGCGAAGTAGTGTGAAGCGACCAAGGAAGAAGCACGATCGTGCAGATATGACATTCAATGAGCTTTTAGCAATCAAGAAAAAAATAGTTACAAGAAATTCCAGCTGTGTGAGTCGAGATGAGTGCACCGTATATGGCGAACTCCTTGCCATAAAGTTACGAAAGCTGGATGGACGTACACAACGCTTAGCTATGCACAAAATAGATAATATCATGTTTGATCTGGCTATCGATTCATCGATGTTACTGTCACCCAGGTCTCACTCTTCCCATTCATTCCATGTTATTACCACACCTCTGCCTTCACCTGGCTCTTCATGTGCACAGTATTCCCCTCAATCACAGCCTGTTATTGCCACACCTCTGCCTTCTCCTTGCTCTTCATGTGCACAGTATCCCCCTCAATCACAGCCGACATCCAGTTTTTATGAACAGTCGAACAGTCGCTACATTACTCTGCAGCCACCTTCCGCAGTAAATGAAGCTTCACAGCAGCAATTCTCTCTAATATTGCAATCTAACTTACAGGATATTTTTCAAACACAAAACTGTCAGTCTACAAATTACACCAATGAGCAATCCCAATGTTTAGCGGAACCTGAAGATGATATATCTCACTGATCTCAGTAAACCTGGTTCATGTTATTTTTTTTTGGTATTGGTTAATACTTAGAATTATTAATATATATTTTTTTCTTTAAAACTTTTTTCATTATTTTCATAACATCTATCATGTTGTCCATTTAAATGTTTTTATAATAAAATAATAAATATACTCACCTTTGCTCTGATAGTGCAATAACAAGTTCTTGACATACTTCTGGCACTATCACCGATATTATTTGGGGAAAAATTTGAAGAGGAAACTTAAGCTTTGATACGGCTGGTCTTTCTTTTGCTGGTATGGATAACCTGAATTTTGTGTCCTTTTTCTGTATTTGGGGACCAATTTTATTCAACAGCAACTCAAAGTCTTCATAACAGATCCTGCAAAAGTTATGAAATTTGTCAGACGGTTCCTTAAGCATATCCACGATCATGGTAGTACAGTTGTACCTACAAATGGGAAATACATAAATCAGTTCGTACAAATTTGCCTTTAACTTCAGTTGCAATGCGTTTAATTAATAATAAAAGATGTATACTTACCGAGATCTGCTTTTATATAAAGACTGGGTCCACCATCTTCTTTTTTTTTTCTCCTTTTATTTGAATTCGAAATAACCACATAACAAGCTTGAGCTGCAGCGAGAAGAAGCAGGTCTTCTTCTTCACAATTCATTTTTACTAACGACAATAAAAAAAAACACAAAATGTTTGTTTTAAACAGTAGATAACCGTAGTAAACTTGACCAGTATATTTTTATTCTGACATTGAAGTTTTTTGGTCGCACTTCGCACAATGGACGAATTTCCATGCATCATCGAAGCGAAGTGAATCAATGCATAATGAGTAGGATGTAATGCGTCGGATGGTCGAAGCGCGAATTGACGAAATGAACCGACGAATCGCATTAACGAAACGAATCAACGAATAGTGAGTAGCCGGCTTTAGTCTGTCCGCAACAAGTGAATAAGGTGCAGCGTCGTGCTTCGTTATAATTTTAGTGGCTTAAAAAATAACGTCTGCATTTTTGTAGGTAAGTTCAATCTTAAAACTTTTTGTTGCTAAATGTTTATTAGTGTGTTTGGCATCATCTGTGATATTTTCACAAACACTAAATTCACGTTTTTCTTTGTTTTGATTTTTTAAATTTTAACTGTGATGGGGCTAAGTTGACGAAAAACAAAGTAGCTAAGATGGCGAATTCGTCATCTTACCCACTTCCATAAAATATGATGTTTGTTGGTTAATAAATTATTTACACACAATTTTAGATCATAAAATATGGGAAGAGTGTACAAGCGCAAAACGAAACGACAATCATGAAGTAAAGAGAACATGTGAATTGCCATAAATGAGGTTAGACAAAACAGCAAAAGCGTAAATAAATTCCGTGGCAAAAGCATATAATCTCCCGGAACCAACTCTTAGAAGATATCTGAAGCAGGATACTGAGGAAGTACGGTTAAAATCACCCCTAAAACAATATATTGTTAAAAACAATGATTAGTCTTTATTTTCAGGAATTTCCTTGCCATGCTGGTCGATTCAAGAGCACGTTTTCTGATGTGGAATTAGAAGAACTACGAGAGTACATTATCAATATTGATAAACGGGCATTTAGACTAACCAAGGAGCAATTCAGCACGATAATTTATGATTTTGCGCAAAAACGTCACATTTCACACAGATTTAACACAAACGAGAAGAAAGCTGGACCACACTTTGTTGAGTGGTTTATGCGGAAATACATCTTTTCCCTACGAAAGCCAGAATCGACCTCGATAGCTAGACTTATGGGATTTAATCGCCAAAGTGTTTCCAATTTTTTAACGCACTTAAGGAACTCAAAGAAAAATATAATTTCCAACCCAATCAAATTTACTACGTAGATGAAACCGATGTATCAACAGTTGCCACAAAAAATCGCAGGATAATTACCCCAAAAGGCAAGCGAAGAGTAATTAAGATATCTTCTGCGGAACGAGGAACTAATGTGACTGCAAGTGTGACATTTATTCCCCCTTTCTTAATTTTCCCTAGAGTTAGAATGCAACCAGCCTGCATGAACAACACACCTGCTGGATTTGCAGGTGTTGCACATGATACCGGATGGATGACATCTGCAATTTTTTTAAAATACCTGGAACATTTTATCCAATACGCTCGTCTTAGCGAAAACAACAGAGTTCTGCTAATAATGGATAACTATGCAAGCCATGTAACCTTTGAAGCTGTAACATTGTGCAGGGAAAATTATATTTCTCTCTTGGGATTTCCCGCACACACCAGTCACAGAATGCAACCATTGGATGTGTCTGTGTATGGCCCCTTAAAAACAGCATATAGTAGCGCTTGTGATGACTTTTTGACAAACTATCCTGGAAAAGCCATTACACTGAGTGACATTGCCTCAATCTTTGGAAAGGCCTATTTAAAAGTAGCAACAGTCGCGAATGCTATAAACGGGTTTCGGGCAACTGACGTAGAGCCGTTTGATTCTGACATTTTTACATTGACTTTGAAACTGCACAAACGACAGAAAGGGAACTTGACGCTGAACCAAAGTTAATTGAGGAAACTTATCAAACCGAGAGATTGCCATCGAAACTAAGTCTATTGGATTCTACAGCAAGCACTAAACCTGTGCCTACCACATCTGGTCTTGAGCGTATGCCAGAGTCAGTAACTCCCAACAAAGAGCAAATGGAGGCAGCTAATATTGAAAAAAACATTAGAAACTCCTGATAAACCATGCCAGAGCCAGACAATCTAGTTGGGATTACCTCCTTTGCCTAAAGCAAACAT
The DNA here is from genome assembly GCA_963920685.1 of Polydrusus tereticollis. Lineage (NCBI taxonomy): Eukaryota > Metazoa > Arthropoda > Insecta > Coleoptera > Curculionidae > Polydrusus > Polydrusus tereticollis. The sequence goes on from OY987332.1 coordinate 86,918,871, forward strand.
GCAGAACAGACGTTGTAGAAAAAAGCTGCCATCACTTATAATTCCTAGCACGCCCGTTAAAGATGCTTTAGAACAAAAGCACAGTGAAAAACTTGAAAAAGAAAAAAAAACAAATGAAAGGCCCGTCGAAGAAAAAAATAAAAAAAATCAGCAGCCAATCGGTTCAAGAAAAAAATAGTAAAGCAAATAAACAAAATAAAAGCAGAAGTATAAAGCGCCAAGTGTTTAAGTCATCTGATTCATCTGAGAATTCCGTAGATGTAGCTGTGGTGGATAGTATTGATGACATGGACGAAGAGGTTAAAGAAGATGACAGACTGTGCATATTTTGTGAAGATGAGAGCAAAAATAATGAGCTTTGGTTTTGTTGTAATAAATGCACCAAGTGGGCACACGCAGAATGCACTGGACTTAATTTTAAAGAAGCAAAAGACAAAGTGTGGGTGTGCGATTTTTGTCGTGATTAAAATTAAGTCATAATTTAAAATTTTTTGTTCGCCCTTGGCTTTTTTTAATACTTTTGACTTTCCTTGTTTTTGGTGCTTGTTTATTTAAAAAAAAATCATTAAAATGTTTAATTGTATTGTTTTATTGTCTTTTTACCATATTCGTCAACTTACCCACATACGTTCGTCATATTGTCAGCAAAGGCGGGTAAGATGACGATAATTACATTTTTTTCCCAAAAAAAAAATTACCAGCCACAAAGTGCAAATTTGAATTAAAACATTCAAATATTATATATAAGTCACTTAAATATTATATGCCCTGCTTTAAAAAAACATTTATTGGTAAGAAAATAGTTTTAATTGGACCGCAAACCTTACTAATAACCTCCCCTACTTAAGCCGCGTGTGAATTATTTGGAGTCTTATGATGACCACGACTTTTTTGTAAGATTCAGACTAAGAAAGAAAACTGTTCTGTATATCTTAACATTAATAGAACATCAAATTGAAACCCCTACTGACAGGCAAGTTTATAAATGTTATTTTTGCTTGGTGCTTGGCTTTCTTAGGCAGTGCGCGCGCACAGGCGCACTTATTGACGAGCCGCCCCTGATATCGCCATACAATCTCCTGGTAGGAACCTAAATTATATTGTAAATTATTAATTACTTCTGATCTAGACATTTTCTCAATATTAGGTACCTATAGAAATATTTTTGACAACGCTGAATAATATATTTTAAATTACTAAAATATTTAATTGAATAATAGAATGCAATAAATTGTAGAAGGAAATCATGCTGAGCTGTTTAGAAACAGAAAAGGACGGTTTTCGATAAATGTATAAACAGTTTCAGATATAAATTTAAAAATTCTTACATAGTTGCCAGATGGCCCGAATCTGTTCATGACCAAACGATATATGATAATTCAACGCTGAGACGTCGCCTCGAACGAGATGGAGAATTTGGTAAAAGTCTGGTGATAGCAGACTCTGGTTATACAAATACAGCTCATATAATAACCCCACTTATTGAAGCTAATACACCAGCTGAACAACTTTATAATGAATAAGATAAGTCATCTCTTATGCCGTGTTAGATATCTAAACGAGTGCAACATTTTACCACATTTCAATGCACATTTTCTGCAGTTTTAAATAATATTGCTATTGATAATAGAGAGGAGGTGTAAATTATTTAGGTGATGATGCTGACCCTGAACCGTTAAATAAAGAAAATATTGATAATGCCAGGAATTACTTAGTAAATAATTACTTTCAAAGATTTGTCAGAGATTAAGGATCTCATGTGGTTTTAAATTCATTTTGGCTTGTTATATACACTAAAATTTGTATTAAGAATTTGGTGCATTAAACAAAACTAAATGTTTCAAATAATTCTTAAGGAGTTTTATTAATATAATATTATCCCTCTACACAAATAAAAAAGTTTTTATCACAAGAGGAAGTAATAGCTATTAGTCAAAACTTCATCTTGCATAATACTAAAACTAGCATCATATCATAAGGCAAAAACAGCTAATACATAATAATAATAAAATACATAATAACTGGTAACACTACTAATATAGAAACAGAGCTATGGAAACTTTAATATTTATTTAAATATTTTATTCAAATAAATTTTGGCATGTTTATAAGTGTTCTTAAATAATACATTTTAGATTCAATAATATTCAGCTACCTATATCATGAATATTTAAAAAACTGAAAGCTGAAATTATTATGTTTTAGATCTCTATCAAAATTCAAAAGTTACAGTTCCAGTTAGTAAAATTTCTTTTTTCCTTTTTAAAATATCTATTCGGGCTCTTCTCTTTAAAATATCTCTCTGTTGCTATCTTCTTGACTTGTAGGTTCACACTCTTCATCTTCCATGTTTCCTAGTGTTTCATTCTTGTCTTCCTTGGGGCTTTCTATATTATAAAGTAGCAATTATTAGAAAATTGCTTTAAAAACACTAAGAGAACACCGAAAAAAGCACTTCATTTTAGCTTACCAATAGTATTGTTTATTTATTGATGTAGGTAGACCTTGATTTTTTTCTGTTTATTATCCCTAAAGGGCTGTATTTTACCTCCAGGCACTTGCTTGCCATTAGTGTTAAATATCATTGTTTTGACCTTGCCCTATATGTTAACTAATTAACTTTACATGGGAAACTGACTTGCAAACGTTTCTTAGTTGTCTTAATACCAGAATTTGAAAGTGTTTCCTTGTCTCTTTCAATAATAAGAGAATGTCTTGATGAATCTGCCGTCAGCTTATCACTTTTTCTCTTCCAACCTTTAAAAGACTGTGTTTTGGAGTTTGCCACAGCTTAGAACTTGGTTTACTCCAATCAGCCAAAATTTCTTCAGTCTGTTCCATTCCAAAGTTACTAATCTAATTTGTTTCCAGATCCGATATACCCAGAAATCAAACAGTTGTAAACCAAAAATGTTCTGTGAAAGAAAAACTTACACTGCCAAATTTGAATTAACCATGAATGAAAAATATCTATAATTAGGTTCCTCGAGATCCATCACAGTCATATTTGTTCGACAATCCTTCAACACTCAGCTGAATTGTTTCTATAAGAATTTTTTCTTCGTCAGAAGCAGGAGGTGGGGGAGGTATGTATGGACCACCTTCGGTGTCCGTTGTATAAAATACAGGGTCGTTGGTATGTATGGAAACGGTCGATTATTTCTTAAAGTACAATAGCTAGCGACAAATATTCAAGACAAAAGTTTTAGGGGTTTTTAAAGTCTATTAAAATTTAAAAAAATTAAGTATACAGAATGAGTCACAAAGCCGTAGAGAAATAATGTTACTTTTTTTTTATGGAATACCCTATGTTGAATGAATATTTTTGGATTTTGCATAAAATTGCAATTACTTTTTATTAAGTGCATTATAAGTCTAAACCTAATAGTTACCAAGAAATTGAGTTTTGAAAAATTACATTTTTGAATTTTGACTGCTTCTAGCTGTCTAACGGTACGTCTTAGAGTAAAACGGCTTACATGTCCCTATCTAAGTTTTTAAGTATCTTTCTAAAAGTGTCAACTTCCGGTTAAACCGGATGTAGCGCAAGAACCGGAAATATAGGACTTTCGATTTAACCGGAAGTTGGCATTTTCGGGAAGATAATAAAAAAGTAAGATAAGGACATGTAAGCCGTTTTGCTCTAGAGCGTACCGTTAGAAAGCTAGAAGCCGTTAAAGTTGAAAAATGTCATCTTTCAAAAGTCGATATCTCGGAAGCTACTAGGTTTAGACTTATAATGCACTTAATAGAAAATAATTGTAACTTTATGCAAAATCCAAGAATATTCTAAGATATAGGATGTTCTATTAAAAAAAAGGTAACTTTATTCCTCTACGGCTTTCTCACTCATCCTGTATACTTATCTTTTTTTAATTCTAATAGGCTTTACAAAACTATAAAACTTTTGTCTTAAAGATTTCTTGCTAGCTGTTTTACCTTAAGAAATAATCGACCGTTTCCATACATACCAACGACCCTGTATATGCTCACTATGTTTTTTTTTAATCCCTTTTTTAGTGGCTTCATATTTTTCTCTTAATTGTTTACTTGTTCGGGGCTACAACACAACACCCGTTATGTGATCTGCTAAGAGACGAAACTGAATTGAAGATTTTTTAATACCTAATATAAGTTATCTTCCTTAAAATGAACCCATAGTGAGAATTCTAAATTTATAAATGCAGATATTATAGCCAAGGCAAGATCATGAAATACCTCGGTGATAGCAGTTTGAAGTGGAACATGCACATTTGTTGACAAAAGACTAGGAAAATATTTTATAAATTTAAAATATTCTCGAATATTCTTAATAATACGAATATATTAAAGCAAAAGTATGATTGATGAGGCCTTTACTTGATGAAAATCCATGTTCAAAACACTTAAGGAAAATAATAATTTTCGATTTTCACTATATTTTAATAAATAAACACATACCAGCTGTTTCGGTACACTGTACCTTCTTCAGATGTGAGTACTTTAATACTAAAATTACCAATATTAGGGTAATGAGAATAAAGCTTAATTAAGCTTAATTTAGCAGGTAGTTTAAGCTTTATTCTTATTACCCTAATATTGGTAATTTTAGTATTAAAGTACTCACATCTGAAGAAGGTACAGTGTACCGAAACAGCTGTTATGTGTTTATTTATTAAAATATAGTGAAAATCGAAAATTATTGTTTTCCTTAAGTGTTTTTAAAGCAAAAGTACTTACCTTGCCTGTAGTAGACGAATTGAATTTTGTTGTCATTTTCTCCCAACAACTAAGTTTGTCCCACCAAGACTTGGCATCGGTTTTTTTGCATTCTATTATTTCTTTGTTATGATTCGCTAATTTAGTAAGTAATGCTCTGTCACTTTCTGTGTAATTTTGGCTTCGATCCTTTTTCGTGCTAATTTTAAAAAGAAAAATATAAGCCGAAAGCAGGATGAACTAACGAAAAAAATTTGAAAGTAAAAGTGAGGTTAGTGTGACTTCTGAAAACTGCAATCACATATGAAGAAACGACATATTTTGGCGTCTCTTTTTAAGTTCATGTGTCAAAAAGAGATAACTATAGTTAGTAACCACACGTAACCTGGTAAACGCCAAAATTCGCCTATTGAAATCAGAATAGCCAACGTTACGCTAACCCGGAGTTTAGTAACTCTAGGTTAAGATGACTCCGATAAACCGGTATCTATTTTTATCCTCGAGATAAGACTAACCCCAAGCCAGTTGACTCCGAGTTTTGATCCCGCATTGATAAACCGGACCTGAATGAAATCTAATTATGAAAAAACTTAAATCAAAAGAAAATGGAAAAGAATTAAAGAATTTACCGAGTATTAGTTTTAAACAGAATTTATTGGTATACCGAAAGAAAATATTTTAGTTTCTTAACACATGATTTTGTGTTTACAAGAACATATTGTCAAATAAAACAACGGCAGTCTACCTCCACAATATGTATTTCAATGTTTATGTTTATATCCTACAAGTTTCGGACATAGAAATGTCCATCATCAGGGATACTAAAAGAAATTTACAATGTGAGTTAAACGTTTTAAGTAAAATGAGAGGACTTACCAGTAGTCGATTACGACAGCGTGTCGCAGAATTTAATCGGGCGTGCATAAATTCGACTGGTAATTATAGAAATGATAGATTTTAAAAAAATAATGCGAGCGGCCATGCTTTTCAAATTGTGACTTTAGTTCACTTCCGATTTTTTGGAATTTTTAGATTTGCATTCTATGATAAGAGAGCTATCGTTTTCAACAAAAAAATTAATGTCCGCAAAAATTTTACAATTAACGTATATTTTCTTAAAATTTGCCTGGCCTATCCTGGCTAAGAGCAGTTTTTCTTCTAGGTTTTACGTCTAACTTAGTAGACTCCCTTCCCTTGCAACCCTTCACTTTTGAAATTAAGGTAAACCTTAGAATATGATAGAGCTTTGCAGCAGCTTTTACCGACATTTCCTTTCTGTTGGCTACTTCAATAGCACTGTTTAAGTCGTCTTGTGTGTATGGTTTTTGTTTAGTCTTGGGTTTGGCCTTTCTAGGCATGTCTGAATAGTTGAAATAAATAATAATGCATGTCATAATAAAATTAAACATTCACCTATGTCACAAATGCCCAAAGAATAGTAATTTTAATGGGCAATTGTGACACCCAATCTAAATAGGACCCTGCATTAAATTTGACCAATCACGTCGACTTTTTAGGTTAGTTATGCATTCTAGATAACTTAAACTTATAAAAACACTATATTCAAGTAAAATGTATTAAAATAATTAAATTTCATCAAAGCCTCGCTGAATTACATCTGCTATTGTATTTAAAAACATATTTTTTCTTACCTTTTTTTATCTCCAAAGTCACTGTGATTTGCCGCTAAATTTATTCTCTGACATTTAATATCAAACTGAAGTTACCCACACTGCGGAATTAGACCCTGTTTACATTGTTAGTATTAAACTGAATGCATGCCACAATTATCCCCAAGTCACAACTGGCCCAACCTACAGTACATAGGATCCTTAATAAACACAAAATGTTCTAAACTTGAAGAAGTAGTCCATTACAGTGGAGTTGATATAATCAAATAAAACAACGGCAGTCTACCTTCACAATATGTATTTCAATGTTTATGTTTATATCCTACATGTTTCGGACATAGAAATGTCCGTCATCAGGGATACTAAAAGAAATTTACAATGTGAGTTAAACGTTTTAAGTAAAATGAGAGGACTTACCAGTAGTCGATTACGACAGCTCTATCTTGCATAAGCGACGATCAAAAGTATGTTAAAATTGAAAATTGTAGGTTCTAATGAATGTTCAAGATTGAATGAGATGTAATATTTAAAATTTTGGTCAAGGAGACAGGTGATGAAGCAATTATGTTATTTGTAGCTATTTAGAGGAGATTAATTTAAGTGAGGTGCTCAAAGATGCTTCATCTCACCGTGTCTAGGATGTGGTCAGCAAAATACTGGGTTAGACTTGAATATTCAACATAATGTTATGATTGGAAAAAAGAGATATAAAAAATTAAAATTGGATTTTTACCATTTTGACTAGAAGTGAAGTATTTATGTTAAAATCACATTGTTTTAGCTGATTAGATGATATTACAGCTCAAAGATACTTCACTTCACCATGCTGGCGTGCAGGAAAATGTTGGTTGTCAAATGGTCATGACAGCTTGAAAAGTCAAAAAACAAAATACAGTGACAGTCGCATGCAAGAGGCGCAGGGGTGTACGAAAAATTGATCAAAGATCGACCACTGGTATACGATCAGGTGTGTCGGTAACAGACGAGTACTGAACTGAACTCCACACCAAATGGGTGGGGGATAGTAGTTTGTGAGGGTAAGCAATAAGGTTGCGGAGTCCCGTCGGTTCCCGACACCACAGAAAGGTGATCAGGGGGGGTCACGATCAAGTTATGGCGACAAGTGGGCATTGAGGTTCAAAGTTTAAGTTGGGTACAGTGCCAAAGTGAAACGTACAACAAGTGGTTAACAATTAACAATGGATGGCGCATAACAATACAGAAGTAAAATAAAAGGTGTTCCTAAGATTAGTAGTGGTTATATGAACCATAGTTTAGAGAGGTTATAATGTTATTTAAATAAACACTAGATCAGGATTAAGGTTAGATCAATGTGAGAGAGATTATTTTAGTAATGAATACAAGAAAAGTATAGAGAAGATGGAATGTTAATTACAGGTCTACTAGATTAAGATTATATAAATGTAAAATGAACAATGAAATAGTGAGATGTATGATAAAAAATGTTGTGTAATCCTGATAGTAGAAACACTGCTGAACAAGGAAAGATATAACAGAGAGAGAGAGGGAGGTGAACCTAGCTAAAATGAAGGGCATTGAAGAAATGTGTAGAGGAGTGATTAATTTGGTCATTGACGCTGCTAAAAGAAGGATTTTTTAACATTTTGTTAATTTCCATAACTTCAAGGAGGTCAAGTTTATTGCTTTTATGACAGAAATGTAAGAGAGTTGTGTTGTTATCTGAATTAAATTCGTGGTTATTGGCAACTATGTGTCTCGAGAAATTAGATTTGATTTTTTCCGGTGTTAGGCTCAGTCTCCTGGCTCTCTCAATCTCCCTAACATGCTCACCAATACGAATGGAAAATTTGCGTCCAGTTTGGCCAATATAAGCTGTATTGCAATTCTCAGTGGAACAGCAGACTCTGTACACACCGGATCTACTGAGAGGTGGAATTTTGTCTTTAGAATTGCCTATGAATGATTTAAGAGAATGTCGAGTTTTGAAAGCAGTATCAATATTGAAAGATTGAAAAATATTTTTAAGTTTATAAGATAGAGGACCCCAGAAAGTTAAAGAACAAAAGTTTTTTGTGGAAGGTTCTTTGTGAATTAATTTCCGGTTTAAATGTCTGTTGAGATGTTTGAAATATATTTTATTGATTAATTTTTGAGGGAAGCCATTGTTATAGCTTATTTGTCTGATGATATCAAGTTCAGTCTTAAAATCGGCATTATCAAGAGGAATGGAGAAAAGGCGAGAGAAATAAGAGTGGAACGCTGCTAACTTTTGATTATAGGGGTGGTTCGAAGAGAAAGGGATAATGCAGTCTGTGCTAGTGGGTTATCTAGAATGCATAACTAACCTAAAAAGTCGACGTGATTGGTCAAATTTAATGCAGGGTCCTATTTAGATTGGGTGTCACAATTGCCCATTAAAATTACTATTCTTTGGTAATTTGTGACATAGGTGAATGTTTAATTATGACATGCATTATTATTTATTTCAACTATTCAGACATGCCTAGAAAGGCCAAACCCAAGACTAAACAAAAACCATACACACAAGACGACTTAAAAAGTGCTATAGAAGTAGCCAACAGAAAGGAAATGTCGGTAAAAGCTGCTGCAAAGCTCTATCATATTCTAAGGTTTACCTTAATTTCAAAAGTAAAGGGTTGCAAGGGAAGGGAGTCTACTAAGTTAGACGTAAAACCTAGAAGAAAAACTGCTCTTAGCCAGGATAGGCCAGGCAAATTTTAAGAAAATATACGTTAATTGTAAAGTTTTTGCGGACATTAATTTTTTTGTTGAAAACGATAGCTCTCTTATCATAGAATGCAAATCTAAAAATCCCAAAAAATCGGAAGTGAACTAAAGTCACAATTTGAAAAGCATGGCCGCTCGCATTATTTTTTAAAATCTATCATTTCTATAATTACCAGTCGAATTTATGCACGCCCGATGAAATTCTGCGACACGTGGTACACGTCTATACAGTATACACACAAGCAGCACAGCTAGGAGGCTATTTGGCTATTTTCAATTCAATTTTAATATTTTAGTGCAGTCTGGAACTGATAGCGCGGCGCGTATGAGGTTGAATTGAATGGATTGTAAATTATATAGTTTCTGCCGCGTACGAGTTTTTGTTTTGATTAGTACGAGTTTACTTTACTGGGTTATTAATGGGCGCATTCGGGAGACGGAGCGGTTCCTAAATCGTCTTCTTGCGTCGACCGCTACTTCTACCACACCTTTCAACATGTTACGGAACGGTCGCCATTTTTGGATGCATATTTCATTTCGGCTGCTTGGAGAGAGCGGTTGGTTATGACAAGCGTGAAATGACGTATGGCAGCAAAAGTTTGGTTACGGTTAAATAAAACGTATTTTTTAACAGCTATCAATGAGTTTCACCAAAGGATGAGTGCTGGTAAGCTTTCCTACATTTTTTTTCCCTCCTTGTCTAAGTCTAAAAATGTTTCTTTTTAGATCAAGGATATTATTTGGAGTATCTGAAGCAGCTGGAGTCAGAGAATACTGCCAGTGAAGTAAACACTAACGTCCTAGAGGACCTCCCTGCTAATAGTAGTGACCTAGAGGAGCTTCCTGCAAGCAGTAATTATTTTTAAGTTATTGACCCTCAACTATGTGAAATGAGAATTTCCTGGTTGGTCCTCAACTTTTCGGCATAGAGTCTGACGATATTCGGTTTAATACCAGCAGCAATCCCCAATAAGGAGAGTACTTACATATAGTTCAACCAAAATAAATTTAAGCAGCAAGAAGCCCTAAAAAACCTCCTTACAAAAGGTCAAAGCATTGCATTAAAGTATGTAGTCAATAAAAAGCGCTCTGGTTTATATTTTGCTGTATTGTTGACAGCATTTTTCATTTCTATCTTATAGTTTGCATTTGTATTTTAATAACAGATTAGAATACATTCAGTGTCCACTTGTTGACACGAAAACGTTATTAGTATCTTTAATAAAATATGTACCTAGAGCTTTGGCCTTATGCAAGGGTAAGTCGTACTCATTAAAATACTTTTTGCAGTTCTAACAATGTTTAACTAATATGACATCCCATATCGTATACCTTTGGTTTTAGTGTCTTTTACATGGGATAAGGACAACACAAAATTGCTGATAGACAAATATATGGAAAGAAACGATAAATTTAGAGATCCCAAAATAAAAAAGAAAGGTTTATGGAAAGAAATTGTGGATGAATTTTTTAAAATTGGTTATAAGGTACTAGAGGCAAATATGGGCCAGCGGGTAATATGGGCCATAGTCTATAACTCGCACAGTTAAAATTTTACGAACAATCTGACAACGTCGGATTACTGTCTAGGGTGCAAGCCGTTAAAAATTATTTGGTCTACTCTACCCGCTCACGAGGCTACTTAGAAAACCTTATTAGTCACTGATGGCCATTGGGAGCAGGCGGTTATACACATTTTCTATGTATTTGTGGTTAGGTTTTAATGTGTTTTAAATTAAATCTACAAATTGTTACCCAGTTAAAGGTAAGTGTCATAATGTTAGGTATTTGTACAAAGACAATTATTAGTTTTCATTGCAGGTCCCTAATTTTTTTCATATAAAATATGTTATAATGCACTTTCGCCTAATATGGGCCAACATTTTGGCGGGTTATATGGACCGTGGCGCATAAAACCCGACAGTGGCCCATAAAACCCGACAGCGGCCAATAATAAACGATAAGTACCGAGAACAGGAACTAAATTTGTTTTTCTTTATTAAAGATCAGATATGGGGAAAACTTGCAAAAACTTACGCAAGCAATGGACACAAGAACAACTTGACAATGCTATAGGAGCTGTCAGAAATGGAGAAGGACAAAGAAGTGTATGTAGGCAATTTGGAATACCCAGGCGCACTCTTAAAAGGTATTTAGATGGAGGGTTAACTGAGAAACAATTGGGCCGCCCTAGCGTTATAAATTTCCAACAAGAAAGAGATTTTGTTCAAAGAATTAAACGCTACTGTCAGATGGGATTACCCCTAACACCGAAATTGGTTCGGCGGCAAATGTTTAAATATTGTCAAATCAATGATATTCCAAATAAATTTAGCCAAGAAAAGCAAGTTGCAGGTAAAGATTGGCTGCAAATGTTCCTAAAGCGCAATTCGGACTTGTCAACAAGAAAAGCCCAGTCTATGAATCCTGCTCGCGCACAGAAACTAAATCGGACAATTGTGTCAGACTATTTTACAAAAATTACCGAACTAATGACAAGTTTAAATCTTAAAGATAAACCGCAGAACATTTTTAATATGGATGAAAAAGGCTGTCGCCTAACTATCCATCACCAGCAACGTGTGCTGGCAGAGAAAGGCGAGAAACGTGTTCATATGGTTGCACCAGAGCACGCAGAAAATGTTACAGTTGTGGCTTGCTGTAATGCTATTGGGAACACAATTCCCCCAATGATTATTTTTAAAGGAAAACGTTTGAAGCCGGAGTTCCTTGATAACTTACCACACGGATCTTTAGTCAAAATGGCTCCCAAAGGAAGCATGACAACTGAGCTTTTCATTGAGTTCCTAAAACATTTTGCTAAGTAAAAATTAAATGGACCAACTCTGCTCGTATTTGATGGGGCCTCAAGCCACTTAGATTTTACTATTGCAGAGGCAGCTGACTTGTATCAAATTACTCTCTTTTGTTTGCCATCTAACACCACACACGAGCTCCAACCCCTAGATAAATCAGTGTTCCGTTCTTTCGAAACTCACTGGGATCAGGAACTTTTAGGATATTGGGATAGATACCCGCAAAGAACCCTTAACAAAGCAAGATTTAATATTATTTTGTCCAAAGTTTGGCAAAAATGTATGACGCCAGAAAATATAATTAATGGATTTAGAGCTACAGGAATGTTTCCTTTAAATCCAGATGCTATACCCGATTTAGCATTTGCACCTTCATTAGTGACAGAAAGACAAATACCTGACGGCATAGGGGAAGACAATGACGATCTGGAAGACCCAGCAGCCTTTATACCTGAACCTGTCTCTTCAGATGAAAAGAATATTCCGCTGGCAGTTTTAATACGCCAAGCTGGTCAAGTTGCTGCATATTCTTCTCCTGCCAAAGTCGAAGACAGAGTCAATACGTCATTTAATGAATTGTTACCGACTCCTATCAATAAAACTAAAGTGGCCACAGTGCGCAGAAAAGCCTTAAACTACAAGGCGCAACAGGTTACCAGAGACCTTTTTCATAGTGATAAACAATCCGCTGCAACTCATTCCACCCCGAAAGATCCAAGGCCATCGACATCTCAGCAACCTTGCGGTATCAAAGAAAAAAGTGTCAATTCTTGGTTCTGTGGCGCCTGTAGAAAAGAAGAACAATGGGACATGAGATCGTGCTCTAAATGCGCTACTTGGTATCACGAGGTATGTGTAGGTCTTGAACCTGATGATACGGATGATTTTGAGTGCTGCTAATTTTTTCTTAACATTAAAATATTTCAGTTTTTTTTTATAGTTTAGGCTGACGATTTTTAAATTTGGTTTACTTACCGTACTTACCATTTAGTTGCGTTTTTATGTTTAAAAAAAAAGGATGTTTTTAGGTTTTCCGAGTTTTTTTTGTGTTTGTACTTGTCTAATATATATAATTTTTAACTTTGGTTTACTTACCGTACTTACCATTTAGTTGCGTTTTTATGTTTAAAAAAAAAGGATGTTTTTAGGTTTTTCGAGTTTTTTTTGTGTTTGTACTTGTCTAATATATATGTCTGTATGTCTAATATCATATGAGTATATTAGTATATTAGTTTCTTTAAATAAATAAATATTTTTATAATGTTGTAGGGTCCATTTTTCTATTTTTACGTCATATTTAATGATGGCCCATATAACCCGACCAGGTGGGAAATATGGGCCAAATGCATATCTGATATTTTTTCAAGATATATCCTACAGGAAATGTTTTTGATTGATAAATAAATATTAATAGTAATACCCTATATGTGACCCTTTGTTATGGTATAAAAAAATTCCATAAAAAATTCAGGTATTAGAATAAAATATATTTTAAAATTAGGTGGCCCATATTTGCCTCTAGTACCTTATAGTAAGCGATGTAAACTTGCTAGACAGAAAATGGAGAAATCTTAAGAAACACTACATAGCAATAAGGGATAATATAAAGAAGACAGGAACAGGGCGCATTTACTGGGAATATTATGATGCTTTTAATAATATTTATGTAGATGACAAAACAGTAAATTTACCAATGACTATATCATCGATGGCAAGTAGAAGCCAGTCTCCTTGTCAACCTCCGTTAGAACTTTACCCATCACCCCAATTAAATATAGAAAACGAGATTAAGTTACCTCCAGAAACACCTACATTAAAAAAAAAGGACTGGACTTTACTACATAAAAAAGAGAAATTCAGAAGTGGAGGAAAAAAGAGTTGAAGAAATTAAGCAGCTTCGTCTAGCATTAGAAATAAATAATGAAATACAGTGCTCAAGGAATAATATTTTAAAACAATTGTTGGCTGCTAAAGACAAATCGTCTTGAAGGTGTTATCTGCAAAATCTGCGGCTTATTTCATTGTTATTATGTTCATATGAATAAACACTAAAGAAATATAAAAGTGTTTTATTTGTTATTATCACAATGTTATATAATATGTATATAAATATAAATAAACACTTTGCACTAAAATATAACAAAAGAAAAACTTTATTCTCAATTTTACACAGTGTGTTTGCTTATTTTTCAAGAATAGTAATTTTACCACATAATATGTATATAAATAAACACTTTGCACTAAAATATAACAAAAGAAAAACTTTATTCTCAATTTTACACAGTGTGTTTGCTTATTTTTCAAGAATAGTAATTTTACCACAGTTCAATACAATTTAAAAAACTTAAGTTTTTACATAACCCTTCCTACGATATCAAAGTAGGGTAATAAGTGTAGTTTCAGAAATATCAAAAACTTAGTAATATTTTTCCTGTTTGTGATGATTACTGACATTGAATAAATAGCAAATTTGCTATTGCATCTTCCTTTGCAGCCCCTGGTTATCCTATATCATGTTGCTCCTGGTAATCTTCTTGTGGTATCATAGGAAATTCCTCAAAAGCCTCATTTTCATTATTTGCATCTGCACCATTGTTTAAAATACAAAGTTGTGCAACACAATTGCTGCACATATCATCTTAGTACCGACGTCTGGTCCACTAATGTCTAAATACCTTAGACGTCTAAACTTGCCCAGCAAGAGCGCAAATGCCCTCTCAATGACTGATCTTATGGCACTAAGTCAATAATTAAAATGTATCTGCAAATCATTAAGATGTCCATTATCCCTGTATGGGGTCAGTAAGGTAGTTAGGTTAGGATAAGCAGAATCACCTAGTATGTGCTGATCTGGAAGTAACAAGTGATTGTTATGTAATCTAGTGGAAATGGGACTTAGCCGAAACACACGCGCGTCATGCATATGACCTGGCATTCCGATGAAGACGTCCAAGAGTAGCATTTCATGGTCACAAATACCTACAAATTATCAAAAACAAGTTTAACAGGCAGTCACAAGTCACGTTTTTTAAATTTTAAAATTTCTGTGTGATAGGAAGATCACATTAATTTGTATCATATCTTTTTTTCTTTATCAGTATATATGATTTTGTTTATGTTTTGTTCCTGTTCTATTTTCGAGATACCTATTACCCTGCATGTCATAAAGAAAGATGTACCTAAATAAGGTTATAAGAATCAGTTAATAAAAATAAGAAGTTAACACAAACCTTGAAGAATAATGGAATGATAGTCTTTCCTGTTATAATAATCAACAGGATTTTCCTCTGGTTGTTTTATAGGGATGTGGCATCCATCTATTGCGCCCACAATACCAGGAAAACCACGAGATCTTGCATGAAATACCTAAAAAAAGAACGCGGGTAAAAATATTTACACTTTGGATTTGACAGTAAAGACACTGCATTCCTATAACGGGTGTTGCATCGTCGAGCGGGACATAGGAAATCCCATGTAATTTTAAATGGGGTCAATTATTGGATTCCCTAATTATTTTAGAGAAAAATTCTATTTAGGTTTATTAAAGAGCACTAAAACCCACATTCAAAAGAATAACTTTAGATATTTTTGATGAGCCCGTTTACGGGTTATCGCCGATTTCTTTTTAACTATTTCTCCTTTTTATGGTCCCGTATTTGCGGGCACCAGCCAAGGTAAAAGATGAGTGTCAAATAAAGTTGTCATTTTGAAATGTGTGCTTTATTGTTATAAAAACTCGTACATCGAAAATATTAGCCATGAATTACACTTCTGAAGAAAAAATATTGATGATTAAATGGTATTATCAAGGAAATAGTTATCAAAATGTGTCAGACATGTTTGCTGCTCTGTATCCGAATAGACCGATACCTGCAAAATCTACAGTCGAAAGGACTATCAAGAAATTTGAGACAAAAGGCACTGTAATAAATAACTGCAGATGTGAAGAAAGGCAGGAACAAAGAAGAGATGCAAGAAATGATAGGGACTTGCAAGTTTTATTGTGCGTGGAAGAAAATGATGGGGAGATCAGCACAAGGAAACTTGAGGATGACATAGGATTAGATCACACCACAGCGTTACGAGCTTTGAAACGACATAAATATTATTCATATAAATATGAAAAGCACCAAGAGCTAAGAGATAGGGACGAAATACGACGACAGGAGTTTTGTTTTGGTATGATGGAAAGAGCAAACATGGATATGGAATTTGTAAAAAATATTTGTTTCACTGACGAATGCACATTTACCTTAAACAATGAACCCAATGTTCAAAATTATCGATATTGGAGCAAAGAAAACCAACACAGGTTTGTGGAAACAAGGACGCAATATCCACAAAAAGTTAATGTATGGGCTGGGATTTTCGGAGAAAATATTATCGGGCCATTATTTCTTACACGAAATTTAAATGCAGAATATTTTTTGGAACTACTTGAAGGTCATATTTTACCTACTTTACATGATGCCGCCAGGGAAAATCAGGAAGTTTGGTACCAAATGGATGGCTGCCCGGCACATAGTACCCTGGCTGTCCGGGAATATTTAAACCGTGCTTTTAATGGAAATGTTATTGGCTTAAATCATACAGTAAATTGGCCAGCCAGGTCTCCTGATTTATCGCCAAATGATTTCTTTCTCTGGGGCCATTTAAAAAACAGGATATACAAAGATAAAAAAATACCCAAATCTAGACGAGTTAAAAAATGCTATTTCTGCCGAATGCAATAGAATTTCAGTTTACCAACTAGCGAATGTAAGAAGAGAATTTTATGATCGCCTCGGTTATTGTCTAGCAGTCAATGGAGGAATATTTGAACATCTTCTTAAATCCTAAAGTTCTAACAATTTAATACCTATTAATTAGTAAAATATTGAAACATGTAAAATGTCATAATTAACCTTGTAATTGGATACTTTATTTTAGTTTTATTCAGATTAATTTGTTCTCATAAATACACCTTTAATATTTTCGATGTACGAGTTTTTATAACAATAAAGCACACATTTCAAAATGACAACTTTATTTGACAGTCATCTTTTACCTTGACTGGTGCCCGCAAATACGGGGCCATAAAAAGGAGAAATAGTTAAAAAGAAATCGGCGATAACCCGTAAACGGGCTCATCAAAAATATCTAAAGTTATTCTTTTGAATGTGGGTTTTAGTGCTCTTTAATAAACCTAAATAGAATTTTTCTCTAAAATAATTAGGGAAGCCAATAATTGACCCCATTTAAAATTACATAGGATTTCCTATGTCCCACTCGACGATGCAACACCCGGTATACAAAATTTCTTATACACCAAACGTGTAGAACGACTTTGTAATTCTCCAAAATCAAACCAATCTGCAAATACCCGTAATGAAAACATATTTCTTAATTCAACATTACCTTTGTGGTCGACTCTGGTCGACTTAAAAGTATAAATCTGCTGAAAATGATAAATGAATAATGACGCGCATTATTATTATGTTTGAAAATCATATGAACAAGTTTTACTATTGAAAGTCATAAGTTTTATATTTAACAGTATATCCTACATAAAGTTAAGTTATATGTTCCGCCCATTAGGGCATCATCAGTCCTAAAAGTATACAAGAAAGACAAATAAATTCCTAATATTACGACTTTGAGCATTAAAAAATTTTACAATCAGTTTCAGGTCATAATTAATTTGGCCTTGGCAGATTTCAGAAGCCAATTGTTTGGTTAGATTTTATAATTTATTTATTTTATTTATTCACAATGTGATCAATTTTAAAAAGATATTTGCTTTGTCAATAGTTTATGTCTAAATAACAATTACACAAAGATCATAGCCAAAATAAAATAATTAAAGAAAAAGCGCTTTCTTTTCTAACAATAAATAAAAGAATTTATATCTACCATATTTAAACGAATTAAATTTACCGAATACTTACATCTGTAAATTGCAGGCCAGACAATCAATTGTGGCAAAGGACTTACTAATACTTCTAATATTTTCTTGAAAACATCATATTATGCGGAACTTCTGCCAAGTCCAAAATGATCCCCTGCAGCTAGGTAACATTCAGGTTTTGCTAGAATCCAAATACAAAACAAAAGTTCTTTTTCTAAAGGAATACCCCTGCTTGATCTATAAATGGGATTGATTCCTATTATTCTCAGTAATTCCTACAAGTGCCTAGGTTAATTACAGTAAGCTTGACTTTAAACCTGTTTTGGTAAAACTTACTTTTTTATCTATTTTTATCGAAAATTATTTTATGGAAAAAATTATGTTCAGAATCTGTTTTATATTCTCTACAGCTTTCTATATAAAACCCAAAATAACAAATGGTTACACAGAGTATAATAATATATGCACAATAGATACAAATAAAATTCGTAAATTTTCAGCAGAAGTAACAAGTATACTTTCGTAATATATATTTTATGCACTAAGCCAGTATATGTACTCACTTCCAAACAGAGTCTGGTCATTCTAAAATGTGCCTCAAATAAATCACCCATATAATTATTTATGGTTTCTTCATAATAGATTTCATTTCGAGGTAATACTTGACGGTCTTGCTGTTCTTCTAACGGTTCAGCAAGCTGCTCTCCCATATTGCCGATAACATTGAGTGGAAAATCATCGCCAATTAGGGCAATAACTATTTCCATTGAATTTTGCTGACTCCTGCGTCCACTAAAAAAACTCTGTTTTCATCCCATCACAAACATTAGGTTGTTAGGTTATGTTTGTTAAGCACAGTTGATTTGTATTTGATATTTGACGAAACGTGATGATCTTTTGGTCAAAATCCGTGGAAGCCGACGAATCGGTAGCGGTTGGATCACAATCGGTAACCGCTCTGGAGCAGATTTGTCTCCCGAATGCGCCCAATGACTTTCTTAAGCAGTATCAAAATATTCATACGTAAAATGGATTACATTAATGCTGCCGTGCTAAGACAAAAGGTCGTAACTGACCAAATTTGTGATTTTCAGATTTTGGTATATTTGGAATGTATATAGTTGGTTCTGTCAGTGTACCAAGTCCAAAAATCGTATCTGTAGTAGAAGTAATCGAAATAATGCAACGATTTTGTCGTATTTGCCAAATATCAAGTAAATACCAAGTCAAAATGTCTTATTTAATTTGTACAAAAACAAAATGTCCTATGTCTCACTTCAGACATATTGATTTAGCTTATTAGAAAAAAAAAATACAACAGTACAAGGTAAAAATGACTTATCTATCACATACAAAGTCGAATTGTCGTATGCTTTTCTCATACGACTTTTGGACCAAGTATGATGTGAATTAAATTAGTTAGTTACGACTTACGTACACAGGCGGCGGTCAGCGGTTAGTCCAAGAAATAAAGCAAAAGTGTGGTTATGTTATTGTTTTTCCGGTATTTTAATAGTAAAAGTATTGATTTGTTTGTTATTATAATAATAGTTGACCAGTGTTTTAGTATTCCGGATTATTCGTTAGATTTATGTGTTATTCTTGATCAGAACTGCCTTATTGTTTTAATAAAATCGTGTATTGTGATTTAGAGAGAATTTAGCAGGTAAGTTTAAGTATAGGTTAGTTTTTCTGACTTCCCTCTGTTCGTGAATGGAGGACGAGGATGTAATATAAATCCTGATTTTTAAAAACTAAACTTATTTTATAAAGACCAAAAATGTCTGACAGATCTAAAAAAATGCTCGCATTGGCCAGGGCCAATCAGCAGCTATCAGCACGATTCAAAATCGCACCAAAACGTAAAACAAGTCAGGATTTAAATGCTGATGAAATTTTTAAAGACCCAGACTACGAACCTAGTAGTGGTAATAAAAAAAGTAAGTATTAGGTATACCTACTATATTTAAATTTCACTAGAAATGTCGATATATACACGGTGTCCGAGTAATCTAAATTAACCCATTTTTATAGGGGTTCAGAGAATCATTGGTATAATAATAATTTGATAGCGTTCACCAGGGCCGCAGCTTGCACCTGATTTTTAATATAGGGTTTTTTTTACCAGGGCCTTTATCAATTTTATACATGTCTTACCCGGGCTCAATTTTTTTTTCTAACCAGAGATCAATTTTTTTGTACCAGGGCTAAGCCCTGGCCAGCCCCCTTCTGGCTACCGCCCTGGACTTTACAGGATATATTAGGATTTTTATTATGTAATTTTATTTATCTCCTCTCACGCTGAAAATGTTGTTCCCATTTTTTCGAAATTTTTATTATAATATCGTGACTTAGTGGTACGATGCTCGGTTTTCAGCTTGTAAAAAAACTAATTTTTGGTGGCTCGCTTTCAAATTTTACTTTTTTCCATTTTTTTTTTAAGTTTTAGATATCATAAGGCAATAGTATTTTAAAGATTTAAATTAAAAATATCCTATATTAATATGTTGTAAACTAGATTTTGTTAAGCACACGACATCGTTGAACACTCGAAGTTTAACCTAAACCTTTTCTACTACTACTACTAATAATAATAATAATAATAAAAGTAACACCTCTGCTGCTTTGGACACCATCTGTATTAAATGATTGTACCTATTAATTCTGCGAAAACAAAAATAATTTTTTCATATGTTATTTTTATAAAGATTATATAAAATTTTAGAAAACTGTCCCGATAAGAAATATCCGGATAAGAAGCACGTGCGGCGACTGTTTGATTTCCCGGCTGAAATGGACGCAAGCGCACAAAACCAGCCAAAATACTGTAGAATCAGAACATATCTTACCTGCAATTGAAAAAAGTATCGAGCAAAATTCTAAAGGTAATTTAAAATAATTCGAGTTTCTATGATTGTTTAATAAATGGGAAAAGGAAAATCACGAGTGCCAGTGTAGCAATAAGTCTTTTTTGGTGCAGCCTTCAATTCTCTACAAACAATACACATAAAAGTAAAAAGAAAAAGCTTTATTTTTATAATTTGTTTTCGTTCTTTAACCGTAAATATTTTTTTTAGGATCTGGAACCATTAATATAGTGTCCAACATTTGCATTCGTGCAGCAACTGATATGTTAAGTTCAGAGGATATTGCAAGGGAAGTTTTGAACAATATAGTTAATAATGCTATAGAAATTGGCGAAAAAAAATAAACAAAAAAAGTATACAAAGAAAGGAACTATTCGAAAAAGAATAAAGTTTGAAACCACGCTGTCATAAAGAAAAGATAAAAAGAATAAAGACAGAATTGCGAAGTATGCTCTCAGGGAAACATGTGCGGATGGTTGTGTGCGTAAATGTTCAGAAGGCATCAATAAAGAAAAACAAAAAAGTATTCATTCTCAGTATTGGAAACTGACCCAAACCCAACAACACCATTTCATATTTAGTGCTGCAAAAAAAAACACAAAGAAGAAGAACTGTGTAGGAGAAAACTCCAGAAGGAATAAAACGATAAAATATTTTTTAAAAGATGAACAAGGCACAGATTTTCAAGTATGTAAAAAGTTTTTTTTGGGAACGTTAGGGTATCAGGATAAAAATGATCGCATGGTAAGGGATGTTCTCTCAAGAACTTCACCTGAGGAACTTACCGTACATCCTTTAAAAAAGGGTCACCCATCAGGAAAAAAAGTCGATAGGACCGCCATATTGGATCATATTAAATCATTTAATCCCACAATTTCGCACTATCGGCGGGAACATGCCCCAAATAGACTCTATCTTCCTGGCGATATAAATATTAAAGGCATGTATCTTTTTGGTCAAAAAATTCTGACATCAAGGTTTCCTACGAACTTTATAGACAAGAAGTGAAAAATATGAATATATCCTTTGCAGTGCTTGGTAACGAAGAATGCTGGCAATGTGAATCCTTTGAGAATCATCTCAGAGCTTTACCCCACTCCAAAGAAAATTTACTTTTGGATTGCGAGAATTGCAAGACATGGGCCGAACATAATAAAAATTCTATTCTAGCACGCCAAGAATACAAAAAAGATGCAGCACTTAGTAATAATACTACTCGTGAAGCAACAAGCGTATTTGTTTCAGTCGATCTACAGAAGGTAATTTTATTAAAATTTATTTACGAAGTATCTACAACTAACAAACATTTTTTGGTTTCAGGTCATCATGCTGCCAAGATGCGATATGTTTAAAGAAATAATATTTGTCCCCAGAATAATTGCTTTAACGTTGTAATGTAAGTTTTGTCCTCTTGGCAAGCAAACCAAAACTAAACTGCCAGTTGCTGTTATATGCCACGAGGGTACTTCAGGTCGATCACAAGGTGATATAATATCGACGTTTAGTAAATTTTTGCTGCTGAATAGAGATACGATAGAGATTACATTATGGATGGATAATTGTGCAGCGCAGAATAAAAACTGGGCTCTGTACTCGTTTTTTATCTACTTTATAAACGCAGAGCAAACATCTGTGGAGAAAATAAAATTAAAATATCTGGAAACGGGTCACACCTTTATGAGCTCAGACTCTTTCCACCACCAGGTGGAGAAGTCTTTGAAACAAAAAGGAAAGGTTTTAGATTCCGACGACTATAAAAATTGTATTCAATCATCAAATAGTGGTAAAAATATCTGTATAGAAATGAGCTACAATAATTTTCTGAACGTAAAAGATTTTTCTTCCCGATTCAAATTGAGTAAAACTCAACCAAAACCTTACCTTTCTAATATTTGCGAGATAACTTTTGTCAGGGGATGTAGAACCTTATTCTATAAGACAAATTTCGAGAGCGCTCCGATTGAACTGGACCTCCTCACTTCCAAAGTATTAAAGGAAGGTGTTCCTGAGCCAGAAAAAAAAGAATCCCCTAGCCCTAGAGGCATCAGTGTAAATAGAAAACAGAATCTGATAAAAAAAACTGACATCTATGGGTATTTTACAGAGTAGAATCATGTTTTGGCAATGTTTGCCCAAAAATCATGAAGATACAAATTGATGACTAAAATATTTATTTTAACGTTAATGTTAGTATTTTTGAAAATTAATCTTTATTTTACATTCGAGTTATTAATGACTTAATATTGTATTTGCAGTTTTTTCATTTCATTGTTTTATTTCTCACTGAACAATGATATTTTCCCATCTCAACCCATGATAACAATGTTTGTAACATTAGATTGTAACTCACACGATATATTCCAAAATATCCTTAAGACAGTATGTCGTAAGTTGTTATCCTATTTATCCACAATTTCATAACACTAAGAGGATATGTCGTATCTTGATAATCCAAAGTCCAAAAGTCACACCTGTCAAAAAGATAGGTCATTGTCAATGCAAAAAATTTGCATATTTTCTAAGTCGAAATGTCGTAACTTTCAAAATTTCAAATATCTCTACTAAAGTACTATTTGGGATATTAATCAACCCATACGAGAGATCAGATATATTTCATTTTTCCGTTTAGTCCAAAAACATTTTGCAAATAACTGAAATATTCAATGATTCGAATTGTTATTGATAAAACGACAATATTTCCGAATTTTATTTTTATCAGTTACGACCTTTTGTCCTAGCACGGCAGAATATTTGTGTGTTTTGTAAAAAAGTGTCAGTAAAACTGTTAATGTGGGTGCAAAGGGACTTCAGTCAATTTTATTTGCAAGTAAACAAAAAAGTGACAAGATTTTGGAAGAATTGAAAAACGCAACCAATATTACAGTTCATGAATCTTGTAGGAAAAACTATGTTAGAAAGGAGTACCTACATAAGAAAGAATTTACCACTCCCCATTGATGAGAGCAAAAATAACCAAACATTAAGATCTTCAGTAAAAGGTTTTGATTTTAAAACGAATTGTCTAATCTGTGGTTAATCTATTTGTATATTACTGAAGTAAATATGAAAGAAAAATTAGTGAAAATATGCGAAAACAGGATGAACCATTTAGGCAGGCAAATAGTAATTCGCTTGAGTAACATAATAGATTTGGTTGCTACAAAAGGGAAATATCATTCGAGTTGTTATAGAAATTTAGTGCGCGATACTGCAGGCTCTTCCAAAGACACAAGAAAAAGACGAAAAGCTTGCTAAAAAATTTGAAGTATTTTGTGACACCAAAGAGAGCTATGTACAGTTGAGTTCAATGAAGTGTTGTACAGCGGTTGTGCTTTGTGAACCTGCCTATCATTTCTAAAGTTCGATAAAGTGTTGTACAAGAATGTAGTAAACAATGGTTGTAAAGTAAAATGAGATAACATTAGTGAAAAATAGCAAATCAAATACATATAAAGGTTTATGTTGCAAAATAATTTGTTAATGAACTTACATATTTATTTACAAATTAATATAAAAATTCCTTAATATTTAGTAATGGCCCCATCTCCCTCTAACACTTTATTAAGGCGACGAGGTATAGATAAATAAAGATTTCTTGTTAATTCTGGATCATCGCTTAGTTCATCCCAGAGCAATTCAATTGCATTTACGAGGCTGTCTCTATTCTCAGGTTTAAAGTTGATATTATACAATTTTTTCGACATTAGGACCCAAATATTTTCAATAATATTAAGGTCGGGGCTCTTGGCAGGCCATAACATTGTCGCTATATTATTATTTTCAAACCATTCTCTGACAATTCTTGCATTATGCACAGGACAATTGTCTTGTTGAAAAATAAAGTTATTGCCAGGAAACTGTAGAGATACGCTAGGTAGCATTACATTTTCTAGTATATTTATATAGTTAACTGCATTAAACCGGTCACGCTCATTAAGAGCCCAACATACTCCAAGTCCGTGAATACTTAACCATGCCCACACGTTTACTGAAAAGCGTCCAGATCTATCGTAGTTAGCTACATATTCTTCATCGAATCTAGTGTTACGTGGACGATACACCCTGATATGCCCGTTAACAGTTGATTGGAATACTTTTTCGTCTGTGAAGACCACTCTATCCCAATTTTCTTGCATCATGTTATTTAGGGAAAAAATAATTCTAGCCTGTTTATGTTCATCCGTTAGCTTCATTTTCTTGGCTGCAACACAATTTTTTAAAATAGAATTTTTTATTCTGCGGCATGCCGTAATTCTTGACCCTGGAAAATTTGTTTGCTCTATAGCAGTTCGTGCTATTTGGAATGGGTTGTCCTGTAAATATTGAATTAGGGCATTATCCTGATCTTCCGTAGAAATTCTTGTTTTTCCCGCTGCCTTCTTCTTTTCTAAAGTCC
This sequence comes from Polydrusus tereticollis, assembly GCA_963920685.1. NCBI lineage: Eukaryota > Metazoa > Arthropoda > Insecta > Coleoptera > Curculionidae > Polydrusus > Polydrusus tereticollis. Next base: position 86,943,896 of record OY987332.1, read on the forward strand.
CATCCCTTTCCCACCTATGTTTTATTTTTATAACTGTATTTTTGCTTGTATGCATTATATGAACTAACCTGAACTAACCTGAACCAAATTTAATTGAGGCATATTGACTTCTATTATGACTTTGATTGATAGCGAATGTCAGGTAAAAAAATACCAACCTATTTCATCAAGCCTTATTTACAAGATGTTAGAATCGGTGTACAACACTTCATTGAACTCAACTGTACGTAGATGGTTAAAAGAAAAATTGCAACGTCACTTTGGCGAGAAAATAACAGTTACAGGACTTCCAGGTAAAGATAGTATTATCACATTAAGAGACACTGTGCAAACTATTCTTACACATGTTGGAGCTCCAGGGTAGAGGAGAGGGTCAAAATAAATAATAATATCATCAGCTTTCAACTCTTTTAATCAACACAAAACTCTCAAAGTATAAACTACATCCTTTTCCGCAAGACGCCATTAACTAACTCCAAATGACAGTTCTCCCCCCAAAAATTAACTAGATCTCGCGCGAAAATTCAAATGGCTCATAATAGGTGAAGTTAACAGTTCGGCCAGTCCTGACAATGATGGCCCTCGATCTCTATAAATAGCCTAAACGATTTAACTTTACCTAACCCTTAAAGTATTGTAACAACATGATCTAAAATCTAGTCCTTAAGATTTCTAATATAAGTACGTACAATTTCATAACATAATTAACAAACATAAATATGTATCATAAGCATAAACGACATGAATGTCTCATAACCATAAGCGACATAAGTCTCATAAACATAAGTTTTATAATCATAAATTTTTTTTCATAAACATAAGTTTCATAATCATAAATATCGTAAACATAAGCGACATAAAAGTCTCATAAGCATAAGCGACATAAGTCTTATAAACATAAACGACATAAGTCTCATAAACATAAACGACATAAGTCTCTTAACCATAATAAGGAGATACATAAATACTAACTTAACTAATATCTTAATAAGGTAATCACCTATCAACCAGTAGTAACATTATTAATCAAACTATAGGGTTTTAATCGTGAAGCTTCTAAAATTCCCTCGTAAGGTGATTGTTGGGTAAAACAGATTTAATAACGTAAGGACCTCTATATTTAGGGATTATTTTTTTATTTACTCCTATAGTGGTATCAACATTAGAAATCATTACATATTCTCCCTCCTTATATTTATATGCTTCTTTATGGCTTTTATCATAATATTCCTTACTAGTTATCTGACGCTTTACTATTTCCTTACTAGCTTCTTCCCTAACTTGTTTTAGTAAATCTAATCTCTCTGTTGTATTTTCTTGATCTAAATTACCATGGTATTCGCTTCCTTCTATTACTGTATGACTTAAACCTTCTAATAATTCCCGTACAAAATCAGTTACTTTACCTTTTTGTTCACAACCAAATAATAGTTTAGCGGGAGTTTCTTTTGTAGACGAATGAACAGTATTATTAAAATAAAACTCGACGTCTGGTAACAATAAATTTCATTGAGTTGTTTTTTCATTCCTTAATTTAGCTAACATAGTTAAAGTACGATTTATACGTTCAATTTGACCGTTTGCCCAAGGGGCATCTGTGGCTATCAAAGTATGTTTAATGTTATTTTCATTACAAAAGTGTTCAAAGAGACGTGATGTAAAACAAGATCCTCTATCGGACACAATATTTGTTGGTCTGCTATACGCTGCAAAATACAACTTTAAATGTTTAATAACTTCTTCTGAGTTGGTGGTTTTACACGCATAAAATCTTACAAATTTTGTAAATCCGTCAATTACTTCGAAAATAAATTTATCTCTATATTTTGTTTTATCCAGTGGGCCACAATGATCGATATGTATTGTTTCGAAAGGTATATTTCCTTTAGGAATAGGATTCAAAAACCCTTCTTTTTTCCCTCCCTTTGGATTAAATTGGATACACTGTAGACAGTTTAAAATGTGTTTCTTAACTTTGTCTTTAAGATTAGGCATGAAATAGGTTTTCATAATTAGTTCAGAGCATTTATCAACTCCCAAATGTCCCATTTCGTTATGATATTGATTTAAAATATTATACTCCATATCTGTAGGTACATAGAAGTTTAAATTATTCTCATTATTTTTCCTATACACCAAACCATTTCTTAATTCATAAAGGGGATGTTCAGAAATTTCTAAGTTTTCACGAATTTTTATTATATTAGGATCGGTACTTTGTTTTAACGCTAATGTTTGTTCCCGAGTATTTCCAACTAGTATAAGGATATTTTGAACTCTGCTTAACGCATCTACATGTTTCATTTTTGTATTAGATCTATGCTCAATATTGTAATCATAATTTTGAAGAATAAGACACCATCTCATTATTCTAGGATTAATGTCTTTTTTTGAAAGTGTTAGACGAAAACTATCACAATCTGTAATAATTTTGAATTTAAGACCCTGTAAATATATATGGAATCTTTTGAGTAAATAAATAACTGCTAACGTTTCTAGTTCAAAACTATGATAACGTGATTCGAACTCTGTAGTTCTTTTACTGAAATAAAAGACTGGATGAAATCTATTATCAGTTTGTCTTTGTAATAAAATACTACCAAACGCTATACTACTTGCATCATAATGTAATTCTGTCTCTGCATGAGGCGAATAAATAGTTAAAACCGGCTCTGATATTAACTTAAGTCTTAATGTTTCAAAAGCTTCCAGTTCTTTACTCTCAAATTTAAAAGGAACATGCTTTCGTAAAAGATTATACAGCAAACTTGCGATTTGAGCAAAATCCTTAACAAAACGTCTAAAATAACTGACAAGACCCAAAAAACTTTGTACTTCTTTAACATTAGTAGGTATTGGATAATTTTTTATTGTTTGAATGTTTTCTTCATTTTTCATATTATTAACTGTATACCCTAGAAAATCAATAGACTCATTTAAAAAGAAACATTTGTCGATAAGTAGTTCTAATAAGTTAGAGGACATTCTTCTTAATACAAGTGTCAAAATCTTTAAATTTTCCTCAAGCGTTTCTGTAGCAATTAAACAGTCATCAAAATATATAAGTGTCGAGTTAAGGTAAATATATCGCAACGGTAACGGCGCCCCGCTCGGGAGTCGGAATTCTGTGCGTTGTTTGGACCGGAGTAGTTGGCAACGCTGGTTAGAAAAAAGCCAGCCGCAAGACTGCGTAAGGGATGATTCATATTAATAGTGGTATTGTTTTTTGGTAAGAAGTACGTTGTTGTTTGTTATCTTGTATTTTTAAGGTGTTATTTAGTTAAATAAATTAAAGTTAAGTGAAAAAGAAATTGTATTTTTATTACGGACGAAGAGTGAACTAACAAACAGGGTAAAATCCCCAACAAATTGGTCCTTCGAGCCGGATATTAAGTGATAATTAATGGTAATTTGGTAGTAAATATTTTGGGAATATTTACAAATATATCAAGAAATATTACTGGATCTTGGCAATACAAAATACACCAAGTAATTAGGAATCTTTGGGATCCACAAGAGAATAATTTTGGTGGAAAAATACTGCGTGCTTCTAATATTGGTTAACACGTCATATTCAAGAATATTCAAGGGTGGAGCTTGGATATTTCTTCACAGTGGTTGGAACTACAGCAATTGGTGGCCAAAAGCATAAGTTTAACGTTTTGGAGTGGACAATGGAGCTCAATTATTGGAATTGTGTTAAACTTGGCGCATGATTATTAAAATTGTGCCAACTTAAAACAAATATACACTTGGTTTGGTTGGAATATTTAAATTTAGATATTAAATTTAGCTTTTGTAACGAAGTTACAAGTTTTTCAGTCATTTTGCATATTTAAATAGAGCTCCGAATCAATTAAACGAGTTTTGTTTTAACTCCGCTTTTCTACAACAGAAAATTTTGATTTTTGGGACAACCGGTATAATTATAATTTTAAAACAATATACAACCACCAATTTAACTAAATTAATCCATTAAAACAATTAAGCAACCGCCTTATTCAATTTAAATCATTCCGTTAAAACTTAATCAAATACCGCTCAGTATATTCAGCTCGATGATAGAATCGCGCTCCAGCGGCCGGAGAAATACGGCGCAGCCTGGAGGGAGTACCGGGGTCCAGCGAGTCCAGCTGAAAAGCAGTACCGATGCAAAATTTACTTCTGCTCCGAATACCGAAGCCATCAACTGTGAATATTGTGCACTGAAGAAATTGTTTTGTTAGAAAGGTAACAAGTTTTTATTCATTATTTTTTTATCTGTCGTTCTTTTACGTTTTAGCAAATATCGTTGGCCAGTTGGTGGTTTATTTAAGTTCTTGATGAACATTGGTGAAAACCAGATATAGGATAAAACTGACTGGACCACTCACAAGGAAACCGACAGATCCAGGCTCTACAGAACTGGTAACTGACAGAATATCCAAGGAAGCTGATATCGAGGAAAGCAGGTGAGTTTTTCTTTTGTTTCTAAGCAGAAACCTAAATTGAATGTGTTGAAAAACTCAACCCATTTCTTTAATCGATATCTGTCAGAAATCAATTCTGATTTAATGTTTATTTTCTCTTAAACTTCTAACTCAATTGGCGCGACATGCTTGTACTGGATGGATAATACCTTAAGTCACACTGTATATAAAATTTCTCTTGTACCATATCTATATCTTGAATCTATCTTGTAAATATCTTACCCTGGGTGCCATAATTAAGAGATTCGTCTGGTACGCCAATATCATGTGGTAACGAATGCCGTAGCTCGTTAAACCAGATTTATCTTGCAAACGATTGCCTTTTGCTCGTTATGCACTATCGTACCTGCACAAAAGTTAGAAATACTTTTGAAGCATTGATCTATCTTGCAAACGGTTGCCTTTTGCTCGTGTTGCATATCGTACCTGCACCAAAGTTGCAAATACTTTTGAATGCAGTTATCTCTCTTGCAAACGATTGCCTTTTTGCTCGTTATGCATATCGAATCTACACAAAGTTGTGGATGCTTTGAATGCAATATTTTCTTCTAGTTTTGAATATCTGTATTGTATATTTGTACATTTTGTAGTATATGGATTGCTTAATTTTTATCTTGTTGGCACAATATATGCTTTTCTTGGATTCACTTAAAACTCAGATACTTTTTAAGTCAATCAAATCATTTATTTTTCTTACTACTTAAACAAGAAAGAAAATTTGTTTTTGACCCTATTTAATTAAACATGGTTATTTCATTTCATAATTTAAAACTTTATTCACATTCACTTAAGTAACAGGGAGTAAAAACATCCTGTAACTATAGTATAGAAATTTAAGTTACAACTGGTAATAATATTCGCTGGTCTAATGCCACTTTTCTAACATTACATGTAAACGAGCAAACCTGAAAACTGACAAGCTCATCTGATGTCATTACTCCTATCAATCGCTGTCACAAGAATTCAAGTCTAATCAAGTCCTGACGTCTTCCTTATCGTCTCCATTGCTGAAGTCTATGCATGGAACACCTTCTCCGTTGCTGAAGTATATGCATGGAACACCGAACACCTCATCGAGACAACTTACAGGTGAAGAGGACTGAATCTTGGACACACCTCATGGATGGCAAGCAGAGCTAAGTATTTGTCAGTCAGAAGGATAACTTTGTAAAGACCAGCAGACCATTGCTATGATTTCATTTTAATTTTCACCTTTTCATGTCAAAACTGTTTCTTCGGAAACCAGTAACAACAACCATTATTATACAAGTATAGTTTAATAAACTACTAAGTGTTTGTAAAATTTTGTATTATTTCTGGTAGGATGGCGCCCTAAAAAAATTTGTCAGATAATAAGACAACCCACACCTAACAAACAAAAAAAAAAGTCTTTGGCCGAGGCAACTCAACATCATTTGAATGATTATCAATAACGTTACAAAATGATTTTCAAAAAAAATTTAAAAAACAAAAAAGGCCTGCAATATCCGTCTAAAGACGTGGTAAAAATATGCATGAAATGTGAGAAACATTTGAAGAATCACATTGTGATTTCTGGCTTAAATGGTATCTTTATTAATGCTTTAAAAAATTCCATTTTAAAAGAATTTGTCACTTCCGATGTGTTTGTCAGATTGGTCGTTCAGAGTTTTAATCACTCTGTGGTAGACGGTCACTGAATTTTATTAATGAAAAGCATTATAGAACGATATTTAAATATTCGAATGATTTATATAAGTAAAAATAAATTAAATAAGTCGACTAGTATAAGACATCAAAGCAACAAAATTGTATTATTTAAAGGCCAATAATTTATATAAACATTTAAAAAACAATTGTTTTGTTTTTTTTTCACTATCCCCAAATAATTTATTATTCCTTAATTAAAAACTGCATTGCAGAAAACTGGTAAATATAGTTTTTTTCAAAGCGACTTTTATATTTTAACATGTTTACGTTCTCGCATTTTTAAACCGCCTATTATAACTGAACTTATTTTCATGTTCAGAATGTTTTTTTTCAGTAACATATACATTAAACTGAAAAGTTTACTTTCAAATGGGTTGCTTTACATGTTTGCATTGTAAATACCTAACTGCATCTTAAAACCTCATTTATATCTAAAATAAATAAAAATGTAGTCCGACTCTGTTAAGCCGCCACATTGTTCCTACTGTTAGCTCCACCCAGTGATACCGTTATTTATGGCCTTATTAAATGGTCATGGCGTCTCCTTGTTATCCTACCTCAATGGTCCGCCCTAACTCGCAGTATTTGATAATTAATTGGCCGTCTAATAAGTAGCGCGACGCGTGATTTCTGCTGTAAATTTCTAAAGGTTACCTAAAAATCTGCAAATACTGTAAGAATGTCAACTCTTCATAGAAGTGGAAGGAAAAAATACCCTATCTGGATACATTTCATAGAAGAAATCTAATAAAACTGAAGGAAAATTAGGGAATAGGTCTTGTCGAACGGATGAAAGTTCACTGGAAAAAGTTTAGTGAAAGTGAAGTATAAAATCGAGAAGGACAATGAATCAGTTGTAAGTATACAAACAGCATATTATAATAAAATAATAAGTAAATAAGTTTGTTTAAATTTGTCAACTTCATTATCTCAATCAACTACACGTGTTAAAGTGTGGAGAACTTTTACTAAATTCGTATTTCCTAATTTAACTTAATATTTAATAATAAGACGATGCCCAAGTACATCTTCTCGGGCGTAAGCCCAAAAAATCTTTTAGATTTCATATACTTCTTTAGTTAATCTCTTTATCCTCATCCAATAAAAAATAATAATTTAATTTAATTTAATGATCTTCCACTGATTAAAAAACTAATTTTGTAAGTATATTGCTTTACTTTCTTTAGTTTACTACCTAACTAATAACGAGTGATTATTAATTATTTTGCTTAAGGGCGGCTGTGACCCAGTATACATAGTGTAGCAGTAGCGCGTAGATTAAATCATAGGGCGAATTTGCAAGAAAGCAGCGTTGTCACGTTGAAAACCTAAAACAATGTTTTTTAACGGTATGTAATATAAAATCCTGAGCTATCTTACTTTGAAAGCCTACTTTATATGGCCGCCTCCTACTTCTAGACACCTTCTGATGTTTCTTCTTACCCTCAGAGACACATTAACCAATACGTTTGGAGAATTATTAATTTCGGCAATTTTTTCTGAAATCCTTCGTTTAAGATCATTTATATCCTCAATTGGTGTTCGATAAATGGAGTTTTTTATAAAAGGCCACAAGAAGAAATCGCAGGGTGTTAAATCGCAGGAACGAGGTGGCCATATTTGTTGCGTATTTCGGCTTATAACTCTGTTTTCAAAAAATTCACTTAAAAAATTTAAATTTTCTCTGGTTACATGAGGTGTAGCGCCATCTTGTTGGAAGTAACCTTCCCGCAATTCATCATCGTGAAGCTCATTAATAAATGTTGTCAGAATTTCGATCCGATATCTCTCAGCTGTAATTGTGCCATCAAAGTAAATTGGGCCTACTATTCTTCTAGAACTAATTGCTGCCCACACACCAACTTTTTGAGGATGAAGAGGTCTTTCTACAAAAACATGCGGATTTTGCGTATTCCACATTCGCATATTTTGTGAATTAACATAGCCTGATAAATAAAAATAAGCCTCATCGGTAAAAAATATTTTTTCAAAAGCACCACTATTTTCTTCTTGAAAATTGTTTAAAAACTATTCACAAAAATTAAGTCTTTGGGGAACGTCATTGGGAAGGAGTTCATGAATAGCCGTAACACGATAAGGGTATAGATGCAGATCCTTTTTCAAAAGTGTTTGACATGTACTGTAGCATAAATCCGTTTGCTGAATTTGTTGAGATAAATGCCTAATAGAAGTTGAAGGATTATTTTCCATAATTTGTCGCGCTTCTTCAATAACCTCATTCGATCGTTTCGTTGGTCTTCCAGCCCCTTTTTTATGTTGAACAGAACCAGTCTGACGAAATTTAACAATTAGGTATTGTGACCCAGTACGAAAATTATGAAAGGTCACCGCAACATCAGGAAACTCGGTTCGAAATTCATCAAAGCAGTCATGCATAGAGTAATTCCACACACCGCCTATTTTGTTTCCATTTCTAAAAAAACTTTCAACAATAAAAATTTTTTGTGCTTCACTTCAATCCGGCAACAAAGCTTCACCAAAACTTGATACGCTGAAAAATACAAAAAAAAAATAAAAAATTAAATCATATCCTGCAAATAGCACTTTATAATAGTCAAAAGACGACTCCCCGGAGAAATATTAGTTAAAGCAATAGTAACCTACCTTCAAATAACTGCAAAAATTACAAAATTTCTCCAATTTTTAAACTTTACAAATACACAAATTCAAATAAGACGTAAATGTCATAAAACAATCATGTCATCTTATCTACGCAGTACGGCCATGATGCTTTTAAAATGCATGGCCTCCCTTGAGCAAAATAATTAAAAATCACTCGTTATAATACTAATCTTTTTAATGCTATGAGCACTTTACTTTCCTCTTTATAATTAATAATAACTTACAGTTGGGATTCTCGAAGAATGTTGTACTCTATTAACCTTTTTTTTACAGTTCTCCTCCTAAAACATGTAACTATCTCCTAACTCCACCTAATATATCAGAACTCTTCTACATTTCATTAAACAATACAGTTATGCCCATTAATTTGGGGTAACTAGTTTCAATATTTTTACTCGATTTTGGTAAGCTTTCTTATGAACTGAACTTGACCTTTTATTTACACATATACTATTTCTTCTAGTTTCCCCTGATGATGGATGTTTAAACATCCGAAACATGTAGGGATTAACACCTGATAATTTAATTTAATACAATATTTGTGGAGGAAGACTAAGAGCTTTTTATTTCATATCTAGGTTAAGTTAGAACTACTGTTATAATCTGAATTATTTGTAATTAAATTCTGTTATCAATAATGTAATAATTAATTTTTAACACAATATTGTCCTTCACTTATATTTCGAACATTTTCCATAAACCATGTAGTGGTATTCCACTGCACACTGACTCCACAGGTTAAAGGCCTCCACACACCGACGCGGCCGCGGTGGCGGCCAATCTAAACACATGGAAGTAAATGAATGAAATCATACAAGCACGGGCAGGCCTAAATCAAGCGGCATAGGGCAGCGTTCTGATATGCGGTGACGGTCAAATACAACGTGTCAACTTCGACTGCGGGAAGTGACAGTAGTAATGGCAAATAATATAATAGAATTATTAATAGAAAATGTTAAATTATATACCATACTTTTTGATTCAAGACATCTAAATTATAAAAACATAAGGGCTAAAAACAAAGTGTGCGACAAAGAGCTAATAGTAACAAAGTCTCGATCTCCTTTCACATCGTCTATCATAATATCAAATAATAGAAATAAAAATGAAACCTGGGCGTTTAAAAATATATTTTCGTATACATAAAATCTGTAAACGGCAACTACCTTACAGCTCCACTCACCGCTTTGGTGTGAATACGCCCGACCGCTAATATGATCGCCACCGCTACCGTGGCCGTGGCCGCGTCGGTGTGTGGAAGCCTTAAAAGAGGCAACAAAAAAGACCTCGGGCCGAGGTGGCAACGCTGCATCACCTCGACAACATCACGTTACCTACCACGCCATGAATAGAATAGAATTTTATTTAACTATGGTTGTACAAAAAATATACATTATAGCAGGTCAAAAAAAAAAAACAATGTTTAAAATACATAGTAAATAATATGACAATGAAAAAAAGTAACATACAAAAGAAAATATTACAAACTAAAATAAAATAATATAACTAGACATAAACATAGTACAAAGTCGATACATGGCTAAAATAAAATATTACGTGGTCGACGAATGGTACGCACTGCCTCACAGAAAAAGATTTGAGGCAAGGAATTCCTGAACAGAATAAAAACAGTGTTTTAAAAGATAATTTTTTATTTCCATCTTAAACCTTTTCTCGCCCAAACTCTGCATTTCGCTTAGCAATTTATTATAAAGTTGGAGGTTTAATAAGTTTTTAACAGACTTTGCCAATCTTAATCTTGGTATCAGGAGAGTATCCTTTCTTAACTTATACTTATGAATCGTACTGGATGACTGGTAACTTGATTTTTTCTGGTGAATTTCCACCAACGAATAAAATATAAAAATGCATGGCAACGGCATTATTTCGAGTCTTTGAAATATGGGTCGACAATGTGCTCGATAATGAGAGCCAGTAATAGTTCGAATGGCTTTTTTTTGAGTTCTAAATACAATTTGGGCTGCGGAACTATTTCCCCACAAAGCTACTCCATAACAAAGTTGAGAATGAAACAAGGCAAAATAGCTCATCCTCAACACATCAAAATGTACGAGCGCTCTGAGTATGCGCAACAAAAAGTTAATACCGGAAAGCTTGCCACGGATCATTTCCACATGGCACGACCAATTCAATTTATCATCTATTTTAATACCCAACAAATTCACACACCTGCCCTGACCTACACCGTTACTTGTTGAAATTTTTAATGACTGTGTTTTTTCGGTATTAAGTTTAAACTTATTAGCCTGAAACCACTCCTGGGCTTTTTCGGTGCAATTGATTGAGATTGTATCTAACGCGTCTGCGTTACTATCAAAAGAGACAATGGTAGTATCATCAGCATATAGCATACATGTGGTTGGTCGCATAAAATGACATAGATCGTTTATATAAATGATAAATAATAATGGGCCAAGGATGGATCCCTGGGGCACCCCAAAACCGTTATTTTTCTTCTGTGACATTTCACCACAAAACAAGACATGTTGGGATCTGTCCGAAAGGTAAGATTTAAAAAGACTAAGAGCAGTATCCCGAATGCCGTAAAATTGAAGTTTGTTTAAAAGTATCTCTTGGGAGACACAGAAGGCCTTAGAAAGATCACACAGCGTAACAACACAGTGTTCTGAACGCTCCAGACCCTCAACTATGCTTTCTATCACCCTAATAACAGCCTTAGTAGTTGACAATCCCGGCCGGAAACCGAACTGGGAAATATCAAAAAAATCATTACTCTCGAAATACTTTAGAATACGGTCCTTAAGGATACGTTCAATTATTTTTCCTATCAAAGGCACAATGCTAATTGGTCGATAGTTATCGGGTATATTAGGGTTGCCTTTTTTAAAAAGGGGTATTACTTTAGTTGTTTTTAAGCAACTCGGGAACTTGCCCTCCAAAAAACACCTATTAATGAGTATTGTAAGTGGGGATAATATTAAATCAAAAGTACCTTCTAAAATTTTATAGTTAATGTTAAAAATATCAAAAGATGAAGTATGTTTTATAGCCCTAAACACATCAAACACATCCTGCTCGATTACCGGAAAGAGAAAAAAAGAAGTGGATTTTTGAGGTACGCTTTCTAAAAGGGTCGAATTATTTAGGTTTATCTCTGGCAAATTTTTTATAAAAATGGGAGCCACTTCGACAAAAAAATTGTTTAAATCGTCCGCATTTAATGTAGATTTATGAATAGATATACTAGTGTTCCTTTGTTCGCCCTTTATTATTCTCCAACTATCTCTTATCTTATTTTCCGAATGAATCAAAAAAGAGTCATAAGCTGACCTCTTAGTTTCTTCAATGGATTTTTTATAATCTTTTTTCAGAATTTTGTACAGTTGTTTATACAGGGGACATTTATTAACTGAATGTATAGTTTTAACTGCATTATCCATTTTGCTCTCAATTCGTCAGTGAACCAGTTAACTACCGGTTTATGCTTCTTTTTTATTCTTTTTAAAGGAAATAAAATATCGATATTCTTTAGATATAAATTGTTTAAAAATTCTCCTAATTGATCAGCGTCAGCTTTCTGATCTTGAAACAGACGCCAATCCGAAACCAAAATTATATCCCTCAATAAATCCAATCCCTGTTCGTTTATTACCCTATGCCCCGTAAATACATCCTCAGTGTCAATCTTACCCTTAAACATTATGAATTGTCCGAAATGGTCAGACAGTCCTGGATCCAGAACACCGCTAACAAACAAGTCCTCCTCTATGTCGGTCACAATATTATCTATGCATGTTGAGGATAAGTCACTCCGCCTTGTACAATCAAAAATAGTCTGTTTAAGCCCATAAGAAGCAAATGTTGATAAAAGTTCGCTCAACGCCACTGACGGATTCTGAAAATCTATATTAAAGTCAACCAGAAAGATGATTTTTTTATTCGGATTATAATATTTTTTTAGTAGTGCCTCCAGCCGACTCACAAATATATCATACATGCCATTACAGGACCTATACGTTGTAATAATTATGGTTTTGCACTCTGTTATTTCTAAACCACAAAATTCGGCATGAATCTCAATGTTAAATTCTGAAAAATCCAATTCCCTGACGCACAGCGATTCCCTCAAAAATATGCAAACCCCGCCATGCCTAAAGGTTAGCCTACTAAATGAAGTTAACAAATTATTTCCCACTATATTAATTTTTTGCAAATTAATGTCTGTAAGCCAGTGTTCTGAAATACAGAGTAAGTCACAACAAAAATCATTTAAAAAGTCTGATAGCAAATCAACCTTATTTGACAAACATTGAATATTTATGTGAAACAGACTTATCATACCATTCGTCCCCAGAAATGTTCTAGCAAGATCCAAATCAAACATATGACCACTCTCTCCATCAGGAATATTGATAGTGTTGTACGGGATGGTTATTTGGTTACTCGAGGTATTTTCCGCTTGTGTAAAAAACGATTTACTCGAACTCCTCTAGGCCAAAAGGAAGCGTCCATAGCCATAGTAAGGTGATTTTCATGAATCACCACCTTAAATGAAGAATATATCTCAGGATATTGAGAGTTTAATTTCTCGCAGGTAGCCTCACTGAAGGTTTGTTTTAAAAACAGAGTTAATTCCTCGGTTGTCATTTCAGGATGAAGGCCATAAACGTGCAGAAAGGACAGAATATTGCCTGCTCTAAGACCACAAGTCATAGTGTCACTGTTGTTGCCTATAATTGGTTTATTTGGTCTAGGCCGATTTTTCTTTCTGGTTACTTCAGTAAAAGGAGGTTCCTGATTTAAGTTACTATCAGAAATAATTGTTTGAGCATCCAGAATTGATTGTGCAACCTCATATTTGGAAAACACCTTGTTAGTTTGCTGCGTTTCTTTTTGAGTAATCCCGGTAATTTTAGGATCTTTGGAGCCACTTGGAATTTGCTTAGTAGCAGCATTGGTTAGTATCTCGGTCGACTTGCCGCGATTTCGGGTGTTAGAAACGGTGATGTTTGTCGGGTGCTTCTTTTGGTTTACAATAAAGCCAGGGGATGGGGCCTCTGGGTTAATTGGTGTTAATAACTTCCCTGCCGATTTAGCTTCTACCAACATTGTTTTAAATACATTTATCACATCGGATTGTTCATGAATTCTTGACTCAAGGTGAGTAATTAGTAAATTTTTTGTTGTTAGTTCCTTTTCTAAAAAATCTGACTTACATTTTTGCTTCGCGCAAGCCAGTGAAATGCAACATTCCTGAAATACGTCATCAGCATCTACAAATTTATCTTTTTCTTCGTTATCCTGCGTTTTTTCGCCTTCACTCTTCTTTATGTACTTAAGAATATCACACTCTACTAAATTTTTTGGTATTCTTCTATAAAGAATAATATCGATTAGCTCATTATTGTTTAATCTTGATAAGCGACCCACAACCGACTGCAATTCAGTCGCCATCTTGCAAAACTGTGCCTACTCATTGTATTTTTCTATTGGCTCCGCATGTACTCTCGTGTTTTTCCAAGAAACGGCTTAAAATATTAGGTTTTTTGAACTAGAAATGCCTAAAAGATCGAGGAATAATAGTGTAGACAGTGTAGTGATAGATAAGAAGAGGCGAAAGTATGCAAAACTTCAGGAAAAGTTAGAAGAAATGAATTACTCTCAAGTGCAGACTCCAGCGATAGCGAGCAAGGTACGTTGTCCTTCTGCTACGCTAGGGGTTTATACAATTTGCAAAACATTTTGATATACCTATACGAAAGCAGAGGGTATTTTTTAGTAGCCCACCAAATCTTTATGATTTTTTATGTTCTGCTTACTAGTCTATTTACATAGGACTAAGAAAGTTTACGTAAATAAAATTCTATTTATGGGTACTTATATAGTAGCCCAATTAAAATTAAACTATCTTAAAAACTTAATTTGTTTTGTTTTTCTTTTTACGTAAATAAAATCATATTATGTGTGTTATGGGGCCTTAAATAGTAGCCCAATCAAATTTAAAATATCCTAAAAATAAAAAACTTAGATTGTTATATTTTTTTTTTAGAGGGGGGAGGACCTGACTTAGTTGGGACTCAAGCGGTCATCCATGATCCCCCTATAGAAAATACAGAGAGTAGTATACAGTTGGTCCAAAGTGACCCAAAAGATATAAGAGATGATTTTTTTCCTTCTAACTCTCCAAATATTATGAACCCTTTAGAGATGAATGAATATGGTATATCTATAGCACTTGAAACTGAAAACACAGTGCTGGACTTGTTTGGGGAGGATCCCTTACAAAATTAAAAAAATGGCGCTGACATGTTACCAGACTTGGCAAAGAGATTTAATAATTCTTTGGCCAAGGGTTTTGATAAAGAATTGGTT
This sequence comes from Polydrusus tereticollis, assembly GCA_963920685.1. NCBI lineage: Eukaryota > Metazoa > Arthropoda > Insecta > Coleoptera > Curculionidae > Polydrusus > Polydrusus tereticollis. Next base: position 86,959,051 of record OY987332.1, read on the forward strand.
TCGAAATTAATTACAAAACATCCTCCAGCTACTAATTGCAGCGGGTTGGTACCCCTAATTCTTAACCCGGAAATTGCAGAAGCATTTAAGGATAGGGATAAAATCAGGGAAGACAAATTTCTTTTCTCCATGCAGAAGGCTATTGCAGCTAGCATTATGTCTATTTACAAAAAAACCAAGAGAGCTTTAGATACAAAGAGGAATGTAGAACTTCTAGCAGATTCAACCAAATTAATTTCGGAAACCTTTCACAAAATATCACTCCATCGAAGGTATTTGTTAAGCCCTTTTTTAAACGTAAAATAGAAGAAAATGCTGGAAGAACAACCAATAGATACATTTCTTTATGGAGAGAATTTATTGGAAAACTTAGAGCAGACTCAGGCTTCAAAGTCAGCAGCTTTGCAAAATATCACTCCATCGAAGGTATTTGTTAAGCCCTTTTTTAAACGTAAAATATAAGAAAATGCTGGAAGAACAACCAATAGATAAATTTCTTTATGGAGAGAATTTATTGGAAAACTTAGAGCAGACTCAGGCTTCAAAGTCAGCAGCTTTGCAAGTTAGCTCGATCATAAAGCCAAAAACAACTATATTTAGTTCTACCACTCAACGCCGTATATGAGGTGTAAGCAGCAGTTATGCACTACAACCTACTTCCAGCTACAGACCTGATACTCGCCATTTAAACTACAATGTTCCTTCGAACAAACCAAGAATGAAAACAAGCAACCGAGTAATCAACCCTCCGCGAAACAAGTTCAGGAATCCCACGAATTACCAGTCCAATCAATGGAGAAAAAACAGGACACCCCAATAGAGGTAAATAGAATGGAAGCCGGTAAAATTATTTACGTTTTCAATGAATGGCAAAAAATCAATAAAGATATCAGCATTTTACACTGGGTGCAGGGTTATAAATTGTGTTTTATAAAACCTCCTCACCAGCAAAGCACAACAACAGTTGTCGTTAACGTAAAAGATCCTGATTTATATGATTTGTCAATAAAACAATTAATTGAAAAAGGTGCAATATTACCTTGCAAACACACACAGGGTGAATTTGAAATTTGATTTATAATATATATTTCAAATTGTATACATTGTTTTAAGTAAAGCATACTGAGTTTTTTGTAGTTTTTTTGATTATAAACTTTTTTGTCTTGTATAGGTAGGCATTTAATTTAAATCCTTTATTCCTTCCTCTTTCTACCTTGTGGGGAATACAGCACACTTCAAAGATACTCTTTTTGATAATCCAGATAACTGGATTGATTTGTAAGATATGGTCTGCCTCCAATGGGATTTTTGTCTAAAAATATGATGGGTTTGATTTTCTATGTAAATATTTTATAGTAAAGTATAACCTCAAACTTATTTAGGCGCTAATAAAATATTAAAAAAAAAAACACATACCTTTATCTGTGCCTACCAATATCGCCAAAATATATATATAATTTATAGAAATTGTTTATTTATCCCATAAACGTGTGACATGACGGCTGTTTATCGATCGATGGTGCCCCTGATCTGTCACCTGTCACTAAATAACTGCATAAATTACATCATTTCACATGTATCTATATAATTAAAACAAAATATAATCATTCATAGCATGTAGCAAGGCTTGCAAAAATCTCTTATGGGATTTTCGACACAAAATTACACAATATTTGCAACGTTGCCACTTGAATGTCTGTTTGGCATAAAGATTTTTATTTAATATACTATGTCTAGCCGTGGCCTAGTGAGATAATACCTTACTTTGGTGCACAGAGCCGTGGGTTCGATTCCCACAATATACATGGGACTTTTTCAGGGCAACATAGGACCAGTGGCAGAGTGGAAGGCAGGACGACGGCAAGGAGCGGGGCAGGGGGAATCGGGGCGGTAAGGAGCGGAGCAGGGGGAATCGGGCGGCAAAGGGGCGAGCGCGGGGGAGGTGGGGGGGGGGGCGAGCGAGCGAGCGAGAGGTGCAAAACTGCACACACTGTTTTGCACCTCTCGATTAATTTAACATTAGTTGTTCTTATTGTTTAATGATACTAAATTATTATTTTTGTGATCATCAAATAGTAACATACCTCCGTAATGTTTTAAAAACGTAATTTTGCTAAAACGTTTGGTCGAAAAATTTTTTTATTTTTATTTTTCTAATTTCGAAAAACTTATTTTTCTATTTGAATTAAAAAAATGTTTCACATCTCTGCGTTCTTTTTATGTTGAAACTTTTTTCTTAGCTTCTGCATTATACCTATTATTCTATTATGGTGGTTCTGTATGGTTTATGTGAAAGAATATACAAAAAATCTGGACAGTGGGGGAAATACTGTATATACAGGGTGACATTTTCAAATTAATTTCATTCTGAGTCGAGATGTCGTCAAGTACAGATGATGGATATTCAAGCGATGAGGAGAGAATTCCACCAAATATTCACCTTCTAGCAGTCGAAAGATTGCATGGGTCAAGGCCACGGTTCTGCCTTTTACAGTCCTATGTAAAATGGAGGCAAGAAGTTGTGTTGTGTATGCATTGCTACACAACACGATTTAATGGTGTAGTGGAAGGAGTCACCTTCATCTCCTCACATTACACCATGGGTCCTCAAGGTGGGGACCGGATGCAAAACCACTCGAGGTGCGTTTTGTGTAGAGAGAGGCTGTTTACAGTCTCTCACCAAACATCCTGCGTTATTTGCAATAGAATGTAAGTTCTATTGCAATAACATCGGACTTGACCCACGCATCGTATCCCTGACAACCCAAACGGTTCTTTTCAGAGCCACATAATATTTGAGCGTAGTTAGTTTTATGTCATATACACAGTACTTCTGCAAGAATTAATTTTTCTTGAGGAAAGTGCTATATTATAGTATAGACATTATGATTTTGTACTTACCCCCACCATCTAAAAATGCTATAAATATATTGGAGCCCATATTAAATTCATCATTCCGTCTTCGACCATGTCTTGGAGATCATCACTTTCAAAACATCTGCAAAGTATGAGAAGAGAATCGCGGACTATTGGGAGGCATGGCGAACCAAGAACGATGGGAAGCCGATCGCCAGAATTGAACCGGTGGTAAGACAAAAACAACAACAACCAGCGTCTGAATCGGAGGATGATGTGGTGGCTGTCATGCAATTACCACAGATCTTGAGGCCGGAACAACGAGCAGCTCTTCTAGCTGAGAGGAGCCGTAGACGTGCGACTGATAGGCCGACACGGGCTGGTCGTCGACCAGCACCAAGATCGGTGTTAATTGCTCGAGGGGACATACCCATTGGTGAACCAGATGGTCCCCATGGTCTCAACTGACATCCCAAAGTCTCAACTGACCCCAACCTATAACGACCGCTTCAAACCCTGACAATCAGCCCTTTTCAGGGCTACAAAATATTTTATCGTAGTTTAGTTTATTAAGTTGCATTCACATATGTGAGTGGCACGATATTTCATCAGGAATAAATTTCTTGATGAAAAAATTGTGTTTCTTTACAACTATGTGTGTGTGTTGCAGCTTGTGGCGGTCACCGAAATTATCCTTAACATTGTCCATAGGTACAATTAGACAACTAAACTACGATCAAATTATTTTTCTTGCGCCTAAATGGTTCGATTTTTAATAAGTTTGAAATAATAGTCATATTACAGAAAAATGTTTCGAATCAACATATAATACCAGAAACAGATTAGAAATATATTGAAATAGGCTTTGAAAGGAGTGGTTGCCCCCACACCACCCAACCGAAAGAGGTGTGGCTTAGGTAATAAAAAGGCGAGGACTCCGATCTGTATCATCACTTATCGGTCTATCTTTAAAATGGAAAGACCAGCAAGTAGAGGTTCGTCCATCTTTAGTGATGAAACCTATGTCATAAATAACGTAGCTAATATGGATGAGTTCGAGGATGATGATGAGTTCGATGACGAGGAGTTCGACGATGAACTGGAGGAGGACATGAATGAGATTTTGCCGCTCCCCGACTCGTCGACGGATTGGGCTGTGGTGGCAGCACCGTCACCATCGCTGGATGATTTGCAAGGGCCGGCAGATTCATCGAGTTGGTGGGTTAACGAAGATGATGATGATAATACTGTAGATTAGTTCTTTTAGGACTCGTGTACTAGGCCTCCGCTGGGATAGCACGTTAAAAAAAACGCGCCATGAAGTTTACCTCAGTGGTGGAGTGGAAACAACTTCAAAAATAATAACATAATACAAATAATCAGTTAGTTGGTACTTTAAGATAGATACAATATTTGAATATCAGGTGTGCAAATTAAGCTTCCTATGAAGGTTCAAACTTTTTTCTTTATTCTCATAAACCTAACTAATTCAACATGCTGTTAAATAAAACAAAATTTAATTGACTAGGATGATATTTATTTAAATGCCCTTACAAACATTTATATTACATTACTATACAATTCTTGAACCTAAATCGATATACATCTACTATAACAAAACTTACTCTAAATTAACACTAAAATTATATGTCTATACAATTCTTAAACCTAAATCTATACACATCTAATATTACAAAACTTACTCTAACTTAACACTAAAATTATCTAACAACAACAGTTTTTTTTTAAATTGTCCCACATCACTTTCCGCAACATTTAACTTTTTTTGTAGTTCGAATATCTGTCTTTTATAGTCTTGCACTTTACTCTCCTTCTCTTTCAGTTCGTTCAGCAGTTTACCCCGCACATTATAGGCGTCTCTTAAAACACACTTCTGGCTCTCAGAAAACTCATTGAGCCATTCCGGTTGAGACGCCACAAACGTTGATGACGAGGAGGACGCACTGGATGAAGTAATTGGTCGCTCTATATTTTTCTTTCGACCTTTTCGTCCTTTCCGGCACAGCTCCGGTGATAGTGGTGGTGGCGATGGTGTCCTCATGATTGGGCCATCCACGACAACTACCACCGGAGCCAAGTGGTTTGGAATTGCTGCTGCTGCTGCTGGTGGTGGTGAAGACGGCATCTCGAATCCACCGGGAAAAGGTACGGGGAGGCGCCTAAATGTGAATTTCTTCTTCTTCGTCGGCACGTCCTTTGGCACAGATGAATAAAATTCACCCTTGCTTTTGGGTCCACCAGTCGTCAGTAATCTTTTTAATTTTGAATGTGTCGGCTGGGCTTCCTTAATTACAACATTACTGAGAACATTGACTTTTTTGTTCTCAGCTGCTTGCCGCTTCTCTATGTCCCTCAACAACTGGCCACATGCATCATCCATAATCTGCTCCATTCCATCGTCTGCTATAGTCAAGTCGTTCCCGGGGGCTGCGGGCTCGCCCACAAAGGCGTTTGCTGTAATCAGATGTAAATCATCTTCGACGCCCAGAAGATCTTGGGTTGAAACACTCATTAAATCAGAAATATCACTCATGTTTGAACACATTACGTACACAGGAATAATTGTCGTCACTAAAAGTTTCAGACTGAAGAGCTCCACACAAGATGCTCGCTTTTATGCCTATTCCCCCCACTATAAGTTTACCCCACCTCGAGTCTCGCCGTCCTTCACTTCGTTCTTGTAACCACTCTTCTTAGTGCCCTTGACTACAGGCACTTTTCAAGGTGCGCGTTCTCTTGAAATTTTAAAACGAGCTTTATCAAGGTCAAGGTGTATCTTGCCATCCTTGAGGTAGTGCATTTTCTTTTAAAATTCTACATAACACTAATCCAGTACGTTGATAAATATTAAAATTAACAATTTTATGGAAGTAGTCCATCTCACAGTGGAGTAATATTTTAAGTGAGGAATGAAACACAAAGTCTGCTCCACTAATTTAATAAATAGGTTCAGATTAACATCCCAAACATGTTTCAAAGGCATAAACCTTCATCTTCAGTGGGTAATTATTAAGATGTTGTTATTTATGAAGAGACCAATGACATTGTTACGTTTTTTTATAAACTAATGTTGCAGAAAAATTTTTATGAAACCATATGTAACTTTAATTCGGTAAAAATATATATTTAATTTTACTTTAACAATATATAAAGCATTTGTTGAATCAATCATAAGATATGGAATATTGGTGTGGGGTGGACTTTACAATAACAGCCTGTATAAACTAAATATAATACAAAAATATATATTAAAAATTATATTTAAAAAAACTAGATTATACCCTACACATTTACTTTTTAATAAAGATATTTTTAGCATCCGATCAATTTATATTCTTACAATTTGCTCTCATATACACTCTAAACCAAACCCAAAGCTTTTTGTTGATCACACCTATGAAACTAGAGCAAGATACTTACAACAAACAAATTAAACTGCCAATAAGTACCAATAATCTGAATCTAAGATACATAAATTATTTTGGTCCCAGACTGTACAATTTACTGCCAGAGAAAGTAAGAAATTGCTCCAAAATAAGAAGTTTTAAATTGTTGAGTAAGGATGCAATATTTGAGAATCTTCATCAGTTTGAAAGGTTTTTCGGCTAATTGTTTTTGTTTGTGAGCGGATTGTGTGTCTGCCTATTGTAAATTTGATGTTTTTTATAGACAAATTAAATATTGTAGACTATTTAATAAAACACTAAGAGGCAATATAGCACATACAGATGTTTTACATCTAGGTGCTTGTTAAAAAACTGTTTTATGAAATGTATTTTGTGTATATTGTGTCTTATATAGTGCTACTTGGATTATTTTTTGTAAAAATTTAAAGTTAAATAAATAAATAAAGTCCTGTATCTAGAAAACTAGTAGGTACCCACCTAATTAATACAATTTCTTTCCCTATAGTAATTCTCGGTAGAATGTGGAAACTACATTAAATACCCTACGTACAAAGAGTATTATGTACCTATACCTACTTACAAAAAAATTACAAAAATATATTGTTTCCAAGAAAAATGTATCCTAATCGTGATGTCCTAATATTATTGTAGATTGCTTTGACACAGCCATAAAAAAATCTAAGAAAGCTGAACTAACCTCAAATTTAAAATCCGATGAAGAGGAATATTCCAGACCCAGAAAAATTAAAAAATAAAAAGATTTATCGATACTGACGATGAAAGCGAAGAAGAGAGACCTCTACCAAAACCACCAAAAGTAAAACTCAGTGCTTTTGAAAAAGGTATGGCATTAACTAACTTACAGTTTGCTGCTTGGTGTCACATTTGGTTGGAATTATCCAGCTCGATACCCAGTGATACACCTGGTTTTTTTTTTTTGTGTTGGGGATTAAATTTTTCTAAGCACTTAAAAAGTTGCAATGGCAATATGGCATATTTTTACATGTATTTATTCTATTGGAATTAAATTTGCTGCTAGTGTTAAAATTATGACATTCAATGTTTAATAAAAAAAATATATTTATAAAAACCTCCAGAACAGAAATATTTAAAATTGTTAAGACACCTAATTGTTTAAACAGATTGCGACAGGATGTTGTATTTGAGACTACTAGGATGGATCTGATTTAAGTTAAATTAATCTCTGATAGTTATCAGTGACAGTAGGTCATTATGTTGCAAGTCATTTGGTTTGAACGATTACTGTCTTTCTTAAAATCTGTCATGCATCATAGTCACTTAATAATTATTTCTAAAATAGTAAAATCTACATGTTAGTGATTGTGTTTCACTAATCTAGAAGTCAACTTTCCTGTTCCTGATATAATTAATAAGAATAAGAGCACAGTGATTGTTTGTGATTCGCCAGCTGTAAATAATATAAGTGGTAGTTCTCCATCATTTCTAGTAATTAATAAGAATATTAGTGAGTCTGTATTGGCGTTGAGTAGCCCTAATAATAATAATAATAATACAGAAGGTGAACATATGCTTATTTTCAAATTTTTAGAGGTTCAATATAGTACTTTTTAAACATGTTTTATTATAACAAATGAAATTAATAACCTTTATTATATTACCCTCGATATTACCTTTTTTTAAATTGTTCAAAAATATTTTAAAAATTATGAAAATTTGTATGATCAGATTTTTTTCAAAGATGCTAAAAACAATAGAAATTAAATTATTTTTTAAAATTTACATTGATAGAGAAAGAATGTGGCCTTGGTATTAGAGTTAAATTATTTCTTAACTTACAAGTCTCTCCTTAGAGAAGTACTAATGATAAAACAACAAAACAAAGATATTTTGCAAACTTTATTTATTGTTGTAGAAAAACATATTGTAACTATTAATTAAATAAGTACAGCTTACAAAACAATAACATCTTAGGTAACTTACCTTTCTCGGGATTCCACTCTCCTAGCATATGCAACAAATAATTTTTTAAAACATTTGCTAACCGACCTGCTTGCAAGTCGCTACAGTTTTTATGGACAGAGACAGGACAAAAAGCGTTTGCAACTTTGAAGTTGAGAACTGTTGTTGGTAAGCTTTTTATAATAATAATAATAATAATAATGCTGGATCAGATCCTACAGTATTACAATAAAAAAAATTGTAATTTTAGCTGCAGTCCGGTCTGGCTGTTCAGACTTCAATGAACAAGAAGTAGAAAACATTGTTAAGGTGTGGCTTAAACATGCTCCCCAGCGACTCAAAATTAAGAAGTAGAGGAAGCAGCTGTCGGAAGTTTAAAGCTAAGAGCCCTTAATTGTTTATCTTTAAACTTTTTACAGGCTGCTTGTTTATTCTTTCCAATCTTATCTTTTTAAAAAAGTATATTACTTTTTAATTGTAGTTATTTAAGCTAAACTCTAACAATAATTTATTGTTTTAAATTTTAAACATTATCTAAAATGAAACAATATAAGTATGTTGTGGGTAATCGTCAAATGAATAGAAGAATAACCAGGGAGGTGAAGATATAACACAGTAACATAGGGCATTACAATTTGTTAAATATAAATAATAATGACACTCTCAGTTCAACTTCTAACAATTCTGATGTTTGTGGATCTAATAATTATTTATTAAACGGATTGAGACAGTGGGCTTTGGAAAAAATGGTGCCACACACACTTGACTATTAACAGTTTATTATCTCTACTTCGCCCTATACATTTTTTCTTACCCCTATATGCCCGAACCTTATTGAAAACTCCTGTACAACTTGTTCACCACAAACAGCTTGATACTGGACAATATTACCATATTGACTTAGGAACCAACTTAAAATTGATCATTTTGCAAAACCCCTCACTTAATTTTGATGAATTTTGTATATCTTTTAATATTGATGGTCTGCCCCTACTTCGTAGTTCTAAAGTTCTATTCTGGCCTATTCTTAAAAATGAAAATATAGTAGCAACCCCTTTTGTAATTGGTATATTTTGTGGGCATTCAAAACCATCCCCCCTTTACCTCTTTTTGCAAGGCTTTATTCAGGAATTAAGTTTTCTTTCCAGAGAAGGTTTTATTTATGATAACAAAACATATAAGGTTTCAGTCTACAGCTTTATATGTGATTCTCCTGCCCGACCCTATATAAAATGCACAAAGTCACACAGTGCCTACTCGTCATGTGAAAGATGTACAGAGAGAGGAGAATACGTCTTAGGGAGAGTTATATTGGGAAAAGTTGTTGCTCCTAAAAAAACAGATGCATTGTTTTTATTGCAGATTAACGATAATCATCATATTACCGAATCACCTTTAGCAGCCCTAAATATTGGTTTAGTGACACAGTTTCCGTTAGACTACAATCATTCAGTCTGTTTCGGGGTTATGCGAAAACTCTGCTTGTCTTGGGTGGGTGGAGATTTAAGGGTTCGATTGAGGTCAAGAACTATTGACGAGATATCACAAAAGTTACTAGAGTTCAAACCCTTTATTCCTAAGAAATTTAACAGAAAACCAAGAAGTCTTAGGGAATTGGCTAACTGGAAAGCTACCGAATTCCGAAGTTTTTTGCTTTATTTTGGACCTATTGTTTTAAGGAAGATTAACAAATCAATATATGAACATTTTTTGTTACTTCACAGTGCAATTTTAATTTTAGTGTGGTCAAAGCAAATAGACAATTTGGGTTGTGATTTGCCACAAGAATTATTTAATCAGTTTGTCATTCATTGCATACATATCTATGGATTACAATATCTGATTTACAATATTCATATTCTTTGTCACTTGACTGATCATGTTAGAAAGTATGGGCCTTTAGATTTAATATCTGCATTTCCATTCGAAAATTATTTAGGATAGCTAAAAAAATTAATTAGGTCTCCTGAAAACCCACTTGAACAGATTCGTAGGCGACTTGATGAAACTAATGAATTTAGTGATAATATTTTTCCAAAAAATTTACCACTTACCTGTCTAAACTGTGCATATAAACAGTATAACAAATTATTCTACAAAAATTTTGAATATTACATATTGTCGCATTCTCAGGCAAACTGTTAAATTCTCACAACTTCTGGCAAGGATGGTCACATTCTTAATATAATAGAAACTTTAGAAAAAGTATTGCTTATATGTAAACAGTTCCTTTACCCTTATTATTCATTATTTGAATACTCCTTTTCATCTTAAGAGATTCAAATCTATGTTGTGAATAGCAATTTAATGTCGAGAGCCACAATCTGTAACCTTAATGACATCATTACAAAGTGTATGTTACTAACATTTTCCGATTCCCAATGGGTCTTTTTTCCAATGCTTCATTTTTGTTAAAGCTTTTTATTAACTTAGCCTGATAATATATAAGTAATGATGAAAACAGCGGTTTAAGAAAATTTGAAAATTGCAAAATTTACATTATACAACTATTTTAAAATGTAAAGATCAGTACAATTTTCTGTTGTAAATATCAACAATTTTCTGTTATTACTCTCTTTAAAGGCTAATGTAAACTGCCAGTGATTGACACTATTAGGTATAAATGTATCAATTATTAATAACTGACAGTTTGCCTCAGTTCTAATATTCTCATGACTAAATGACAACTGGGTAAAAACATTAATAATTTAATAATTCTAATGGTTTCGACCTTAACTTGGTGAAGATCCATAATAAAAAATTATGCAAGAAAACACTATTGTTTTAAGATTTTCACTATATTTTGTCAACATGACACATGTTTCACCGTCACAGCGGCTTCATCTGATGAAGCCGCTGTGAGTATGAGTAGTATGATCCAACGACCAATTTACGTCATAATTCGTCATTAGGACGTCAATGTTAGGTCCAGTATATTGTCAATGATGGCGTAAGTACACGTAATTAATAACGTCACTCGGCGAGACTTTCTCCCGTCAATAGGACGTCATGCAACGTCATTATACACGTCATTTTGGTTGCTCCTGACGTTACTAAGACGTCGCTACGACGTCTTTCTGCTGCCTGGGACGCTACGAACAGCAGTTTCAATTGTACGGAGCAACCGGAAGTAAGAAAAGCTGTCGCTCTTTTACGGCCTGGATACATACCCCCTCTCGATATGATGTTTCCACTAAATTGCTTCATATAATTTATAATGAAGAAAAAATCAAATGCTTTCAAAACTTGTCGGGAACATGTGTGTGTCTGTCACTTGACGGATGGTCAAATGTACATAACGATCCGATAATCTGTCCATTTTGTTGTTACATTTTAAAATAGTTTTATAATGTAAATTTTGCAATTCTCAAATTTTCTTAAACCGCTGTTTTCTTCATTACTTATAGATTATCAGGCTATTAAGTTAATAAAAAGCTTTAACAAAAATGAAGCATTGGAAAAAAGACCCATTGGGAATCGGAAAATGTAAGTAACATACACTTTGTAATGATGTCATTAAGGTTACAGATTGTGGCTCTCGACATTAAATTGCTATTCACAACATAGATTTGAATCTCTTGAGATGAAAAGGAGTATTCAAATAATGAATAATAAGGGTAAAGGAACTGTTTGCATATAAGCAATACTTTTTCTAAAGTTTCTATTATATTAAGAATGTGACAAACCTTGCCAGAAGTTGTGAGAATACCGTCTTAGTAGATACTCTAGATACTTCCGGGAATTCACATGCTTCTGTATATTTAACAGAAATTGCAACAGCACTCATAAATAAGCTTAAAATCGAATATAACTGTACATTATGTAGTTTTGTCACAGATAATGCAGCTAATATGGCTGCAGTGCGACATCAAATAAAAACATCTACTGAATTGAAACTTATTATATATGGATGTGCTGCACATATTTTAAATTTGCTATGTAAGGATTTGAAAATCGCTGACATTAAGGAACATGTTGTTTTCATTGCCAAACACTGCCGTAACAACCATTTTACCTCTGCAGAATATGCCAAAGAAGGAGGCAAAAAACTAGTTTCGCCAAATAATGTCAGATGGAATTCGCTTGCCGACTGTTTAAAGGGTTTCGTTAAGTCATGGTCCATACTTTTCAAAATTGCTGAAGAGAACAAAAACAACGAAATTGACAATATTATAAGAGGAAAAATTTTCAATATTCACTTAAAAAGATTAGTCGAAGATTACCTAACAATACTTAAGCCTATCTCTATCGCAATAAATGGACTACAAAGAAACAGTGCCAGTCTTTCAGATGTTGTGGAAGAATTTAAAATATTAGAAACTCATTTTGACAAAACCGACATAACTTTAAATCAACTGCAAAAATTTAAGAGGCGTTATGAACAGTGTATAACCCCATATCATTTTTTGTGTCTGTTATTTTCCGCGGCAAAAATTTATTGTAAAATTTAAGACAAGATCGGTTACTTTATCATCAAAAGATTAAAAAAATAATTCTAACGGTGTCATACCAGAAAGCCCATGTTTTAGGATTTTTTTCTATTCAAGCTCCTCTGAAACAGGAGAATGTGTATAGTCAATTTGTCCCTGGTTCCACTTACAATTAGCTGCAGATAAAATCTATTGAGACGTTGAAGGGGCCATCAGTCAGCTTGTCTTGGTAGCCAAAGTTTCCTCATCAGATAAGTCAAACTCATATTGCCATTTAGTTTTCCATTTTTTACTGATGACTGCGGTATCTGTAATTCAAAACTTCCGACAAAATCTGTAGGAGCGGATGCCTCTGGTAAATTAGTTTCCTCATTTATATCTTCTTCGTCTGTCAATGGGTCGACCTTCGGAGGTACATATACAACATCAATTACCGCTAAAGTAGAGAAGAGGATTAGACTAACCTAAACTAACCTGAACTAACCTGAACTAAATATCGTACATACCGTGTTCCCCATATTCCAACTCTTCTAGAGCATTTTCCAGCTCAGCCTCTAATTGCTGTTGCGATAAATATCTTTTATATGACATTTTTTTATCACCAAACTTGAAGAGTACGTCTAACTAGTACAACGAACGGATGCACAATATTCTATTTATCCGGATTATCGATGCAGTAAAATTTGTCGAAAGCAATTTTCGCTACAGTATATGTATTATATCAGTGATGCGTTTCCGCACTTCTGTTCTTTTCACTAATAAAACGCTTAAATATATTTTCGATACTAATTAATAATTTTTTACTTTAAAAACTTTATATAATTGAGCTTTGATAAGTGCAATAAGATTATCAATTTAATTATTTTATCCCTTAACCGGCGTGGTTGAAAATTTTAACATTCAGTGCGTTGCGTAGTCCTTGGGACTTCAAAATAAAAAAAAATAGTTTTTTAATGTTTTTGACCACCTGATTTTTTTTTCGCTCTATAACTAATCAACGACATGATAAGCAATCAAGACTTTTATATTTATTACCGATTAAGTAACAGACCAAAGCAAGAAAAAATTGAAACTCTTTGAATTTTTTTAACAGGAATAAACCTGCTGTTCCTTACAATTTTATTTTACAAGGAAAACTAAGAAATACAAATGTTTCGTATTAAAAACATAATGCTATAAGGTAAATTCTTCAAAAAAGGAAATACATTAACCTCTAAATTAAAACTATAAAAACTTGACAATGCTCCAAAAAGCCCTATAAAAAGAATAATGTTTACGAGTCCTCTAACTTCTCTTCACACATTTTTTTTGAACATTTTAAACAAATTGGTTTTTTGCATTGATCACATAAATATCCAGTTTTTCTTTTTAATTTTGGGTCACAGATGTAACAACACTTTCTCTGATTTCTAGGTAAAACGCCTTGATCATTAGCTGGTGCCTCAGGTGCCATCTTCAAAATTCTGAAAATACCGGTTTTTAGCTCTCTTGATAAACTGCGTTCTGAGATCTTTCACGAAAAAGTGGTTCATACAGTTGTTTGGCCAATAATTTCAAGAAATCGATTCTGTCTAGTTAAGCCACCCTGGCACAGGACTGATGGTTGATATATGCATTTATTGAAGACATATCCACAATTCTGTAAATCAGAGCCATAGGCCAGCGTTGCGTTCTTCTGCTACAGCAATATTTGGAGCACTTTTCGTCTATAGAGTCCACTTCAGATTTGGTATTATTATAATATGCATTGATTTCAGGCAAACCGTTATCATCCTGTTTAGAGTGATGCATAAAAGAAACCAGGATAACAGCTCTGTTTTTTTTTTGGTACTTTGGAAACTAATGTTTTGTTACTTGTAAAGCCATATAATGTGGATCCCACCTGTCTTGTTTTGGACGGCCAAACATTCTTTGGATATTTCCCGTTTGTTTTTTTTTTCATAGCTCCGACGTACGTAAGTTTATTTTTGACAAGATAGTCTGTGAGCTCTATTGAGGAATACCAATTATCTCCTGTAATATTCCTGTTGCTTCCAAATATGGGCTTGCAAAGACGAATAACAGTTTGCGATGGAATACAAAACCGTTTTTCTTCATCTGTAATATCCTTTACCGAGTCAGTGCCCTTGCTACAATAAATATATGTATTGTATATGTAGTGGGTTCGAGCATCAACAAGGCATTGAACTTTTAAACCATATTTTATACGGGCTTGCTCGGTAAATACATTTTGATTTTGCACCTGCCTCTAAAACCGACCAGCATCTCATCGACAGTTGCATTGGCTCCTAAACAGTAAGCCGACTGAGAATTTTGATTAAATTTTTCAGAGATATGGGAGATCGCTGCAGCCGGGTCAGTTCTTGCTTTTGGCATTCTCTCTTCATGAGTATCGAACCTCAGGCAAGCCAATAACATAGCAAATCTTTTTGCTGACAATACCAGCCGAAAGATTTCCCGACTAGTCCCACCTGTTAAAAAAATTGATTCAATGGCCTCATTATTAGACTTAAAAACAGCAGTTAATAGCAGAAGTCCCAGAAATCCATTTATTTCAACGAAGTTTGTTTCCCTGTACTCTGTGCTGTTCTGATTGCCTGGCTTATATTATCATATAAGTATATCTTCTAACGGTTCAATTTCTGCTAAAGCAGTTTTATTTTCTGGCAATTTCAATATATTGTGGGCTGGTGTTCTTACATTTTGAGTTGGCTCAGTGGTAGCCCATTTGTATCTGTTTTTTCCGTAGAAATATTTCTGACTTGGCTCACTTGTGTCACTGTTTTCTTCACTTTCATTTATCAATTATTTCATAGATTTACGGTGCATATTAGAACGGTTTCAAAATGAAGGTGTAGTATATTTTTTCCATTAGGGTAATATGCCAGGAAACTGTTTTGAATAAAAATAATTTCACATATTTTTCCTATATTAATGAAAAATTTATTATTAGTATGGTTCGTTTATGCACCACTGGAATAAAATGGGTTAATTATAACTTATCAGAAATTTTAATTTTATTTAATAATATTTATTTATTTAATAATTCACGGGCTGTAGCCCATTTCTACAAAAAACAAGACTTAAAACTAATTAAAGTTAAAATTACAAGAGTAATAATTTAAAATAGCTAAAATATAACATATAAACATATTAGGTACATCTCAACATAAAGTTTTTTTAAAAAATCAAAAATATTATACAATAATTGATAATAATAATTACAAAATTCCAACCATATCACAGAGGAGTAGAAATATTCAGTCTCAGATGTCTTTGAAATTCCGACTAGGAGACCCCAACAAACGCCAGACCACACTCAGTAACCGAAAGATTCGCCAATCTCAGCATTCGGGGCATGCAAGAATAATAATGAAACGGCAATTCTATGAAACGGCAAATGAAACAATACTTCGGATCTTGTGGTTCTAATAGGGACATGTAGATTGATTTTCGAAAGTAGGTAGGGGCAGTCAGTTCTGTTATTGAAGAGGTTGTAAATAAACATAAGGTCTCTATGCTGACGTCTAGTTGCAAGGGATAACAAGTTTTGTTGGGCCTGCAAGATCTGGTAATCGGGTGCAAGACTGCTCTTAAAGGACACATAAGGTAAGAACTTGTGCTGTACACTTTCAAGGCTACGAATATGGTTAGCATAAGAAGGAGACCATACACTACAGCAGTACTCCAGGCAGGGTCTGACTAAAGCACAGTACAACAATTTAATGGAGTTTGCGGTCCGAAAAGCATGAGTAGCTCTCTTTATGAAACCCAACATCTGCAAGGATTTGCTGACTATATTGCTGACATGTGGGACGAAAGAGAGAGAACTATCAAGAGTGACACCCAAATCCTTAACTATGTCCTTGGATTCTAGTTGAACCCCATTGAGGTGATACGGAAATCTTACAGGATTTTTGAGGCGATAAAAACGCATAACATGACATTTATCAACATTCAAGTCCATTCCATTATGCTCACACCACGTGCCAGGGGCATCAAGCTGAGCCTGCAGGTGTGAGGCATCATTTATTGAGGATACCTTGGCGTATCATGATTTAAATTGAAAAAAATCAAGTGTTTCAAATCGCGATTTAAATCATGATTGAAATGAATTGATTTAAATCCTTTCAACCCTGTGGAAAACTACAAAATATACAAAAAAATTAACAACATTACTAATGTGTAAAAAAATGGAAAAAATTACACACGCCATTTCTTAAAAGTATATAAATTACTAATTAAAATATCTTTCTATAATATTGTCTCTGGCATCTCTTTCAAGAAAAGTTTGTGGACCATCTGCATTAATTGCTTTAACCTTATTATTATCACAAACTAATACATCTTCAATTGGTAATTGCCCATCCACACAAATGTTGTGTAACACTGCACATGCAAATAATATATATTTCCACATTTGGGTGGGCTATACCGCAGCTTTGTTTCTGCCATTATGCACCTGGAAAGTTTTTTTAACATTCAGGTTTGCATTACTATCCTAAAAGGTTTGCATCGACCTGCCAAACACCCTGTATTATATATATTAATAAGTATCTAGAAACTGTCAAGATTATAAGTAACAAAATAATAAAACATATAATGTTAAACAATTTTTAGTTACAATGCACTGCTATATTTATCCAACAATCCCCATTCTAGTAAATTTTGAAAGTGTGCGGTTTTTGATTTTTTCCTTACCTAAAACGGGTTTTTAATACTCCATTGCATCTCTCAATACAGTTTTCACTGAACTATGTGTTGTTGTATATCTGCTATCTTCGGGTGATTCCGGCAACGCATTTAAAATGGAAGTCATTAAATATAGCTCTTGTGGGTATCCACTGTCACCAATAAGCCAGCTTTGATCATTACGATTAAATATGTCTTGTAAGTGGGCTTTTATATTAGAGTTTCTCCAAATAAAGGCATCATATGTTGCACCACCCCATCCAGCATTGATGTTTAATATTTTCAATTCTGGATCACACACCTACAAAAAAAAATACTTAATAAAATATAACATATCTCGGTACCTATTGTAATATAATAAAATAATTACTAACAATTTGAACATTTTTTGAGTGGTATTCTTTTCTGTTCAAATAATTGTGCTCTTTTACAGAAGGGGCAATTATTGCCATATTAGTACAGTCAATTGCCCCTGTTCAAGCCTTAAGTTAATTTATGAATAAACGGGCCACACCAATAGGCAACCATCCATGCAACATTCTTGTAGACGTCTCACCAGCATCAAGGCAGTGATGACTCATGCGATGACCGAGAGGGGTTGAGAGCGGGGGTAGTAGTAAACAGTTACACATTAAGAATGCCCGAATGTTAAGGGTTTAGCAAATAAAAGTTTTGATATAGTTTTTTACAAGTATATCGAGTTTTAATTAAACTTCAAATCGACAGGGAGAAAATGCGTCACGTTCTGTGACAACATTATGGTCCTTCGTGCCGGATTTGAATCCGAATTATATCGAAAAAATCAGGTTTTTGATTGAGACTTGTGATTTGTGATTCGTCGTGATGGATGATGTCATGGCCGGTGGTACGGGACAGAATGCAGCCAACGCAACGGTAAGTCTCCGTCCTTTTTCCACACTTTAAATCCTGTTTTGGTATCTCTTTCTATTTGGGCGAGTCCAAATATTTATATCGGTTTTCAAATTTCTATCGAGTTGAAAATATCGTTTAGATCTAATGCTATTTGTCTTAGATCAGTTTTATGTCTATAAAATTTGAATATATCGTTTATCGCAATTATCGGTTTCTTCGCCTTGCTGGGTAGATCGTTGTTGGAAATTTCCTAACAAAGTTAGTTAGCTCTTCTAGCGTAAGAAATTATTTGTTTTGGTTAAAAGAAGAGTCTGTTTTATCTATTTATGTGATTATAAATAGGTTAATCGCAGAAAGTATCGCCATTTTGTTGATTTTGTTGTTTGTTGTTGTCGCCAGTGTTTTTTAATATTTAAGTTATATCGCTTTGATCGCTTTTATTAATAATATCGAACTTTTTACATTGTCACTTTTATCGCTTTAATTAATAATATCAAACTTTTTACATTATCGTAAAGCTTATATCGGTTCCCACTATTTTATAACCAAGATGGGTAAAAAATCTAGTGCCCAGGCTGCCGAAGAGCAAGGAAGGGCATCAGCTGAGCGGCTGCTTGCAAAAAGGCGGCAAATTTTAAGGCAATTTGAAAAATTTAAAGAATTTTTTACTGATATGTTTAATGCAAGAAATGAGGATCAATTAACACAGTTACAGGTCCGTACTGAAAAAATTGAGCTTATTTTAGATCAAATACACGAGATTGATTTGGAAATCGAGGTTGTAGATGAGGAAGCGTTAGTGGACGACGATTTTGAAAATATGTTTTCTGCAGTGATATCGGATGCAAAAAATTATATTGCAGAAATTCAGGCAAAGAATTATATTCAAAATCAAGGTCACGTATCGAATGTGCCCAAGGACAACCCTTTTAATAACCCTGGTAGTGATAACTATTCCATTCAGGGTGGAGCAAGACTGCCCAATTTGGGGTTACCTAGGTTTAGGGGCGAATATAATAAATGAACGCAATTTAGGGAAACGTTTGATGCGCTAATATCAAAAAATCCATGTTTGGATGATATTCAAAGATTTTACTATCTACTGGATACTCTAGAGGGTGATCCAAGAAGATTATTGGATTCGCTAGAAATTACGAGGGACAATTATAATGTAGCTTGGCAGTTACTAGAAAATCGATATAATAACAAGCCAGTTATCATTCAGTCTCACTTAAGAGCTCTTTTTGATGCTCCGTCAGTCGCGGAGCAATCGCACGTAGCGCTAAGAAGTTTGGTAGATAGTTTAGAACGAAATGTAAGAGCTTTACAGGCATTGGGCGAACCGGTAGAGTATTGGGACAGGTTGTTAATATTTACTTTCTCTAGAAAGCTTGACCATCAAACTAAAAAGCAGTGGGAGGAATTAACTATATCCAAATTTCAGGGTAAACCTACACTTAAAGACTTTTTAGAATTTATTTCAAACAAATGTCGCGTTCTAGAAAATATCGAAATTAACACAAAATCGAACAAGACCTAAACCCTCGTTTAGGACAAACCCTTTTAATAAATATCAAAGTCAAGGTAAGGTTTTAGCTTACGGAGCCACTGGGGCAGGTAGAAAAGTATCGTGTGAAATGTGTAAGGTGGCGCATTTTATATATCGGTGCGAAAAACTGCAAAGGCTGTCAATACCGGAAAAAATCGAAAAAATAAAGCAACTGCGGCTTTGTCTAAACTGTTTACGCGGAAATCATTTTTATAATCAATGCTTAGCAGATGGCTGTAAAAAGTGCGATGCTAAACATAATACGATGCTATGCACTAAGTAAACTTAAAATATCACGGCGTCCGCTACTCAAGAACGAAGTCAGCAAAATTCTGATAATTTGGAACTTCCAGCAAATGAAGTGCACGATGAGTTATCGGTAGTAGCGGCGTCCCAGGGCGGATCAATGGTTTCCAATGAGGTGTTGTTGTCAACAGCGATTATTGATATAAAAAATGACCAAGGACACTACGTGGAATGTCGCGCTCTTTTAGATAGCGCATCGCAAATGAATTTTATAAGAAAAGAATTGGCAAGATCGTTGGGGAATAAACTAAATAAAATTGACATTCCCATTTCAGGCGTAGGAAAGATGTGCACTCAAATAAAACAGCGTGTCATAACCAATATAAAATCGCGACATAACAACTTTAACGCAAACCTTTCTTTCTTGGTCTTGGATAACATAACGGCCGAGTTACCTGTACACCCGGTCAGTACAGAAGGGCTTCAATTCCCCCCAAACATTAAATTAGCTGATCCAGATTTTAATAAAACATCAAAAATTGACATCTTAATCGGAGCAGAGCTGTTTTACGAATTATTATGTGCTGGACAGATAAATTTAAATAACAGCCGATTAGTCTTGCAAAAGAGTGTGTTTGGATGGGTCGTAGCAGGTAAAATACACGAGATAAATAGCTATGACAACAAGCCGGCTTTATGCAATCTTACGATAGGGGCTAATTCAAGTCAGGAAGTACAGAGTCAACTTGAAAAATTTTGGCTAGTCGAGGAAGTTGCCACAAAAAAATAGTATTCTATTGAAGAACAAGAATGCGAACAAGTTTTTAAGAAATCAGTAAAAAGAGATGAATCAGGCAGATTTTGTGTCGCATTACCAGTAAAACATAATATAAGCGATTTGGGTGATTCTCTCGAAATAGCAAAACAGAGGTTTTTTAATTTAGAGCGCAGGCTACAAAAGAATAATGAATTAAAGAAAAAATATGATCAATTCATGGATGAATATGAACAGTTGGGGCATATGTCAAAGATAAATCCTTACGAAATCAACGATACGGAAAATTATACCTATAATTTACCACACCACGGAGTTTTAAATGAATCATCAAGTACTACGAAACTACGTGTTGTATTTGACGCAAGCGCCAAAACTTCAAGCGTTTATCGCTAAACAATGTTCTGAAGGTTGGGCCAAACATTCAGGATGAGCTTTTTGACATCTTGCTTAGATTTCGTCAACATAACGTAGTTATAACAGCGGACATTGCAAAAATATATCGGCAGATTAATATTCAGCCAGAATATCGGCGGCCATTTGCAATAGTAGGGGTAGATTTCGCAGGTCCATTTGACATAAAAGATGGTAAACTAAGAAACCGCTCAATTGTTAAGGGATATATGTGTTTATTCATCTGTTTTTGCACTAATGCGGTACACTTGGAACTAGTCGGCGATCTGACTACCAACTCGTTTTTAAATTGCCCTAAACGATTTGTCTCCAGACGCGGGCTATGTAATCGCATTTACTCAGATAACGCCACTAATTTTGTTGGCAGTGACAAACACTTAAAATTAGTAATTCGTGACTTGTTGGCTGAGGTTGAGCAAAATAGCGTTGTAATAGATTATTTATTTGAACACGGCATTGATTGGAAGTTCATTCCAGCAAGGTCTCCTCATCAAGGTGGACTTTGGGAGTCGGCAGTCAAACTTGTCAAGTATCATATTACTCGAGTAGTTGGCAACTCTAACCTTACTTTTGAGGATTTATCGACAATCCTCGCCCAAGTGGAGGCGGTGCTTAATTCCAGACCAATCACACCTCTCTCCACAGACCCCAAAGATTTTGCCGCTCTGACTCCAGGGCATTTCCTAATCGGAGACGCATTAAATGCGTTGCCGCAAAAGAACGTGGTTGAAGTTTCAGCCAACCGTTTAGATCGCTACCACGAACTTCAGAAAATGGTTCAGTTATTTTGGAAGCGAAGCACAAGTGACAACTCTAAGATGGGAGCTTTGGTTCTGTTATTTGAAGACGGACTTGCGCCGTTGCATTGGAAACTGGGTCGCATTGTGAAAATTCATCCTGGTACTGACGGAATTGTGCGTGTAGTGAGTGTTAAAACGCCTGGAGGTACCTACAAACGCGCAATCCAAAAGGTGTGCATGTTACCCATTGACTACTAACTACGTTGATAGCCAATTATATGCAAATTGTTCTATGTTGGTATTTCAGAATCGTATACATAATCATATGGTTTCAGACTCATACCGTTTAATTTTTGTGTATGACTGTGCGTAGTAGTGTAATCGTTTAAAAAAATGTTTGTTGTGCGTCTTAATCTTTAAATGATTTGTTTGGTTGAAAGCTAAGGCTGTTCAAGGCCGGCGGTTATGTTCAAGCCTTAAGTTAATTTATGAATAAACGGGCCACACCAATAGGCAACCATCCATGCAACATTCTTGTAGACGTCTCACCAGCATCAAGGCAGTGATGACTCATGCGATGACCGAGAGGGGTTGAGAGCGGGGGTAGTAGTAAACAGTTACACATTAAGAATGCACGAATGTTAAGGGTTTAGCAAATAAAAGTTTTGATATAGTTTTTTACTAGTATATCGAGTTTTAATTTAACTTCAAATCGACAAGAGAAAATGCGTCACGTTCTGTGACAACAGCCCCAATACACCCTGGAAAATTAAATCTTTACATAAATTGTCTTTTTATGTTGAGTATCTGATTAAATGTAGTAGGAAAGACAATCCATTCTTCACTTAACAAATCCACTATCAAATTTGTGACTTCGTTTATGCAATTACTAACTGTACTTTGAGCCATTAATAACTGATAGCTCTGACCAACTGTTCTCTGATATGAACCTGTCGCATAAAAATAGAGTGCTGCAAAAATCCTCAAAGATGGTTGAACACTGCTTGGATGTACTGAATTGGACATATGTGAAATTAGCGTTTTAAACAAATTAATAGTAAACTATCTCTTTGGGCAATCTAAATAGGTCAATAAACTGTGTGTCACGCAAAATAAATGGACCACTCTCACTTCTCATTATTCTCCTCTCGATATTATATACATTGATTTCTTGTCTGTGTTCCTTTTCTACAATTTGTATATTGCCCCATATCTGAACAGGAAGCATCTAAAGCAAATATATTAAGAATAAGGCTACAATATTTTCAAAGCCATTTACAAATAACAATATTTAAGGAATTTTCAGAAAACACAACTTGGCACTACTTACCTTGGAAATTATCTTGCTATAGAATATAAAATCAAATAGGTTAAAAGTATCGTAAAGGTCGCTTTTAAATTGAAATGAATAAATCTTTGAGATGACTTACTTTAAATATGGAGCAGGAGTATTCACAATGCTATTATCCAACAGTAATTGATACAGGGCCTCACAAGAAACATTTCAAACAGATAACAAATGTAACACTTTACTGCTCTGTTTGACATTAAAAATGACACAGTTTACTCACCGCGGGACTTACGCGTCCCTAGCCACAGGTGCTTCTCTCTCTTATTACATTGTATTCATCAAAATTAGTCAACTTCTATTATAATTCATATCTTCCCATTTTAGACAACTAGCTAGCGTTTCACCTGAAATATGTCTCAACGAATTGAATAGAGGGGTACGCGTCTTGCACCCTTCTACGTATTCGTGTCATTCGAGTCGCGTGTAAGACCCCAAACTTACAAGATCACCACTCAAAGGAACGGTACCACCATACTAATGTATAGGATGTAAACTATTCACCTGGTATAAAAATGAGATAAGTCGTCAACTAATAAAGAAACAAACACTGAGTCAGGCATAGATGGAAAAAGCATAACAGGCTGGCATCTATAGATTTAGTCATACACGGAGTATCGGAGATTACGGTATTGGCTAAAATATATAATCGGGTTTACATTTGTTTTGTTTAAAAAGGTGTCTTTTGTAATTTTGAATATAGTTTTGTGGTAGTAAAGTCGAGTTTAATTAATAGACTTAATAGTGCAGCGGCGGGATATACCTGCAGTCGCGAAGTGACTAGTTTTACGTAATTGTTTGTTTTGTGTTTATAACTACAAATATGGGAAATCATAAGAGGAATCGAAGCAGTTCTAGTGATTCGTCGAGCTCTTCATCGAATAGTGACAATTGTGCTGGGCGTTATAAAAGGAGACGCAGTAAACGGAACAGAACAACGACCAGCCAAAACTCTCGAAAGCCAAGGCAGAGCCCAAACACTGAAAGAAATGTACAAAAACGACCTTCAATGCAAAGTGTTGTTGTACAGGTACACGAACCAAGAAGCTTGACTCCTCCTAGCCAAGTTAGAGAAAATCCACAACTTCAAGAGGTCCGCGCTAGAAATAACCAGCGGCAGGAAGTTGATCTTGATATAATTGGACAGGCTGTAGATGTAAATGTTACATCGCAAAGCAGTAGTTCAATTACTGAAGAGAGCGATTCGCAGAGGCGAATCAGACAACTGGAGGACTTAGTGAACCAACTAATGGATAATCAAGGCGCTCGCAAGGTTACTATAAATCCAAATTGTATTCCGGCATTCCACCCAAATTGTGATTCACAAAGTTGCAGCAAGTGGTTGGACAAAATTGATCAGCTGGGTCAAATAAACCACTGGTATGATAATTTAAAAATTTTTCATATGCAAACTAGGCTAGAGGGCCTAGCAAAAACGTGGTATAATGGACTGGATAACTACCGTTATACATGGGCTGAATGGAAGAATATGCTTATACAAGCTTTTCCAGATCATCAGGATTTCCCCCCGGCCATTACAAAACTGATAAATCGAAAAAAATTAGCCGAAGAATCATGGACCGAATATTTTTTTGGCAAAATGCAGTTGATTAGACAATGCGAAATATCGGGCAAAAACGCAGTAGCCATACTAATTGATGGAATCCCTGATAGTACCTTACAGTCAGGCGCAAAAGTGGGTAGATACTTAACACCGGAAGACCTCTTTAGAGACTACCTTTCTACTTTGTCATCGGTGCCAGTATCGGTTAAAGGACGCCTAGAACTGCCGAAAAAACAAGAGAAGCGGGTCGGTGATTACCGAGGTGATTACAATAAACCAGATCTAAGACAGAAGCTGAAGCATGTTAGGTGTTTCAATTGCAGAGAGTACGGCCACATAATCAAATATTGCACAAAACCAAGGAACCCGTGTGCAAATTGTAAACAAATTGGGCATCAGACAGCAAATTGCCGTAAAAACAAACAAAATGATTCTCATAAGGCCCTTTTGTGCGGGACCACACCGCATCTGAAAAACGCCGGCTATTACGTCACTTGCGAAGTTAATGGGCAGAGTTTGCAAGGATTTATTGATTCGGGGTGTAAAGTGGTTCTCATTAGAGAAACAGACGCGCGTAGAGTAGGCCTAACTTGGAATCAGAGCGATGTTCACCTAAATGGTTATGGCGGCGCTGTTTGCAAGGTCTTGGGTACAGTCAAGATAAATCTTAGAGTAGATTTATTTGCAACGGAAGTTTTTATATTTGTTGTGCATGATAATTTGCAGACCATGCCAATTTTGATTGGTCGATCAGTGCTTGACAAAGATGATGCTGTCACTGTGGTGCGGAAAGGAACGGTTAGGCTTTGTAGCAGTGATCTTGCCGAGCTTCCAGAAATTACCGATCTTCCTGAGAAGAAGATAGTATTGGTGGTTACAGCTTCTACAGAAGTTCTTCCAAATCATGTTGGTTTTGTTAGTTGCAAGTCTAAATGTGACTATGATGGTGATGTTTTCGTCGAGTTACGAAATTGCCTTCGCCCTGGTACAGAATATGTTCTGCCTAGATGCATCATCTCTTCGAGTGAAGCAAAAGTTCCAGTGCTCAATCTCTCCAAGAAGCCTATATTGTTTAAGAAAAGTCAGGTGGTGGTAAGAGGCGTTCCATGTGTTTCCGAATGCGAAAACGTAAGTACTTGTCAAAAAGTTAATATTGTTGAGTTACCAAAATTTTCCTTAAACGATGTTCTTGGTCATGT
The DNA here is from genome assembly GCA_963920685.1 of Polydrusus tereticollis. Lineage (NCBI taxonomy): Eukaryota > Metazoa > Arthropoda > Insecta > Coleoptera > Curculionidae > Polydrusus > Polydrusus tereticollis. The sequence continues at coordinate 86,985,106 of OY987332.1, forward strand.
GGCAGATACATTATCTGAGAAGGACCTAAACAATCTTTTGTTACTTTTAAATAAATATCGAGACTGTTTCGCTGAAAACTTACAAGAGTTAGGTCAAATTGCAAGCGCAGAAATGAAAATTCGTTTGTCGGATGACAAACCGGTAACCTATCGGCCTTATAGACTTTCTGTGTGTGAAAGGGAGAATGTGCGAAAAATAGTGAATGAGTTGCTGGCTGCTAACATTATACGAGAGTCAAATTCACTATATTCGAGTCCAATCATTTTGGTAAAAAAGAAAAATGGCGAGACTAGGATGTGTGTTGATTACCGTGCTCTTAATGCGCGGACCGTGAAGGATTGCTATCCACTACCGCGGGTCGATGACCACTTGGAGGTCCTGAAGGGTTGCAAATATTTTACAACCTTGGATATGGCTAGCGGCTATCATCAAATATCAATGGCGAAAGATTCCACAGAGAAAACAGCTTTTGTAACACCCGACGGGCAGTACGAGTACCTCAGAATGCCATTTGGCTTGGTAAATGCACCGGCAATGTTCCAGAGGACGATTAATCACATCCTGGGTTCTATGAGATTTTCAACTGCGTTGGCATACATGGACGATATTCTGGTACCCTCTCCTAGTATTGCGTCTGGCTTATTGGCTCTTGCTGATGTCTTTGAGACTTTCAGAAGCGCTGGTGTAACATTGCGATTGTCAAAATGTAATTTTTTCCGAGATAACATTGACTACTTGGGACACGAGATTAGTGCAACCGGTATACGGCCTGGTGCTGCAAAAATCGCTGCCGTAAAGAAGTTCCCTGTTCCCAAAAATGTTCACCAGATACGTCAGTTCATCGGACTATGTAGCTATTTTCGAAAATATGTAAAAGGTTTCGCACAAATTGCTCGCCCTTTAACTTTTCTCACTAAAAAAGAAGTTGTTTTTACCTGGGGTGGGGCGGAGAATAGTGCTTTTGAAAAGCTTAGAGAAGTTTTGATCAAAAGACCTATACTTGCCATATATGACCCTAAGTTAGAAACAGAAGTGCATACCGACGCTTCGAAAGTCGGACTCGGTGGAATTCTGTTGCAAAAGCAAAGTGATGACAGTTATAAACCCGTTTTCTACTTCAGTCGACAAACAACAAAACAGGAAGAGAAATACCATTCTTACGAGCTCGAAGCGTTAGCTGTTGTCAACTCTCTGCAAAGATTCCGAGTATATCTTCTAGGATTGTCGTTCAAAGTGGTAACTGATTGCAGTGCCTTGCGAACAGCTATGACGAAACGTGACCTCATCCCTTGAATCGGGAGATGGTGGTTAATTACGCAAGAGTTTAACTTTACTGTCGAGTATCGCCAAGGGGCAAAGATGGCTTATGTCGATGCACTAAGTCGGAATCCCATCGAAGATGAAATATCGCATGATAAATGGCGGCCGACCAATGTCTTCCAAGTAGATATTTCGCAAGACGATTGGATTTTGTCAACGCAAATTAAAGATAATCAGTGCAGACAATTAATCGAGACATTATCTAGAAAACCATCTAGCAATGATGAAAAACAAGTTCATAATGACTATGTGCTCAAGAATAACCGATTGTATAGACAAACATCTGATGGCCTGAAATGGTATGTACCTAAAGTAGGCAGAAGAGCTGTGACCATGTTCCACCATGACAACATGGGTCATTTTGCTGACGAAAAAACAATAAAGAATATTTGTAGTAAGTACTGGTTCCCAAGAATAAGAAAGTATGTTAGCCGTTATATATCATCTTGTTTGCCATGTGTGTATAACAAAGCTCCTGCAGGAAAGCAAGAAGGATTTCTTCACAGTATTGCGAAAGTGTCAACCCCAATGAACACACTCCACATTGATCATTTGGGACCATTTGTCAAGAGCACCAAAGGAAATTCGCATTTAATTGTGGCTGTAGATGCTTTTACGAATTTTCTGCATGCTAAAGCGGTTTCAAGTACAAAAACAAAACCGGTACTAACTTTCTTAGATAATGTATTTTTAATGTACGGAACTCCGAGACGTATTATTTGCGATCGTGGAACGAGTTTCACTAGTTCTTCATTCGAGAAGTTTGCGAAGGACTTAGGTATTAAATTAATTTTCAATGCAACTGCCACTCCACGTGCAAACGGACAATTGGAACGCTATAATAAAACTTTGTTAAATGCTATTTCGACTTCTCATGAGGATGAGAGGAAATGGGATGATTCACTAGGCGCAATTGTGTTCAGTATTAACTCAGCCGTGAGTTGTTCTACTGGGAAGAGTCCCTTTGAACTGTTATTTGGCTATAAACCAAGAGCAATGAGCGACTCGTTTCTAAGTGCAGTTGTGGTAGAGGACATAGTAGAGAGAGATCTCGATAAGTCGAGACAGGAAGCTGCCTCAAGAATTCAAGAGTCTCAAGCTAGGCAAAAGGCTTATTTTGATGCCAAGAGGAAGAAGTGTCGCAAATATAATGTAGGGGACCAAGTTGTTCTAAAGAGAACGAATGCTTTTAACGATGGCAAAAGTAAGAAGTTACTGCCAAAGTTTAGTGGTCCTTATAGAGTTAAACAAGTTCTGGATCATGATCGATATGTTGTAGAGGACCTACCCGGGTCAACACGTGCACGTAAAAAGTATGAGGGTGTCAGTTCAGCTGACAAAATGAAACCGTTCGAAGCTGCATTTGAGAACAGTAGTGAAACGGGGTCGGAGAGAATCTTAGAAGATGAGCTTTCCACTTACTGAGTCGAGTCTCATTGTTGTGGTGGCGAAAGATTTTAGTTTCTCTTTAATACTGTTTGGGGTCAGGTGGTGTTGTTTGTGACTGGCCATCATTGACAATGCCAGCTGGACGCTAAACATGTATATGCATTTAAATATTTAAACTAATGTAAATATATATTTCTTTAAGGTTTTCTAAGCTAATTTTCCGGGACGGAAAAGGGAGGTAGCTGTGGCCGACTGTAAACTATTCACCTGGTATAAAAATGAGATAAGTCGTCAACTAATAAAGAAACAAACACTGAGTCAGGCATAGATGGAAAAAGCATAACAGGCTGGCTTCTATAGATTTAGTCATACACGGAGTATCGGAGATTACGGTATTGGCTAAAATATATAATCGGGTTTCCATTTGTTTTGTTTAAAAAGGAGTCTTTTGTAATTTTGAATATAGTTTTGTGGTAGTAAAGTCGAGTTTAATTAATAGACTTAATAAGGAGTTTTCTACACTAGCGTACAATCTACACTATTATGCAATAAAATAAACTACACAAATGTGCAATCAACAAACACCGATATTCATACTATATTCTTAAAACAACTTGTACGTATCTCTCTACTTCAATAATCCGTTAACAACTCACACCGGCCGCTTATGCTTTCCTTCCACTTGTTTTTTTTTACGCTACTCTCATCTCACGCTGATGATTCATTAACAGCGTTCTCTCTTTCTCTCAGGGATGTGTTTAGTTAAATATGCAAGTAGGTAACATTTTGAAATAAGAACTTTATTATAATTATAAATAGTAAACAGTAAAAATATTGTTTTCAAAAAATATAATAAATATTTAAAAAAAAAGGATGTATTTTACAGTAAGGTTAGTTGGGGTAAGTGCGCGTAAGGGGTAACTGCATCCCCCCCTCTTCCGTGTACCAAAAATATGTTTAAAAAGTTGCATATGTGACAGTTACTTAATTTCAGTATTGCCCTAACAATTTAAAGTGGTTTGGCAACTGTGCAATATATAGAAAACCAACAGTTGGGATTTTAACATAACCTATGTTTGTGAAGTGAACAGGTGGGTTGGAAGGTATTTATTGGAAATCAATATTTTAAATATTATGTTATGATATTAAACTTATTTTTGTGTTACTGTAAGTTTATAATAGTTAAACGATTTTGTTAAGCATTTAGGACAGAATAAATTTAATATTTGTAAATTTTAAACCAGGTGTCGCACTTACCCCAAAATTATAGCCTCTAGGGTAAGTGCGTACGTCAAATAACGCTCTTACCCCATATTAGTTAATTACGAACATTTTTCTTTGTTTCAGTTAATAATGCCCAGAAATTACGTACGAAAAACAGTTAAAGCGAGTAGCTATAGTAAAGAAGACTTACAGTCTGCTTTAGAGGCAATCCGAAATGGAACTATTAGTACTAAACGGGCTAGCGTGTTATATAAAATACCAAGATCAACTTTATGTGATCATAATAAAGGCAGACGAGGCGTAAAAAGTACAAGTTTAGGAAGAATGACTGACATTCCATTAGCGCAAGAACAAATAATTGCAGACACCATTAGGGCTATGGAAAAATGGGGTTTTGGTCTATCAAGACGGGAAGTTCTAGAAAAGGTCGGAGAGTTTGTTAAAGCTAATGGTTTGGAGACACGGTTCAAGAATGGAACACCAGGAGAAGACTGGTTCCTCAGTTTTAAACGCAGGCAACGGCTATCGATAAAAAAACCGCAGAACGTCGAAATAGCAAGAAGAAAGTGCCAAGACCCGTTCATTGTCAACGAATATTTTGATTTGCTCAAAACAACTCTTTTAGAGTTAGGCATTCTTGAGAAGCCTGAGCATATTTGGAATCTCGATGAGACCAGTTTTTGTGCAGACCCTTCGAAAACTAAAGTAGTTGGAGCCATTGGAGTTCCATCAACACGCACTACTAGCGGTCCAGGTCGTGAAAACACGACGGTGTTATGCGCCTGCAGTTCTGCTGGTGAAAAAGCAATCCCTCTAATTGTTTTTAAGGGGAAAGATGTGTACGATGAATGGACTGCAGAGGAACAAGATCCAATCCACCCTACATTATCGTATGCTGCTACCAAAAGGGGTTGGATGGAGACTCCAGTTTTTTACAATTATTTTAAAAAAAATTTGATAAAACAGTTTGGAAACCGTAGACCAATCTTGTTAATTTACGACGGCCACTCTACCCATGTTGGCATTGATTTAATAAACGAAGCTATGGCAGAGGGAATTGTTATCCTAAAATTGCCACCTCACTCCAGTCATATTCTGCAGCCACTCGATATAGCTGTTTTTAAATCACTGAAGGCTGCTTGGGATATTAAGCTGGTTAAATTTCAAAGATGTAACCCAGGGAAAAAAATAATGAAAAAAACCTTCTCAAGATTAATAAAAGAAGTTTGGGAAGAAGCAAGCCCAACCCTGATTCAAAATGGATTTAAAAAGGCTGGTATTTATCCCTATGATAATACAGTTGTTCCCAAAGAAAAGTTTGATCCTATAGCTGTTAAGAGATGGGAAAGTCATCTTAAAAATAGCATGCATGTAACTGCAGAGTCCCCAAATAAAAGCGGTGGCGTAAACATTGAACCCAGTAGTAGTAATGTAAGTGTTTCGACCAGCCTTGACAATAATAGGAACGTTCTGGTCAGTACTGCTAATGTTAGTGTTAAAGCCAGTACCAGCAGTGAAAATATTTTACCATCTACTAGCAAGGGCCAAGATACCATTCATATTTCATTTGAGGAAGTACTGCTGTCAACATTAAAACAAAATAAAAATAATCAAGATCAGGCCAAACCCAAGAAAAGAATTGCGAGTGGTGCCGAAGTTATAACTAGAAGTGAAGTAATCGCAAGGCTGCAGGATATAGAGGATAGAAAATTAATGAAAAATAAGACTGAAAAGAAAAAATCTAAGAAGACTGAAGACGAAAACGAACCTAAAAGTAAATGCCAAAGAAAAAATCCAAGCCAAGAATTTTTGAAGATTCAGAAACTGAAGATGAAGAATTTGATATGTGTGAAGAAGAATCTGATGTATCGCTAGACGAAATAATTCACCAAATGGAAGAGGAAGATTAAGAAATTCAAGAAATTGACCGGCACATTTCAGATATTAAAGAAACTGATTGGGTGTTAGTTCGATTCCCAGGAAAGAAAAGCGTCAAATATTATGTTGGTCAAGTTTTACCCAAATATCCTGACACCGAAGCAGACGAAGCACGAATAAGGTTCGCTAGAAGAAGTTTTTCTACTGAAAAGTCGGTTTTTAAGTTCCCACTTGTAGACGACATCGGCCATATCTTAATAGAAGATATTATTAAGTTACTTCCACAACCTACGATCTGTAGGCGTGGTGAAATAAAATTTTCAATATTATTTTCAGGATATTCTATTCAATAACAAGTTACTGTTAAGGTTATTTAGGTTTATACCTTGTTTATTAATAAAAATTTCTAATTTTTGTAAAAAGCGTTGTAAAAGTTTTTTTGGTATGCACAACGCACTTTCCCCAAACTAAAGCTATTGCAATATAATAAAACAATAACAACTAAAGCCGCACTTTCCCCAACATCCAGGGTAAGTGCGTCACCTGGACACCAAAAAAAAATAAAAATTTTTTTAAAAGAATTGCCATTATTTTGAAACTTTAGTTTACCCATAACGATATCATATATATCTATTTCTATCACTGTTGTCACAGATCGCATTTTCGATTGGACTTAAATAATTAATGCCACTTTATAGTTGAACTAGTCCAATTTCTGTATGCACTTACCCCAACTAACCTTATATAATTTTTTTAATTAATATATTTATTTAATTTGAAAATGTAACCTAATTTCCATATTATGCTGTAAATTACCGAAAAACATAAACACAAGTTGTAATCTATAAGCGCTCTTGCTCTAGCTTTTATAATAATTACAGGTTACTTCTTCTTACTTCTTCTCTAATGTTGGCGTTAACCGAATGTAAAAAAATAAACAAATGTTTTTAGCTAAGGTAGTATTATTCCGAATTTATCCAAAGGGCTTATTTATATTTACAAGCAATTTGTCATGATACCAATTTTTCCAATTCCCTTTTTATTTTTGTGACGTCATCGAAATAGAATTCTTCTTGTCATGATCCTACCACCAGTTCACATTCATTTCCTCCGGTGGGATACAGGTGGAGAAAAGGTTACACTGGAGTAATCGTAGCACTTTAACTTGTAAACGATTGAAGGTACGATCAGCTGTCATCTGTGGAGCAGAGTGGAACCATAACCAAACTATTAAGCAAAAAATATTAAGTATTTTCATTGTGTTTGTTTATTGCTGAATGCTGAATTTTCAAACTGCTTTTAAACTTATAATAAATAATATCGTTGTCGTCGCCGTTGTAGTTACTTTAACACGAAAATTATTTTCCTATTAGATTGTGTTTCCTCCTCATTTACTATTGCTCTCGACCGATAATGAATTTGAACCCCCACGAAGAATTTTAAATTATATTGAGTACACCATTCCAGGTCTTCACGACCAACAATTTCAACAATACTTTTGTCTTAAAAGGCAAACTTTTGAAGAATTAATATCAATTATTGTTCATAATAAAATTAAAAAACCCGATGGGTTGGCAGGTAAAACAAGAATGGACACGGAAATGCAACTGCTTGCAGTCTTGTGGCTACTTTCCACACTGGATTCATATAGGTATAACCATATTATTATGTACTTTAACTTGTGTATCTTAAAATTATGAGGTTAAGTTATTTTACAATTTCCTTCTGTTAAAAATATTTTAGGTCTGTTGGAGAAAGGTTCAATATGAACCAATTATCCCTTTCGGTTGCCTTCTTTAGGATCATAAAAGCTTTGTGTGACCTAGCACCACAAGTAATATCCTAGCCAGAAAATTTGGAAGGTGGTTTTGAACGAACGGCAGGCCTAAAAGGTGTAGTTGGTGCTATTGATGGCACATTTGTTCCAATAAAAGCTCCCCAGGAACATCCAGAGTTATACATAACTAGGAAGTGCCATTATGCAATCACACTGCAGGCTGTCTGTGATGACAAGTTAAAATTCACAGATTGCTATGTAGTGGCCTGGTTCTGTTAGGGATGCAAGAATTTTTTATAATAGTGATATATACTCAAACATTATGAGAAATAGGTTCACTTATTTCCCAAACAATGAATACATAATTGGTGATGAAGCTTACACTGTACTATCATGGTGTATTCCACTGTATATAAATCGTGGGGGCCTAAATGCTGCTCAAATAAACTTTAATACGAAATTATCACAAACACGGCAAACAATTGAAAGAGTATTTGCTTTGTGATTTGGACGTTATCGAAGACTATAGTTTCTGGACATGCACAAAACTGAATGTATAACATTTGTTGTATTGGCTTGCACAGTTCTTCATAACTTGTGTATAAGCGAGGATAGCATCGAAGAATACATTAATGAAGGGGCACTGTATGTTGAAGAAGTAGACATATTATTAAATAATTACCTTTGGAGTCACATTTGGTTTGTGTCCCCAAAGAGCACCTAGCTCCTCAAAATATTCAAAATGAATTGCTTCTGCTCCACTTTTTTTTTAAATGTCTTTTTTATTCATGAACCCTAATTTAAGATACTTCACCCTATCTTTGACATGAACATTAGTATAGGGTAATTCCACGTACGATGCCAATGTTTGCAAACTAAATTACTAAATAGAATATTTAAAAAAAGTCATTATAGGTATGGGATCTCGTGGTGTTTTCTGTAGTATCAAACTGGCCACTTAATCTTGATAAAAAAACTGCCACTGATTTTAACAACAAACTTTAATTAATTATTCTTATAAAGAAAAACAAACTGTAAACAACAAACATGTGTAACTGTATGAGAAGAGAAGTGAATCACCAAAAAAAAAATGCGTTCAGTTCGAAAGCTCGATATTGTCTCGTATTAGTAATTCTTATTCTCCGCACCCCTCGAACCCTTTGTTCCCTTCTTCGCTCGACACGCAACACGGCGTAGCTGGATTCCAAGAAGTACCTCGTCTGCTCTTGATAGGAACTAAATGGCGTCGTATTATAATATTTTTATTATAGAACGCGTCAATAGGTTTCAAATAGGACCATATTTCATAAAAGATACATAATTAAATAATAATACCTTCATCTAAGCAAAAAATTTTACAGGTAAATATTATAATAATTTCTTGTGTGCAAACTCTTTAATGTGTGTGTCTTATCAAAGGCGGCCATGGAAAAACAACGACGCTCAGCTTCAAATATGGTGCGGGTCAACACTTGTTGTTGTCAAACGTGTGTTTAGAGTAATATATTGTTGCATAAAAAGTAAGTATAATATATTTAAAGTGAATTATATTGTAGCAATTTTTTGTCCCGTGAGTAATTAAAAACAAAAGTTTTTTTAATTATCAACTAAATTTATATATTAAATATCAAAATTAGATTTAAATTTCTATCACTCTGTCTGGCAGATAGGTTGAGCATGGCCGCTTTTTTTTAAAGATTATTGGAACTATTTATTTTCGTTTTGGAAAATTTGTCCCGTGAGTAATCAGTTAAAAGTAAAAGTATAACATCTTCTCGAATAAAGTATGTAAGGGCCTATTAAAGGTTAAAAATCTTTAAAAATCCTTACTTGTCAGATGGAGTAGAATAAATATAATATACTAATTAGGAAATTATTTCCTAGCCATCTGATTAAACCTTATACTATAAGGCCGTATTTGGCTAACACAGTTAGCGCTACAATACTAAATTGATTGCTTAAAACTACCAAGAAAGGAAGACCTTTCTGTTGGTAGGATGCTGCTACCTATGGACCGGTTTCGAACTTATTGGTTCTCGTCAGCATAGGGTAAGCGCAGACATACCTAACAACAGAAAGACCTCAAGTCTTTATAACCAGTTTTATCGTCCTGCTCAGGCAGTGAACGACAAGTGGCGCCATCTCTTAGAAGTTTTAAGCAATCAGGAGAGAGGACTATACCTTTAGGTATATTAAAAACTTAAAAATCTTTAAAAATCCTTACTTGTCAGATGGAGTAGAATAAATATAATATACTAATTAGGAAATTATTTCCTAGCCATCTGATTAAACCTTATACTATAAGGCCAAATTTGGCTAACACAGTTAGCGCTACAATACTAAATTGATTGCTTAAAACTACCAAGAAAGGAAGACCTTTCTGTTGGTAGGATGCTGCTACCTATGGACCGGTTTCGAACTTATTGGTTCTCGTCAGCATAGGGTAAGCGCAGACATACCTAACAACAGAAAGACCTCAAGTCTTTATAACCAGTTTTATCGTCCTGCTCAGGCAGTGAACGACAAGTGGCGCCATCTCTTAGAAGTTTTAAGCAATCAGGAGAGAGGACTATACCTTTAGGTATATTAAAAACTTAAAAATCTTTAAAAATCCTTACTTGTCAGATGGAGTAGAATAAATATAATATACTAATTAGGAAATTATTTCCTAGCCATCTGATTAAACCTTATACTATAAGGCCGTATTTGGCTAACACAGTTAGCGCTACAATACTAAATTGATTGCTTAAAACTACCAAGAAAGGAAGACCTTTCTGTTGGTAGGATGCTGCTACCTATGGACCGGTTTCGAACTTATTGGTTCTCGTCAGCATAGGGTAAGCGCAGACATACCTAACAACAGAAAGACCTCAAGTCTTTATAACCAGTTTTATCGTCCTGCTCAGGCAGTGAACGACAAGTGGCGCCATCTCTTAGAAGTTTTAAGCAATCAGGAGAGAGGACTATACCTTTAGGTATATTAAAAACTTAAAAATCTTTAAAAATCCTTACTTGTCAGATGGAGTAGAATAAATATAATATACTAATTAGGAAATTATTTCCTAGCCATCTGATTAAACCTTATACTATAAGGCCGTATTTGGCTAACACAGTTAGCGCTACAATACTAAATTGATTGCTTAAAACTACCAAGAAAGGAAGACCTTTCTGTTGGTAGGATGCTGCTACCTATGGACCGGTTTCGAACTTATTGGTTCTCGTCAGCATAGGGTAAGCGCAGACATACCTAACAACAGAAAGACCTCAAGTCTTTATAACCAGTTTTATCGTCCTGCTCAGGCAGTGAACGACAAGTGGCGCCATCTCTTAGAAGTTTTAAGCAATCAGGAGAGAGGACTATACCTTTAGGTATATTAAAAACTTAAAAATCTTTAAAAATCCTTACTTGTCAGATGGAGTAGAATAAATATAATATACTAATTAGGAAATTATTTCCTAGCCATCTGATTAAACCTTATACTATAAGGCCGTATTTGGCTAACACAGTTAGCGCTACAATACTAAATTGATTGCTTAAAACTACCAAGAAAGGAAGACCTTTCTGTTGGTAGGATGCTGCTACCTATGGACCGGTTTCGAACTTATTGGTTCTCGTCAGCATAGGGTAAGCGCAGACATACCTAACAACAGAAAGACCTCAAGTCTTTATAACCAGTTTTATCGTCCTGCTCAGGCAGTGAACGACAAGTGGCGCCATCTCTTAGAAGTTTTAAGCAATCAGGAGAGAGGACTATACCTTTAGGTATATTAAAAACTTAAAAATCTTTAAAAATCCTTACTTGTCAGATGGAGTAGAATAAATATAATATACTAATTAGGAAATTATTTCCTAGCCATCTGATTAAACCTTATACTATAAGGCCGTATTTGGCTAACACAGTTAGCGCTACAATACTAAATTGATTGCTTAAAACTACCAAGAAAGGAAGACCTTTCTGTTGGTAGGATGCTGCTACCTATGGACCGGTTTCGAACTTATTGGTTCTCGTCAGCATAGGGTAAGCGCAGACAGTTAAGTTTTTAATATACCTAAAGGTATAGTCCTCTCTCCTGATTGCTTAAAACTTCTAAGAGATGGCGCCACTTGTCGTTCACTGCCTGAGCAGGACGATAAAACTGGTTATAAAGACTTGAGGTCTTTCTGTTGTTAGGTATGTCTGCGCTTACCCTATGCTGACGAGAACCAATAAGTTCGAAACCGGTCCATAGGTAGCAGCATCCTACCGACAGAAAGGTCTTCCTTTCTTGGTAGTTTTAAGCAATCAATTTAGTATTGTAGCGCTAACTGTGTTAGCCAAATACGGCCTTATAGTATAAGGTTTAATCAGATGGCTAGGAAATAATTTCCTAATTAGTATATTATATTTATTCTACTCCATCTGACAAGTAAGGATTTTTAAAGATTTTTAAGTTTTTAATATACCTAAAGGTATAGTCCTCTCTCCTGATTGCTTAAAACTTCTAAGAGATGGCGCCACTTGTCGTTCACTGCCTGAGCAGGACGATAAAACTGGTTATAAAGACTTGAGGTCTTTCTGTTGTTAGGTATGTCTGCGCTTACCCTATGCTGACGAGAACCAATAAGTTCGAAACCGGTCCATAGGTAGCAGCATCCTACCAACAGAAAGGTCTTCCTTTCTTGGTAGTTTTAAGCAATCAATTTAGTATTGTAGCGCTAACTGTGTTAGCCAAATACGGCCTTATAGTATAAGGTTTAATCAGATGGCTAGGAAATAATTTCCTAATTAGTATATTATATTTATTCTACTCCATCTGACAAGTAAGGATTTTTAAAGATTTTTAAGTTTTTAATATACCTAAAGGTATAGTCCTCTCTCCTGATTGCTTAAAACTTCTAAGAGATGGCGCCACTTGTCGTTCACTGCCTGAGCAGGACGATAAAACTGGTTATAAAGACTTGAGGTCTTTCTGTTGTTAGGTATGTCTGCGCTTACCCTATGCTGACGAGAACCAATAAGTTCGAAACCGGTCCATAGGTAGCAGCATCCTACCAACAGAAAGGTCTTCCTTTCTTGGTAGTTTTAAGCAATCAATTTAGTATTGTAGCGCTAACTGTGTTAGCCAAATACGGCCTTATAGTATAAGGTTTAATCAGATGGCTAGGAAATAATTTCCTAATTAGTATATTATATTTATTCTACTCCATCTGACAAGTAAGGATTTTTAAAGATTTTTAAGTTTTTAATATACCTAAAGGTATAGTCCTCTTTCCTGATTGCTTAAAACTTCTAAGAGATGGTGCCACTTGTCGTTCACTGCCTGAGCAGGACGATAAAACTGGTTATAAAGACTTGAGGTCTTTCTGTTGTTAGGTATGTCTGCGCTTACCCTATGCTGACGAGAACCAATAAGTTCGAAACCGGTCCATAGGTAGCAGCATCCTACCAACAGAAAGGTCTTCCTTTCTTGGTAGTTTTAAGCAATCAATTTAGTATTGTAGCGCTAACTGTGTTAGCCAAATACGGCCTTATAGTATAAGGTTTAATCAGATGGCTAGGAAATAATTTCCTAATTAGTATATTATACCTATTAAAGGAAGAATTACGTTTAGATTTTTGCCAAAAATATCAAAAATACATAATTTTGGAAAATTTGCGAAATTAGCGTTTGGTCAGTTTATTCTGTTTATGTATATCTTAATACTGCAATATAAAATATAAGTCATAGGTGCTTTTGTGTTGTAGAATGGCCAACATTAAAATTCATGATAGACAGACACGAGTTAGAAACCACGTCAAAAAGTATCGCAATAAGGTTAATGCGAGTGAACAACTCAGACAAATTTATTTAAAAAAACACGCCGAAAATAATAGGAAATATAGAGCAAAAATTGGACAAAAAATATTAACTAACAAAGATACAAATATATTAGAATTAAGAAGACAAAAAGAACGAGAGAGGAAAAGGATTTATCGGAAACGCAAAGAAGTAGAATTAAAAGGCATGCAAAACAATAGTTCGGCTTATAAAACACCACAAACGTTTGGAAAAGATTTAAAGAAAGTAAAAGAATCCCTCCCAGAAAGCAAAGAGAAAAGAATCGAAATTATTTCAAAAATTTTACAGACAATTGATCCAAAATTAAAAATAAATAATGGAGAAGATTCCCATGAATTCAAGATTATCACTAGAGATAGTAGCAATAAACTTCACGCTAAAACTTTGGAAAAAGTTGAGATTTTTTTTTGTAGAGAAGACATAAGTAGAATTTCGCCAAATATTAAAGACAAAGTTAAAATAAAAACTGAGTGCGGCACAGAATACCTACAAAAACGACACATGATGTATAGAATTCGGGAAGCGTTTAGCATTTTCTTGGAAGAAAATCCTGACGAAAAAATTAAAATCAGTAAGTTTTATGAACTGCGTCCAAAATTTGTTTTGCTCACGTCGGATATGCCGCACGACGTATGTGTCTGTAAATATCACGCTAACCTTATTTTTATAATGGAAGTGTTAAACAAATATCTAAAATTTCCTAAAACCCATAAAGAACTTCTTCAAGAAATCGTTTGTTCCTTAGAAAGTGAAGATTGTATGATGGGCCTATGTGAAAAATGCAGAAACATTAAGCTGAGATTTTCAGTTTTACCTCTAAAATATGATGGAACACTCGAAAAATCTTTTAAACAGTGGGCAACTGTCAACGGAAAAGCCGAAATAATTATTCAAAATAAATCCATTGAGATTCTTATTTCCACCTTGGAAAATCAATTACCTTTTTTTAAAAAGCATACATTTATCAAAAATACCCAACAGAGATATTTTGATCTGAAACGGGCTAAAGTGGGTGAAAAAGAAATAATATTACAAATGGATTTTGCAGAAAACTTTTCAGTCACGGCGCAGGATGAAATTCAAAGTGCGCATTGGGCGCACAGCCAGGTTACAGTATTTACTGCTGTTGCGTGGATTTTCACAAAAATCGTATCATTTGCTTTCGTGAGCAATTATCTTTCCCACGATAAATATGCGGTAAATGTTTTTTTAAAACAAATAATACATTTTCTGAAATCCCAACATGAAACAATTGAAGAACTATGCATTTTTAGCGACGGTTGCGCCGCACAATTTAAAAACAGATACACATTATCATCGCTATGCTTTTTGCCAGAAGAACTGGATTTAAGCAAAATGGAATGGAATTTCTTTGCTTCATCCCATGGAAAGGGAGCCGTGGATGGTATATGGGCATGTGTAAAAAGAAAGGTATTAACAAATAGGTATTTTAAATTTCCATTTTTAAACCAAAATGTTTGCATCTCTGTATATTTACTGAATTTAGGCTATTAGGCTATAAGACGTTCAAAATGCGCTGATTTTCTTAGCATTGCACTTTTAAATTTTGTAGGTCTGGACTGAAATAAAAAGTAGGAAATGTTTGGTAAAGAATGTTGAGGATTTCTACGAATGTGCACAAAAAATTGAAAAAATCAACGTTATTTTAGTAAATGCAGATGACATTACAGCGGCAAAACAAGAACTGGATGAAAAATGGATGCTGGTTAACGGAATTGCAGATATAACTAGTTGCCATAATTTTAAGTATTTTAATCATCAACATATTGAGGTTAAAAAAGTATTTAATTCAAAAAAATCAAGTTTTGCTTTATGTTTTCCTAGTTAGTTGCTTAATGTAAATTGTTAATTATTTTATTTTAAATAAAATTTATTTTTTATGTATTTAATGTTTTATCAAAATCGCACTGTCCCATGAGCAATGTCCCGTGAGTAATCAATTAAGTGTTTATTTACAGAACATAATACATTTTGGCAAATTTGCTCTAGCCAAATCGAATTAGGTTTAAAATATGTAAAATTATGATTGCGCTAATTTTTTTTCATATTCAAAAGATTCAGAGAAAAAAAGCATTAGTTAACATAAAATTTATTTCTCGTGTATTTGTTGTCCCGTGAGTAATCATGGTTTGATATAATTTTTTAAACCCATGTCATCTTAATTGCTTTGTTTGTACATAATAGGAGTTATTCAAATACTTTTCTAATAAATTAATAATAATAAACCTTTACCAAGATAAGCAAGGTACAAACAGAAATTTTTAAAATTTCTGTGATATTCTAAATGTCCCGTGAGTAATCATGGATTTACCCTATATCTACCAAGCTGCTCCGCAATATTTTTTAAATCACATCATTTCTAATTGTGGTCGACACAAAATTATTTTCATTCATTTTTAACAAATTAACCCCTTGAGACCCTCTGTTCATAATTATGCACACATTTTTCATAAATTTTTTTCCCGCTTGAAAACTTAATTCTTTGCCTTTAGACGAAAAGTACATAATAATGGACATGTTTCTGGCAATATGCTATGCTAGTGTCGCCTTTTCATTATCGGCAATAGTGTTAAACGGGTCTGTCACAATGGAAGTTGTATGCCAAAAAAAAAATATGTATATTATTATTTGAATTTTGTAGGTACCTATGTAAGTAGGTTGGTAGCTATGTAATAATAATAATAATAATAATAATAAATGTCTTTATTAAAATGAAACAGAGCATTTACAAATATTATTAGTAGGGGTGGCGCTATTCGCAGACTGCGCTATTATGTAGAACCACCGTAGTAATAATGTAAGTAGGTACATATGCATAATATGTTTATCATTATTTTGTACAAAACACATGCTATATCTCTAAGATTAGGCAGCATAAAAATAAATTATACAAAAAAATTCCGCTACCCTGCAGCACAGGTGTATTTAGAGTGATATTTTTGGATTTTTCTTACCTTCATTAGAACCCTAGACTTGTAACAGTAAAAGTTTTTAACTTGTTTAAGTTTTATCTAACATCGAACAGAAATACTTACGAAACCTAGTTCACTGGTATTATCACCTTGAACAGCAGTCCAACCGAGAATGCCTATAAGCTTTTCTTCAACAAAGTTTAACTCTCGCAAAGGACCTCCTCCGCCAGTTTTCTTTGTCCTTAGTACAATATTTTGAGCTTTTACTTTCACTTTGCTTTTTCACTTTGTAAAGACCTAAAAATATTTTACTTATTTAGCCATTTTAGGTACTTAATTTTACAAGAAATGCAAAATAAAATCTTTATTACTACCTACTTCACAAATGTTTTAAACATTTTTATTTTAATTTCCTAAAAACTCAAGTAAGAACTATTGATTAGTAGTTTCCGCATTCATATTCATAAAGGCTCTCTCCCAACTCTACCCATAAAATCTCTAGTCTTGGTAGATTTACGTACAATCCTGTTGTAAAGTTTTAACTTGTTTCACAAGCACTACCTAATACCCTAGCAAAATAAAAATTCAGATTCACAGAGATAAAAATTACACAGTAAAAATAGTTATTTGTTTTACTAGGCAGCAAAGTAGTAGATTGACTGCCGCGGCTGATAGTTCATGGAATTTTATTCAACTAAGGCAGTCAATCTACTTTGCTGCCGAGTCAAACATATAATTTTTTCTCCGATTGTTGAATATTCTTTTTACATCATCGAGTTGATGACCACCAAACGGGCGAAGTAAATGTTCATGTAATGCGAATGCCTCATCAGCAACAAATACATAGGGTAGTTCACCCTCAGTTCCCAACTTGTTGTTAGATGAAGGTATGTTTAATCTATTTTTTACTAAACTTTTCCAAAATTCTGTTTCTTTAAATACTGCCGATTCGCATTCTTTGCCATAGGCACCAACGTCAATGAAAATAAAATTATAACTTGAGTCTACTACGGCCATCAACACAATTGAAAAGTAGTGTTTATAGTTTAGAGACATTGATCCACTTTCTTTTGGCTTTATAACTCGTATGTGCTTCCCGTCTATCGCTTCCAAGCAAAGAGGAAAATTCGCTGCACTTTCAAAATTGTTAGCTATCATTAACCACTCTTCCTCTGATGATTTTCATATAGATCTGACTCTCGACCCATATCGTTTTACATACTTCTCGAACAATGTAGCTTATAGTTTTGATTCCCATTCTGAATGTGCATTGAAGATCCGTAAATGTACTTCCTGATGCCAAGTATCTGTAAAAAAAATTATATAAATGTTCTTTATTAATGTTTTTAATTTTAGACAAAGAAGTAATAAAAAAATGGAGTAATGCAAGAGATAAATGGATGAGATGTGTTAAGAAACTGAAAGAGTACAAGTTAGGTTCTGAAGCAAAGTCAATTACAAAATATAAATTTTATGAGCAAATGCAATTTTTAAATAAAATTGTGAGTCATCGACCAACAGAAACAAATATGCTACCTGCTGAAAGCGTCGTAGATACCGCGGTCAAAGATGACTGCAGTCCCAAAAAAGAGAAAAAAGAAAGAGGTAACAGAGAATGACTTGGGCAAAAGGATTACGAGTCTACTGGTTTCTGCGGAAAAAGAAGACAATAGCAGAATAATGTGTTTTTTTAAAGGGATTGCACCCACCATTGAAAAATTCCCTGATGCCGATGTCGTGGAATTTCAATACGAGGTAATTAAATCCATGCGACACATTCAGCAGAGAAATGTGTCGCAGCATAATTAGCAGCTCCATCAGCCACATTACTATCAGGTTGCCCAGGGTAATATGAGTTCAAATACATATGGGGAATATCGTACTACAGCATCGACTCAACTACAAGTTATGGTGAAAATGCATTGAACGAATCACGTCAATATGAAACATTACATGCTAGAGAACCATTTTCGCCGATTGCGGAATGTTCTATGGGGTCATCAATAGACAGTCTACATTCATCCGTTAGTCAAAGCGACATCGATTTCGATTTTGCAAAGTCACCCGGGTCCTATTAATGAATTTTTGTCCTATGTAATATTTTTTATTCAAATATTACAAAACTTAATGTGTTTGTAGGAAGTTTTATTTATCTGTACCTAATACCAATAACATATTAATACATACCTTATGGTTACAGCTAATCTTTCAGCAGCTGTAATAGATGGGCGCATATTAGTATCAGTACGTTTTAGTTTATTATGTACCATTCCTAATAATTTGCGAATACTTTCTGGAGTCATTCGAAAGTAATTAAAAAATTTTATTTCGTCTTTCTTTAATTCTTCAAAAAGTGTATGGAAAGCACCATAGCTTTCTCTTTCTAACAAAATAGGATGTACCCACATCTTTCTTCTGCGCTTAACCTTCTTTTGCAGTTTTTCGTACAAATAATACGCTAAGATAAGCTTTTTCTTTTTAGTCAACATTACGAACATATATTCCGCGCACTTGTTGTTTGGAACTGACGCGATTTTGTATAGACAACGACAACATCTCCGTGAAATAAAACGAATCGTTAACAAGGGCATCCGTTTAGCACCGACCCGTTATCCGGTAAAAAAACGTTCGTTAGCAAACGCTCTTAGAAGTACTTACTCCTCCAGAAAAAAGGGAGGTGGCAAAAAATATTGAGTTAAATTTGTTGCCGGAGAAGTCTCGGATGAAATATGAAGGAAATTATAAACGATTTATGGATTATTGCATGGAGAAAAAAGCGAAGACTTTTTCGGAGAATGTATTACTTGCTTATTTTGCTGGATTATCTAAAACAATGAAGAGTTCTACACTTTGGTCTGTATATTCCATGTTGAAGGCAACTATGAATGTTAAAAATGGCGTAGATATAGGAAGATATTTGAAGTTGCGGGCATATTTAAAACGGGCATCCGAAGGCTACCCGGCAAAGAAGTCACGAGTTTTCGAAAACAATATAATACAAAATTTATACTGGATGCTCCAGATGATGAATATTTATTAGCAAAAGTAAGTTTTAAATAAGATATTTATACGATAAAGTGAAAATACTTTCTTTTCCATTCTTTTAGGTTGTATTGATTTTTGGAATTGCGGGTGCATGTCGCTGCGACGAACTATTGAATTTAAAGTTAGAAAATATTGCAGATATGAACAATAAACTATTGGTATCCCTATTAAACACGAAGACGAAGAATTCGAGGTCTTTCGTAATAATGGAATATTTAGATGTTGTTAGAAAATATATAGCTATTCGGCCTGCTGAATTAAAAGACACAAGATTTTTTTTTAAATACGTAAAAGGTAAAACCGTAAAGCAATTTGTTGGTATCCATAAATTTGGTAAAATACCTCAAGAAATAACTGTCTATTTAAAGTTGCCGAATGCTAAAGAATATACGGGACACTGCCTCCAAAGAAGTTCTGTCACTTTACTTGTAAATTCAGGAGGTGACATAACAATGTTGAAAAGGCATGGCGGGTGGAAGTCCTCAACTAAAGCGTTTTTTTTTGTCAAAAAATGTCAAATGTTTTATTCCCATTGAGAATAATAATTTTGCTGCCTAGGCAGGAAAAGTAATACTTTGCTGATTGATATGTGTCTGCAAAATTAATACTTGCTGTCAATCCGAGAAAAAAGCTTTTTACTGTAACAACAAAGATTTGTTTGTTGTAATAAGATATCAATAATAGTAATAATAATATTTATATTAATAATAAAGTGCAACCTTATACTTACTTAAATTCATTTATTCGTGGATTTGGGCTCATAACCCATACTATTCAATTGGACAGATATTTCATCCCACAACCTGTTATAATTTCCCTTCCACTTATCCCGGTAAAGCTGTGAGTAACTAGTTCGGGATGAGCTACTAAAAAATCCACTAATACAGCCTATTGAGCTGGATTGGTTTTCACTGCCCTGATCCCACAAATATTACGTTTTCCATCACGTCGAATAATAGACAAAAAACAATTTTATTATCAAATAGTTTAGACACAGAAAACAAAAACTTGTTAATTCTGTTTAAGTTTATGATTATGAAGTTCTTTATATTTAAATCGCATACAGAGAGACAAAACGCTAAAAAAGCTAAAGATAAAAAGAGATAAAAGTATGTCGCTTCCAAGGAGACACATCTTGAGCTCTCGCTTTCGCTATGCGAGTTCGTATTATATCGCCCCCCTACGAAACAGCCCGAAAGGTAATACAGAGTACGAATTTGCACAAATTGGCTAACGCCCAAATGCACCGTTTTCAAGTTTAATCTGGATTAGTAAATCCGGATTACTTTTAACTATGCGTTTTTATAAGCACCGACTATGGATTAGGTAATCGGTGAGGACAACCCAGCATCACTGTATTTTAAAGAATGAGAGACGAAGACAACAGGACAGTTGGTTAGATTTTTAAATATTTTTAACGACGTTGTGTTTTTACTTGGGTTTTCATTTTTTTTTGCACTTTGTGTATGTCTTCGTTGCTTTGTATTGGCAGCCAACAAAATGACTTCACGTACTCCAAATTTTACACTTTCAGAGAAACAAATTCTAATAGATATTGTAGAAAAATACGCCCACACCTCGGAAGATAAAAAAAAAATAACCGTGTAACAGTGGATGAGAAGAATCAAGTATGGAAGCAAATAGAAGTGGAATTTAATAATAGAGCTCATATTGCCTGTTATCGGAATGCAAATCAATCACGGCGGTTATAAATGAGAACAAAAAAAAAGAACTCCGGAAAAAACTAGCAGAACAAAAAAGGCAAACATATTTAACAGGTGGTGGCCTACCACCACCTAATTTAAAATTGGACTTTTTCAATGACGTACTAATGAAAATATTAAATGAAAAGACTGTTCGAGGTATAGCTGTTCCATTTGACTCTGACAATTTTATAGAACCCTTGAGCAAAAAGCAGAAATACAGTGAATTAGAATTTGAGTTCTCATCAGATGTAGCTACAAATGTAAGTACCTACCTAATAAATAATACAGTCTCAGTAGTACGTAACTAAATGATTATTGTTACAATACTGGGCAAGCATACTAATAATTCTACCATTGGTTCTACCTTAAAAAATAATAGAAGAACAAACCAAAAACTGAACCATACGGTACCATACATCTCTCGATACATCTACTTCAAAAGTTTCCTGTTCAATGCAAAAAAATAACACTTATATTACTTACCTATATTTTGCCTAACTTTAGCATACTGTTACAGTTCGAAAATTGCATTTTATAAGTTTGATTATCTCTGTTAAGTTTTCGGTTTTAAATTGTTAAAATACATATGTAGACTCTCACCTTAAACATTAATTGTTAATTAAGTTACCTGAAATAGCCAAAATTTTCATAATATTTAGTTTCAAACCTTTGTTGATGTTTATATTTCAGGAATGTTTTGTATCTTGTAAGACATAGCTAAATGGATTGATTTCTTCTGTTCATCGTTTGATACTACTTGCAGATAGGTTTGATTTCAAATCTTTCTTTTAGTTAATTGGTAATTGGTAATTTATAATTATTTAACCTAGTATAAAAGTTGTAGGTTAAATGTCTCGGATTTTGTAAATCAGCTGTGTTTTAAGACAATCGATAAGAGGTCAGTGTCAGACTGACAGTTTCTGTGCGTTTTCACAGCGACTTCTGGTTAATTTTTGCTTGGTCGCGTGGGTAGACTTCGGTCGTCGTTAGTTTTCTGTGTTATTATGAGAGGGGTTAGTTTCCGTCTAACCTCTATTGTTCTGTGGTTTTCCTAAATAGGGTGACTAATTTTCTTGTCATTGTTTTGTTTTGGTATCTATGTACGTTGGAGAAAAATAATAATCGTCCCTTTCGACCATGTACACTGGAAGTTAGAGCACGTTTGTGGAAGTAGCTCCCCAAATTTAGTTTTTTTGGGCCGGGCAGGCTAATGCAGTGTCGATAAAGCATCCACAAATATTTTAAGAAGGGTATGGTTTTGTAGTTTGCCTATTATTTTGGCGGAATGCCGTTTTAAAATGCTTTAAAGAACTTCAACAGCGGTCATAGACGCCATCTGGTAAATTGGGAACCCTCGTTAGTTATTTGAGGTAGGTTTTAATTTTAGTATCTGAATTACCCTCGATGGGTGTTATGAAAGATTTCTCTTTCATGTTTGTATATCTAAAATTCGATTTTAGGGTTTTTATTTGAGGGGCTAAAAGTCCGAGTACAAAGTGCAGTACTAGTTTATTTTTGTTGGAATTGCCTGGACGCGGGACGTGCCAGTTGCCGTGTATTATTGGAATCTTTGGAGACTAGCTGTGTAGCAGTATCCACGTTAGCTGTTTCAGGGACCATTTGTGTGTGTGAAGATTGAGTCTTCATGAACCATGGGTAGCACGTAAAGTTGCAGCTAAGTATCTTTACCTTGTGTTCATTTTTCTTTAAAAAGTAGTCAACTTAAAATCTAAATATTCTGCATTTGCGTATTGTTTGATATACATTGTTTTGATAAAGTTTTGCGCCCATGTTATGTACAGAGCTTGTGCAATGTAAACGTGTAGCGTATGTCGACATAGCGTTAAGACGCCACAAGAGTCTCTAGTATTTCAGAGCGTTAGGTAGTCCGTTACAGCTACTTTTCTTGTAAATATAATTACAATTAATGATTATAAAATAAGTATTTTTGTTTCCCGGCTAAAGGCCATTTGATTCTTCTAAATTTAACACTTGTAACTTCGACATTTTAATTTACATATGCCAAGTGGCTAGTATACTTTTCGAGTAACCACAGGTACTCGTAAGATTCTGTATTGTACTTTAAGAATGCTCTGATGGTAGATTTAGTTAGTTGTGAGAGGTTCTTGCACAGACCTTGCGGAAATTCCTAGTCAGAGGCAATGTCCTGGATGTCGGTCTATGTGGCTGCCAGATCAGACTGAAGAGTCATTTTTTGCAGTGTAGGCCTGACAGTTGCCGTCTTGTGCAAGACCCTGTCAAACAGGGTTTGACTTTTTGCTTTCTTCTATCGATAACTTTGTAAATTTAAACCTTCAGAACTTTTATTGTCAAACCTAGTACTACCATTTTATTATTTCATTTCACTTATTCATATTTTAACTTTAAGTATCTATTGTCCACCAAAGTAAGAGGAGCTTGCATTTATAAAATCAAGTAACCAAGGGCTTAACACCACCTTAAGAATAAATATTTGTATTGGCCTCTGCGAAAATTTGGCCTTTATTTTAAATAGAGTGACATTGAGGGCTTGATTGAATAAAAGCTTATAATAAGCTAGGGTATACCGATTGTGACATAAGTGTTTTTTTTTTAGTTTGTTTTTATCTGAGGCCAAACACTAGAACATTTAAAGGCTTTAAGTTAAATAAAACTAAGGTGGTGCCTTCAGGATTTGACTATAACTCACTTATAAGAGTGCTAAACCTCTCAAACTAGAAACAAAATAGCGAACCTACCCTTAGTTGAGCTAGCTAAGGGGTGTCTGAAGAACATCCTCCAGGGCGTAATTTGGGTTGTTTATAACACTCCATAATTTGGGTTTTGTATAACCGATAAATTGTATGTCGTGTGTTCTTTACAACACTTACTTAATTGTGTGTGTATGGTTTTAATGGTTTTGTGGTTCTTTATTTCATTATAACACTGGCGCATGGCGTACCCAACGGGTTTTTCTAGAGTTTTTGAGTGTGTTTAGCTGTTTTGATACGTTGTGATTCTATCCAGATAAGTAAGTACCCGGACTTGATTTGAAACTTTGCACCGGCATATCAAGGGTTCTGACGGTTGCGTGAACTGTTGGTAGGTGTTAGGCAAAATTAGTTGATTATTATTGAAGTAGAACAAATTTCTTTTTAAAGTTATTTAAAGGTAAGAAATATTTTTCAAGATGTATAAGGTCAATGTTGATAAATTATCTAAAGACGAATTGGAATTTGAAGTAAAATAAAGGGGGATTAAACCAGCTGGTACAGTTGATTACCTTAGGAAGTGTTTTCGGTCTTTATTACATTTGGAACAACCAGGGGACTTAGTTCAGAGTTCAGTAGGTTTTAATAATGAGGAAGAGATAGTAGAGTGCGCACGTAAACTTACAGAGTTGAAGGAGTTTATTGCAACATTTTCAGGGACCACTAAGCAGGCTACAAAAATTGAAACGAAATTTGCACATTTGACTAGTAGAATTAAAAGAATTTCAGATCAGGAAGTGGAATTTAAGGATAAACGCTCAGGTTTATTAGTTGATATTATTTCTCTACTTACAGAATACGAAACAAAGTCTAGAGTGCTTTCTACAAATACAGGTTTACAGCCGCCTTTAAGTCCAGATTTTGCAGATAATTTAGTAGCTGGTTCGTTAACAAATTCTACAATGGCTGGTGTACAAAATAGTCTTCAACAATCAACAAGTACCTCGAGTAGACAGAGTGTACCAGTTTATAAATGGGGTATAAAATTTTCAGGGAACTCAGGGTTAAGTTTTAATGCATTTGTACAGAGAGTAGAAGAGCTTTGCATTTCAAGGGGAGTAAATAAAACATAATTATATTCATTTAATTTGTAAATATGCCACAGATTGGGATTTGTTAATAAAATTAATGAGAGATGAATTTTTACCAGTAAATTTTGGAGATCAGTTATGGAAACAAATTTTGAGTCGTACTCAAGGGTCCGATGAACCCATAGGAATCTTTGTAGCAGCTATGACCCAGTTATTTGACAGAATGCCATCAATAGTATCGGACTGTTTACGTTTAAAAGTTTTACGTGCAAATATGTTACCTTTTTATCAGGAACGGTTAAGTTTACATGAGATAGGGACACCTTTTGAATTAATTGAATTATGTAGGAAATTAGAAGAGACTAGATTACGAGTAGAAGAATTTAGGCCTCCAAAAAAGGGGAATGTCACGCTTGAACCTGATTTAGACTATCAACCCATAAAAACGGAATTTTCAAGGCAAATGGTTAGTGAGACAGTTAGCTCAGATGCAATTGCTCAAAATTCAAATCTTAATAATTATCAACCAAATAGAGATTTTAATAGACAAAATAATTTTCCATATAGATATGACCCCGCCTCTGAAGTTACTTTTAGTAATAACCAAAATTTTAGAGAGAGAAATTATAGAAATGACTCACAGTTTAATGGAAATGCAAATAGATCATAATTTAATAATTCTAGACAGAATAGTAATAGAGCCAATAAAACTAATCCTAGAACTTATTCTCATAACCAATCAAGAAATTTCAACTCACAAAATAATAACAATTTTCAGGGTAATTCTAATAATTTCACAAATACTTCTGGACATTCTAGAACATTTTCTAATAGTAACAATGTAAATAGTTCAAATGGTCAATTATGTTTTAAGTGTAATGAACCAAATCATTTTGCAAAGAATTGTAGGGCTCAAATAAAGAAATGCTTTAATTGTGGTAGAGCAAATGTTACTAAAAGAACTTATTGTAATAAAGGAAATTCGAATCAGGGAAACGATTCAAGGAACCAATCGTAGGTCGAGGTTTAGTTTCAGAGCAGGATTCGACCAATAATAGTGTTGATTTTAAAGACAAAATTTTGTTAGATTACGTTTTTTCTCGTGTTGGTCCTGGGGAGTGTCCTTATTTAATGATAGATATTTTGGGGTTTAATTTTTCTGGACTTTTAGATTCAGGGGCAAATAAATGTTTTGTAGGAGGTAAAGGCTGGGATAGATTAAAAACTTTGGGAGTTAGACTGGATACTAATAGGAAAGCAGTTTGTACGATAGCAGACGATAGTAATTGTGATTGTTTAGGCATAGTAAGTGTTCCAGTAAGAGTTAAGGATGTTGTCAAGTTGATTGATATTTATGTGGTGCCTAAGTTACGGCATGAACTTATATTAGGACTTGATTTCTGGGTAAAATTAGGTATTGTACCAGACATGCGAAGAGGCCTATGGTATTTTTCGTCAGAACTTTTGACTAATCCTAAAGTTTCACTAATGCAGTGTGAGACAGACTTAACTGATGAGCAACAAGGTAGATTAAATGATACAGTTTTAGGTTATTTTGAAAAGGTTATAACATACTTACTGTTATACGGCCTCCGCTAGCTCCAGATGAGACTCGAGTGGGTTTGGCATGCTAGTAACTGTATTTAAACCTTTGTTTTATCTAGATGTTAAAAATTGAGCGCCATTGTTTTTTTTAGGCGATATTATACCAGGTAAAAACAGAAACCTTATGTCTATAGAGCTTGTAGAAATAAAAGAATTTATATACCCATAACACATTTAATAAAATAAATTAAAGGTTGGCGATCGACCTAGGTTGTACGTTGGAATTGCTTCTGAGCTTGGGTTCTTGAAGAAAAACAAGTGATACAATAAAACTTTTTATTCTTCACCACTGAACAATACTATACAAGATTATCGGCAACGCCGCAACAATCTTAAACTACAGGAGCTCTCCATCCAACACTCCGCACTCCGCTCTCTTGCCGTCACTTCCGACGACTGACTACTCCCCCCCGGGTTCTCTACTCCCTTCTCTACTAAGCAAGCCGCGCACCCGTGGAATACGCGGAACCATCGCATTACCCCCTTACTTAAATCTAAAATTAACATTAATCAGGTTTAAGTACCCCTAATCTAACAATACAACAATACAACCTTACCAATTTACCAATCTCATGCCCCTCAGCGTCTCGCAATAGGTAAGAATTCGGCCCGGCCATCTTGGAAACATAAAATGGACCTTCGTATACTAGGAAGAATTTTTTTATAGTCCGATCTTCCGCCGATGACTGCGCATGAGACCGTATCAAAACTTTATCTCCCACTTGAAAAACAACGGGATTTATCTTCGCGTCAACTTTAGCGGCTCTTCTTTCGGCCCGTGATCGTAATCTTTCCCGTGCCAATAGCAACACGTCGCAGTGTTGTTTGGAACCCTCAGATTCTGGAAAACTTATAAAACCGGTAATAGGTTGCGATACCGGACGGTTAAATTGTAAATAAAGTGGAGCGAATCCCGTGCTTTCGTTCACAGCTTTGTTCAAACATTCTTCGACCAACCCAAGAGCATAAGCCCAGCGGGTACGCTTATCATAGCAATAGGTTCGTAGAAGCCGCCCCACTTCCTTGTTGTACCTTTCGGTCATATTCCCTTGAGGAAAATATACCGAAGTATATTTAAAATTAATACCTTCACGCTCGAGGGTATTTTTCCATAATAAACTCGTAAACTGTGTACCATTATCACTTAACAGACAATTAGGTTTTTGTACATTGGGCACATAGTCCTTTAAAATTCGGTTAAGTATCGTTGGAGCTGTAGCCCGCTTAAGCGCATATAGCCGAACATATTTAGAGAAAGCGTCGACCACAACTAGGATATACGTCGCGCCCCCCCGCGAAGCAGGCAATGGACCGATCAAGTCCAAACACGCTAAATCACCCGGCTTATCCGGCAACACCGCATTCCTCAGACCATGACACGTTTTTGCAGACTTGGCCTTCTGGCACAAGTCGCATACCGCTATTATTTTTCGAATATGCCTTTGCATCTCAGGCCAATAAAATTTCTCTTTCATTTGGTTGAACACTTTCGACTTCCCGAAATGCCCAAAATCTTTATGATGCGCCACGATGAGATCTTTAATTTGCTCCTACGGAATACATAATTTATACCCTGCATTGGTGTGATCCCCCCTTTTAAAAAGCAACCCCTCGTGAACGATAAACCACTTAACGATGCTCAGTTCCTTACTGGAAAGCACGCGGGCTTTCCTTTGTAGATTTTCCAAGAAGATTAGTTTTTCCCGAATCCATCCCTCTTGAAGTTGATCGTCTCTCATAGAATCAAAGTTCGCTCTCAAGTGCTCATAATTATTCGCCAAATTTAAAATCATTATTTTTATATCCGTATATTTTTCCGGCCCAATATTTCAATTTTTATTTGGCGGAAATCTTGATAAGGTGTCGGCTATTAAATTTTGAGACCCCGGGCAATGCTGAATTTTAAAGTCAAATTCTTGAATAAATGTTCGGACCCGTCCTTATTATGTTAATATTATAGGTATCTTGATAATCATTTTGATTTACCCGGTAGCAGCAAACCGATTGATTATTAATTGAACTTGCGAACCCAATCAATAGGCAACCCCTGTTACATGCCCTTAGAGAGAGATTCTCAAGACAGTTCGAGTTTGATAACCAGTCGGCTGCTGTTAGCGGCATGCAGAGTTTTATTTTTGGTACTTTTTTGTTACTGCTTCGTGTGTTTAAAAATTCAAGCTGAATAAAATAAGTGTACTAAGCAACTCAGTAGTGTACTTTGTACGATCCATCCTAACACAAGCTAGGGTACTGGAAAAGCCCAGAGACCCTACATTTTGGTCCTTCGAAGCCGATCTTTGATCGAAAAGACGAAAAGTGAACAGAATCAAGCCAGCAATAGCGCGGTTAGTGCTACATGGTAAATACGCATTCACAACAATTTGCAGCCATCAAACTGTAAGTACCTGCATTATTTTCAATATTGTGCCACTGGTAAATGGTGCAAGGAAGCAAAGCATTCATATTCATTGGCGACGGCAGTGACTCATCACTTGACGCAGTGATGCATTATAATATGCTAAGGTGTTGCAAAAACATTTGACAGACTGTACGTGTTTATTTTAACTTGTCTTGCCGAATAGGTAAGGATCTCGAACTTCGAACTCCAGCGGTTTAGCCCGGATTTGATTTTTGACGTTATCGCTCGAGACGTGGTGAAACAAAATTCGTGTAAATTTTAATGCTACCTGCTGTTGTACGCGTGGCTTTTGACAGTTGTGACAACACTGTTTGTTTACATTTTTCCATCCATTTTTTACAACTGAATTGCTGGATAAATACAATTGGTATTTTTTTCTTTTTTTCTTAGTAGTTTGTTGTTTAACAATATAAAACTTTAGTTATATTTATATTAATCTGGTAAACATGTCTGCAGAGGAAAATATAAACCATAAAATTCAGGCGCTTATGCGAACACGCAAACTTATTTGTGAAGCTCTTTCACGCTTTTCCTGTTACGTTAAAGGGTTTACAGACACCACCAATATCTATGAATTGCAGGCTCGCTTGGAGAAAGTGCAAGGGCTATGGCCGGAATTTGCTGTAGTACAGGCAGATTTGGAATCAATCGATGGTGGGAGAGATCATTTGTCTGACAGGATTCAGTTCGAGGATGAGTTTTTTGCCAGCTCGGGTAGAGCCAAAGGTATTCTTGATCAGTATTTTCTGTCACTATCAATGCAAAATAGACCTCAGGCCTCACCACCAAACATAACAATTTCAAATCCCTCAAGCAGCAATGCAAACTTGCCAAAAATTAAATTACCAGAGTTTTTCGGATCTTATGATAAGTGGCTGCAGTTTGCAGACACTTACAAGGCTCTTATTCACAACAGCACGACGCTCAGTAATATCGAAAAATTCTGGTATTTAAAATCATGTATAAAAGGGGAGGCTTATAACATTCTGACTTCATTGGAAGTATTTGATAGCAATTACGACAGGGCTTGGGATATTTTGTGCGAGCGGTATGAAAATAAACGCATTATTATACAAACTTACATGAAGGCTTTATTTGATATTCAACCAATTTTTAAAGAATCTCACGTACTATTAAGAAACTTGATTGACTCTTGCATGCAACACTTAAGATCCCTTGAATCTTTAGGGCTTCCAATTCAATCTTGGGATACGGTAATAATTTATCACATTGCCTCAAAGCTTGATATAGTGACCAGGAAAGAATGGGAAACCTTTTCAATTAAATTAAGCACTGACACACCAACTATGAAGGATTTATCTGAGTTTCTAAATAAAAGATGTCAAGTTTTGGAAAATATTGCCTCGCTCAAAAGTAATACCTCAAACAAAAATTCAAATTCAAGTTCTAAGAAGAATAATTCCAGCACGAGCACATTTGTGACCACTAAAACACCATATTGTTTAAGTTGCCATAAAGATCATTATATCTTCTCATGTCCAGGTTTTATAAAATTATCGCCACAAGAGCGATTAAACCAAATCAGAAAGTTACGTGCCTGCACAAATTGCCTTCGTATAGGTCATTTTTCAAAAGACTGTACAAGTACTTATTCTTGTAAAGTTTGTTCAAATCGTCACAACTCCTTATTGCATTTATCGAAACCTATCAATCAAGCAGACCAGAGTAGTAGCTCACGAAGTTCTGGATCCCAAAATAACCCGGCGCCTCCCACAAATAATCAAAATTTAGAAAATGTTCCTGAATCACTTATTATCCAATCTCAATCGCTTTCAGTGACGAATGGCCATGAACAATAAACATATATTCTTTTATCCACAGCCAAGGTTATCGTTTTTGATGCCAATGGTAAACCTCACATATGTCGAGCTTTGCTTGATAATTGTTCGCAATCCAATTTTATCACACAAGAGTTATTTGAAAGGCTCAAACTTCCAGCCTTCGAAGTTTCTCATTCCGTTGAAGGGTTTGGGAACAACTGCACCAAAATATTTAAAAATACCCATATTAATTTAAAATCAACGATCAATTCTTTTAGTTTAAACAATGTTTCTTGTTTAATAACAAACAAAATTACAAAAAACATGCCTGAAAACTCTTTCGATTCAAAGCAGTTGCAGATCCCGAAGAATATAGTTTTGGCTGATGATCATTTTAATAAGTGTGGCCTGATTGACATGCTCATAGGTGCATCTATCTTTTGGAGCTTGCTTTGTGTCGGACAATTCGTATTGCCAAATAATAGACCTATTTTGCAAAAAACTAAATTGGGATGGGTGATTTCAGGCCCTCTACCATTACATACTACAAATTCGTCAATCTGTAATTTGTCTATCGACACATGTTCAATAGACAAACAACTACAAAAAACTAGGTCACATGTCTAAAATTCAGCCATCAATTGGAACAGATAATAAGGCTATAGAATTTTATGTTCCGCATCACGGGGTAATCAAGGAGTCCAGCTCCACCACAAAATTACGCGTCGTTTTTGACGCCTCTGCGAAAACTTCGAGTGGTGTGTCATTGAACGATACGCTAAAAGTTGGTCCAAAGTTGCAAGATGACATAATGAACATAGTCATTTCTTTTAGAATGCATAACATTGCTTTCACAGCCGACATCGAGAAGATGTATCGGTGCGTTTTCATAAAAGAAAATCAGCGCAATCTGCAAAAGATTTTATGGCGTTACGATGCTTCTAAGCAAATAGATGAGTATCAACTTAATACGGTCACATATGGTACTTCTAGTGCTGCCTTCTTAGCAGTGAGATGTTTGCAGCAGGTAGCTGTAGAAAATAAACATAATTTTCCCGATGCTTGTGACGTCATCACCTCTTCCTTCTATGTCGACGATCTTCTTTCAGGTGCCAATACCATCGAAGAAGGTAAAAAATTTGTTTTGGAAATTTCTCATATTCTTCAAACTGCAGGCTTTAACTTACGCAAATGGGTTTCAAATGATCATGCTATTTTAGATGATATTTCTAACAAAGAATTCTTATCAGACAATCAAAAGGTCAGATGATAAAACAACCAAAGCACTTGGGTTAACCTGGAATTCACAAAAGGATGTCTTTCAATACACAGTCAATGTTTCTCACGGTTCCCGTGTAACAAAGCGTTCTATCCTCTCTGTTATAGCCCAAATTTTTGACCCTTTAAGTTTATTGGGTCCTTGCATAACTAAAGCCAAACTCATGTTGCAAATGTTGTGGCAACTGGGCCTCGATTGGGACGAGAGTCTTCCGGTCGAACTGCATAATAGCTGGCTGCATTTTTGTAGTCAGGTCCACTTATTGAATAGTATAGAAATACCGAGGCGTATTATTTCTCCAAATCATACATTAATAGAGTTGCACGGATTCAGCGACGCATCTCAAAAGGCGTATGGTGCCTGTTGTTATATGCGGTCGTGTGATTCAACCGGCAAATTTCACATTTCACTCATTTGTGCAAAATCAAGAGTAGCACCATTAAAGACGATTTCATTACCTCGACTTGAACTTTGCGCGTCTCTTTTGTTAGTGAGATTAGTAGAAAAGGTTCTAAGTTCGTTAAAAATCAGTATCAATCATCACTTTTATTGGACGGATTCAACCATAGTTTTAGCTTGGCTCTCTCGCGAACCTAATCAGGTCACCACGTTCATAGCAAACAGAACATCCGAAATTCAACAAAAAAACAAAGATTGATCAATGGCGTCATGTCAATTCGGAAAATAATCCTGCTGACGTAATCTCCAGAGGTTTGGATGCCGAGAATCTGATAAGCAGTCATCTATGGTGGTCTGGACCAACATTTTTATTGAATAATGAAGAACATTGGCCTCAATCGCATGTCAAATTACCGGAAGAACTCCCTGAACTCAAACAAAATAAATTAACCCTGATTCTTCAAGTTCCTGAACAAAGTTCAGACATCAAATTTATTGAAAATTATTCTTCATTCACGAAATTACAAAGAGTAATCGCATTTTCCTTAAGATTCATACATAATTCTCATACAAAAAAGGAATTGCGTCTCATTGGTTCATTGACCTCTCAAGAAATAAACCGGGCTACAGTAGCTCTATGCAAAATCATTCAGTCGCATTATTTTACTGATAAGGTCAATAAACTAAAAAATTCAAAGTCGTTATCGTCAAAAAGTCCGATTTTACGGCTAAATCCATTTCTTGACCAAGACGGATTAATTCGCGTTGGTGGTCGATTAAAATATTCAGATTTGCAATTTAACAATAAACATCCAATATTATTACCAAATCAGTCACATTTTACAAAATTAATTGTTATTTATGAACATTTAAGACATTTGCATGCAGGTGCTCAAGCTACTTTATCCGCTATACGGATGAAGTTTTGGATCATTAACGGTCGCAACACAGTACAAAGAATCCTGCGCACTTGTGTAAATTGTTTCAAAGTAAACCCCAATATTCCAGCTTATCAGATGGGTAACTTGCCAAAGTCGAGAATAACTCCTCATAGACCATTTTATACCACTGGTATCGACTTCGCTGGCCCCTTTCTGGTTAAAGATGGTAAGGCAAAAAATAGAACCTTAGTGAAGTGTTACCTTTGTATATTTGTTTGCTTCACGACTAAGGCGGCTCATTTCGAGTTGGCAGGAGACTTATCATCGGATTGTTTTTTAAATTGTCTTAAGAGGTTTGTTTCACGAAGAGGCATTTGCTCAGACATTTATTCAGATAATAGTACTAATTTTACAGGCGCCGCGCGTGAACTCAAAAAAATTCTCGTTCAAATCAAAAAAGAATCAAAGTTTCTAGATTTTTTATCAATTAATCATATATCATGGCATTTTTCACCGCCTTACGGTCCCAATTTTGGTGGACTGTGGGAAGCGTGCGTGAAGTCGGCAAAATTCCACTTAAAGAGAATAGTTGGTAATGCACATTTAACCTACGAGTCTCTATCTACTGTTTTTATTCAGATCGAAGCGGTCTTAAATTCTAGACCATTGATACCATTATCGAATGATCCTAACGATATTAGCATTCTGACTCCATCGCATTTTCTCATAGGCGAGCCTTTAACTTCATTGCCACAAACTGACGTTACGTCAACGCCAGAAAATAGACTTAGTCATTATAAGCGCCTGCAACAGCAGGTCGAGCATTTTTGGCGACAATGGTCGAAACAATATCTTAACGTGCTCCAGGAACGATCTAAATGGAACAAACATTATCCTAACATGGGCATTGGAACATTAGTAATTCTAAAGGACGAAAACACTACGCCATTATATTGGAAAATGGGGAGAATAACCCAAGTTTTTCCCGGAAAAGACAAGATTGTGCGCGTAGTGGATGTTAAAACTAATAATGGCGTGCTGAGACGACCTGTCTCTAAGATTTGTATTTTACCTATTTCATAAAGCGTTACATTGTTTATATTTGCACATGAAATGTATCTTTTTTATATTTCTACCATAAGTATATCGCATTCATATCATGATTGTCATGCTACCGTATTTATTTGTATTACCTATGTTAATATGTATCTTAACAAGCATTGTAACACTTAAGTTATTATTATAATGTTTATGCATATTCTTCTTTTGAAAGGTAGTCCTTTCAAAGGGGGCGGAATGTTCGGCCCCGTCCTTAATATGTTAATATTATAGGTATCTTGATAATCATTTTGATTTACCCGGTAGCAGCAAACCGATTGATTATTAATTGAACTTGCGAACCCAATCAATAGGCAACCCCTGTTACATGCCCTTAGAGAGAGATTCTCAAGACAGTTCGAGTTTGATAACCAGTCGGCTGCTGTTAGCGGCATGCAGAGTTTTATTTTTGGTACTTTTTTGTTACTGCTTCGTGTGTTTAAAAATTCAAGCTGAATAAAATAAGTGTACTAAGCAACTCAGTAGTGTACTTTGTACGATCCATTCTAACACAAGCTAGGGTACTGGAAAAGCCCAGGGACCCTACAATAAATAATATCTATCTTGTGAGTCTAGCTGACCTCAATTTGCAGGTAAATAAAAAACACAACGATTTATGATCGGTTAAAACCGTTAGTTCACGCCACTGCTTTAAACAGTGCAACAGCGCACTCATTTCTTTTTCCGTAGTCGTGTATTTCAGTTGACTACCCTTTAGAGTCGTACTACTATACGCCACCACCTGCCGGCATTCGCTCCCCGCCTGCTGGAAGAGACAACCCCTACAGCATAGTCAGAGCTGTCACACTGAATATAAAAAGTTTCATTAAAATCTGGGTGTGCAATCATTGTAACCTGTAAATACCGATTTTTAATTTCAGAAAAAGCTGCTTTTTCCGCCTGATCCCAGGACCATCTTTCATTTTTTCGCAACAATCGTAGTAACGGTACTATTAAATCCGAATAATGGTCACAAAAACGTTGCTCATAGTTTATAAGTCCCAAAAACCCGCGCAATTCCCGCACGTTCCGTGGCGTCGGAAAAGACTTAATGGCCTCCATTCGTCTCTCATCAATTTTTATTCCCTCACTAGAGATGATATGGCCGAAAAAGGTTACTTCCCTCTTTACAAATTGACACTTACGCAATTTTACCGTAATGCCTTCGACACGAAATCTATCAAAAATAAGTTTAAGGTGTACCCAATGTTCTTGGATATCGTAAGAAAAGATAAGTAAATCATCGACGTAAATTACCACGAAACTTCGAAAACTTTCATCTAAAATACTATTTAGACATCGAATCAGGCTTGCCATTGACGTACTCAGGCCAAATGGTAGCCGATTAAAAACATACGTAGACCCCTCGTAGACAAACCCGACATATTTACAATGATCCGGTCGTATGGCGATTTGCTAATAGGACGCCGTTAGATCCACCGTACTAACTATAACACCCTTCTTAAAATTGTAAAATAATTCCGTCGGATTTGGTGGACTCACAAAATCCTTTTTCATTTTTGTATTTAAAACTCGGGCATCCATACAGACCCGGACCGACCCATCTTTTTTTTTAACTGCCACTAAAGGCGATACAAAATTCGTTTTTTCCTTCCGAATAATTTTCCATTGCAGCATTTCATTTATCTGTTCTCTTCCGCTGTCTCTATATATAAATGGTATTGGGTAGC
Organism: Polydrusus tereticollis; assembly: GCA_963920685.1. NCBI lineage: Eukaryota > Metazoa > Arthropoda > Insecta > Coleoptera > Curculionidae > Polydrusus > Polydrusus tereticollis. Next base: position 87,021,133 of record OY987332.1, read on the forward strand.
TCGGCCCCTGGAACGGCGCGTCATCGGTCATCTCAATCGTATGCTCATACGACTTTACAATTCCGGGACATTCTGAAAAAATATTATCGTAAGACTCGAGTAACCCATATAATTCATGTTTCTCCGTGTCAGCCACATTTGCTTGACTAACCGATTTTTTATAGTCCTCCTCCGAATATTTATGCTTATAATCCTCAAATTGTCGATCAACCCCCATACTACTTATCTCGGATTCTATACCCGCGTTTTTTATAAGCCTAAGATTTACCACCTCTTCTTTTTCTTTATTTTTATCATACGTTACCTGATACTCCTTATTTTGATAGCAGAAAATCAAAATCGCTTTAGAAAAATTGACATTGGCCTGATACTCAGTAAGCCAGTCAAATCCAAACAGAACATCACAATTTAAATTAGGCACAATTAAACACTTAACGTCCAAATCTAGGTTTAATTTTAGTATCGAGATAGGCAACAATACCTGCTGTTTAATTCTTTGTTTCTTACCCCCTATCGCTACGGCAATGGTCAAGTTAGTAACTGGCAGTATCGGAAGATACGTACCTTTACAAATTTTGTTATAAAAACTTTCTGATATAGCCGTAATTTCACTCCCACTATCCAGTAAATATCGACGCCGGTGCTACCAATTAACCCCGTAATAATCGCTGCTTTAGGTAAGAACAAATCATTTTCGGTTTCCGAATCACTAGATAAAAGATATTCCCTGTCCTCGTTAAATTTTGTCATATGTCGCAGCCTCCGCGAATTATGTCCTTGGCCCGTACCGTCACCGCTACCTACTGTCGCCGTCGAAGCCGCCATGTTTTTCTGCTGGTTGCTGTTGCTACGCCAGTCGTTTCGTTGAGCGGTGCTGCCACGACGGTGTTCGATCATACGATTATCTTGCCCGGAACTTTGAGCATTTATAAAAGTTTGGTCAATATTACGCAAATATTCGTCGATGTCATCGACATTTCTCAATCCTTGGGTAATTATACCCCTTTGCATTTCCGGCGAAAAATGCTTACTTAGAAGAAAAACCAATTTTTCCTTCGGTATAGGCTGTGAAAGAAAGCTTGCTTGGTTTACCAAGTTTAGAAAATATTCAGATCGATTACCCGATTTGAATTCACCATAAGTCAAATTTAGAAATAAATCCCGCTGCTTATCTACCCCCCATAATCGATTTAAAAATGCTGCTGAAAACTGATTAAAATCTACAAAGCTGCTTTCTTTAATACTCGCCCAATCGGCTGCCGTGGCCTTTAAACATGGCAAAACTAGACCCAGTTTATGATTTTCCGGTACCCCCGCTTAATTCAAAATTTTATTAACTTTCTTAATAAATGCTTGTGGGTGTAGCTTCCCATTCGGAAAATATAACAAGTTACTTCCGCCTAACTCTTTCCAATTTACAATATTAGATCTGTCCACGGTTACCATTTTAGTATCGGGAGGGACTTGAGATTGATCGTTACAAGCGTTATCCTCCTTATTTTGGACATGCGAAGCTAAATTTTTGACAGAAGTTTGTAAATTAAGCATGCCTACTGACAACTGTGTTAAAATATCCATTAAATTTGTAGTATCTAAATCACTTTGGTCCGCGAAATCACTCGAAGCTTGCTTATTTCTTCTTCTAGACATGGTCAATAATTTTCCGAGCACAATACTCAAGTTAAAACTACGATAGCGTTATTAAAATAATGGATATTATTCTATCTAGCAACGTACACAAGTGTATTTTATGTCCTATATGTATGAGACTGAACCACGATACGTTTCTACCATTGAAGTAGCACAAACCGTGCCTAATGTACTATCGTAAAATAAAATGTTTAACACCTTTGAAAACCGCTACTGCCTGCCTTTTGTTAACACTGTTAACACGAAAAAACATCAATGTTTATACAATTAGCGAATATCTGCTAAGGTTCGATGATTCAAACCCAAATGTCTTTACTATTGAGTAGGTACTAGGACAGTTAGTACGCTTTATCTGCTGCACCCAATTTCCCCGAGATGCCTTGGATAAGTAATAATTGGAACAGGCTTACCGGTACTTGGCTTCTTTTTACCCTGGCCGTTACCACACCGTTCTTCGACTTGTTTCCTTCAGCCACTAGTTGGGCGCCAAATGGAATTGCTTCTGAGCTTGGTTTCTTAAAGGAAAACAAGTGATACAATAAAACTTTTTAGTAGGACAGCGCTTTGTAGTTGATTTTAGAAAACTCAATGGAGTATCCCGAAAAGACGCTTATCCATTACCTTACATTTCAGCAATCTTAGATAAACTTGGAGGTGCTCGTTATCTTAGTTCATTGGATTTACAAAGTGCATATTGGCAGGTAGAATTAGTTTTTTTCCTAGTTTGTTTTTATCTCAGGCCAAACACTAGAACATTTAAAGGCTTTTAAGTAAAATAAAACTAAGGTGGCGCCTTCAGGATTTGACTATAACTCACTTATAAGAGTGCTAAACCTCTCAAACTAGAAAAAAAATAGCGAACCTACCCTGAGTTGAGCTAGCTAAGGGGTGTCTGAAGAACATCCTCCAGGGCGTAATTTGGGTTGTTTATAACACTCCATAATTTGGGTTTTGTATAACCGATAAATTGTTTGTCGTGTGTTCTTTATAACACTTACTTAATTGTGTGTGTATGGTTTTAATGGTTTTGTGGTTCTTTATTTCTTTATAACAATACCTAATCAGAAAAATTGTTTTCAATCAATAATTTTGTTTTAACAATACATATTATGTATGTAAATGTAATGTAATGTAAAAAAAAATAATAATTACCTAATACTTTATTTATTTTTAGTCAAATATTGAAATTATCATGGATGACACAATTGAAGAAGAGAGTGAGTCATTATTATTCTTTGGGAAAAAGAGATGTCCACAGCAGTTTTAATCTGTTCTAAGCCATGAACTAAGAAATACTCCACCTGTTTCAAGATCCTTGGTACTGGCAAAGATAGGACTAAAAAGTAATGAACTGGATACTGAAAAAAATCCAGACTCAGAAACGGTTAAATACTTCCTTGGCAGAAACATTAGATATTTGCCCAAAACCAGAAACATCTCCCACAACACCGAAAGTAAGAACTAAGACTGCAACTTGTGAATAGCAGAAGAAGACCCACAACAGGCATAAGAGCATTAACATCTACTGATGTTTCTGCAAAGTATAATGTACTTTTGGTTTGGACAGAAGGCTAGTTCTCAGCACGAAGTCTTGCAATTTAAAAAAGAAGAAAAAAAAATTAAAAGTTGAGCTTTTAAAGGCTGAACTTATTATTAAAAGGCCTCTTCTTTCAAATGTCAGTTTCACATAATAAAAACACAAAAAAATAAATTGCGCTTTTGAAGCCAAGATAGCTATCAAAATGTTCTCCAAGTTACCAATATGGCAGTGTCCACAGTTCACAAATGGACTTAACTATGCTTGAAAAAACTTCTTTTTTTTTAGTTTTTTGATAAGTTTCTTTTGCTCATCATTTATTTAACGATTTAAGTTGAGAAACTGTTTTTTATTGTAGGTGTTCTTTTTTGAACCATTAAATAATTAAATTAAATTATCTTAGAAGAAATAAAAGTCAAGTGAAGTTTTTTCAGAGGTTATGACCACTAAAGATAAATGATTTTAAATTTTTAACATAGCCTTAAAATTTATTTTAATAAATAAAAGTTGTAATGTATCAGTACAAGTAGTAGATAGTCTTGAAAACGCAATAATCGTAATTAAGATATTACTACAAAACCAAAAAAATACTTTATCAAATAGCTTAGGCACCATACCTTCAATGAACAAACTTTACTTTACATTTCGATTTCTCCTTTTAAGACTTTAATTTTGATGTTCCAAAAAGGTTTTATTAAAGATTTTGTAATCTTGCAAATCTCTATTTTTATATTTTTTGCAAAATAAAATGAAAGTTTGTCAACGTGAAACGTATTTATGTTACAAGCAAAAGAAATTTTGCTGACTTTTTCAAAAAACTGAAAATATCAGTAGCATAGTTAAGTGCATCAGTGGATACGAATATTATATAGCATAATCTAATAATATATTATTTTTGTTATTTGTATTGTTGTTACTTATGGTTATGAGCAAATAAAAAATGTTTTGTTTTGTATTAAACTAAATAAAATAATTAAAAATACTTGTTTTATTAAACTATTTATAAACGATCAAAGTAATTATTAATTAAATATTCTCTAAAGTTTAAAATTATTTCCTCTTTATTGTGTTGTTCATGAATATTTCCCTGTGCAATTAGATACAATAACTGTTCTTCATTAATGTTCTCAGGTGGAGGAGGAATATCTTCATTGTTATCAACAGCAGTTGCAACGATTAAATTGCAGCTTGCTTAAATATTGTACCTTAATCCGTAAGCTAAAATTGGAAAACGACGTTTCCAAACCCCTATCTGCCTTTCCACAGTATTTCTAGTGCTAATGTGGGCCTCATTAAACAGATGTTCTTTTCTTGTAACTGGATTCTGAAGAAGCGGTAATAAATAGACTCTATTAGCATAGCCACTATCACCTAGAATTAAAAATATTCAATTTCTATGTATCTTAAGTTTCCACACTGTTTACTACTCACCTAATAATAGACTATTCGGAAATTCGCCGTCTTCGAGTCTTGCTCTAATTCTGCTATTGTTAAATATAGTGAGTTTATGTGCTGAACCTGGCCACCTTGCCACAATGTCTCTAATTTTTAAGTTTGGATCACACATCACGTGTGTATTTATTGAAAAATATGACTTTCGATTACGAAACACTTCAGTCTCCACCTAAAAAAACACCATAGAATAGTCAAGTATGGAAGCACAGGAAATGAGAATGCATAATCCACATTTCAAAATTTTTAAATTACATGAGGCAACGTGCACACTCTAAATAACTGGTAAAATAATTTACTGGTCCCTCAAACCTGTGTTAAAAAGCCTTAACTCAACTTACATAATACCAAAACTCAGTTGCACTACTAAATAAATTGATTTAAAAGAAAACATTGCAAGCTGCATAGTACACCATAGTACACCTAATTCAACTTAACTAAAAGTTATGGTTCATAATTTTGTCATCAGTTTTAAGCGGTCTTATAGTCAATTTTCAACAAGGCCGCTCAACATTCTTAATCTACCAATTAAACTGAAAATAAAAAGAAAATATTATTACCTATTTTAAATTACCTGGGCTTTGAATTTTTATGTGGGTTCCATCTACACATCCTATTTTTTTTTTTTTTTTTTTATGATAAGACACAGCACTACAGTATAAATCCTTTATTGCGCTCTAGGAGCGGTGCGTGTGCGCAGGAAACGATTCACGTTGGTCTTGAATCTTTGGAGATTATACTCGTTGGGAAACACGATCTCAGGGAGGTCGTTTCAGAGTGATGACGTTCTCCAGATGAAAGAATTTTGAAACAGTGTCGTTCGAAGGTCATTGGCCCAAAACTTGGATTTGCCCTTGCATGTGACCCTGAACTTTCAAGGTCACGGACGAGGTCAAGTTCAATGTCAAAACCAATTACTTTTGGAAATCTAGCTATATTATGAAATGTTGCTCCGACTTGCACAATTTCATGTTCATTAGGCATATTGACGAATCTTGGCCTTAATCAAGCAATTGCATCAGTCACCTTTTTTGGAAGTTTGATGTCCGGCACGTGAGTACAACCTTAATGTGATTAATAACTGGTTCATTGGTGACAAACTATTGTTTCCAAAATGGGGCTTTATGTCAACATTATTTTAGAAACACATATTATATTATTAATGTAGGTATACTTAAAGATCATTATTATAATCTAACTCTTCCTCAATCTCTTCCAACAAGGTAAGAACGGTGTTTCTTCTAAGGCGATACCTTCGAAATAATGAAATCTCGTCCATAGTATCAAAATATTCACTCCGTTCATAATTTCTCCGAGGAAACCCAAAGTTAATTATGTCTAAAATATCTTGATCATCATCCAAAAATATCATCTTCAACTTCCATGCCGAAATAATACCTATCTGCTTATGTAAATAATAATAAAAAATTCAAACAAACTCAAGGTTTTTTAGGTTTTTTATTAGGTACAACAAGAATCATACTTTGTTAATTTGAGGTTAGAAAACTCGGCTAACTAACTAACCTGAACTAACCTAAACTACGGTATTTCTAGGCTTAGATTAATCTGGATTAACCATGTCATTGTGTGAAGATGCATAGCGAAAACCAGACCTAATCCAGATTAACTATGTAATCTAGATTAAACCGGTACGGTGCATTCGGGTGTTAGTTCGTACTATAAGACGTTGCGTGTAAACCGTCCATTGTGGTGGGTGCTTATGAGCGCATTCAAAGTGGACATAAATTGAATGCGCGATGCGCTCATTTTGGCGTACTGATCCTCATGGATCCTAACACCAACCAAAAAAATTCGTGGTTGAAGATTGCGGGAGTAAACATAAACCTAAAACTTTTATTCCCCATATTCTGGCCGTGAAGGCTAAGGCCTTAAGGATGCTTGGATTTATCAAGAGATCTTCGAGCGACTTCAGAACCCTCGCGTCAATCAAACCTTTAACCTTTATATTGTTCTTTAGTCAGATCTCACCTTGAGTATGGATCCTCTGTCTAGAATCCTTTTTACGCAGTCCATATAAAGAGTCTGGAGAGTGTGTAACATAAATTCTTAAAGTATTCTGCATTTAAGATTCCTAATGGACATGCAATGTCGTATTCCGACCTCCAGTCTGAGTTGCGATTGGATTCACTTGAGACCCGTCGTAAGCATCATGATCTCAAAACTCTTGTGGGGTATATTGAGTCATGTTTATCATTGCCCAGATTTGTTATCCAGAATTCCTATCCTTGTTTCATCCAGGTCAACACGTTCTAGCTTTACATTTTATCAGCCACTTACCCGCACGAATTACGCGCTAAACTCTTTTTTGCAAAGATCTACTCGTTTGGCCAATTTATATTCAAACGAATTGGACATTTTTCTTCTCGCTGCCAATTTAATAGCGAATTGAGAGATGTTGTTTAGGGCTTCTTGACTTTTATATCTATATTATTTTAGTGTGTATTTTTGTGTTTGTGTTTTTATCTTAGTGACGTAATGTGTAATTTTTATGCTACTTCTGTATAATATGCATTCATTTTGTTTTATTTTAATCTTTTAATGGGCTATAGGCCCGTAAATAAATAAATAAATAAATAAATAATTGTTTTGTTGTTTTATTTTTATTTTTTATTACTTTTTACCTTTGAATATAAAACAACCTAGTTCAATTAAAAAATTAATATAAAACATTGTACTAAAAATGAATAATAATATTAATAATAATAATAAAGTACCGAGTGATACAATTTTATATGCAATGGGTGCTTTAGCAGTAAAGTTGAGAAAATGTCCCCCATGGCGTAGGCCTATCATTCAGCGGATTGTGGCAAAACTTTATGTAATTTATAAAATTTTTGAACAGTAAATGTAATTTGAGCTATCGAAATATATAGAAGTAGTTAATAGAAACCACATTTAGGGGTCCATTCGAGATAAAGAACAGCCCTAAGGAGAAACAGTAATAGCAGTTAGAATAAATGGATGAAAAATCGTCGGAAATTGATAATCTGTCAAAAATGTCAAGAAAAACTGAAAAGAACTACATAAATATAGAAAATACTGATAAAATAAAGAGTACGGAAGATAAAGTAAACAGTATAGATGATTTAGAAAATTTTAGAGGATTTCCGAATCCAGAAAATGAAAATTTACCTGAAAGAAAAAACAAAAACCATACCAAATCTTCAATAGGTACTAGTAACAAACAATCGTCATTGTCACTTAACAAAAAATTATCTTTACAATTGGATTGACATCGGGGGATACAATTGACCTAGAACAGGTTTTATTTATTCCGACACTAACCCATTCAGCAATGTTTTATATCAGACAGCTGTCTTGTTATAACTTAGGTGTCCATTTGTCTGATTTAGACTATGCCTACATGTGTTTATGGGAAGAGTCGTTAACGGGTCGTGGTGGAAATGAAATTTCTTCCTGTCTTCTGAGAGCTTTATTACAGGGGGATTTTCCAAAAAAGAAAAAGTTAATCATATGGAGAGACAACTGCATTGATCAAAATAAAAATAAGATGATTCTCTTGTTGTTAATATACTTGGTGGTTTTGGGAGTATATGAGCAAGTTGAACAAAAATTCTTGGTATCTGGTCTTGCGATCGAGACTTTGCCCAAGTTAAAAAGTCTCCACACCTGATAATATAAAATATATGATAGTGAATGCATGTCATAAGAATCCTTTTAGAGCTTTAACGATGAAATCCGAAGACTTTAAAGACATTCAGAAACTTGCCCACGAAGTGTTGAATACCACGAAGTTAAAAATATCTCAGGTTTCCTGGATTATGGTTAATTAAGAAAATCCAAAGATGGTGAAAACTAAGAAATCTTTTAACGAACTGGAAGAATGAACCGAGTGCAATGTTCTAAAGAAGGGAAAAAGGATACAGGATATTTTAACGGAACTACCTCTCCTAGAATGCAAAAATCGAATCTCCGCTGAAAAAATTAAAAACCTTGAGGATATGTTAGAGTATATACCTAAATATTTAAGTTATTGGGAAAATTTGATTGATGACTCCACAAAACCAAAATAAGTAGTAACTTAATCTAAGTTTGTGTTTAATTTTATTTTTCTGGATGTATATTTATTTGGGACATAGACCTTTTTAAACATATGTTAATTTGGTACTTAGACTGTTTCTTAGTTTTATGAGTTTGGTATTGTTTTGTAACAAAACTTTTCTCCTTTTTAAAGTTTTTTGAAATGTTTTGTACTTTAAACACTTATTACTGATAAATAAAATACTTTTTGCTGCCATATACTTGTTTTTTTTTATATATTACAAGAAAAACCTAAACAACTCAACAATAACTTTTTGGCACTTAGACGCTTTTAAATTACCACGCTTCTTTATGAAACCTAATATTGAAAACTGGAAAAAAATAGTCGAGGAATTTAAGCAAAAATGGCATTTCAAAAATTGCATTGGAACTGTTGATGGTAAACATGTTACAATGCAATGTAAAATTTCTAGTATGTTGGCTGCATATAATTATTGTTAACTTTTAGGCATTACCGAAATTTGGTTCAAACTATTACAACTATAAAGGTGCACATTCAACAAATTTAATGGCAATTGCAGATGCTAATTACAAATATATAATGGTAGACATTGGAGCTCCTGGGAGGTTTAGTGACAGTGGTATATTTAGGCAAAGTGAAATTGGTCAAGGTTTTGAACAAAACCTTCTTAATCTTCCACCCCCTAAAGATAACTTGCCCTATGTACTTGTGAGTGATGAGGCATTTCCCCTCATAAATTACGTAATGAGGCCATACTCTCGTAGAGTCAATCTTAATTTACCTCAAAAAGTTTTTAATTATTGACTAAGCAGTGCTAGAAAAGTTGTGGAAAACGCTTTTGGGATCTTAGTGGCTAAGTGGAGGATTTTTCGGAAACCAATTCTTGCAAGTGAAGCAACAATATTATATATTATATAATAATTATACAGGCTTGTGTTTCGTTACAGAACTTTGAAGCAGACAATATTATTAATCCTAATGAAGAATTGGTTTCAACAATACAAGGTTTACTTGATAATAGAAGGGCTGGAACACACACTTTTCCCAAGCAGTAGGAAGCTTTAGAAATAAATTTAAAGATTATTTTTGTGGTCCTGGTGCGATTGAATGGGAATGGAAGAAAGCATTAAATAACGATTTTTAATTTTACTTTGAATAAATCTCTAACAAAACACTTTTTTTTGCCAATTTTTTTTTAAAAATCTGTATTGGCATTTATTAGACTTTTACTTGTCATGTAGAATCAATGATTAAAACTGTACCGCAGAAACACTAATTTTATTTAAATGTATAAAATAGTTACAAAAAGCAGAAAATACTTTAATCAACCAGAAACTACACCATTCTATAATTATCCCTTATAACCACCTTCTTTCTTATCTGTCATTTTTCAGTGTTACCACCCTTTACCTATACGAAAAACGGCGCTAATCTTTAAACATTTCTAACACTCCCACATTTTGAGAATTTTAACTAAAAACAAACATTCTTACAAAAGAAAACCTAAAATAAACTGGTCTAAAGTTTTGAAATATGTCACGACACAGAGCCAAGTGTCAGCTTCTTGATTCTTCGTATTAACATAAATAGGCTCAATTTCACAGTTTTGATATTTTTCACGCACAAAGTGGTACTGGATGTCTACATGCTTGCTTCGGCTGTGGAATTCTGGATTGTGTATCAACTGGATAGAACTTTAATTGTCAATGTATAACATTGTTGGATCATCAATGCTCATACCAATTTCACTGATGAGTCTGAGCAACCATACTGCTTCTTTTGATGCTTGACAGACTGCCACATATTTAGCTTCTGTAGTTGATAGTGAAACTCTTTGCTGTCTTTTGCTTGACCATGTTATTGGACATTCACTTGCTTTGAACACGTAGCCTGTTACCGATTTTCTTGTTTCTTTATCAGCAGCATAATCAGAGTCACAAAAACCTTTCAACTCATAAGTTTCAAACCTTTTATATTCAATACCATATTCTGATATCTGTTTAAGATATTTAAAAATCCTTTCGACTGTATTCCATTGTCCATTTGTTGGATTGTTCAGAAATCTGCTGGCAACTCCCACAGAATATGAGATATCAGGTATTGAAACAATAGCAGCAACTATCAAAGATCCTGCTGCCTCTCTTTACGGTCCATTGAAAGACTCGTCTGTCTCATTGCTAGTAAGATCCTGATCTGGATCAGCTGGTATGTCAACACAGTTTGCTTCTTTCATACCAAGCTCTTCTATGAGCTTAGTGATGTAGCTCTTCTGGTGTATAAGGATTGAGTCAAGTCCCTCTACAATTTCAAGATCCACAAAATTGTCAGCATTGCTCACCTTCACTTCAAAATTTTCCTTTAGCTTTGTTAGAATGATGTCTAGTGCGTTTTCACTTGAAGATAACAATAAGCCATCGTCAACATAGATAACAAGTAGAACTATGTCATTGTTTACAGAACCTCGGTGCACACACTTATCGGATTCACATGGTTTGAAGCCAAACTGCTTCAGAACACTGTCAAATTTATGATTCCAGCACCGAGGTGCTTGTTTTATTAGTATTAAGATTTCAAAAGTTTACACACTTTATTATCTGTCTTTTTAAAACCTTTAGGCACTTCCATATAGATTTCTTCTGATAGATTACTATACAGGAATTTTGTTTTTATGTCAAACTGCTTGATTATATACCCTTGATTTGCAGTAACTGATAACAGTACCCTGATTGAGTCATAACGGGTGGTTGGAGAGAAGATTTCCGTATAATCCTCGCCTTCTTTCTGTGAAAAGCCTTTTGCACATAACCTAGCTTTATAAGAAATAACTTCACCTTGACTGTTGTATTTCTTGCGAAAACCCCACTTTGTTCCAATTGCTTTTTTATTCTTGGGTAACTCTTACAAGATCCAGGCTTTATTATCAATCAATGCTTTGATTTCATCCTGTATAGCATTTTGCCACTTTAGAGCATCTTCCCCTGACACAGCTTCTTCGTAGGAGTTTGGTATATTCATTTCTACTAGGTTTAGTTCATAGCCATAATATTTCTTAGATGGTCTTAAGATTCTTAAAGGTCGTAAATTAGGAGCAGACACACTTGCTTTTTGATTGTTTTCAACTTGGTTATTATCCTTGTTTTCACGATTTTCAGGTACGTCAAATGTCAGATTATCTCTCTTAGTCAGCTGATCATGAACGATTTCTTGTAGAGCTTGGTTCGCCTGGTTTCTAGTTTCATCTTCAAGGTCGAGCTCAAGCTCAACTAGCAATGGCAACGTTACTTGGTTTGATTCAAAGCCCATGTGTGGTTCGTCAAACACAACATTACGGGAGATTGTTCTTTTTTTTCTAGAGGGATCTAACAGACGATAATTTGTACAGTTTTTCTCATAACCTACAAAGACTAGCTTTTTGCTTCTCGGGTCAAGTTTTCTTCTTTTTAACTCAGGTTGATGTACATAGGCAAAACAGATTAGATTATTAACTTTTAATGTACAGGGCTTAACAAATTTTAAAATTGATAAAATAAACGTTTTACTAAACTTGTGCAATTTTATGTTTTTCCGAGCACTGGCTCAGTGTAATAATCTAAGCACTGTAAATTATGAAGGTTATACGCTAATAAGCAGCTTTTGTCGTAAGGAATATGTTAGGGGTGGAGTCTGTATATATGCGTTAAGTACTTTGGATTTAAGACACGTTTCCGTACATATAGCCATGGAACGGCATTTCGAAGTTGCGGTGGCGGTGCTTGAGTCATCTAACACCGATTGCAAAGTGTTTGTTGTTTCTTTTTATCGAACACCTGACAGTGACTTAAAAATTTTCTTAGATAGTTTATACACCCCCCTGTCCGGTTTTTATAAAAATAATCATTACTTCATCGTATGTGGGGATATAAATGTTGACCTACTTAGGGATAATCAGCGGAACCGTGAGGTTCTTAACACATTTGCTCAGTTTAATTTGGAAAATAGCATAAGTCGACCAACGCGTTTAACCAACAAATCACAAATTCTTATAGATGTAGTATTTTCAAATTTGATAGCGAAAGGTGTACAAATTAGAGACACACATTTATCAGATCACACATTTCAATTATGTTCTCATGAACTGCCCTATTTGAGAAGACAATCCGAAAAATCTATTTTTTACCAACGCGATTTATCTCAATCAAAATTAAATGTGTTAAGCAACGAAAACTGGCAAAGTGTACATAGGCGCCGGAACCGTGGGGGCTATGGGGGCTTGAGCCCCCACAGCACATTTACGTAATAATGATACCAATAGCAATTCGTTTGCGAACGTGCGTTACTTGAGATTTGATAATTTAATTTTTCCCTATAAAATTTATCAGCAATTGTTGTTTTCTTGTTAAATTTAGCAGGTTATCATATTTATTAAATTCTGCCAGATCTGGCAACCCTGGTCCCCGGTCTGCCACTGCGGATCTGACATCACGACTGCACAGCTTAGCGAGGTCAAGCATCGGTGCGGTAAAGTAGGGGATGTTTTGTGGCGGTGATTCATAGCGAGGTTTTGCAACGTGTGAAATCCCTAATTCCGAATTATTTTGTTTGTTGCATGTTAAATGTGTACGTTCTACAGCACAGTGTTTATGTGGAAGAAATAAAAAGTAGAGGTAGGTTTATTATTGTAATAAATTCGGTTTTGATATTATTATATACATACCTATTCCCTACTAATAGGTAGAGTACGACTCGGAATACGCTCGTGATTACCTATTACCTTGCTGGCTCCGGCAAACGCAACGCAAACGTTGTTTTGCGATGAGGCGTTGATCGGCATTTTTAAATATTTTTAGCGTTTTTACGTTCTTAAGTAAATACATATTTTATATTTTCGTCGAAGAATTAAATTTAGTTTTATGTGTGTAGTAATTAAGTAGTTATTCATTACCTAATTTATTTTGTTTAAGGTTTTCCTACGCTGGTTCTGGTTCGAAGATTATAAATTATATAGTTATATTTATAAATGATACTCTTTTCCAGAAATGGATAAATTTGTCTTTCCGCTGGGAAAAAAAAGCACTGATTCGCGCGAATCCGAAGCTACACCTGATGCAAGACTGACAGCAATAACTTCGACTTCTCATACCCATACTGTCACTGACACGACTGAGACGGATCAATCAGGTGAATCTAAAAAAAGTGGTCGTTCGTTTCAAGTAAAGTGGAAAGAAACCTTTAAGTGGTTACTTTACAAAGCAGATGTTGCAAAGGCATTCTGTGATATATGTCAAAATGCCTATTTGAAACAAAAAATTGCCATATTGGCCAAAGATAGTAAACTGTCATTTGAAGCATTTGTAAAAGTAGGATTTAACAACTGGAAAAAAACCATTGAGAGATTTAAGTTCCACGAACACTCCGAGATGCATCGCCTTGCTTGTTATGCATTATCAGCAGCTGAGAAAGAAACCAATGTAATGACAGCGCTACCCAGGTCAAAGCTTGTTGAATTGAAGACAGCAAGAACTGCTTTACTAAAAATTATTAGTTCCGTTAAATTTCTGGCATTTCAAGGGATTACATTACGTGGTCATACTGAAAAAGACTCAAACTTCGTACAAATTTTACGCTTACGAGCTGAAGACTCTGCAGAGCTTAAACCCTGGTTAAGTCGGACTCAGCATAAGTGGATATCGCATTATATCATTAATGAACTGCTACAGATTTTGGCTGACAATATACGCGGTAAAGTACTTAACACAATTAAAAATAGAAATTTTGCTATTATCGCGGATGAGACTACTGACTTGTCTAAGAAAGAGCAATTGTCAATTTTTTTAGAGTCACGGGCGATGATTTTGAAATTCAGGAATACTTCTTAGGATTGTATGAAACTCCATTCACAAATGCAGAAGCACTTTATAAAGTAGTGAGAGACGTGCTTTTGAGATGCGAACTTGATATTAAATTATTACGGGGTCAGTGCTACCATGGAGCAGCCAATGTGAGTGGCGCTCTTACAGGGCTCCAAAAAAGAATTTTAAACGATGAATCACGGGCTATATATGTTCATTGTATGGCCCATTCTTTAAATTTGGTTGTTCAAGACGCTTTTAACGGTAAACCAAAAGTAAGGGACTTTTTGTCATGTGCGAAGGATATGTTAAACTATATAAGAGATTCGGCAAAGCGGCTAGAAATTTTTAAAAACATTTAGACTAATACCGAAGACGCTGGGTCAACATCTTTAAGACCTTTTTGTCCCACAAGATGGTGTCTTAGAGTTGTATCCTTAAAATCTCTCCTCGAGAACTATAGAGAAATTACACAATTTATGGAAAAGCAGAATCAAGAAAAGTTTGAAGCTGGAGCAAGAGCAAGTAGTTTTTTGGATAAATTAGGATCCTTTGATTTTTTCTTCCTACTCAAAATTATGATAAATATTTTTGATCAAATTGAGGTGCTAAATTCTGACTTATAGAGAGTAAATAATAATGTAGCAGAGGTTATTAAAAATATTAATAGTCTTATAAGACTTCTCGAAGAACGGCGCGACAATTTTGAGATGGTGTGGAAATCTATATCCGATGAAAAAGATATATATTATGTTGACGAACCGTGCCTGCCTAGAAAAAGGAAAGTTCCTTTAAAATTCGGGGGTTCTACAAATCAATATTTTGCAAATACACCTGAAGACTTGTAGAAACCTTTGTATCTTGAAATTATTGACACCTGCATCCAAAGCCTTCAGATCCGTTTTAAATCAGAAACCTTAAGTAGAGTAATTGAATTAGAAATTTTCTTATTGAAAAAAGATGTCGATGTCAACATAATTAAACAATATTATCCAGAAGATTTTGATGTTGACAGGTTCAAATTACATAAAAGTATGTTCAGAATTTTAATTCTGTATCCCAAATCGTAATATACTTAAAAGATAATAATCACCTTACGGACTTATTTTCAGAATATTCTAAAGCTTTAAAATTATTTCTCACAATTCCGACTACGTCATGTACATCGTAAAGGAGACGTTTGAAAAACTATTTAAGGACAACCATGACGCAGTCCAGGCTAAACAACTGTGTTATCTTAAATGTCTATAAAGATTTTGCTGAAGAAATTAATGATAATGAAATTATTTATTTATTAAGCAATCGACAGAACACAAGTTCCAATAATTAATTGCAATAAAGTAACAAAATATACCTATTCTTAATCTACATTTACTAAACCTAAATAAGAGCATGTATTACACATCATCATTCATAATTTTTATGTTAACAAGAAGTAAGGAATGTAACAATAATAAAAACAAAACAGGTCCAAAATTTTGTCAAGATATACAAGAGTAATTTGGCAAACTAGCCATCTCTAACGCTACCCTTTTTCGGAAACTTTTTATTGTGCATTCAGCAAAAAAATCAATATTACTCACTAAATTAGCAAGGGAATACATTCTATGGAGAGGAGACTTCAATCCCAAATTTGTACGAGGCCTTGGAACGACAAAGATACATCTTTTTCTATTGTTGAAATGTGGACTACAGTTGAACTTGATTCTTTCTAGCAATTGAGAGCTTTCAATTCTATTTTGTAATAATTTGTACAGAAATATCAATGAAGCAATGTTTCTTCGCGTTTCCATTGTAGTAAATTTAAATTCAGTTAGCGAGTTGTGATAATCTAGATTAAAAATATATTCACCATGTTTTTTATAATATAAAAACCTTAAAAACTTTTTCTGGACTTTTTCTATTTTATTTTTGTATATGACATAATAAGGGGACCATACGCAGCATATTCTAGGATACTCCGAACGAATGAATTATAAAGAATAATTAATGTTTTTAAATTACTAAACCTAAACGAATTTCGAACAATGAACCCAAGCATTTTGTAAGCCCTATTTACAATACTAGTTACATGCTTTTCAAAACTTAGTTCTTCATCCAACAGTACACCCAAATCCTTGCTCTCTTTTTTCCTATTTAAACTTGTATTATTTATTGCATATTCTGATACAATTTTATATTTTTTCCTTGTTAAGGACATAATAAAGCATTTATTCACATTAAATGACAACTTATTTGCCAGAGACCACTCAAAAACTCTATCTATGTCACTTTGAAGAAAAGTTACGTCATCTTGTGTTTTAATTTCTTTATATAATTTGAAGTCATCTGCGAATAGTGCGCACTCCGAGTTTCAAATACTCTCCGGCAAATCATTTATCATAATTAAGAAAAATAGAGGTCCCAAGTTCGATCCCTGAGGCACACCCGATCTGGTTAAAAATTCGCGCGATTCCCCACCTTTGAATACTACATATTGTTTTCTACCACTTAGATAAGATGCGCATAGTTTAATGAGTCCATTTGAAAGCCCGTAAGAGTGCAATTTTTTAAGCAAAATATCGTGGTCGACTTTATCAAATGCTTTGCTAAAGTCTGTAAATATAACATCTGTTTGGCTATTTTTTTCAATCACGTCGTTTGCTTCTTGCACAAAACCAAGTAAATTGGTTACTGTGGATTTCTTAGGTAGAAATCCATGTTGCTTGTCAGTCATACAATGTGATATGTGATTTAAGATTTTTTCATAAACAATAGATTCAAATAACTTGCTTGGTGTACACATTAATGCTATGGGGCGGTAATTCTGTATTTCTCCCTATTACCATTTTTGAAAACTGGGCATATTTTTGAACGTTTCCAGAGTAAAGGGTAAGTATTATTTTTTAGTATTAGGTAATATATAATATTAAAAGGTTCTAATAAAAGGTATATACAGGCTTTAAATATATAGGAGGGGATCATATCGGGACCCGATGATTTTTTTGGTTTCAATTTTTTTGATGCATTGAGTATGTCATTGTCGCTAATTACATCTATGTTTAAGCAAGAATTTGTAAGTATCTCCTCATCGAAAAACTCAGTGTCATATTTCCCAGATTCTGTTGAATATACACTCAAAAAATAATCGGCAAAGGCTTCCGCCGCGGCCTGATTATCTGTGATAGTTAATCCCCTGTAAGTCATAGAATTAGATTTATCTGTGTTTAATCTAGTTTTTGCTACATAGGACCAAAATTTTGTGAATTACTAGTTATACTCTGTTCGACCTCGCTTAGGTATTTTTTGTGGGCTGTGTTAATATCGCGTTTTGATTTTGCTCAAAGATAAATAAAATTTTGACGGTCCAGTACATTTTTAAATCGATTAAATTTTTTGCGATATTCGTCTTTTCTTTTCAAGTCTAAAATTATTTGTTTTGTAAACCATGGTGGATAAAATCTTTTAATTTTTTTAGCTGTAGGAACACATTCATGTAATATAGTATAAAAAATTTCATAAAATTTATCAACAACAACGTCCACATTCGAACTATTTTTTAATTCGTTCCAGCTAACTTCTTGTAATAAGTTATACAATTTTAAAAAATCTGCTTTTTTATAATTAAACTTTGGATTAAAATTTTTTTCTGGATTATAAACATTTGCATTAATATTTATTTTAGATTAAAAAATAAGGAGGGATGATTTATATTTTCTTTGATCATGGGAGTATCACACCTCTCCAGAGAAATACATCCATTGCTAAGCACCAAATCTAAGTATCTATTTAGCCCATTACGCACATGATTGCACTGCTTGGCGTTTATAAGCTGTATAAAGTTTAGATAGCGTCTTTCAATTAAAGTTAAATTGTCTCTTTCCGTAATTGTAGCTAGACCCGGTATATTAAAATCTTCTGCTAAGATATAAATTGAGTCTAAATCTAATAATCTATTTTCTATATTATCAAAAATATCTTCATATGTTTGTAGTGACATACTATCGGGTACATACATGGTATTTATATAAATATTTTGAGAAAAGAAAACTATTTTGACCCAAACATCTTCAACGTTAACATTGTTGCACTGAAATGATAATTGATATTACTCTCTCCAATTGCTACATTTAGAGCTTTTGCGACATTCATAACTGTGGACAGTACATTCTCATTCCTAATGTCAGGAATTCCCCCAATTTCGACACAGTTTAGCTTCGATTTTTGTTCTTGGAAATTTAGGGATTCCTGTAACTCCCCATTATCCTTTTTAAGATCGGCGCATTTGATTTCCAACTCCTCGATTTTTGCAAAACACTGCTTTATTTGTTCTGCTTGCTTTTTATTCAGTTCGTTATTTTCATTTTTTCGTTACAATGTTGCAGGGATTGACCTATGTTATTTATTTTGCTTGACATGTCTTTTATTTCTCTCATTAGGTCTGCAATCGACAGGTTGCACTCTCTACATTTCCATTCTAGAGGGTTTACGCATGTCTCCTTTGCGCAATCCGTGTGGCATACCCTATTACACCTTTCCGCAATACATTTTGTTTGTTTACGCTGACTTGTCATTCTTGTACTGCATAAATCGCAACTTATATTCATCTTGATTCGCGAAGTATACTATAGATTTATAAAAAGATAACAAGGATGTTAAAAAGCAGTACAAAAAGTAAAGTCCGATATCGGTCGGTGTCGAACTGTTATCTGTTATCTTTCGCCTTGAATTTATACCTATTTATTTCGGTACCAAAAATATGTCCTTACCGAATATTAATCGAAAATTAATTGAGTCTTACACCATATCCAAGTCCTCGATATTGTAATATGATCCTCACACACAAATCAACAATGTCCCTGTCAAAAATCACAATCCTGCCCTCACAATAAACCACTTATTTGCTTGTTTTTATGGAGCTCTTTTAAAACACGTGCGAATAGTTTAAAATACTTTACTATACTGTTACCATATTGCTAATATGTTTATTAGTAAAAATAGTAAAAGACGTCAAACGTTTTATTTATCGTAATACAATAATACCTAACTAACCTAAAATTATTATTATAAATTTATACTTGCCACATCTCATCGTTGCTATGTTTATTATTAGTATTTATTTATTATTAAGTATTTATGTAGCAACCACCCGCTTGATATTATTGTTTTGAGTTTTTACTTTTGTGAGTAGATATATATTTTTGTATACTATTTCATTTCAGCCATTTTCAGCCGAATTTGTTACCTATAAAATGATTTTTGATATTTTAGAAATATGTTAATGTTATTACTAACTATTACATTATATTATATATATTTAATAACGGAACTGTTTCTTTTTTTATTCCTTGAGATCCGGGCTCCAAGCCCCCAGAGCAATTCCGAAGTTCCGGCGCCTATGAAAGTGTATATTCATCCTCTGGTTTTAGTCGTAGGTTTCCTTTGTTCTATTCAACATTTCTGTTTCATTACAGTTGTGCAGTTACATCAAAAAAATGCAAGGGCGAGGGTAGGAAGTTTAAGTAGTGCACACGAGAGTTAAAAAGAATTGCACCAGATGCTATGTGAAAGGCATAAGATCAGTAAGTCTTACCCTGATAATGTTATTTTCAAGGACATATATAGTGACTTAAAAGTTTTCTTTGAGAGAAAACTAAAATGTACAAAGAATAGTTTTAATGATAGAAGGTTGGCTAATTCTGCAAATGTTATGAGGGAAAGCTGGAAAATAATCAATGAATCTTGTAATCATGACAAAGCACAAAGGCCAAAAATAAAGGAAATTGAACATAACGGAGAAAGGGTACAGGATCTTCAACATATTTGAAATATTTTTAACAATGCATTCTTGACTTTTCCATGTCCACAACCGAATTCCAACAATATTGTATTCCAACCAAATATTGAAAATCCTATAGTCCTCTACCCTATCTCACCCGAACAGGTTAAGAAAATTATTTTCAAAACACGAAAGCCTGCGGCTGGACTTGATGATGTCAGCGGGCATGCCTTGCGTGCTGTCGCTGATGAAATAGCAATGCCCTTGGCAAATTTAATTAATGAGTCTTTTACTTCTGGTTTGTATCTGGATGAAGTGAAGATTTCAAAATCTATTTCCATTTTTAAAAACAAGGGATCTATATTGGATCCAGTTAATTGTCGTAATATGAAATAAAACAACGCAGTCTTCCTCCACAGTTTAATTGTTGACAAAAAAGTTATTAGATTCCCGACATGTTTCGAGCACTTAAGTACTCATCTTCAGGGGATACTGAAAGGATATTATAAATTTGAGAATGAAAAGAAAAGATAAAGAAGGACTTACCCAACATCAAGTTTAACTTCGAAATAATAAGTTGTCTCAAATAAATGAGTACAACAAAAAGGCTGGAACTTGGTGCATTAAATGGTTAAATGAATTGAATGAGAAGTAAAGTTAAAAATAAGTTTTGTAATGTAGATAAGTAGAACATATTTAAGTATGATAATAGAAGATAATGACATCTGAAGGTAATTAAAGAAAAATTTGTTTAAAAAATTAAGAATCAAGAGTTTGCATAGTTAAGGTAAGAGGAGTAGCACATGTGTTAAGTTAAATAAAGAAATAATGTGAACTCTGGAGGAGAGAAGTTTTCTTTTAATTTTTTTTTTCTACTTCCTATGTTGGCCAAACAGGGAGAAAGTTCAAAACCCGTATAACTGAGCATTGTAAAGAGATAGAAAGAGCTTCTAATCTTAACTTATCTCCTTCCAAAATTAAATCCAATTTTTCTAGACATGTATCTACAAATAAACATAATTTTAATCCAGACACAGATACAAAATTCCTTCATTTCTGTTGCAAGGGTAATAAATTAGATCTCCTTGAGATACTTAAGATTAACAAAATAATTAAAAATCCAAGCATAGATTGTGTTAACGACCAAATTATTCATGGAAGTACCAACTTTTTTAATGCTTTGAATCTTAATGGTCTATAACTACAATAATATTCACTTCTCATAATATATACCTCTTTCTATCTCTGCTCATATCCCTTTAACCTCTAACAACCCTTATAAAATCCCATTATATCCAACATTATGCAGGGTTGATATTTTTCATTGTTCAACTTATACTAAAATATCCACATCTACTATATTTTACAGTGTCAATAAGTGTTAGTGTCTTCACCTACCCTCACAAGTGTTTTTTTTTAGTGCAATATTACATTTCCCTCGGATAAACATTTATAAAAAAAAAACCCTTTTCGACATAACCATATATTTGGTCATTCGTTGACAGATGTCTGATTTTACCATTCTTAGGTAATTTATATGTTTAGTGATGACAACATTTGAGTTTGTTAGATCTTGTATGGATTTTGTAAACCTAACATCGAGCTAGTTCGAATCTTCTATTCCCTTCTTTAAAAAAAT
Source organism: Polydrusus tereticollis (assembly GCA_963920685.1). Taxonomy (NCBI): domain Eukaryota; kingdom Metazoa; phylum Arthropoda; class Insecta; order Coleoptera; family Curculionidae; genus Polydrusus; species Polydrusus tereticollis. The sequence goes on from OY987332.1 coordinate 87,043,042, forward strand.
CAATCTTAATTTTGACATCTCTTATGGTAATACTGATTGCATTACTTGATTTTCAAACTTTAACCTCGTTTCATTTCCCACGTTTTGCGAAAGTACCGCGGTTGTGTTCGCACTAAGGTTATATTGAATCTTTTCTTGAACTTTTAAAGATTTTTAAAAAATTTTCATATTTTTAAAAAAAACCTTTATACAAAATGATTACGTTTTATTATTATTCTAAAATATGGGGCAAAAACCCTTATTATCACATAAGCTAAATTAAGACAGTTATTAATCTTTCAGTCGTTTTTACAAAATTATTTTAATATAAAAAATTTTCTTTTAAAATAAAACCTATGATTTGAAAAAATTAAAAGAAAACTTCTCTGCTCCAGAGTTCACATTATTTCTTTATTTAACTTAACACATGTGCTACTCCTCTTACCTTAACTATGCAAACTCTTGATTCTTAATTTTTTAAACAAATTTTTCTTTAATTACCTTCAGATGTCATTATCTTCTATTATCATACTTAAATATGTTCTACTTATCTACATTACAAAACTTATTTTTAACTTTACTTCTCATTCAATTCATTTAACCATTTAATGCACCAAGTTCCAGCCTTTTTGTTGTACTCATTTATTTGAGACAACTTATTATTTCGAAATTAAACTCGATGTTGGGTAAGTCCTTCTTTATCTTTTCTTTTCATTCTCAAATTTATAATATCCTTTCAGTATCCCCTGAAGATGAGTACTTAAGTGCTCGAAACATGTCGGGAATATAATAACTTTTTTGTCAACAATTAAACTGTGGAGGAAGACTGCGTTGTTTTATTTCATATTACATTGACTCCACTGAAAGTATGGACTATTTTTTCAACTTCAATTTTCGTAATGCTTGTGTGCAGAGTGAAATTGCTAAGATCTTTGAATGTGCATTTAATTAATGGCTTTTCTTGAGAAATTTAAGTTGTTAGGATCATTTCAGAATGGTTTCAGGAAAAATAAGTATGCTTTCACAGCAATCGATGAGCTATGTGACTTTATTTATGAGTCGCTAAACAATAAATCTCACTATTTTACTTTGTTTTTCGATCTCAGCCGAGCCTTCGATACTGTAGATTATAATCTCGTATTAAAGAAGCTTTATGTGTTGGGCATTAGGCGGTTGCCCATCAATGGATATCATCTTATTTAGCTAACAGAGAGCAGGCGGTTGTAATAAATACATGTAAGTCGGCCTTCAGAAGAGTGCACACTGGTGTTCCCCAAGGCTCAATTCTCGGACCACTCTTATTTCCTATTTTATTAATGATATGCCTCATGCATGCCCCTCTCCGAATGGAGTAATGGTGTACGCCGATGACACCAACTTTCTAATTTCTAAAAATCTTTAAAAAATCCTTTACTTGTCAGATGGAGTAGATAAATATAACATACTAATTAGGAAAATAATTCCTAGCCTGATAATAATTTAATGTCTGCTATTGTGAGGGCGAATCAATCAGTGGTTGAGTTTGATAGTTGGTGTACTGACAACGGATTGATCTTAAACAACAATAAAACCTTCTTTATAAGATTTTTTCCGAAAAACGCGACAATTGATCAAAGTTGCCTGATTCGGATAAACAACCTCTCTGTTGCTTAGAATACCAACATGAAGTTTTTGGGTGTAACTTTTAATCAAATGATGACTTGGGAAAACCATATAAATAATTTGGTAACTAAATTAAGCAAATCTTGTTTTGTGATTCGGTATTTGCAAATGTCTGTTTCAATGGGTATTCTAAAATTAACATATTATGGTCTAGTTCAATCACATCTCTCATATGAAATAATATTCTGGGGAAACTCTGCGTATTTTGATAGAGCATTTATTATGCAAAAACGAATTATTATATGCATGTCTGGCCTTCCACCAGGAGCACATTGTCACTGTGTATTCATTGATCTTGAAATTTTAAATTTGCCCTTACTTTACATATACTTAATAATTCTCTATGTCAAACAAAATGAAAGTGAGTTTGCCAAGAATTCAGAAATCCATAAATATAATACAAGAACTCAAAACCATTTTCATTTTTCATATTCACGCTTGCGCGTTGGCCAGAACTCTCCGGCCTTTCAGGGAATTATAATATATAATAAGTTTTTAGAACTCTTTGGAGAACAACGGATCATTAGTCACTTAAAGGGTACTTTGTATAATTTCTTGGTGGGTCAGGCATTCTATAATGTGGGAGAGTATTTGGCGTTATAGTTGTATGTTTAAATTGTTGTAAAAGTTTGGACTTTGTTTTTCTATCAATAATTGTTTTTCGTTATAATTAAGTATTGTGTATTGGTTATTAAAAGCTAAGGTTATTTTGACAAGCTGTATTCTTGTAATAACAGCTTGAATGATGAATAAAGATTACTTTACATTACTTTACTTTTACATCCAAATGTTTTGGACGTGTCCAAGATAGGATTTTCCCCAGTTCAATTTTCATAGGGTGTTTTATGGGACTGTTTGTAGGGGGTTCGATTTAAAAGATAAATAGAGGCGTTTGCAGCTTCTGTCCAGAGATAATAGTGTGCTTTTGCATAAATCAGCATAGATCTAACCTTTTCTATAATAGTCTGATTTTTTCTCTCACTTCTTCCGTTTTGCTCAGGGGTATACTGCCGTCATAAGCCAAACCCCCGTAACTGACAAATGTGAATTTTTTGGGATTATGTGTCCATTCTGGTACTAACGCATTTTTCTACCTAAAAAATAAGCTAAATCCTGGTAATTTTTATTTTGTATGTTAAAAGCTTTACTTCAATCTACACTGTAACTAACATTTTTGACAAATGTGCTTAACTAAAAACCCGTAATTACGCTGCACGAGTTAAAAACCCGGCAACTGCTGAAAAGTTGCGGGGTTTTTGTTTATTGTACGAAATTACTATGTTTATGCTTAGTATAATATTAGTTTTACAAGTGTAAGTATTTGCGACTACTACATAGTAAAATACCTTAGCGTTATAATACTATTATTATAATAATAATAAGTGGTAAGTGCAAAATTACTAATTAGTTACAGAGGTAAATATTAAAACTAATTAATTTAAAAATATTATTACAATAATATTATGTAGGTAGGTAGTACAAATTTTACTGTAGGTAATAACTTTGGTGCAGATTAGTTATAAACAAATCACACAATTACAATTATTTGTGTAGTATTACTTAATTTAATTCAAATTTGCTTAATTTTTTTTACATTTTTTTGCTAGGGACATTACGTATTTTACTTATTTTTGCCTAAAATAATCTAATTTCGTTCAACTTAACCTCAAAGTGTGTAAAATCTGCAAAATAAAATTATGACATACATACAGATGGATTTGTCAACCTCGGTAAAAAAACAAACTATAACTAATAGATACATAACACCATATTATGAATATAATATACAGGGTGGTGTAACCAAGATGAGCTGGACAATTACACCTGAACGGCAATGAATGTTGGAAAAAAATTGGTGATCAAAGTGTGATCATATAAAGTTGTAATTTCTTATATGTGACTTCCTGCATTTTTTTTAAAAATCCTTGCCATTGAGGAATAATCCACCCATCTTGGTCGTATCACCCTGTATATAAAATATATTATTTTTAGATTTTTTTGGTTAAATAAAATGCGCGGCAAGAAACTTGTACAACTTGCCCTGCAAAATTCAATCCACAATGAAATAATAATAGAAACTGTCGAAACGGACCAAAATTTTGTCAATTCGTCTGAGACTTTAAAACCAATTAATAATCCTAATTCTGAAGTGCAGTCCACTCATGACATTTTTACTGCTTCTTGTGAAGTCCCTGTTGAAACTATTAGAGATAACCATACAATTTCTACAGCAAGTACCAATGATTTTACAATTCTAAGCTCTTGCACGTATGATGGTGAGACTAATATAATAAATATAGATGTAATTTTTTCATTAAACTCATCTAATACTTTAATCGCTACTAATGATGGAGAATTGAATAATTCAATCATTGAATTCGATGTACCCACAGAAAATGATTCTGTAAGTAATAATTACAGCACAATAAATAAAATTTTAAGTATTGAAAGTCCAGTTGACAATCCACTTGAAAATGTTGAAGGTACAGAAAGTCCTATCAAGAAGAAAAAGTTACTTTATCATTCGATGAAGATCCGGATTATATTCCAAACAACGCCGATGAAAGCCAGTCAGCTTAAATTGATTTAAAATTATTTTAATTAACGAAGTTTATAATTACCACTCATTTTCCATATTCATGAAAGTTGTGGAGAAGAATACGAAGATTTTGAAAATCTTCAAAATAATATTCAGGAAGGTACCGAAGAGTTTAAAGGTATCCAAATTAGCACAGGTGATAAGGAATTAGAAACTGAAGGTAGGTAACAATATATTTTTTTAACCCATAACTGACTTTAAAACAATCACAACTACATATACGGGTCATTCTTATAAATGGAGCAGATATCGAGTCACTTTGACATTTTTCGTAAAATAAACATTATTTTTAATTTTTCTTACCAAAAATGTTTAGATTAAATTTCATTTAATATCAAATCGTACCAAAATATTTAAGAAAAAAATGTATTCGAGGTATTTTTCTGTCCACAGAACGTGATTTGTCACGTCCGTGGACGGTCACAACCAAACTTAATAAATTTGTAACGTTTCCAGAAAAAGCACCAAAAACATATAACAATTTTGTTTTGTAGCTCTCTACACGATTTTTAGATCTTAAATTAAGTATCGAATCCACAAAAATATTTAACTAAAAGCTTAATTAGTTTCAACATTTTAAAGTCATGTCACAGAATATTCATCCGTGGACCGACCTTAAAAATTTAAAAATCGCGGGTAAGCTTGGGTTATAAATACTCTCCCTAGGTGGCGGGACTGACGTAACATCAGAGAACTTATTCAGCATTCAACTTAATTAATTAAAGAACGTGGTATTCTCAAAGTTAAGAATCTTTTTGGTAAAACCAATGTCGTCAAGCACTTTAATCACGTCCGTGGATTGATAAAAAGGTAAGAAAAATTATGTTTTTTTATACTAATAGCCAACCATTAACATAATAGCGCTAATTATATTGATTTACTAACGGAGCAATTTCTAACCTCAAAAACCTGGTTTTTAAACCGCCTAAACTGTATTATTCATCACGTCCGTGGACATCACGTCCGTGGATTAATAATGTCCACGGACGTGAGTCCGTGGAAAATTTGTCCACAGACGTGATTCCGTGGACAGTAAACTGCTTTAGAACTAATGTTCGGTATTTTATTTTAGCTTTTAAATGGCAAAAACGAAGAAACAAACTACCCGTGAATTAGAGAAGAGACGAGAGGCAAAGAAGCTAAGTATGCGGCGAGCCAGAGAAAGGTTAAAAAGCGACCCCATCAGGTATGCTAAAGAGAAAAAGAAAGATAGTGATCGAAAAAAGAAAAGCCGCTGTCCTATTAACGAGTTAAATGAACGAGATCAAAGGACAATACGAAAAGAATGGAAAAAACGCTCTCAGCGGTATAGAGATAGACAGATAATCTTCAAACGAGATGCAGAATATGAAAATAACTTCTTAAATTCAACTACTCCACCAGCCAGCCCGCAAACGGTGTTGCATGATGCGGGTCCGAGTTCTCGAAGAAGTACACCTCAGGAAAGAGGAAAGAAAGTATGTAGGATAAACCGAGCCAGAATGAGAAAGAAAATTAATAATTTGGAGATTTTAGTCAATACACTTAAAAAATCTGTCAATAAATACAAAAAACAGGTAAGCAGAGCACATCAGAGTAACCCTATTAACAATGAAAGTCCAAGTTCAAAAGTCAAGAATATATTACAAGGGCGTTCACTACCATCACCTGTAAGAAAAAAACTCCTCTTTGCCGAAGTTATTGAAGCACAAGTAAAACAAAGCTTTGCTCGAGAAAGGAAGAATAAAAATAAAAGGTATTTTCTGTCCATGCTTAATGGAGAGATTATTAAAAAGTATAAATTTACTACTTTTATCGGCAAGTTAACTTCATTAAAAATAAACAAGAGTAAATACAAACGAAGCATCGAAGTAAGAATATTAATTGCGAAAGAGAAAATACGAAAATTTCTAGAAAAGGATGAAAACAGTAGGCTTACTGCTGGGAAAAATGAAACAATAACAAAACAAAAATCAAAAAAACAAAAGAGGCTATTGAATGACTCACTATTAAATCTTCATAGAAAATTTGTTGTTTCTCATCCGGAACTTAAAAATATTAGTTATGCCACATTCTGCAAATTTCGACCATTTTGGGTGTTATCGCCAAATTTTAAAGACAGAGAAACATGCTTGTGCAAGCAACATTCGAATATGGCACTAATAGTAGAATGTTTGAAAAGATACGCAATTATAAATGAGTCAAACATAAACGACGTATTAAAAAATATGTGCTGTGGTGATTTTCCTAATGAAATTTGTTTGGAAAGGTCATGTCCTCTTTGCAAAGATAAACTCCCACATCTCAATTATTATGACAAAAATGAACTCATATCCTATCAAACATGGGCTATACAGAAAGAAGAAGTAGATGTCAAGGGTAAAAAAAAAATATGTTCCAAGACTGTCAAAGAAACAAGGCAATGTTCTAAACTAGAACTTGTCAATATTTTTACAACAACTTTAAACAAATTTATGCAGCATGTATGTAACATAAACCATCAGTATGCTGCTCTAGATTCTGTTAAAAAATCACTATCCGATACAGAGGTTCTAGTCCACATGGACTTTTCTGAAAACTATATCCTAAAATATGCTTCTGAAATTCAAGCTTCCCACTTTGGAGCATCAAAGAAGCAAATAAGTTTACATACGTCCGTTGTTTATTATAGTGGAAATGTAAAACCGGTTTCATATTGCTCCCTTTCCAATTGTTTGAGACATGACCCTTTTGCAATTTGTGCACATTTAAATCCTTTGTTGCAAGAGATTAAAAATAATGTTCCAAATTTGAAATCTATACATTTTTTAAGCGATGGGCCGTCCACACAGTACCGGAATAAGTCAATGTTTTATCTAGCATCGTCTTACTTACAAAAATTTCTTAACGTGGAGAATTTGATTTGGCATTTTAGTGAAGCTGGACACGGAAAGGGTGCCCCAGATGGAATCGGCGGATGCCTGAAACGAAGTGCAGATAGTTTAGTAGGAAGAGGCAAAGATTTGTCAAGTTTGGAAGTATTAGTTGCAGAACTTAAGGAAGTTTGTAAAGGAATTAATATTTTAGTCATTGCCGATCAATCCTTTCTAGAAATGGATAAGTTTTCTTTAAATAACATTCCTACATTTAAAGGCACTTTAAAAGCTCATCAGATAGTATGGCGTTATAATCATCCCTTTACCATATATGTTAGAAGACTTAGTTGTCTAACTTGTTATACTGTTTGCAAACATTATGATTTGGGCAACTTGAAGTATGAAAGTGACGATATTTCTGAGGAACATAGTGATTCCAAGGATGATACTCTTGATGTTTTACCACCTGTTACAGCTCACCAACGTTTACATTATAAAGATATCTACGGATCCGACAGTGACTCAAGTGAGGATAATATACCGATTTCACATTTTAAAAACAAATTATTTCAGCAGTACAGAGAAAATATGTTTATTGTTGTAAAATTATCAGGGAAAAAAATTTCTCGGCATTATGTTGCTTGTATCTTATCTGTTGATACAAAAAAAGAATATACGGTAAAATTTATGAAAAAAATCGGAAATAAGTCGTTTGAGTTCCCTCAAATTGAAGAGATTGCAATAATTGATGAACCCGATATTCAAATGGTGTTAAATACTCCAGAATACGTTGAGAAAAAGGACGAATATGTTTTCGATAATAACTTAAATTCTTTTCCTAATTTATTTTAGTTATTTTTCTGTTTGCTCTGATGTACTTGTAAATAGTTTTGTTTATGAATAAACAGGGTAAATATTATTCCCTCGATTACTCCTTTATAATATTTTTCTTTGAAAATAATGTGTTACGATTTTGGGATGTGAAGTTCAGTTTTTCAGTTGATCGGTTTTAAATAATTTGTTTGTAAAATATTTCAGTATTTTATTTCCTTATGCCCTATAAACAGTTCTTAATAAATTTAATTTGAAGTATATTATGACTTTTCTTTGATTATTAATATATATATATATATATACCAATAATGTTATTTTATCCATTTTAGTTTGAAATCTTGTTATGAAATAATTAATCACGTCCGTGGTCGGTCTGACTCACGTCCGTGGACACAAAAATTGAATTTTCCTTTATTTTAGATAAAATATGTAGTATTTAGCTTGACCACTACAAATATTCTGAAAAGTATCCTACCTGTAGCAGATTCTCTTAGCTAAATATAATATTAAATGTAATTTTAAATTTTCAAACTTAACCAGCCATATCTTCTAGTATTTTAAGAATGACCCATACATATACATGGTGTTTCCTAACATCTCTGAAAAAATGAAGGAGGTGAATCCTCACCTTATTTTAAGACGAAAATGTGGTATAAAAGTTTTTCGCATGTCGCTTCGTTTTTGAAATACAGGGTGTTAAAAAAAATGTGTTTTTTTTTTCATTTTATTAAATACTGCCAAACGATATTCTAATGATATTTGTTAAACATAAGGGATTAGAGCACTTTACTTGGGTCAATTTTAAATTTTACAATTAGTTCATTGGTGGGGATCTGGGTAAAAGCGTACCTTAATATTTTAGTTATTTTTCGTATTTTTATAATTATGTTGCGTCAAATAATATGAGTAGGCTTTGCTTCGTTCCATGGCAACCACATTTGTTTTGACGGTGCTCCCCCTCACTTTGCAGTACGTGTTAGAAACTATTTAGATCAACAATGTCCTGCTCGTTGGATAGGTAGAGGAGGACCTCACCCATGGCCACCCCGTTCGCCGGATCTGAATCCATTGGATTTTTATTTCTGGGGTCACCTTGAACAACTCATTTATACTACTCCTATTGAAACTGAAGAAGACCTTCGACTGCGTATTATTGATGGTTTTAATAGGATTTGCGCCAGTCCCGAAATTTTCCAACACGTAAGAGACAATTTAGCACGTCTTATAGAATGGGAAAAGACCACGCAAAGAACGGTACCATCAAAGTTGCCTTCCAAGATAATGATGATAAGCATAGGATGCTAAAATAAAAAAAAAATGCGCTTAACCGCGAGAGATTTGGGATTTGAAACCGATACCAAGATATTCCTTAGTTATGACCTGACAAGAAACAATTTAGATTTATTTAAGGCAGCTAAAATATTTAAAAAGGATAATGATTATAAGTACTTCTGGATTAGTAATGGCAATATTCTTTTCAGAAAAGGCGATAATACCAAGATAATACTGGTTGAAAATCAATAACAACTAAAAAACTAAGAAGGCCTCGAAAAAAAAATAAAAATTTCTTACATGAATATTCAAAGTGTAAGAAATAAAATAGATATTATTCATTGTTTTGTGATTGATAGCGGTTGTTATATTTTGCTGTTAGCAGAAACATGGTTAAACGAAAACTAAACATTTAAACAAATTAATTGATTCAGCCGATACTAGGTGGAAATCCATAACTAATCTTATGGGATTAAGTAAAACAAAGTTGAACTTTAAAATTCCACTATACACTATATTAAAAACAAAAATGACATGTTTCGCTAACACTGTTCACAAAACAGGATACCCTATAAGACCAGTAGTTTCTTTCTTCTCCTCACCTTCATACAAACTTTCTAAAAAATTAATAGACATAATTAAAACTAATTCAGCCTTTTCTGCCAAACTTGCAATAAAAAACTCTCTTGAGTTAATAAACAAAATCATTAATATTAATTTACCCTAAAATGCGAAGTTAATTTCCTTTGATGTTACTAATTTATTTCCTAGTTTACCTATCGATGAAACTATTAATTTGGTAAATCAACTTCTTACGTCAAAAAATGTTAATTTATTAAGAAACATGAAATAATTAATTCACTTACTGAATGTCTTAAACAAAATTATTTTGAGTTCAACGATAAAATTTAACGGTCTTATTATGGGTAACCCTCTTAGCCCCTTATTGGCTGAAATATTTATGGACTTTTTAGAAAATAAAATTAGCAAACATCCTCTTTTCAACAATTTCCTTTATTGGCATAGATATGTTGACGACGTCTTAGCATGTTTCATCGGAACTGACAGACAATTAAAATCCTTTTTAAAATATATCAACAACTTACACAAAAACATTAACTTTACTATAGAACTTGAAACTAAACAACTTGAAACTAACAACTCTATTAATTTCCTTGATTAAACAACATTAAAAGAGAAAATGATAGACACGTTTTCTCTGTTTATCATAAACCCTCTCATACCGATACTGTTATACACAATTCTTCTTGCCACCCTATACAACATAAATTAGCATCTTTTTATAGTATGATCCATAGACTAGTAACTCTCCCTTTAAATCAAATTAATTTTTATAAAGAATTAAACATCATATAACAAATTGCAGTAAATAATGGTTATAGTTCAGATCTAATTGACAATATATTAAGGAAAAAAACTTACAAAAATATTATTGACTTGGTTTATCCTAACATCAAAACACCAAAATACTTTAAACTTATCACTTTCATAGGACAACCTAGTAAAACAATTAGCAACTTTCTTTATAATCTTGATATAGATGTGGCATTCAAAACTAATAACTCTTTATGAAAATTTATCAAAAACAATAAAACCAAAGTAGATAGCAACAAAAAATCTGGAGTGTATAAATTAAAATGCAAAGATTGTCCGAAAACATACATTGGCCAAACAGCAAACAGGTAGACATTCAGCAAGAGAGTACAAGAACATCATAGGAGTTTTATTAATAACAAAACTGATTCTAATTATGCTAATCATTTACTCGAAATCCAACATAATTTTGATCCAACTTTTAAAATTCTACATTCTGAAAATAAAGGCATTAAACTAAATTTACTAGAGTCGATGGAAATAAATAAACTTAAAAATACGGACCTGTTACTAAACGATCAATTAGATTTAAATAATTCTCCTTTGTTAAATTTATTTCGTTAACCATCATTGCCTTGTACCTAGAATTTGTAAAAACCCATCATTATTAAGTTCTTCTACAACCCTTGTTAATATATTTATGTATCCCTCCCACTGTTTTATTTATACTATCAATAATGTGAATTTTATTGCATATTTCTTTCTATTTGAATAACTATTATTTCATTGTAATCTGACGAAGCTACAGTGTTAGCGAAACATGTCATTTTTGTTTTTAATATAGTGGAATTTTAAAGTTCAACTTAGTTTTACTTCATCCCATAAGATTACTAAACATTTATCTATGAAATAGAGAATTACAGGGCTGTGCATTCATGTAGGTCAAGTAGAGGTGGAGGAGTTTCAATGTATATAAGAGACAATATTAAATTTTGTGAAATTGAAAAGTCGGAGGTAAATGAAGTCTATAACTGGATTTGTGTAAGTGTAGGTGAGGATAATTTAAAATTGAGTATTGTCTATAAGCCGCCCTCATATAATAATACAGATTTTTTATTTAAGTTAGAATCCATTCTTACAAAACACCCAAAAATAATCGTTGGTGATTTTAATATCGATTTATTAAAAAATTCAAGTACGACTACCAGTTATAAGAACCTATTAACACTTAATAATTTCGGGATCCGTAGTGAAGTCACTGAAGATAATGCCACTAGAGTTACAGCGCTTAGTAAAAGTTTAATAGACCATGTTTTATGCGACCAAAACAGTAAACTAGATTGTTCAGTAGTGGTTAACCCTTTCACTGCGGGAAGCCGATATAGACGCAAAAAAAATTCGGGCTGACCGTGCGGGTGACTAATATTTACGCAGGCAAGGAGGTAGGGTGTAGCGAAAAGGGCTATTTCTTAAACGCACATTTAATTTTTGACTAAAGACCAAATTTGCAGGCTTTAGTCGGTGTATTTCGTAGGTAAAACTACTGGTTCAAATTATATTAAACTGTATATTAATCAACTTTTAATTTCAACTTTACTACATAAGAGCAGATTTATTAATTTAAATTATAAAGGGCCTCAATTTATCTGAGGTTAAAGTGACCTAGCTCAAGATTAATGGTCTAGAGACTAGCGATGGGATAATTCGAATTAAAAATCCTCGGTATTCGATTATCAAAATCCTCGGTACATTCCGATTATTAATTTCAAGGATACTCGTAATCGAAATCTGAATTTTAGCCGAGTATATCCACAGAAAAATAAAGGTTAGTTACAGGATAATATATTATTGTCTGACTGAAGAACCGAGGCGCGGTCGGTTCGGTCACAAAAATTAAATGACAAAATAGCCAGACAAACGTGAATTTTAATTCGAGGGCGTGCATACAGCGCAGTGAAAGAGTGAAAACAGCGAGAAATGCGAGAATGCAATGCAAATGCATGCTTTGGCTCTCGATGTCCAGCCGACAGCGCCTCTGTCGGATTTTTATATTTTATTTTACAGGTAGGGAGTAGGAAGAAATATATTCTATTTTTTAAAGCTTTTATTTGGAAAACGATTTATGGGGTAAAAATCATATTTATTTAATTATTGAATAATACGTGAAGATGAGTATCTGTTTATTTATGTTATGTATGTTATACTAAATATAAAATATAAATATTTATTGAAAACCTAAACAAATATAGTCATTTTTGGACCCTGGACGCATATTTAATTTTTATGTTTTATCTATAGAAACCTATAAAATCACCTGACTCCTGACCTGACTCGACCTTCAGTAGACGCGTATTTAAACAGTGTTATATCACAACTAAACAATTAAATTAGTACAGGGATGACGAGTATACTCGGTTATGGGTCGGGGATGTACTCGGGTCGATTTCGAGTCGACAGACGGCGCCGCGGTCAGATTTTACGACCGGCCGGCGAGCGAGCATGCAAAGCGATTACGATTTCGAGTATCATCCGGTTATGAAAATCCTGGAATCGCCAGTATCCGATTATTGAAATATACCGATTATGCCCATCGCTACTAGAGACTAGTGTCTTGCTACAAGCTGAAAATAATGCAAATTGGCTGTTTTCCGTTTCTCTCCTGGTTGTCGGGCCAATCAGGGTTCATATACAGGAATCACGTGGAAGCCACCTCACGTTAACCCATCCAATGACGACTGATGGTGTACGTGACCGAGTATATGCGCGGTTGCGACGGCGACAAAGGCACCGCTTCTCGGTACCGCACTTTAGGCTAAGCCAACATCTTAGAAAAAGTCACAAGAAACGTTTTTAAATAATATTTTATAGGTTTAAATTCGCCGTCGAAATATTATTACTTCAATAAAATTATTTTGAAGATGGAAGTTTTGCATAGCAACAAGGATTTTACTATATGTTTTACTTTTAATAAAAATGAGAATAATTTTGATGTATTTTTAAATTAGGTATGAATTTAAATGGAAAGTTTTAGATTTAAAGGTTATTTTTGCGTGTTTCCTCAACATAGGGTTTACTGCGGAAAACGACCGCGGACGCAAATAAAAATCCGTTATTTAGGACCTTGAAAATCGGTTGTTTCCGGCGGCTTTCGTTTAAATACGGTCACTGATATTTACGAAAGCGAGGTAGGGTTTACTGCGGGAAACGACCGCGGACGCAAATAAAAAACCGTTATTTAGGACCTTGAAAATAGGTTGTTTTCGGCGGCTTTCGATAAGGTGGGGAGACGACAGGGTCTGTCAGGTGTTTGTTAAGTTTTTCTAAGTTAACTAAATATACAATACAGGGTGTGCAAAAAATATACTTATGATATTGGGGAGATTTTTGATGGTGTATTTATTAGAACATTTTGCTTCTGATAAAAAAAAATTTCAACATTAACTTGTTTTTAGAGTGCTTCAGACAGAGAATGATCCAGACGATGAATCAGATCCTGAGAATGTAAACGAATTTCCCAACCAGTTTCACTGGACAGATAATGATTTAACACCAAATAATCATAAATTTACACCTGATAACTCCGGCTGCAAGGTAATGGAGTTAACTGAAGATAGCTCAATTCTTGATGTATTTCAAACCTTCTTTTCTGCTGATATTATAAGCAAGATAGTAGAGCAGACAAATTTACATTATCACTTTGTAGTGGAAGAACAGCCATTAGAAAGTTCGCGAATAAAAAAAATTGAAAGAGACTAATGAAGATAAAAATGTTCGTTTTCTTAGCTTTAACTGTTCTTATGACTCAAGTAAAAAAACACAACATCTAAAGACTTTTTAATTGAGACACCTGCGTATATTTGCTGCTTCTAAAGTTATTACATTTCTCTGACAATTCAAATCCAAATAAAGAGGATAAAATTTTTAAAATCAGATATACAGGGTCCTGCAATAGTGCGTCAGGCTTCCATAGCTCCTATACGAATTTAGTTAGGAATTTCATTCATATGCTAACTTATACTGTATCATACGGGGTACTTCAGGAAAATATTTTTTTATATACAGGGTAGCCCAAAAAAGTGTGGACATAAAAAGTTTTGATTTTTTAAATGGGATACCCCATATTTTTTTGCATATTTAGATTTATGCTATTGTCCTTTATAAATGCCTAAAATTTTGTTTGATTTGCTTTTTTAGTTTAAGAGCAATCAATTAAAAACTAAAAAAAAACATATTTTGCAGTCGTGAAAAAAATATCAAAAAAACAATCTAAAATTAGTTTTTCAACCACGGTATGAAGTGAGTTTAATGACAAGAGGTTTAAAGATACTATGAATCGAATAGTATTTATCTATTTTATACAGGGTGTTCATAATATGGTTTCAAAAATGACACATTTCAAACCTATTTTTCTCAACTTTTCCAAATGGAACACCCTGTATATTATTTCGGTATTTTATATAAAATACACAAGCAATTTTTTTTTGTAGTTGAAGCATATAAGTTATTTCCAGCCGTTTTCGAAATAAATGCAAATTTCATAAATTATGTTGATTAAACAGAGTTTATTTTTAAAATTAAGCGTAGGCGACTAGACTAATATTTAAAAACTACAGTAATTGTTCAAAATGTCTTCCATTTTGTTCTGTGCACAAGCCAACACGCTTTTCAAAAGATCTGTTTACTTCTCTTAACATTTCAGGGGAAATGCTCGCAAACACGTATCTTATCCTTTGCTGCATATTATTAGCAGTTGTAGGTGGATCTTTGTAAACAATTTGTTTTACGTGTCCCCATAAAAAAAAGTCTAGTTTTGTAAGATCCGGCGATCTAGCTGGCCAGACCGTGGGTCCATTTCTACCGATCCATTGGTTCGGAAAGGTATCATCAAGATAATTTCTTACCTCCCGTGAAAAATGTGCCGGAGCACCATCTTGCTGAAACCACATCCTATTTCTTGTATATTGCGGAACGTTTGCCAATAAACCTGGTAAATCATTGCGTAGAAAGTTTAAATACATGGGTCCATTAAGATGACCTTCAAAGATATGAGGACCTATCATAGTTTCACCAACAATTCCACCCCACACATTTAATGACCACTGATGCTGGTGATCGATTTGTCTCATATATCGCGGATTTTCCGTGGAGTAATAATGAAAGTTATGTCTATTTACACTACCGGTGTTATGGAAGGTTGCTTCGTCGGAAAATAAAACATACTTGAAAAACATTGGATCCGCTTGTATTTTAGTGCTTGCCCAGGCACAAAATTCGGATCGATTTTGAAAATCTCTATCGCTGAGCGCTTGATGCAATTGAATATGATAGGCATGGAATCGATGCTTTTTTAAAATCCGTTGCACAGATCGTTCACTTATACCTGTTGCGTTACCGATTTTATTTTGGCTTACGTGTGGATCTTCTGTGACTGTCAACAACACCGCAAGTTCATTTTCCTCGTTAGTAGCCGTCTTTGTTCTTTCTTCTTTTGTATACACAACATTTCCTGTTTCAACAAATCTTAGTAATAATCTTTTAAAACTTTTTCTTCCGGGCGCCTTCTCTTTGGATAACGTGACGCATAAATTCTAGTTGCTAACAAGCAATTTTTTTCGCTCTCGCCAAGTACAAAAATCATATCGACCAACTCATCTTTATTAAAATTCATTTTAATTTCTTATAACTTATTCGCCCGATATTACACCTTTTTAAAATGAATTAAAGAACTTGTCAAACTAAGTATAAGAATCCATGTTTTATTTCAAAGCCTACTATGGGCTTTAGGGATAAAACTTACTAATGAACCTTTTTGCTGGTATTTCAATTGAAATGTTAAAAGGAAAGTAAACAGACCTTTTCAAAAACATGTTGGCTTCTGCACAGATCAAAATGGAAGATATTTTAAACATTTGCTATACTTTATAATTATTAGTAGGTGTAGTCGCCTACGCTTAATTTTAAAAATAAACTCTGTTTAATCAACATAATTTATGAAATTTGCATTTATTTCGAAAACGGCTGGAAATAACTTATATGCTTCAACTACAAAAAAAAATTGCTTGTGTATTTTATATAAAATACCGAAATAATATACAGGGTGTTCCATTTGGAAAAGTTGAGAAAAATAGGTTTGAAATGTGTCATTTTTGAAACCATATTATGAACACCCTGTATAAAATAGATAAATACTATTCGATTCATAGTATCTTTAAACCTCTTGTCATTAAACTCACTTCATACCGTGGTTGAAAAACTAATTTTAGATTGTTTTTTTGATATTTTTTTCACGACTGCAAAATATGTTTTTTTTTAGTTTTTAATTGATTGCTCTTAAACTAAAAAAGCAAATCAAACAAAATTTTAGGCATTTATAAAGGACAATAGCATAAATCTAAATATGCAAAAAAATATGGGGTATCCCATTTAAAAAATCAAAACTTTTTATGTCCACACTTTTTTGGGCTACCCTGTATATAAAAAAATATTTTCCTGAAGTACCCCGTATGATACAGTATAAGTTAGCATATGAATGAAATTCCTAACTAAATTCGTATAGGAGCTATGGAAGCCTGACGCACTATTGCAGGACCCTGTATAGTGGACCATCTCCGCAATGCTTTTAGAAGCGCATTTCATCAGTTTGAGAACGTTGTAATAGATGAAAGTCTAATGCTGTTCAAGGGCTGAATATCCTTTCGCCAGTTTATACCGTCTAAAAGACATCGATTTGGGATAAAAAATTTTATTTTAGCGGATTGTGAAATTGGTTATGTACTTGATTTTATTATCTACACCAGTGTCGCTACGGAAATAAAAGTATTTTCGGAAGATCTGGGAAAATCAGGCAACATAGTATTAAGTTTAATGGAACCTTACCTAAATAAAAGTCATAACCTTTACACCGATAACTGGTATACCAGTCCTTTACTGTATCAGGCATTGTTCAATAAAAAAGTAAATTGTTGTGGAACAGTTAAATCCAACAGGAAACATATGCCCAACCTTTCAAAAAAACTTGAAAGAGGCCAAATTCAGTATTTTTCTACTGAGAAATTACTGGCATTAAAATGGCAAGATAAAAGGGAAGTAAGGATGCTATCATCGATGCATAATAGCAGTTTGGAAAAAGTAGAAAAGAAGAATGGAGAAGAAGTGGAAAAACCAAAATGTATTCTAGATTATAATCAGAATATGGGAGCAGTCGACAAAAGTGACATGATGCTTAGTAGTACTGAGACAGTAAAAAAAACTGCAAAATGGTATAAGAAAGTATTTTTGCATATTTTAGACATAACAACGATTTTAAATTCGCAAATTTTGTATAAGGTTTTAACTGGCAAACAGATATCCTTATTAGACTTTCAGAGATGTCTTATAAAAGAATTGCTAGAAAAACATCATAAGATAAAACCAAGAGCATCTACGAGCCATAGACCTGAAACTGGACATTCACCATTACGATTAATTGAACGACACTTTCCTTCAATTGGTGTACGCTCAGAAAAAAAAAATAAACCTGTATCCAAAAGATGTATTTTCTGTGCAAAACATAAAGTAAGAAAACAAACCAGTTACATACGCCAAAACTGTAATGTTCCACTTTGTGTTGTTGGGTGCTTCCAAAGATACCACACGGTCTTAAAGTTTTAGATATATACAGGGTGTTACAAATTCGAGGCTAAGTACAGGGATCTCCGAAACTATAAGAGATACAAAGTCGGTTAAATGGGGGCAAAGTTCCAGAATAAGGAGCTCAAGAAAATGCCGCAATAAAAATTTAAAATTTCCGATTACCTTCGGAGATATCCGAAAATAAACGAAAATTAGCAAATTCGTTTTTATTTTTTCCTGATTACATTTGTTGAAATAATTTCAAACAAATGTCACATTTCCATTGCCACTTTTTCTCTTCTACAAGATGACATAATTAGTTTTTAATTCCGACGTTTCGTTGGCGGGCCACCATCATCAACTTCATTTTTTCAAATACGGACCAGGAATTTAAATTGCATATTTTTGATCCTTATACCTCTAAAACCTAATATTTGATGTCTTCTAAATGTTATGCAGACGTTTCGTTTCCCAAAAACGCATCAGAAGGGTTTTTGGATTTTTAAAAAATACTATCCTGATGAAAATCAGAACAAAAACAAATACAAATTAGACAAACTTACTTAAATAAAGGAATTAACGAAATTGCAAATATTGCTGAGGTGTATTCATACACTGACTGAATAATTTTGGCGTTGAACCATATTTATCTTTTATCATTATTAAATTCCAACATTTGAAACAGCAAGTATGTGTAAAACAAACAAGAGTGCCATGAAAAATAAAAAACTAATGACATTTGCGTCACTGCGGTGATAAGGTTTGTGGATTTTTTATTTTAATGCCACAAAATGCCATTCTCCAACCAAGAAAAAAGTGATATGCTTCGCATTTACTTTTTATACCAAAGAATTTGTTATAGATCCACTCAGATGTATTTTGAGCAATATCCGGAAAAACCTCAACCACACTACACATACTTTAAAAGGCTGGAGTTTAATATGAAGAAATATGGGTCATTCATACAACCACGAAAAAAATATGGCCATACATTCACAAATGGGTAAATTGATACAGTTCTAAACCAAGTTAGTATTTTTTATAAATTATAATATTATGATTTTAAATAAATACTGTCTATTGTACCTAAAACCCTTCTGTGTCCACCAGACAAATTAGGTCGGAAGCAAACTTGCACACTTTACATCATGTTAAATGTTGGCGAATATTAAAATCAAATAACTTCAAGCCCTTCAAAATTCATATTTTTCAAACATTACATCCTGGAGATGCCGAGAGAAGAGTTACTTTTTGCCAATAGTTAAGAGACCAAGCTACAATAAATTCAAATTTTTTAAATCGCATTATCTGGACGGATGAGTCAAAGTTCACAAACTGTGGTTTATTTAATAGAAATAACGAACATGTTTGGGCTGTAGAGAACCACAGAGAAAATAGAGAACTTCGTCCTTAAATCAGGTTTTCCATTAATGTTTGGGCAGGATTGTGTGGGGACAAAATCTTGGGTCAATTTTTATATGCCCATAATTTAAATGCAGATATGTATCTTAATTTTTTAAACAACCAATTTGAAGATTTTTTAATGGATGTCCCATTGGCAACCCTTCCACATCTCTGGTTTCAACATGACGGAGCACCTCCCCATAATGGTCTAGATGTGCGTGCATTTTTACATCGAAATTTCCCAGAAAAGTGGATAGGAAACAGAGGTGTGGTTGAGTGGCCAGCGAGATCGCCCGATCTGACACCGCTAGATTTTTTTCTATGGGGTGCAATAAAAAATAAAGTATATAAAAATGGCCCTGTTGAAAACTTGGCAGAGTTACGTCAAAAAATTTTAACTTCATGCCGATCTTTACGCAAAAGATCAATTTTAAGGGCAGTAAGAAAAGTAAATACCAAAGCATTAAAGTGTTTAAACGTAAATGGCAATCTGTTCGAACATTTGAGATAAGTTTAAAGGATATTCTTACCTTTTCTTAATTTTTTTATGATATTATCAGTGCCTTAATCCTGTTTTAATGTGGCGTGTAGGTTATTTAAGTAAGTTTATCTAATATGAATTTGTTTTTGTTCTGTTTCCTTTAGCCATAATTTATTACATTTATTATTATTAAATAAGTATTTTAAAGACAAAAATATTTGAATTTTCTCTTATACACCGCATCTGCTCAATTTCAAATAAATACTGTTATTTTCATCAGGATAGTATTTTTTAAAAATCCAAAAACCCTTCTGATGCGTTTTTGGGAAACGAAACGTCTACATAACATTTAGAAGACATCAAATATTAGGTTTTACAGGTATAAGGATCAAAAATATGCAATTTAAATTCCAGGTCCGTATTTGAAAAAATGAAGTTGATGATGGTGGCCCGCCAACGAAACGTCGGAATTAAAAACTAATTATGTCATCTTGTAGAAGAGAAAAAGTGGCAATGGAAATGTGACATTTGTTTGAAATTATTTCAACAAATGTAATCAGGAAAAAATAAAATTATAGTATCCCCTGAGGATGGACGTCTAGACGCCCGAAACATGTAGGGAGCAATAATTTTACTATTATTAAATTTGTGGAGGAAGACATTGTCGTTTTATTTACATATTGCTGTTTGTTTCATTAACCTTGACATATTGATTTCTACCAAGCAAATATGTTCTAATCAAACTATGCATCACACCCCTAAAACCCATACCCTTAAGCTTGTCCAGTAGCATGTCGATGCTAACGACATCTAGCGCCTTCTTCAAATCAACAAAAATTTTGATAACCATTTGCTTTTGGTCCAATGCTCTGGATATATAATCCATCAAGTCGACGGTTGCACCAAGGGTGCTGCTATTTTTAATGAAACCATACTGAAACGCATCCACCAATATATATTTATTTATAAATGACAGCATTCTTTTTTTGATACTTTTTCGAATATTTTTGAAAAAACGCTTAATACCGAAATTGGTCTGTAATTGTTCATACAGCTTTTGCTACCTGCTTTGAATATTGGAGTGATTTTACTTATTTTTAGCTCTTGTGGGAATATTCCGGTGGTGATAACACTGTTAATTAAATTTGTTAAAATACTCAATAGTTGGTCCCGTAGAGTAAGTTGAAATAATTTCAACAAATGTAATCAGGAAAAAATAAAAACGAATTTGCTAATTTTCGTTTATTTTCGGATATCTCCGAAGGTAGTCGGAAATTTTAAATTTTTATTGCGGCATTTTCTTGAGCTCCTTATTCTGGAACTTTGCCCCCATTTAACCGACTTTGTATCTCTTATAGTTTCGGAGATCCCTGTACTTAGCCTCGAATTTGTAACACCCTGTATATGTATATGTATTTTTGACTAATAAATGCTTATTTTTATGTTTAATGTTCAGATTGCTAACTTTGCACATTTCCGTTTTTTATGTACTAATAGGTTATAATAAAGATGTTGACACAGATTGTGTTCTTTTAATAATTAAATAAATAAATGAACAAACAATAAATAAAGTTTATTCTGGGTATTCAGTTAGCTGCGGAAAACGCATATATTCAACGCTTTAATATATAATTTAACTGCGGGAAGCGGCCGCAGATGCACGGGTCTCCCGCTGCAGCACAGTGAGCACAACTTTTAAAAACAGATTCAGCAGTGTAAGGGTTTAACAATTCTTCTTATGATCACAAGATATTAACCATTAATATAGTAGATAAAATTAAGGAATTTATACCAAAGATCAGTACGGAGATCAAAAGTCTAAATAAATCAGAGTTACGACATAATATCAAAATACGTGAAAATAATTTATGGATAAATAGAGAGGTACTTGAAATTATGAAACAACGTGATATAATTTATAAAAATAAGGTGAGTAATCCTGATAATGGGCACATAGCTATCCAATTTAGAAAAATTAAAAATAAATTATAAAACTTTAAAAAATTTGTATTTTCGAAACAAGTGGGAACAGGCAGGTACTAATGTAAAAAAACAATGGAAGTTTATTAACAGCTTTTAAAAAAAATCAGGGAATACATCAATTGATACTATATACACTTTACAGGGTGAAATAACGAACCCCGTTGAAGTAGCGAATAGCTTAAATAGACATTTTGCTGAGGTGGGTAAATGTATTGTTCAGGATTTGGAAGAGGAAATTCGACTGTTGAATCCTAGTCTTTTGTGTAGTCAGGTTAGCTGCGATAATAACATAAGTATTCTTAGAATTAACCAATAAGGGAGAAATTAATGAAATCATACTGGAACTTAAACGAAATTCGGCCCCAGGTCATGATGAAATAACTGTCAATGATTTACTTACTCTACGGGACCAACTATTGAGTATTTTAACAAATTTAATTAACAGTGTTATCACCACCGGAATATTCCCACAAGAGCTAAAAATAAGTAAAATCACTCCAATATTCAAAGCAGGTAGCAAAAGCTGTATGAACAATTACAGACCAATTTCGGTATTAAGCGTTTTTTCAAAAATATTCGAAAAAGTATCAAAAAAAGAATGCTGTCATTTATAAATAAATATATATTGGTGGATGCGTTTCAGTATGGTTTCATTAAAAATAGCAGCACCCTTGGTGCAACCGTCGACTTGATGGATTATATATCCAGAGCATTGGACCAAAAGCAAATGGTTATCAAAATTTTTGTTGATTTGAAGAAGGCGCTAGATGTCGTTAGCATCGACATGCTACTGGACAAGCTTAAGGGTATGGGTTTTAGGGGTGTGATGCATAGTTTGATTAGAACATATTTGCTTGGTAGAAATCAATATGTCAAGGTTAATGAAACAAACAGCAATATGTAAATAAAACGACAATGTCTTCCTCCACAAATTTAATAATAGTAAAATTATTGCTCCCTACATGTTTCGGGCGTCTAGACGTCCATCCTCAGGGGATACTATAATCGAGTTGACTATAAAAACTTTAAATGGTTGCCTCAAATTAATGAGTACAGCCAAAATTGAGTAGGAACCTCAGAAATTGGGTGGACATGTGAAAAATTATAATTTGTATATTTATAGAATGAAAATTTTTGTGAAAATATAAGAATTGAATAGCAAATATATTATTTTAAAAAGGTGCATTTTATTTTTGATGATGATTTTCTAGAAAAACATTGTAGTTGTGAAGAAAGAAATTTAAATAAAATTTTTTGGAGGCATGCTCCGTGTTAATTTTAAAAAATTGAAATTTTTTTATACCAGAGGGGCTATGCCCATGGTAATATATAAATTACGAAATCATTAATAAAATGTTTTTGAAAATTTTAATGAAAAAAGAACTTTTTATTTTTTATAAAATACAGAAATAGTGCTAAATCACCACCATGTTCACTTTACACACACGTGTCTGACACGTGCTCTATCTCGTAAAATGTAGTGGTGGGGGAAGGTCAAACATGTTTTTATTTAAATGTCAGTAACTCCGTTATAAGTTAACGGAATTGAACAAACTAGGTCTCGTTTAAAAGACCTCTTCTTACCTAATAATCTGATGTAAGAAAAAAATCCGAATTGATTTCGCCGTGGTAAGTAGAGGGCGCTGTTTGACATCACAACAATTATTACGCATTATTTTGAAAAATTTAAATAGCACGCTATATATCTTTTAACACAGTTGAATAGAGGAGGAAATTCTCAATAAGTTAGTGCAATTTCAGCTTCCTAACTTTTTTCAAACCGGAGATATAAATAAAACAAATATATGGTCGCTGGGTACGCAACATCTCCCTAATCTGTAGGGGCATAGCCTACGTCGCAATAATTCAGTAGTAATATCACAGATAATATTTAACGCAAATCGACAAAAATTATACCAATGTTCTGAAATAACCACCAGGTGGCGCAGTAGGCATGGTTTTACTCGTAATTTTATTTTTCTCTATATTTTTTTTTAGGTTCTTATTATTACAACCAACTTAATTAAAAAAGTGCTTTACCTATCTTCATTGATGTAGTTTTTGGAATCAACGAAGAAATTCTACTTTTTGTATTCCAGATATTCCCAATTGGGCCGAACAAATCTTAAAAAAAATGTTTCTAAAATAAAACACATATTTACTCTATTTTAAGTAAGTAGATATTATAAGGTAGGTAATAAATAAGAATAATCCTAATATATTCGACTGTTGAAAATCTCAGTCTTTCTTAAAATCGACAATTTATCCACAAGAATAAGAATACCACAATAAAAACATAGATAAATAATAATTCCTTAGCAATTTTCTAATAGATCAAGGAAAAAAATACTTAGTAGGCTGTGAAAATAAAATTGAAAGTAATACCTATGTCAAAAAATAAGCAATAGTTTTTTGGCAGTGCCTTTTAGTTGCTATTTATCGTTCTTGAATTTCCTAATCGTATTGCTGTCATTTCGCGTTTTTTTCCGAGATTTTCGTGTTTTTTGAGTTTTTCTAGTTGCTGTTGTTCGTCTTATTTTTGTTCGTGTTATTGTTGTTGTTCGTATTTTTCTTGTTCAAGATTTGTTATTGTTCGTGTTGCGTTGTGTTAAGAACAAAATGATTTATACAAATCAAGAACTATTCGACATGATAGGTGTTTATTTTGAATGTTCGAGAAATGCTACGGTTGCTGCAAGAGTATATGCGCAGGAATATCCGCAGAGAGGCGACTCAAGTAAAAAGGTTTTTCTTCGAGTGATCCAACGTTTGCGCACCAATGGAAACGTGCATAATCTCGTATACCGCAGACGAAGCAGGGGACGCACCGATGAGAATGTAATTAATGTGCTAGCATATATCGAGTTTAATCCTCAATTAAGTACTCGAATTATTGCGCTAGACCTAGGAGTAATGCGAACCACTGTTCAAAATATACTCAAAGAGCACAGGTAAGCAACGACATTGCAAATATAAACTGGACACAGTGGCGGTCAGACTTTGGGAGGGCTATATTTTAAAAAAATGCTAAAATGTATTATGGTACCTATTATTTATATATACTACTAAAATGATTTTAAGTTACGTAGGTAAATTTAAAAAAACAATAAAACATAAAAATGCCTTATGAAAAATGTCACAACGTGTTGCAGTCTGTGCGCGCGAAAACACAATGAGCTCGGTCGGAGTGTCGACTGTCGAGGGCGCTGAATTCGAAACCTGAAACCGATAGCCAATTCACGTGTTAAAATTGCATATATGAATCCCAATTGGGGGGTGCCGCGTCACAATATAATGCTCTGGTAAACGGCTCGGTGGTGGCTCAAAAAGTTGTAGTGTTTAATTCGCAATTATACTGAAGCTTTTAAAGTAATCAAAAGTGAATCATATATTCAAAAAATATATATGCCTCAATAATTTAATTGTCATAATTATTTGTTATTAAGTTTTTTTTGTTTCTTTGAGCGTCTGGTGGCTCGCGCCTATCCCTTATGGACCGGCCGCCACCGACTGGATATATATTTTAACAAAAGTCACGTGATTCTGATCTGATCACATAGGTCTTCAAGCCTATGAAAACCAATAATTTCCTGGAACATAAATTAAATATCTTCATCTTATTTTAGGTTACATCCATATCACTTAGTGCTGCACCAGGAATTGACTGCTGCAGATTTTGATAACAGACTAAACCACTGTCACTGGCTTTTGGGTGTAATGAGGGAAGATCGGCAATTTCTGAGGCCAATATTGTGGACCGATGAGGCTACCTTCCAGAGCAATGGTCGTGTCAATCTTCACAATACACATTATTGGTCCAGAACAAATCCACATTGGATGCGCGAAGTCCAGCACCAAGGCCGTTGGTCTGTAAATTGTTGGGCAGGGATTTTAGACGGACGAATTATCGGACCATTTTTTTTTCGATAATTCATTGAATGGTGAGAGATACCTAAGATTTTTAAGGGATGAATTGCCGATTTTGTTGGAGGAGGTACCTCTGGACGTCCGACAACGATTGATATACCAGCACGATGGCTGTCCAGCGCACTTCGCCGTCAACGTTCGGGAATTTTTAGATGCCCACTACCCTGGCAGATGGATAGGGCGAGGCGGCACCTTTCCATGGCCAGCTAGGTCACCCGACCTAACGTGTCTAGATTTTCATTTATGGGGTTGAGTGAAAGATTTAGTTTTTGCCACCAGAGCCACTACCAGGGAAAATATGATTCAGCGAATAACAGACTGTATGGATACTATTTCAGTTGCTGAATTGGAGACTGCAGTTTTATCAACGCGAGATAGGATGCATAAGTGCATCGAAAACGATGGCAGACAATTTGAACATTTAGGGCGGCATTAATTGAATTATATAATTATTATTGTTTCTTTCACACGTTCCACTTAAATGGCTTTAATTTCCCATTATAATAAAAATTAAATATTGCACTTTTTGACGCCTACTGCGCCACCTGGTGGTTATTTCAGAACATTGGTATAATTTTTGTCGATTTGCGTTAAATATTATCTGTGATATTACTACTGAATTATTGCGACGTAGGCTATGCCCCTACAGATTAGGGAGATGTTGCGTACCCAGCGACCTTATATTTGTTTTATTTATATCTCCGGTTTGAAAAAAGTTAGGAAGCTGAAATTGCACTAACTTATTGAGAATTTCCTCCTCTATTCAACTGTGTTAAAAGATATATAGCGTGCTATTTAAATTTTTCAAAATAATGCGTAATAATTGTTGTGATGTAAAACAGCGCCCTCTAGTTACCACGGCGAAATCAATTCGGATTTTTTTCTTACATCAGATTATTAGGTAAGAAGAGGTCTTTTAAACGAGACCTAGTTTGTTCAATTCCGTTAACTTATAACGGAGTTACTGACATTTAAATAAAAACATGTTTGACCTTCCCCCACCACTACTTTTTACGAGATAGAGCAAAATATCATAACATAAAAAAACACAATTTTTCTACTCTTTACGATTGCAGTATTTATAATATACCTTTACATGGAAATTCTTTAAGAAACAGCCCTTTTTCTGATTGACCATAACAGTTGCGCCCCCTAGCGGCCATCTGCGGAACTTCAAAATAATTTCCAGCGATTTCTCTTAGCGGATTTAGCAAATAAATTTTTTCCCCCAAGTTATATGATTAACGGTTAGCGAGTTATGGCCGGCGTCCATTCTTAGTTGGCCACCCGGTACAGGCACAAATGAGCAAACTCTTGGGTTTGAAGTCAATGCTGATCTAAAATTGTATGTTGATTGGCTCTTTGCCAATAAGTTAAAAATTAATATAGAGAAAACGAAATATATGCTTTTCAAACAAAAAAATAAAAATACCGACATCTTTGACATTAAAGTTTACAATTTTGGCTTAGAGCAAGTATCTAAGATTGAGTATTTGGGTTTGGTGGATGATAATTTAAATTGATCCGAGCACCTAAATAAAATAACAAAAAAAATTCTCCCGATGATATCAGCTATGTTCCGATGTCGATGTTACCTGACAAAAAAAACTAGATTTAATGTATGTAATGCCTTCTTCTTATCACACCTAAGATATCTACTTCCTGTGTGGGGTCTGTGTGGTAAGACACATTTTAGTATAATTCAAACTTTACAGAATAATGTGTTAAAAGTAATCTGTGATTATCACAGGCTTACCAGTACGGATGCCTTGTATGGTGAGTTGAACGTCGCTAAATTGGAAAATATTTTGAAGAAGTGTAAATTGATGTATAAGATATTAAATAAAGAACAGAAATGTAATATAAATATTATATATTTCAATGAGGTGCATGGTCATCAGACAAGAACGATAAACAATTTGTATCAAATATATACTAGAACTAATATAGGTATCAACAATCCCATTGTGGATGCAACTAAAGCATACAATAGACTACCTGAACATATCAAAATCATAAAAAAGTACGGTTTGTTTGTCAAAAAATTGAAGAGTAATTTAGGAGTTAATTAGTAATACTACTAACTTTCTATACCATTATGTCCTACCCTGTAGAACTAGTTATATTCTCGAGGCCAGAGTTACAAGCACTGTTTAGGGAATTTCTGTTAATATAGTATTGTATTTGTATTCTTGTGCAATAAAGGTTAAAAAAAAAAAACGCCGTGTACATGGGTGTTTACTGGTCATGGAGGACATTTTCAGCAATTTATTTGACTTTTGTTCATGTAAGTTCATTATTAAAAGTTTTTATTTAATTTTTTTTTAAATTATTAAAATGATTATTACTTTACTAATTTTTTTTTAACACCCTGTATTTCGAAAAAGAAGCGACATGCGAAAAACTTTTATACCACATTTTCGTCTTAAAATAAGGTGAGGATTCACCTCCTTCATTTTTCAAACACCCTGTATATACAGCGTGTGTATGAATATTGGCAACATATGGAAAACTTTTTTATCTTAGATTTTAGGAGAAAAACTTAATCTTCATAAAAAGTTTTGCTTACCTTAAAAAGTAATATTACGTTAAAAAATCGTAGATATAACGTACAGGGTGGTTAAAAATACAAAAATATGTTAATATGCTAAGAGTAAAGTAACAGTAATCTACGTGCTACAAATAAATTTATTGAAAATAAGTTATTGAGAGTTAAATGTTATGTCAGAATATAAAGTCACAGCCACCTACTAAGAATTTTTTTTTCACACTTTTTAGATAACGGCAAATTTTATTGTTGCGAATTTTAAAAGAATAAAAAAACTGTTTATCTTATAAAGCTTCAGCTGAGCCACCATCATTTTCAATGCATTTCACTAGATTTTTTCTAAATCTTCGAACTGCGTTTATAAGGTCAACTTCTTGTAAGTCATTGCACGGTTCTGTAATTCTATTTCTTAATTCATTGGCATTTGCAGGCCTGTCCTTATAAACGATTTATTTTATTCTTCCCCATAGGTAGTAATCTAAAGGGGTGAGGTCAGGTGACCTTGCAGGCCAATTTGTGAATTGGTTGTCATTGTACGTAGCGCGCCCAATCCATCTATTTGTAAAGTTTACATTAAGCTATTCCCTAACTTGTGCGGAAAAATGGCAAGGTGCTCCATCAAGTTGGAATATTAATCAATGCCTTGTTGCTAATGGCAACTCTTTAATTAAGTCCATAAATTCTGTTTGTAAAAAATTTAGAAAAATGTTGCCATTTAAATTATTATCAAAAAATACCGGTCCCAAAATCATATTTCTGACAATACCATACCATACGTTTACTTTTTCTGAAGTTTGGCTTCTGCATTCAACCACCCAGTGAGGATTTTCTGTACTCCAATGGCGAGAGTTTTGTGACGAAAAAACTCCATTAGTAGTAAACATCGCCTCATCGGAAAACAATATTTTAGAAGCCAAATTTCTATCTTCCTCAAAATGTCCCATCATCCAAAAACAAAAATCTAGCCTTTTATCCATATCTCCTGGTAACAACGTATGTATAAATTTTGGTTTAAATGGTTTGTAGTGGTGCTTTTTTAAAACTTTTCTAAAAATTAACATTTAACTCCAAGTCCCGATGTCGTTGATTTAAACTTACTTTAGGATGTTCCTGTACATGAAGCAGTCAGCATCATTCAATTTAAAAAAATTTGTGGAACAAGCTTTAAATTTGGTAATGATACGGGCTATTATTGTGGAACGAGTGATATTGTCTCGGTCGGGATGAGTTGAATTAAATTCGTCTGCAGCATCTCTTAATGAACGGTAGTTATTACCCACAATAAGCACAATTTCTACTTTTTCCTGGTTACTAAGTCGCATTTTTAAGAAATGAATATAACTATTACATTGACATCTATTTTGTCACTTGCTTGTTTCTAAGGCGACGTAGTGTAAAAAAAAATTCTTAGTAGGTGGCTGTGACTTTATATTCTGACATAACATTTAACTCTCAATAACTTATTTTCAATAAATTTATTTGTAGCACGTAGATTACTGTTACTTTACTCTTAGCATATTAACATATGTTTGTATTTTTAACATGTTATATCTACGATTTTTTAACGTAATATTACTTTTTCAGGTAAGCAAAACTTTTTATGAAGAATAAGTTTTTCTCCTAAAATCTAAGATAAAAAAGTTTTCCATATGTTGCCAATATTCATACACACGCTGTATGTAGATGTTACCTGTAAATATAGTAATGCACCGCCGAAGAAGAAGGCCACATTTAAGAGAATTTCATTTGGAAAGAGTGCATTTAAGAATGACTTTCAATCTTTTCGAATTGGATAGTATGGAATTTAAAAGAAGGTTTAGGCTGTCAAAACAGCAAGTCAATGTTTTAATGGGCCAGTTATTACCACATATGAACAACAACCACAGAATTAATGCCTTATCCCCAAGAACAAGGATGTTTGCAGCTTTGTCCTTTTATGCGACAGGTAGTTACCAAAGGCTAGTTGGACAGAGTCATAACATTTCTATAAGTCAGGCAGCTGTATCAAAAAGTGTGCGAGAAATCTCTGTGTTAAAGGCACTTAGCAAATATGTATATCAGATTTCCACAGACAGATGAAGAGAAAATGATTTTGAAGAATGTATTTCATGAAAAATTCAACTTTCCTGGTATAATAGGAGCAATTGATTGCACGCATGTAAGAATTTTAAAACCATTAGTCCAAGAACATAATTATATTTGACAAATGGTAGATGTAGCCTTTCAGCGACATCTAGTGGCAATCAAATGCATCAACCTGGCCCGTCTAACAAAATCAGTTAGAGTCGGAGAAGCAAACTACTGCAAGAATCCGGCGAGCCGGTATCCTCACAGAGTCGCCGCCAGGAGCGCATTAAAAGCCAAATCTCGGTTACGGGCCGAGTACCAACTATTGATTTGCAAAAGTTAGTTGCTTTCCTTCGCCGGATTCATCTTCAGACGCGTTTCGCTGTATAACAGCTCGTCAGTGAAGCTATAGAATCCGACGAAGGAAAGCAACTTTAAGAGCCTACTTGACCCTAAAAGATCGATGACAAATGGTAGATGTAGCCTTTCAGCGGCGACTCTGTGAGGATACCGGCTCGCCGGATTCTTGCAGTAGTTTTCTTCTCCGACTCTAACTGATTTTGTTAGACGGGCCAGGTTGATGCATTTGATTGCCACTAGATGTCGCTGAAAGGCTACATCTACCATTTGTCATCGATCTTTTAGGGTCAAGTAGGCTCTTAAAGTTGCTTTCCTTCGTCGGATTCTATAGCTTCACTGACGAGCTGTTATACAGCGAAACGCGTCTGAAGATGAATCCGGCGAAGGAAAGCAACTAACTTTTGCAAAACATAATTATATTTATTGGAAAGGCTACCATTCATTGAATGTTCAAAAGTTAAAAAGAAAGATAAATATAAATAAATAGCTGTTTGTGCATGGTCACTTTACTCTACTTGATTGTTCATAAACTTGCCTTTACTTTACACACTAGTGCATAATATCTATATAACATTTGGTCAACACTAATATGATGTTTTATAACATAGAAAACTGTTTAATTTTTTTTTTTACACCACCTAGGACATAAAAATTAAACTTTATATAAACATATATGTAGTGTGTGTAAAGTTAGTGCTTTTTGTAGGGTGGAAAAAAGACTATGTTTGTTTTAAAGTTAGGTTGGCCACTGAAAAATTTAAAAAATTTTAGATATGTGATTCCAGTTTACGGATTTTGACCATTAATCCTCGTCATGGAGGGTCAAACCATGATTCTTTTATATATCGTACATCTGCAATTCGCGCCGAGTTGGAAAGGAAATACCAAGCAGGTGTGACCATAGTTTATGGTTAATAGGAGACTCAGCGTATCCTTTATAGCCCTGGTTAATGACCCCCATTCCAAATGCACCACCAAATACACCTGAAAGTAGGTATACATGTGCCCATTGTGCAGCACGCAATTAGGAAGTTTCCTTAAACAGAAAATGTTGTAGAGTTTCATGTCAGTTGATAGTCTATTCATTGACTTGATGAAAGTCGAAAAAATCAACTCAATATCTGCAGAATTGGCTGAAATATTCAATTTCTTATTTGCCCAAAGCTTGCGCGCCGCCGAAATATCGTGTGACGTCATATGACGGGAAGGCTGAGTGAGCGCGGCAGTCGAGCTAGTGTATTAGTAGACGTAAGCGGGTTTGTTTGCTCATAGTGTAGGTATTCCTGAAGAATGGAGAAGGATTATATTCGTGGCGATTCTAGCAATCTGCCGAAAGTTGATATTGAGATGATTATAGATTTTTTTGCTAATAATCCGTGTTACAATAGTGCCGAAATTCGTGGCGCAAAACTTTTCAAGTAAGTCGGTTAATACGTTTATATTACATTATACATTAAAATATATAGGTGTATATTATGGGTGGCTATTTTGGCGACTTTTATTTAGTTATTTTTTTAATTATTACCCTATTTTATTTCTTACAGATCTAGCAGAGAAACATATGGAGATGATGCTATTGGTTATGTCCAGGTTAAAAGAGAAGATGGTATTTGTATGATAAAAGCCCGTGTTACACCTGAACATAAAGTAAGAAGCAAACCATACCATTGCACTTTTCAATGCGACGAGAAGGAAGAAAAAATTACTGGGGTAAATTGCGAGGACTGTGCTGCACGAGAAGGCGGGTGTAAACATGTCGTAGCCTTAATCATGTGGCTGCATAGAAGAAGTAAGGAACCGTCCACAACATCTGTAAAATGTTACTGGGCTAATGCTAAACTATCTGCAGTGGGGACTAGCTTAAAATTTATTAAAGCTAAAGACATAGCCTCTTCTACAAAAATTGTTAATATCATTCATGACTCTGCTCCTCAAAATGATCAGTCTGAATTTTTCAACAACGTAGTGGCAAAATCACGTGAATTACAAATCGATTCACAAGTAATGTTGTATAATCAAGTAAAATCAGATTCCCTTAAAAACTTGTCAGTGCACCATTTATTGTGCAAATTTAAAAACAAAGATAAAAAAGATCCCAATGCAAATAGCTTTATTGAATTTTGCGAACATGAAATGAAAAATAATGTTTTAAAAGAAATTTTTCAAGCCACCAAAGAACAAGCAGACTGTCCTTTATGGCACGAATTGCTATATGGTAGAGTCAGCGCATCGAAAATATTTGAAGTTGCTCATTGCGGGTCAGAAAATGGTTCTTTAGTAGAACATATCATGGGATGCTACTCATTTAAGGAAACCATAGCGATAAAACGAGGTAAAATAATACTGCATCACAGTATAGTTATATAAATGACCCAGATGAAGAATAGTATATTCTATAACAAGTATGGAATGGATATATTCCGCACGAGCGAAAAGTTTGTAGGCCGAGCCTTGGCGAGGTCTACGGTTTCACTAGTGCAGGAATGCCATTCCATACGAGTTCTAGACTATACTTTCTCTAACACTATTATAATTAATTTTAATATAATTATTAACATTAACTATCGTTTGTAATAAAACTTACCTTCCTCGTAAAATAAAGTCAAGCGCTGTCAAAGTGTAATTTAACCTGACGGTGTCAAAATAATCGAAACAAAGCTATCTTGATTTTACAAAATAATATGGTTTTTCCGTGCAGTTTAGATGTTCGAATTGAAAATATCTGGTTGGTTTTGCCTAGGTGATACAGAATGGCTCCATTCTGTGCTAGTGGGTTAGAATGAACGAATTCTAATACAGATTTTTAGTCAAGAATGTGTTGATTCTAAAATAGTGTTAGAGAAAGATTTTTATTACAGTTTAAAAGTGACAGAATATGAGATTTATAATAGGAAAGTATATTAATTTGAGGAAAATAAAATAAATGAAAGTTAATTGGCTGTAAAAACTTGTGTTGAAAAAAAAATAAATATTCCGAGAAAAAGTTTTTTTTGAACCCTAAGTTTATTTCATTGTTTTATGATTTTTAGGTAAATTATTAGAAAAGCAAGTGTTGGATGTTCTACAAAAGAGTGAAAAAATTAAAATTGAACAAAGTGGATTCATTATGAATAAAAAATTTCCAATTATTGGTGTTTCTCCCGATGGATTAACAACTGATTTTGTAATTGAAATAAAATGCCCTTTTAAAAACAAACATTTCAAAAATTATATATGTGATGGCATTCCAACAAAAAAATACATGGCACAAATACAGTTACAAATGTATTTTGCTGATAAAAAGAAAGGAATTTTTTGTTTAGCGCATGACAATTTCGAAACCACTAAGAATATCGATATTTACAAAGTAAATTTAGATAAAGAGTATTGTGAGAACTTAATAGAAAATGCAATGGACTTTTGGAAAAATCACATTTTTAAAAAATTGTTACTCAATTAGTTTTCCAGCAATTTTTAATAAAAAACATTCATTAAAAGTGTTTCATTTATTGTTTTATCAGAACATTCTTCAAATTAACAAGTCCACAACTTATAATTACAGCGTAATCAAGTAGGGGAATTAACTTGACATCAATGCAAGCATGAGGTGCCATCATTTTAAAATCGCGAATTCTTCCTATGGCTCGCTCTACATGAATTCGAACAGCAGCAATCCTTTTTGTTTCCATTACTTCCGATTTTTTACTAGCAGTGCCGGTTTGTACGCTTGGAGGTCTGACAAGTTTATAACTATGACATTCTAACAATGAAGCTATATTTTTAAAGCCTCTGTCAGCCATAATGTGTGCTCTTCTGGGAATTTTATGGAGGATACCACAATCTTCGAATAGGGTTGCATCACTAACTCTTCCACCATATCCTTCAGAAATAAAGTTTATAAACCCGTCCGGTGTAATTGAGACCAAATATTTTATCGTGTTGCAGCTCTTATATTCAGACCAAGTGAGTGACTGATGAAGAGCATTGCTTGGTTTTTCAATACGTACTTCGAAACAGTCTATAATGCTCTGTGTGTTAGAAAATCGTGTTCGAAAGGCTATAGGTAAATTTTCCAATACTTTTTGCGGATCAGGAAAATAGATAAGCTTCTCCATGAAATAGGATATACATTTGATAGTTTTTGAAAAAATTTTGCTAATATATCCTTTGCTTAATAAAAAATCGATACTAAGGCGTGTAAAGGAATCGTTAAGTCTAATTTTTTTAAGAACTAACAAAATATGTAGTTGCGATGCATGAACATTCTCAACCAATAGATCAATAAGGAAATATGTTTCATGAGATAACCCTAAATATAACTGAGAGTTATGCGTTATTTTTAATAATGTGCTCCTCTCGTGATTTACATCCTTAAAGTTGTCATTGCACTCACTTTTATTCGAAAAAATAGAAGTAAAAGAATAAGTACTATCAGTATCACTTTTCTCATCGCCTGTCACTCCATTAACGTCATCTTGGACTTCAAAAATTGGTTTTTCCAAAGTTATTTTATGTCTTTTCGTTTGGCATATTTTGTCCACCTTTTTGGCGTTTAGCGAGACTTGAATTCCTTTATTTTTTGTTATCTTGCTTGAAAGTCTCTAATAATCATCCACTTCGGGCGTATGAAGTGGGTCAGGATCTTCTTCACACAACACAAATTCTATCGGTTGCTGTTGACATAAAATAGCTCTTTCAACCAACTCATTTTTCTGACGTTTTTCGAAAGCAGACCGTAGTTTATTACATTATTTTGAAACTTGTTGGCAGTCAAATTTATGTGGCAACATTCCCACCTTCATCTTCATCTTTCCTCCAACTAGTTTGCAGCGGATAAAATTTACAACATCAGTTTCCACCTATAACATAAAAAAAAAGAACTGTAAGGCTAAAGAATAAACGAAAAACAAACAAAAATTAATAAACATAAATAAAAAATAACTTGCCACACATCAATAAACAATATTTTTAATACAGTCTTATATTAATAAATTGATCTGCCACAGCTACTCAAAAAGTTTAAGGTAAAAGATTATTCTAATCTAATAAATATCATAATAGATATCAAAACGTCTAAACATTTATATAAAATACTTAAATAAAAAAAAATTAATATTTTTAGTAGGTACCTACTTACATCAAAGTGATCTTGGCAACAATGTTGCACAGATTTAGAAGAGAGGGGCACTTTATCATCACGCCTCATTACTCGACACCATTTTTTTCGCAATTTTTCTTGTCTCGGCACGTCGAAAAAATATTTGTCGGGCGTTTTTATTGACGTGCTAGTACATTTAGGCACAATGCAATATTTGTAGTTTTTGCGTTTAATTTTAGGCATACCTTTTTTCTTAAATTAATGTCATATATGATTAATAATATAATTAAAACTAAGAAGGAAACAAACTCGGTACCGATCAGTCGCGCGATGGCCCGAATCGAATGCCGCGGACGGTATCGGCAGCGTCCTAACTTGCTGTGGTGTCGCGTGACGTCACAGTGGTTTTCGCGTTGCAAACAGTAATCCTAAACTTTGAGAAGCCGTAACTTTCTTATTGATAAAGATAATTTAAAAAAAAAACTGTTGTTTTTATACTTTTTGGGACTATTTGTATAATGAAAATGGAAAAAATGGAAACTTCCTAATTGCATTGAAAGGTACGATGGCTCTGAAGGGCCATAGGCGTGTTAAAAATTCTAAATAATTGCCAGATACCAAGTGGAAATTTCCACATACAAAGTGGAAATCTCCACATACTAACTTGAAATTTCCACAAATAATCTGGAAATTTCCACATACTAACTGGAAATTTCCACATACAAAGTGGAAATTTCCACATATTAAGTGGATATTTCCACATAATAAGTTGAAATTTCCACATACTAACTTGAAATTTCCACAAATGATCTGGAAATTTCCACATACTAAGTGGAAATGTCCATATACTAACTGGAAATTTCCACATACAAAGTGGAAATTTCCACATACTAAGTGGAAATTTGTAGATATAGGTAGGTACCTACATATTTTCTGTGTATTTACATATGATCAATAATAGACAAACGGTTATACCTAGCGACATTATCATTGGTATATAAAACCAATAAAAAGTGTAGTTTTTAATAATACATGGTAAGTACCTATTACAATATTTTTTAATTATTATATTTATTAGATAAATACGTATGTATTATGTCAACTAACCTAAACTTCGCATTTCTACAGCATCAAAAGACAAAAAGCAGCCATTGTAAAACGTGCTCTTAAATATATTACTGTCACTGACGTAGATACGGGAGGGGGCAGGGTGTCTAGAACCGGATCTTAAAATTGAATGTTGAAATATTTGCTTCAAACAGTCTCAACCGTATTAAACAGTTCGTGGAAACGGTCTTATATTCATTACGATTGAGTCACAGCTCGACTTTGCCAGGTCGATAGCATTATAAAAAAAATATTGTAAAGTTGTTTAAGTCTCGAAAAAAACCTTTATAGCTAGAATATTTAATGCCCTATGTAGTTTAAAAACCACGCGTCGTTGGAATGGAACTACCTACAGGAATTTTCTATTAAGTTAATTAAGTATGACAAGATAAAGTAACTTCAAATTCATATAAAAGTCGTTATTTGTTCCTCAAAGAAGGAATTCAAATATAAATAGCTATCTTGGCCATAAGAACCTATGTATTTTTAACTTACTTCGAAAGCTTGCGCAGCTTCCGGCAAATTCGTAAACTAAGTTACCGATGCTAATTTGAAACCGAAACTAATGTATCGCGCGATCGGGCACCTACCTTAAGTAGGTACTCCGTAAAAATGTAGAAATAATAAGAAAAAACAAATTAATATAAAAAATGGCAAATCTTTTACAATTTAATGTTCTTTTAAATGAAACATCCTGTATACTATTAAACGCTATTCTATAAGGTCTCCGTAGTTAGGTTTTGGCTGTGGCTAATGAGGCGGCTGTATAGTTGGAGTGTCGATATAATATTTGTGTGTTTGTCAGTTTGGTTAAAGCTACGACGTGTTCGTAATAGTAAAGGTATCTACCAAAGACATTAGAACTAAATGCCTTTAATATCTACGCATCGTCATGTGCATATAATATTATTTTTTCTCCTGTAACTACCATTTTTAAACGTGAAATGTTTAATTTTTTAATTAAATAAGTTCAGTAGTAAAATGTATTAATCCATACTTTTTAGGTTAAATTAATGGCCATGGACAGTCTAAATAATTTTTTAAGAGAGAGAGGAATTTCCGAGACCACCATAGCGCAGATAGAAAACGAGAAAGTACGTAAATTATACATTTATATATTATACAGGGTATTTCCGAATTGAATATCAACATTAACATTCAGATAGAAACACCCCATATACCGCGTGATTTTTTTTAACCTGAAACTTTCAAATATCTCGAGTAATAAGCACTCTACGAAAAAAATGTGCATAATCAAAATATAATCATTCCACGGAGGAAATATATTAGTGCTAATACTAGTACCGCTCCCTCCTCCTGGTAGGTGTGGCGGGGGTAACTTTGATATCTTAAATAGGAACCCCGATTCTTTATTGCAGATTCGGATTTTACGGCTGAAAATACGTAAGATTTGTCTGAAACATTTGTTCGAATCATGATAGATGGCGCTATAATTGACGAAATTCATTCACGGTTTTAGCGTAATCCAGGAACAACGACGTTGACGTAGTAGTTTTCTGTTCCCTTCGGGATGCTTAATTAACATGAGTCCCTCGCCTCATCATATTTCAGTTAAAGTAAGTGCTCTAAATGGTGGCCGTCGACTTCAATGCACTTATTAATCCGCATTTCAAATAACTGCACACGGAGAAGTGTGTCTGCTTGAATTTCGGCACAAGCATTTCTGATTCTCACGTGTTGTTGGTACTTAATTCTCTGCAAACTTTGTCTTCGAGATAGCCTCACACAAGAAAATCCGGCGAAGTTGTTGATCTAGTAGACCAATTCACTGGTTGAATTTTGTCGATTATAGCACCATCTATCATGAATTAAAAAAAAATGTTTCAGACAAATTCTACGTATTTTTAGCCGTAAAATCCGAATTTGCAATAAAAAATTTTAAGATTTCAAAGTTACCCCCGCACTACCTGCAAGGAGTACAGGACTAATTTAAGCAATAAAATATTTCCTCCGCAGAATATTATATTTTTCTTAATGAGTCAAAAACTGTAATAACTTTGACACCATTTTCTTTATTTCACATTGATGAAACTATTGTCGCCACCGTACATCCTGACGAACTGGCACGATTTTTTCCAAAATACGGAGATCGTATAGCAATACAAAACTTTTGTAAAAATACTCGAAATTCGTCTAAGAGAAAGAAAGGATTAGTTCAGAGATTAAGAGAAAAAATTGAATCGAATACGAAAAAGAAAACTGCAGATAAAACATCCCCTCTTCTTTCTAGTGATGAAGATGATCAGATATATACTAAGAAGAAGTTAAAACGCACGAGACAAATAGAAGTAGGGTGGTTTTGTGATGACAAACAAGTAAGAACGCGAAATGGTGGTGGCACAAGAAAAGTCGATATTGCAAAGACAGCAAAGAAGGACGATATTTTAAAAATTGCCATCGAGCTTTTCTTTCCCGACAATGTGTCCTCAAAAGGTTGTTTAGGTGAATTCGTCCTAGACATAAAAGACTTTAATCGAAAAAGTATCGAAGGAAAGTACTCCGTTGAGGAACTGTTTAAAATAACAAAATTAGCCCGTCTTAGATTTTATCTAACAAGTAGTAAAAAATTAAACGCTACAGAACGTGTGCAAATCCCGCCATCAACATCGACAATTTTAAGAAATCCCAAAAATCCTCGTATAATATATGATGATGATGATGAAAGCGAGAGTATACAGAAACCAATTCCTGAAGCTACAGTAACGAGTGGAGCCTACGAAGCTGAACTTGCAAAAAATCTAATTGACCTCGATTCCGGTTCAATAATAAATAACGTACATGCCTTTTCTTCTCAGCAATCTTTTTCGGGGGACTACGTAGATTCAACAATTGAAGTTTCAACTGCTCCTGTATTATATGAGGAACTTATTACCCAAATTTTTGACAATCCAGACCAAGCAATCGTTACTCCGACTAACGAAGAACACTTGTGCAATATTATCCTTCATCGTGGTCAGGTACTTAAGGAACTGATAGAGGCATTCTTAAACGTTAAGACATGTAATATAAATATTACTATAGAAATGTACGAGCCCAATGGACAAAAGGAAGCGGGACTAGATATAGGTGGAGTTTTTAGAGATGCCCTATCTGAGTTTTGGAACTCATTTTATGAGTCATGTACCAATGGAACAGCACTAAAAGTTCCAATAATCAGGGAGGACTATAACGAAGACAAATGGCAAGCAGTTGCAAAAATAATTGTTGTTGGTTGGAAGCATGTCAAATATTTTCCGATGAAATTATCTTCAGTTTTTATGGAGTGTTGCATTTTGGGTCTAGGACTATTCAGTGCAGGCGTTTCAGCGCCGCCGTTTCAGCGCCGCCGTTTCAGCGCCGCCGTTTCAGCGCCGCCGTTTCATCGCTAGGACATTTCAGCGCCGGCCCATTTCAGCGCTAAATTATTTCTCAAGATTTTATTATTAAATATTTATAATAAAAATGATCTAAATAGAATTTATTAAATAAAATTAAAAATAGATAAAATATTGGTAATACAAACTAAAAAAAAACAATAACTAAAATTTGTTTAATAAATAAAATTTATTAAATAAAACTACAAAAAGATACAATATTGGTACTACAAACTAATAACATTTTTAATATAATATATACAATTAATAATTAATCAGTCATTTGGTAATTGTGGGCTATTCCTCTTAAATATTCTATTGGAGTTCTGTTGCCGTATTCGGTAACAATGCGGAGTATGCGTTCATCTGAGAAATAATTTAGCGCTGAAATGGGCCGGCGCTGAAATGTCCTAGCGATGAAAAGGCGGCGCTGAAACGGCGGCGCTGAAAAGGCTGCGCTGAATAGTCCCATTCCCTTGCATTTTACCTAGTTTTAAGTCGGATATAACTGAGGACTTCTTAAACATTTTAAGTGAACCAGACAGAAATATTTTTAAAGCTGCATTAAAACTTTGATCAGGTTGACTTTGATGATATTATGGAAGTATGCAGTAGCTTGGATTGCTAAAAATGTCCTACAAAAAAAAACTTAAAACAAATCGTTCATGATTTAGCTCACAAAGAGATCATTCAACAGCCCAAGTATATTATAGACTGTTGGCAACCATTTTTAAAGGGCCTAATTGAATATGAGACTTTAATAGAAGTATATCAGAAGAGAGCGGCTACACAAAAAAACGTTTTAAATTTGTTGGGTTGTGTAAATGAGACCTTAACAAATAAGGAAACCGATGTTTATTCATTTTAAAAAAAATTTATTCGAGAGTCAGAGAAATCACAGCTTGAGCGGTTTTTAAGGTTTTGTACAGGGGCTGACTGTATAACAGAAAATATAATTCTCGTTCAATTTAACAATAGTACTGAAACATACAGAATGCCCACTGCACGAACATGTAGTTGTATATTAGAACTACCCACGACCTATGAAAATTTTGCAGATTTCAGGACAGAATTGAATGCAGTCCTTGCAACTAACTATTGGGTGATGGATTTTGCATAGTTTGGATGATACACCCAAGTAATGCCAGTTGCCGAAAACAACGAAACCTAATCTGACAATACTTTTGCGTATTCTGGTACAAAACTGCTTTTTTGTGTACCTAGACCTCCCATATTTTTTTTATTGTGTTGGAGTAAAAGTAGAATATTAAGAAAAAATGTAGGTACAGTTGAGTTCAGAAAGAAGTAGGACACGGATTCTTATCCTATGTAAACCAGTCTTTTAAAAAACATCAAAAGTTTGACATGACACTGACATCCTTTTTAAATTATTAAAAAAAATATATTTTTTACAAGTAGTTATTGATTCAAAGCATAATGCCTAGGCTTGACAATGTTCAAAGGACTCAAATAATTGCGTTTTTAAATGACGGAATACCTATACGAGACGTTGCCGCTATAATGCACGTAGCAAAAAAAACGGTAGAAAATATTAAGTACAGATGGGAAGCGGATGGAACTTTGGATAAGAAAAAGCCTCCTGGAAGACCAAGAAATACAACGCAAGAACAACACAATGGTCTTGTGCAATACTTGGAGGAAAATCCCTTTCAAATAATGCGAGCTGCTATTCAGCAAACTAATTTTCCTGGTTCGAGACCGACAGGTTGTCGTAGGGTAAAAGAATCCCATTTAAAAAATTAAGTTGCCGCCAAAAAAATTAAATTAGGGGAAGAACACAAACAGGCACGAATTATTTTTGCCTTAAATAATATATTGCGGCCAGACTGGAATAGAGTAGTCTTTACTGACGAAAAAGTTTTTCAGTCTACGGTCAACAGACATATCAGGGTACACAGACCTCGCAATACAAGATATACTGAAAATTTTATCAGTAATTCCGAAAGATCAGGGAGATTTTCGGTAAATGTATGGGCATGGGTGAGTTATCATGGACTTGGAGTGTGTTGGATTGTAAATGAAAGGTTTAATGCAGTCACTTATAAGAACATTTTGGAATATATTATGATGCCTAGTGTATCGCAACATTTCCCTAACCAGAGCTTTATTTTTCAACACGACAACTGCCCGGTTCACAGCGCGGGTATGGTCAAAGATTGGTTCCAGAGAAATAACGTGGAAACTTTGCCGTGGCCTTCAAAAAGTCCCGATATTAATATAATAGAAAACGTGTGGGGTCTAATGATACGAAAAATATATAAAGCAAATTTCAGACCAGCTAACAGAAATGAACTTGTTTCATTTATTAAAGAAACGTGGAACGAGTTAAGTGATGATCTTGATTTTGTGAGAGGTCTATACTTATCGATACCCAATAGACTGAATGAGCTTTTACAAAAAAATGGAGCGATTACTAAATATTAAATAGTTGTAATTGTCTTTTTTAATTAATTATTGTGTACAATAAAATGTTGGAATTAAGTTAACTTGTTATTTTTTAATGAAACGAAGAAAAAATGGAATAAAAATTATAAATATGACACATTTAAGTCTAGCCCAATAAATAAAAAGTTTAGTCTGTTATAATTTGAACACAGTCAATAGCTTGTCCTACTTTTTTATGAACTTTCGGGGATTATGGGTAGGTTTACAACACACAATCGATGTCCTACTTCTTTCTGAACTCAACTGTACATACCCATTCGTTTATCTGGTTCTTGAAACCTACACCAGGGTGTTTCCAAATAAGTGCGAAATATTTTAAGGGGTTATTGTTGGGCTAATTTTAAGCA
Organism: Polydrusus tereticollis; assembly: GCA_963920685.1. Taxonomy (NCBI): domain Eukaryota; kingdom Metazoa; phylum Arthropoda; class Insecta; order Coleoptera; family Curculionidae; genus Polydrusus; species Polydrusus tereticollis. The sequence continues at coordinate 87,086,309 of OY987332.1, forward strand.
TAAATGTCCATTACTCTATCCGATAACATGGTACGTTTCAAGATACAGGGTGTTAAGGTTCTTTAAATAAAACTTGACATAGGCTCCCTTTTTTATTTAAAGAAATAGACCTATAGTTCCCAAAGCAAAATTTTAGGAATTAGTCCAACTAAGAAAAATATTGTGGAAAAAATAAACAAGTTGTTGCCAGGCTAGGCACTATTTCAAAAAAAATAAATTTATTTTCTTAAAAGAATAGCAAAAGTAACAAAATCAAAAACTGGCACTCTTTATGTTTTGTCTAGAGTCTCAAGGCGTATAAAAATTTATCAAAACAATGGGATGGGCTATTGCCATTTAAAAAAAAGTTTTGTTAAAATAGCGCCCAATCTGGCAACAACTCGTTTATTTTTTTCACATATCTTTCTTAGTTGAACCAATCCCTAAACTTTGCTTTAGGAACTATAGGCTTATTTCTTCAAATAAAAAACTTAGCCTATATCAAGTTTAAAAAAAATAACTCTTCCAGAAAGTTGTGTTTTATTAGTTAAGCCACTTTAAGATTAAGGGTGTGATAATGTTTATTTGAACTTTATTCTTTAAATTAACTCAACAATAACACCTTTAAATGTTTCGCATCTATTTGGAAACATACAACCTGTATATAATATTTTTGTTCTAAATAAAATGCCATTTTTATAGCTTGTTCAATGCTAATGCCATATTATTTAGGTATAATGTTTTAGCAATAGGTAAAACAAATAAATTGTTATTTCTCAGAATATTTGTTTTATTTAAATACTATGTTGTGAAAAATAAAATATTTATTTTTGTTTTTTTAAATCATGTTATTCCGGGTGGTGCACCGCCAGACTGGCCACAGGAAATCGTATGAAAATGCACCCTCAAATATTGACTCCCATAAAAGTTTTACATCAAATTGTATTAGACTTTTTTGAAGGTCCTTGTATGGTTGACACACACACCAAATTTTATTATTTTCTAATAAACCAATTAAAGGTTGTTTAGAATAAAAAATACTTTATTTGATACTAATTTAATAACTTGCGTTTACTTATTACTAGGTACAATCATTATTTTTTATGTTGGTGTGCAAATCATTCATAAAAGAACCTTTAAAAAAGTTTAATACAATCTTGAGTTAAAGTTAAATGGGGTGCCCATATTTAAGGGTAGTAAAGTTTATATGCATGATTATGGCCTGTCTGGCGGTGCACCACCCGTATAGGTACCTGCTTATTTTAAATAAATGCCAATATAATAATATACTTTACAAAACTGCATGCATATTTAAAGTAATACAATAATAATTATGTTGCGGATAAAATTTGTTATTCATAAGTAGACAATAATATCTGGATTTCATTTCTAAGAATGATGTACAAATCAATGTTCTTATAGGGGTCATTGGTCAAAGCAATTCCCTTTTCATCAAGAATTATGGTACATAATTCGTACATTTCCCTATCACAGGGTAAAGATAAAAACTCACACTCACTTTTACATGCATTTAAGCTATTAACGTCTACAGCATTAATATAGTTTCTTGCGCCATACAAATAAGGTAACTGATATAATATGAAAGGTTTTCCAGAAGGGCAGTTAGTATTTCGCTGGTGACTTATTCTATGACTGTTTCACTCCAGAGTCACTTCATTAAGTTCATTCTAAAAACATAAGTAGGAAGTATTCTAATATCGTGTTCGTAGTATTCTAGACTCTTAAGAGCAATAATTAAATTTACTTTAAATTAGGTATTTTATAACGGTTAATATAGGAAAAATATTATATACAACATAAATGCTGACAATCGGTAAAACGCCTGTTTCGCGTAAAACACGAATAGGAGACCATCATCTGGACGCTAACGCGCGATTAGCCGGGTCCAGACCATATGAGCGAGCAAGAGCGAGCGAATAAATGAAGATCATTTACCTAAAGATATTACAAATTGCATGTTCTTTATGAATTCTCACGTGCTCTGGACCGGTCTTAGGGCAGAGCTCGCGCTCGCTGATGATCCACGAGGTGTGAATCATCAGCGAGCACTTACCTGAACATGATGTTGCTGTCGCTCGCTCTTGCTCCCTCATTTGGTCTGGACCCAGCCTTAGAGAGAAGTAGCATAATAATATTATCAAGCACAACGAACACCTATGAATAATGTGCGCTCTCTTTAAGGCACCAGCGACCACATAAGGGCCTTTTTGTCATTCGTTCGTAAATAGGTTTTTACGTTTTTACAATAGTTCATCAAGATGTGTTGTATAGAGAGTGGGCGCATTCGGGAGACAAGACTGCTCCTAAATGGTGTTGTTGCGTAGACCGCTACTTCAACGACAGCTTCCAACATATTACGGTACCATCTTTCATTTTCGCTGCTAAGAGAGAGCGGTTCGTTGTGTCAATGGAGAAATGACATATGGTAACACATGTTTGGTTACGAGGAAAGTAATAAATAAATATTAATAATAATATTAAATAGAATAGAAGTAGTAAGGCAATGTCACCCTCAACTCAAAATCCCATAAGAAATAACATTGCCCTGAAATCTGCAGTTTTGGTGCCATTTTAGGGGCGCGGCACTTTTCCTGTAAGCCACCATCCTCTCTTCACCTAAGTGGAACCCAGCTACTATCGCCACCTAGTGTCTGACGTCATAACTACTCGCAGTAGATACAGGATCCGTATTAACCTAAGTGGCCCCCCCGGTATTACCAGGGGGCCCCATTATTTGAAGATTCTAACCTAACAGCATTCCCCGTACCCGCGGAGGCGCGAGCCCCAGACCCGCGGCGGAGGAAGCCTCCACAACAGGCGTTGAGCGCGCATGATGATCGAAGGTGATACCGCGAGACCCTATGCATAATTCGCGAGGCTAGCTCAGGCAGGTCAGCGACCCCGAGCGGTGGTTACCCGATGGTTACCCGACGATCGCCCGAGGGTACCCGTCTTAGCCTAAGTGGCGCCCCCCTGGTATTATCAGCCCTCATTATTTCAAGATTCTAACCCAACTTTATGACCCATGGTCACGTGTTATTATATTTATGGGGAGAGATGACGTACCACGTTCTCAATAGTACCCCAACCCAAGTACCTAACCTGAACATCTATCTAAATAATCAATATTGAACAACATAATGAATAAATAATAACAGAAAAAAAGTTTGTGCAGTCAGCGGGAATTGAACCATAATCCTCTGGGGCCGAACCTCAAAGCCTTGCAAAATACGCTACGAGAGCATATACCTTAAAATTGCTAAACAATGTTTGACAATGTGAAACCACGGGGGCACATCTGATTAGATTGCTGGAACAAAAGGTCCTTAAGTGGGGTTATGGTGGTGTTTTCTAATGTACAAAATTAGGGCAAACCATACACATATACTTAGTAAAACAAACTAATTGATATCTGAGTACTACCTGAAGTTAGGCAACCAGTGTTTCACATAAAAATAAATATTATAAGCGTAGGAAAATAGCGGAACAGACCCGATGAACAGACCCTGTTCCCCCAGGAACAGACCCTGTTCCCCCGGGAACAGACCCTGTTCTCCCAGGAACAGACCCTGTTCCCCCAGGAACAGACCCTGTTCCCCCAGGAACAGACCCTGTTCCCCCCAGGAACAGACCCCGTTGGCCTCTCTGTCACAGAAAACAGCCCCGATAAAGAAACAAAACAGTTAAGTACATCAAACAAATTTATTACCAAAAATATATAGGTATTCACCAAACAATACATACAATACATGTCATTAATGAACATTGTTAGAGGCCGCGTGGCGTGTAATTAGACAACCGGGGATCTAGTATGTCCTTTTGGCAAACAGTATTTTCAGACGCAGTCTATAATTACATTCGCGCACACTCCCGCTATCTGGGTACTACCTGAACTTATGCAACCAGAAACCCCTATCAGCAAATATTGCCTTCACCAATTTATTAACAAACCTAAGTGTGACGATGACGACAAAATGGCGGTAAATCTAGCGTTTATAATGCACTCACCATTTTATCGACAAACCAGTACTAATGGCGTTGCCAAACCAATATTTCCCCTTATTCAACATAAAAATTGTCGAAACGGCAACACCGCCGTTCCAATACTGAAAATTTAAGAAAATACGCTTAGGCCATCTTGCAATAGCCGTCCGCAACAGTAACTAGGTAAAACAAAGAACCCTAAGTGCTGTTATAGGGATATATTCTTATCAGCGTCAATTTATTAACAAATCTTAAACCTTCCAACAGCTTCAGGATTGCATAATTAAATGAAAATCAATCAATTTTAAAACTTTATTATTTACAACATAAAAATATCACTTACTACCACCCTGGTATATTACATTAAAGGAATAAAAAATCGGCGTAAATAAAAAGACATCTGTAATCATTTAGCAACGTTTTATTTCAGAAATATATGCAGTTTTCAAGTCAAATGCACGATTATGGTAATATATATAAAGGTCATATCGGTGAAAATAAGATCTTTTTCGAATTTTATTATGTTTAAGGATATGTTTACCGAATCATACAATAAAAACAGAATACATAATTAATTATCTTTCAATAAAATGATCATATAAAATCGAGTCACAACGCGAGGTAGAAGTGGTTTTATATGTAAATTTTATCAACATTGTTGGTCTATTACATATACAATTTTGCATTGAAAGTAATTTTCCTTTTAATAAATAAATAATGTATAATGTGGGCGAATAAAAGCAAGCATATATTACTACTAATGGGATCTGTATACAGGGGGTATGAAACACTTTTAACCGTTAAATTACGCCTTTAAATTATAAATTATATCTATAAACAACCATAACATTCGACCTAAATGGTATATTTTAGTACAATGACGTAGCTGAAGACCAACTACATTTTAACTGATTGTACGTATTTGGGTGATATATTTAAAATTAATCTTGAAAGAGAACATTTAATAATTATTTTTCGTTTCCCTAAAGCCCCAGCTAGGCGGATCAATCTCCCGTTAAGCTGTCTAATTCGCCATTAACCCCGTTTAAAATATCCCAACAGAGTAGTTATTACCAGCCTCGTATATGTATTTAAAATCAGTGTAAAGAATAAACAAGCCCATTATCTACATTTTCAAAATGCCCCGTATATGATGATATTATATTAGTGTTTGAATTAATTAGTACGTACTCCAATCGACATACATTTTTGCATCATAAAAATTAATTCTTTACTAGTAGGAAAAATTAGTACGTACTCAAATCGACATATATTTATGCATCATAAAAATTATTTCTTTAATAGTAGGAAAAACTTATATAAATATAGATTGAACACCCGTTTACTTACAAACGTGAAAATATGTCTGGTAAGTTCTTTTTATTATAAATTTTTTAATTTTTTAATTCGGGGTTTTCTTTTATAGCAGTACATCAAATCATCGATTTTATTGAATTTATGGTGGGGGAGATGTTTCCCGGCGAGGCGGTATGATTTTAAAAAATACAATTATTTTTATATGCCTAATTACGGCATTTTCAGATGATATATATTTTCCACAACTTTCACCCGGAGCATGCCCTGCCAGAGGACTTCATAGAACTGTGGCATGGCCCCCTCTATGGGCACGGGGTGATCGTCTGGGCGGACCCAGACGAAAAAATAGTTTATGGATATATTTATAATTAAATATTCAAAATTAATTTTTGTGTTTCATTTCAAATGGGGCCGTGGGAAAATTAAAAAAAAAAAAACATTTTGAAATCCCAAGGTATATTAACAAAAATAAGTTTACAATTTGAAACGTTATATCAATTTATAATAAAAACTAAAGATATGTGGCCGATAAAATAGTGATTATAATAAAAGGCAGTTTGCATCTGAAAGAAAAGAAACGAACCTTTGTAATTTCAAGTGTAAAAATTAAATAATATTTTACTTACCAATACTTGCGTATCTCTAAAATAGGGGTAGTGCATCCGTATTTCTCTACAAAATGTTTGCCAGTACGGACAAGGCCTAATTGGCTGCAACGTATGGTAGCCACTTCTGCCTCGGTTTTGGTCATCCTTTTAGGGAGATATACCATTTTATCATCTTCTAGATAGACGATTGTGGGAATGCCAAAGGGTCCGTCCTTGTTCTCGATGTCAAGAATACGGTAAAGTTTACCCTCTTCCAGGTCTAGACCGTTTACAACAGCAATTTTAGCAGCCATTTTTAGTTTTTTCAGGCCCTTAATTCGAGAAAAGAAGAAATCGGTGAACTAGCTTTCCTGCAGTGGTTTCTGATATTTATAGCTATACCTCACCATAACAGATAATATTCTAGAACGATCGAGAAGTAAAAATTCAAGTAGCCCCACTCCAACAAAACGTTCAAGGATTTAGCGTCACTCTAGAAGGGGCTTATAAATAGTGCAGAAATGGTGAGAGCACTTAATTGTTTCTGTTATAAGTTTGCAACAGGTAAGTTTTTGAATTTTATTATGGTGTTGGGGGGTTTTTAAACTGACTTGGTATTTTTATTCAAAGTGTTTGTATCTTTTGGTTTTCTTTTTGCATACGTTTAAAGCGTGATGATCAAAATTGTGTGCCTATATGTAAAATCTGTATTAAAACGCTCAAAGTTAAGGTAATCTTTTTTATTTTGAATAAAATTTTTTATAATATTTCCCTAAAACGATATCAGTATACCTAGATCATTTTTTAAAATACGTCTCATATGGACACGCACCCACATAAGCTATTGTTTTTATTACGAATTCACGAACCCTTCTTCGTTATTATGTAGAATACAACTACTTTATATAGGCAATTGCACCAAGTAGTTTGGGTATTAGTTTTTCAAAACAGCCATAAAGAAATGAAAATTGTTTTTAATTTTTTTCATACCTGTATAATAGTTTGTTTTAACATTTTATCTACATGTGGGTTTTTATCGGTATAATATCCGACACATTTAATATTATATTGTTTTTTACACATTTTTTAAATATTATAACTCAATTCTTGTAACTTGAGTATGTACGTCACAATATCTGTGCAATCAAACTAGCAGTTAAATAAGGCACTATTTAATAGGGTCATAGACCAAATAATCCTGCAAATATAATTAATTTTAAAACAGTTGCTCTACACCACTGTGTCGTAAAAGTTAATTTAACAAGTGATAGCAAGCTAGTAAATTACAATGACCATAACACTCCGTATGCATCGAAAAAGATATAGGGAAAGTAATTTATTTTACAACTTGTATAGGACTTGGAACATAGGTCGATTAAAGAAAACGGGTTTGGCATAGGTTGTTTAAAGAAAACGAGAGCTCTAATAATAATATATTTTTATTAGGTTTATAATAATATACATTCTATTTATTTTTACATAACTAAAATTTTATATTACGAGATATAATCTTATGTAATAAATCTTTAAGCTGCACCAAAACGCCTACATTAGGGCAAGATATACCAAAAAATGAAAGATCCATTTTACCGATGCGAATTAAACTCATGGTAAATTCATTATATTCAAAAAACATGTCGTTTTGAATAAAATAAAGGCGGCCGTCGGTGTAACGAAATACACTGTCTATCTTTGCGGGAATCCCGTTAAATAATTCTGACGTTATATGATAATTGTCTGGTCTAAACATGCACTCATTTATGCCCCATACTAGAATATCATTGAAAAATAAATAGGTTTTTCCCTTGTTTGTGTTCACGACAGCTTGAACTCTGGTTTTTACATTTGTGGCAGCGAGACTATCTATTGATTCCGTTTTTATTAACGCGAACGTACCATATTCTACGAAGTAAATCAGATCATCGGCAAACAATACAATGTCACCATTAGGACGTTCATATATAGCAGTTATTTTCCTAAAATTTTTTGGCAAAAATTTAAAATAATCTGTTAATAGAAACGGGGTATTAGAAATTTGTTTTGTCTCTAAATTCAACATCCAAACAAATCTCTCATAAAAAATAAATAATTTGTTTTTAACGATTAAATAAGCTTTATTTGTTTTCGAGTCCAAGTCACATAGAGTCGGAAACTGCGCCGCATCGGGTACCGAGGGTGCGTCAGGGGTCGGGTGTACGCTGGGGATTGTTGTTGCAGCTTTTGTCTGGATAGTTGTGGTTCTTGTCTGTGGGGTGGTTGTAACTTTTATTGGCATAGTTGTGGTTTTTATCTGTGGAGTGGTTGTAACTTTTGTAGGTATTGTCGTGGTTTTTGTCTGTGGGGTTGTATTCGGTGACGTGGGTATTTTTGTTGTGGCCAAAGATTTTTGGCCATAAAGGTACTCGATACCATAAATATCATCCTGAGTTATTTTCACATTTTCCGCTTTGTAATACGGGTACATGATCGCGCTCTCGTCAGCTGTGTGGGCTAAACCTAGAGTATGCCCAATCTCATGTATTAAAACGCTTAGTAAATTTGTCCCACCATTTTTGGAGGAAAGACTCCATGGCTCTTTTGAATGCATGTGAATCTCTACATTGAAACTTCCATCCGGAAAAAATGCGTGCGCTAAAGTAGGTTTATCTAATTTGTAGGGACACCAGGTGAGGTCATTTTTCATTTTATGCCGTTGGTCGGCAAACGAAATTGTAATATTATGGGTGTTTCTATCATATTTAAAGCGGAAATTAGAAACATCCTCCCATGCTTGAAAAGCTCTTTCAGCAACTGCTCTATATGGATATACTGAATAATTTGGGGGGTAGATAGACCAGGATAGCTTTAAATCTTTCCATAAGTAGTTAGAGCCTCTTCCCCAATCTGCAATATCTTTGACGCCACAGCGCGGTCTTTGCATTAGAGCAATAGTTTCGTTATTTAAGGTTCCATCTTCAGGGAGACCATAAGTTTCTTGAAATGTCCGTAACCCATCTGATATCGACACTAAGGCATTATCTGTAGCATTTTCTTCCAAGTAACCATAGTCTGTTAAATATTGGCGGGCAGCTGTTTCGTCTGTTGCCTGTACAGCTGTAGAAGTAACAGTGAGAAATAAAATGAGGTAAATCAACACACCCATTCTGCTCGAGGGGTAGATATATACTGAAATCATAAATAAGGGGTAGTGTATTTATTTTAAAAATTTTTCCAGTTCTAGTAATATAGACCATATTTTATCGTCGTTTTTATGATTAAAATTGTCGCTCTCTAACTGTTTAAACATTTCCACTAGCTTGTTAACGTCATTATCGTAATCAAGTTCTAAATCATTCAAAGTAGGAGGAATAGTACTGTTCAATTTAAGGTTTTTCTTTATCATGCTCACTCTGCTTTTCTTTAAATAAGTCCTTTTTGGTGGAAAAAGCTTAGAAATAATGTTTGTATACTTCCAGCTTCTGCTAGAATTTATGTGATTTTTACTATTAAACCCCCTTCGGTGTGCGCTTGATAAAAGAAGGATTTCTTTATATTTATCCAGCTCTGTATTGGAATAGCCTATAGGGCGTTCTTTTGTCAATAAATTCAGAAGTCCTACAGTTAAAGTATATTTCTCATTATCAATCACTAGGGTGTTATTTTCAAATTCTACGGGCTTATTCCCAATAAAGCAGCCATTTTCAACCATTTTAAAACCAAAATCTAGGCCGTTCGGTAAAGACAAAAGCGCTAATTTAATTTTTCGGTTCGCCATCTTATCTCGCAGAACTCTGACATTCGAATGACGTACTCATCAACGGAACGGGTGTTTAAAACACTACCTAAAACACAACACTAACATAACAATATCTTAACTGAAACAAAACAGTGTCTTAACGGAAACAAAACAAACATATAACGCTTATATATCAATCACAACGTCAACACTGAAAAAACAAAACAGGTCTTATATACCTATAATATTGTTTCAGATCATCTGAACACAAACAAAAACACTAATGTAACACTGATACGTCAATCATAATGATGACGCTGTATACCCATAAACAGGGTGTAGTTCTGAGAAGCCCTAATATATTTTCTAGTAAAACACTGTTTCTTTTGGGTAAAAATGATACGTATGTAATAATATTAATACGATTGTAAATACGCATAATCTTTATTAAATACATCTAGATACACTTCTATGAATAATGTTCCTAATCGTTTTAAGTTTTTCTGGAGCTTTTGAAAAATAAAAGTGAGTTGATTTTGTTTCCAGGAACCGATTGAAAATATTTAACATTTCTATTGAATCCAGGTCTGCACCCAATTTATATTCTTTATATTGGAACTTGCTAACGTCGATAGAAGGCATCATATGTTTCATCACTTTAAGGGTAGGATCATAAGGTTTTTCTTTAAACACGTTCCAAAAATGAATGTTGCTTCCCATTTCATCATACAAGAGTTGTCCACATTTCGGTTCAACATTGATATTATATTTTTTAGCAAGCTCCCAAACTATTAAGGTAGCCGGTAGACAGGATGCGTAATATTTGTTCTGTATAAATACTCTTTCAACATTGTCGAGAATAATGTTTAATGTTTCTACCATGTTTAACACCACGCTGTCGACTATGCAATGAATCCATTATCCTAACTGTAGCCTTTTAACGGACTCGTTGGGTACAGCAAAACCTTTAGCAGTAAATAATAATAATAATAATAATAATAATAATATAATAATATAGTAGTTTGGGAGGGTTGTGACGTGGAGGGAATAAAATTTTTAGAGTCTGTTTTTGGTAAACATTTTTACGGCGATTAAACTTATCGCAGGTTTCACTTTCAGCCCGTAAAATATTAATGTTTTCAGCAAGTAATATATTCAAAAACGCGTAAAACTGCTTGTTGTATGTACATCTGCTGCATACTAAACCTTGAATATTAATTCTGAACGCACCTTATTTTTTCGAAGGCATGCTACTTTTCTGAACGCACCCCAACCGAGGTTATAAATAGGGGTGCATTATAAGCAGAACGCAGGAGCTTCAGAGCCCATTCTGTCTTTGTACGTTAGAGAGAGCAGACGTATTTTGAGCCATATTTATTTTGTTACAGAGTAAAAAAATGCCGATCCTAAGTGAGTACGTCGAGTTAATTAGGGTCCAGATGGATACCCCTAACTTAACAACGATTACCTGTGGTAAGATATTGCAGGACTGTACTCGTGCAATTCGCAATTTAAATAAACTTTTGAAACGCGCTGAGTCTGTGGCTGAAAAGTCTCATATAATAGCGTGTTTAGCCCAAATTAAGGGGTTTCAGTCCTTACTAAAGGACCGTAAAGTGGGTGGGGGTAGTGGGACACGTCGTGCAGAAACAGCTTCTTGTAGAGTAAAGTGGGAAGATTTACATTCAGCATTCCAATCGAGAATCAGGACGGGTGTTATTATTAACAAGCGTCATACTGATGTACGATCATTTTTAGAGGACTGTTTGGCAATTTTTAAGCGGCGAATTCAAAACGCACTAAAAAAAACTACTGCACTCAAAGTAAACACCACTCTTTGTGGGGATTTTGAAATTAGAAAAGCAGATGAAATTTTAAAGGATACAAAGTACATTACTACTCCGAATGCCCCTATTTTAGGTAACACAAACTTAAATGAGTGGTTTACCGATCATGTTAAGAACCCTATTTTAGTTGAATTAGACACGTTCCAGGAAAGAAATTCTGGGTGGGCACTACGCAAAATTATGCATTTAATGGTATCTATTAATCATTATAATCCTCTTCGGGTCGGAACTTACATCGAACTTCCAAAACAAATAGCTAAAAGAAGGGCATGCATCAATGTTCAGAATACTGATGAAATGTGTTTTGCGTGGTCCATCGTTTCCGCTTTATATCCCGCTTTCAAGAATTCTGAACGAACATCGTGCTATCCAAACCCTCAGTCAGTTCTAAACTTGGAAGGTATTAAGTTTCCCATGACAATTAATCAAATTTCAAAGTTTGAAAAGCAAAACTTAATTTCCGTTAACGTATATCGACTGCAAAAAATTGGAAAAAATTATCTGGTTGTGCCATATTATATACCTGAAAATAAGCATCCTAACCATATAAACTTACTACTTTTACAAGACAGCTACTTTTCCTCAGATGATGATATTGATTTAAGCCCTATAAAATACCATTTTGTTTGGATTAAAGACCTTTCACGCTTACTATCAAGGCAATTGAGTCTTAATAAGCATCGAAAATTTTTTTGTGATCGCTGCCTTCATTATTTCCGCACGCAGATAACACTAGATAAGCACACGTCCGAATGCTCTAAACACAAGACCTTAGCAATACCTCGGATGCCTGTAGAAGGCAATAATATTTTGGAATTTAATAATTTTAAACATAAGGAAAAAGCCCCGTTTGTTATATACGCAGACTCGGAAAGCTTGCTAATACCTGTAGTCGATGATATAGAAAAAAACACTCAAAAGGAACAAGAGCATGTCCCTTATAGCGTCGGTTATTATGTAAAATGTAATTATGACGATTCTCTATCATTTTATAAAAGTTACACAGGCCAAGACTGTATGCAGTGGTTCATGCGCGAGCTTCAACAATTTGCTGAAGACGTCGAGACGGTCTTTTTATGTGATTTGCCCATGGAACCGCTTACGCCTGCCCAACAACAAAGTTTTTTGGCCACTACTCACTGCCATATATGTGAGAAGCCATTTACGGAAGACGATAAGCGTGTTAGAGATCACTCACACTTTACCGGAAAGTATCGAAACGCTGCACATGAGCACTGCAATCTACAGTACCAGGATTCGCACACAATACCTGTCCTATTCCATAACTTGAGTTGCTATGATGGGCACATGATAATACGGGCGCTATCTGAAATAGAGGGGAAGATTGATATATTACCTGTAAATAAAGAAAATTACATCTCATTTACGAAGCATATAATGGATAGTACTGTTCATTTTCGATTTATAGATAGTTTTCGCTTTCTTGCTAGCGGTCTGGATAAGCTTGCATCATACTTATGTGAATATCCTAACCTAAAAGCAGAGTTTGAACACCTGGGGAAAGAACTGAACTTACTTACCCGAAAGGGCGTTTTCCCTTATGATTATATGAACGCTTGGGAAAGATTGAATGAGACTGAACTTCCTCCTAAAGAGGCGTTTTATAACAGCTTAGAAGATGTAGCTATAAGTGACGCGCAATATTTAAATGCGCAGAAAGTTTGGCAAACTTTTAATTGCCGTACCATGCAAGATTACTCAGACTTATATCTTAAAACGGATGTAATGCTTTTAACGGATGTATTTGAAGCATTTAGGGATATATCGCATAGGACATATGGCCTTGATCCTGCATGGTCGTATACCCTACCTGGTTATGCGTGGCAATGTTTATCCCTCTTAATTCATCGAGAAGATATGATAAAACTTGAGCTGCTTACTGATTTAGAGATGCTAACATTCATAGAAAAGGGAGTTCGCGGGGGGCTAAGTCAGTGTTCGAAGAGGTATGCAGAAGCCAACAACAAGTACATGCCAAATTATGACCCAACTAAAGAAGACTCCTATCTCATGTACTTTGATGTCAATAATCAATACGGCTGGGCAATGTCGCAATATCTACCTTATGGCGGCTTTAGGTGGCTTTCAGAAAACGAGATATCTCACTTAAACATTAGTGAAATTTCAGATAAATCTGCCGAAGGGTTTATTTTGGAAGTGGACCTGGAAATACCTGAAAATTTGCATGATAAGTTTTCCGATTTTCCATTATGCCCTGACCATGAAAAACCACCTGGGGCAAAGAATGAGAAACTTTTGGCTACGCTACACAATAAAACAGAATACGTAATACACTATAGAAACTTAAAGCAAGCTCTAACTTTGGGTGCAAAATTGAGCAAAATACACCGAATATTAGCCTTTAAACAATCTCCATGGCTAAAATCATATATCGACCTCAACACGGGGTTGCGTCAAAATGCCAAGAATGAGTTTGAAAAGAATTTTTTTAAACTTATGAACAATGCCGTATTTGGAAAGACAATGGAGAATATCCGGAACCACTCTGACGTCAAACTTATAACGAAATGGGATGGCCGCTATGGCGCAGAAGCCTTAATATCCCGGCCAGAATTTAAAAGCAGCACAATTGTTTCCGAAAATTTAGTAATTGTCGAGCTTGCAAAAACACAAATTTATTTTAATAAGCCGATTTATGTCGGCATGTGTATTCTTGATTTAGCAAAGACTACGATTTATGGCTTTCACTACGAGTACATGGTTCCACGTTTTGACACCTGTAGTGTATTGTATACAGACACAGATAGTCTTATTTACGAAATTAAAAACCATGATGTGTATCAGATAATGAAACGAGATTGTAACGATTATTTTGATACCTCAGATTATGCCCGTGATAACGTTTATACGATTCCACAAGTGAACAAAAAGGTGCTGGGAATGATGAAAGATGAGAACAATGGCCGCATTATGACCCATTTTGTAGGTCTTAGGTCTAAAATGTATGCTATTAAACTGCTTTATACTCCAGACGAGATTGAGCAAGAACGGGTAAAACTAGAGAATTTAAACAAAGAGCGGGCGGAAATTGATAAGGTTTTATCTAACTTGGGCGTTACCAAAAAGATAAAGGGCATTAAAAGGTCTGTTATTAAAAATAAAATCACATTTGAAGATTACGTCACCTGCCTTGAAACTTGGTTGGAAAAGCCTATTTCACAGCGTCTAATTAGGTCCCAAAAACATGAGCTACATACTATAAAACAAACTAAAATCGGTCTCAGCCCATATGATGATAAGCGGCAAATATCGAAATCTTCACCCGGCACATTACCATGGGGGCATTGCTCACTTATGCATGTGGATGACTAAGTTGATCAGGGTCTGTTCAACAGGTCAACAGACCAACAGGGTCTGTTCAGGTCAACAGACCAACGGGGCGGTTCAACAGGGTCTGTTGATCAGGGTCTGTTCAGTTCAACAGGGTCTGTTCAGTTGTTCATTATTAGTATTATAATTATTCATATTATTATAACATTAGCACTCATATTATTATTAACATTAAAATTATTTTTATTACTAGAATAATCTACTAACGCGCACATATTATATCCTAACCTGTATAACTTTCAAAAGAGCCCATATTGGTTGTACAGTAAAAAGAAGGCCAAAATACTAACGCACACATATTATATCCTAACCTGTATAACTTTAAAAAGAGCCCATATTGGTTGTACAGTAAAAGAAGGCCAAAATACTAACGCACACATATTATATCCTAACCTGTATAACTTTAAAAAGAGCCCATATTGGTTGTACAGTAAAAGAAGGCCAAAATACTAACGCACACATATTATATCCTAACCTGTATAACTTTAAAAAGAGCCCATATTGGTTGTACAGTAAAAAGAAAGCCAAAATTCTCCATGTATAACTTTAAAAGAGCCCATATTGGTTATACAGTAAAAGAAGGCAAAAATTCCCCCTGTATAACCAAACGAACCAAATTATACCACAAATGGTTCTATATATAACATAATATACGGCTCTTTTTAAGTTTGGTTTTGCTTTGAAAATTCGTTTTTCCATAAAAATCGAATGGGGACAATGTGGGCCACGTTCACGTCGTGTCCCTGTTTAAACCGAGTGCCCTCTGGTAAGTGTAGTGTTTTTCAGGTAATTTTGCTCTTGCCCTCGTTTCAAGTTGTATGTATAAGTTAAGGATAATATTCTATCTATAAGCGAATATTGCACATTACTCCTACTCTGTTCAAATGCCCATACCCGCCAATGCCTTTTTCAATTCATTTTTTTTTTTTTTTTTTTTGTTAGTTTTTAAGTTTGTATATAGATATACCTTCTTGTGCGGTAATGTTCCTAATATAAATGTTGCTAATCCTAGTTTTTTAATTGTATGTAGATATAACTATTCTTGCACGGTAAATGTTTCTAATCCTTAGTTTTAACTGTAAATATTTTTCGCTAAATTTTGAACTTATAATATATTGTACCTATATACAAGATTGGCGATATGTGTCTTGTGCTAAATTTTTGTTTCGTTCAGGTATTATTTTTGATGCAAGATACTTGTCTTATTTAAATATGTTTGCTAACTAGTGCTGTAATGGTGTATTTGACTTGAAAACTGCATATATTTCTGAAATAAAACGTTGCTAAATGATTACAGATGTCTTTTTATTTACGCCGATTTTTTATTCCTTTAATGTAATATACCAGGGTGGTAGTAAGTGATATTTTTATGTTGTAAATAATAAAGTTTTAAAATTGATTGATTTTCATTTAATTATGCAATCCTGAAGCTGTTGGAAGGTTTAAGATTTGTTAATAAATTGACGCTGATAAGAATATATCCCTATAACAGCACTTAGGGTTCTTTGTTTTACCTAGTTACTGTTGCGGACGGCTATTGCAAGATGGCCTAAGCGTATTTTCTTAAATTTTCAGTATTGGAACGGCGGTGTTGCCGTTTCGACAATTTTTATGTTGAATAAGGGGAAATATTGGTTTGGCAACGCCATTAGTACTGGTTTGTCGATAAAATGGTGAGTGCATTATAAACGCTAGATTTACCGCCATTTTGTCGTCATCGTCACACTTAGGTTTGTTAATAAATTGGTGAAGGCAATATTTGCTGATAGGGGTTTCTGGTTGCATAAGTTCAGGTAGTACCCAGATAGCGGGAGTGTGCGCGAATGTAATTATAGACTGCGTCTGAAAATACTGTTTGCCAAAAGGACATACTAGATCCCCGGTTGTCTAATTACATGCCACGCGGCCTCTAACAATGTTCATTAATGACATGTATTGTATGTATTGTTTGGTGAATACCTATATATTTTTGGTAATAAATTTGTTTGATGTACTTAACTGTTTTGTTTCTTTATCGGGGCTGTTTTCTGTGACAGAGAGGCCAACGGGGTCTGTTCCTGGGGGGAACAGGGTCTGTTCCTGGGGGAACAGGGTCTGTTCCTGGGGGAACAGGGTCTGTTCCCGGGGGAACAGGGTCTGTTCCTGGGGGAACAGGGTCTGTTCATCGGGTCTGTTCCGCTATTTTCCTACGCTTATAATATTTATTTTTATGTGAAACACTGGTTGCCTAACTTCAGGTAGTACTCAGATATCAATTAGTTTGTTTTACTAAGTATATGTGTATGGTTTGCCCTAATTTTGTACATTAGAAAACACCACCATAACCCCACTTAAGGACCTTTTGTTCCAGCAATCTAATCAGATGTGCCCCCGTGGTTTCACATTGTCAAACATTGTTTAGCAATTTTAAGGTATATGCTCTCGTAGCGTATTTTGCAAGGCTTTGAGGTTCGGCCCCAGAGGATTATGGTTCAATTCCCGCTGACTGCACAAACTTTTTTTCTGTTATTATTTATTCATTATGTTGTTCAATATTGATTATTTAGATAGATGTTCAGGTTAGGTACTTGGGTTGGGGTACTATTGAGAACGTGGTACGTCATCTCTCCCCATAAATATAATAACACGTGACCATGGGTCATAAAGTTGGGTTAGAATCTTGAAATAATGAGGGCTGATAATACCAGGGGGGCGCCACTTAGGCTAAGACGGGTACCCTCGGGCGATCGTCGGGTAACCATCGGGTAACCACCGCTCGGGGTCGCTGACCTGCCTGAGCTACCTCGCGAATTATGCATAGGGTCTCGCGGTATCACCTTCGATCATCATGCGCGCTCAACGCCTGTTGTGGAGGCTTCCTCCGCCGCGGGTCTGGGGCTCGCGCCTCCGCGGGTACGGGGAATGCTGTTAGGTTAGAATCTTCAAATAATGGGGCCCCCTGGTAATACCGGGGGGGGGCCACTTAGGTTAATACGGATCCTGTATCTACTGCGAGTAGTTATGACGTCAGACACTAGGTGGCGATAGTAGCTGGGTTCCACTTAGGTGAAGAGAGGATGGTGGCTTCCAGGAAAAGTGCCGCGCCCCTAAAATGGCACCAAAACTGCAGATTTCAGGGCAATGTTATTTCTTATGGGATTTTGAGTTGAGGGTGACATTGCCTTACTACTAATAGAGGATATATGTTTAACGGGAAAACGTATTTTTGAACTGCTACCAAAGAGTTTCACCAAAGGATGAGTGTTGGTTAGCTGCACAGAACAATAAAGGTTAATGTTCTTAGGCACTGACATTTGAACCAAACGTGATGATCTTTTGGTCGAAATTCATAGAAGCCGACCAATCGCTAGCGGTTGGATCACAATCGGTAACCACTCCGGAGCAGTTTCGTCTCTCGAATGTGCCCAGTGATTCACATAGATAACCTGTTAGTTGTATATATGTGTCTTTTAATGATGCTCATTTTGACAATATTCTCGAAAACGCAGTATTTCGAGATGTAATCAAAATCTGTGGAAATTCTGATATTTTTTTCACATTTTTGATTATTATGGCATTATTATAAGTAGATACATATAGGTGTTAGATTAGTATGGGTACCTAAATAATTAATTAATATAGAGATTTTTATGCATATATATACCCTCCTATCTTTATTCATTTTTGAAATATTTAATATTATATGTAAATTGTTAATCATTAAAAATTTCTCAAAGTGTATAAATTAGTGTACTGTAAAAAGAAGTTGAGTTTTTTAAAAGAAGTATAAGATCTCGGTAGGTAGGCGTGTTATCGTATAAGAAATCAGATATGAAATACTTACTTGCACTATTTTCATAAAGCAAAATTGTATTAAAGATTGATCTATGAAGCTTCCATCAAATATGTAATTTTCCTTCATTGAATCAAAAAAAATTATCCAAAACTGAGAATGATGTTTTCTAAGAATACTCCACCAAGACTCTATTCTTTGGTTGGCGGTACTTCTTCCAAAAAGGAAGGGGGCTACTTCAGCGTCTTCAAAAAATTGCTCCTGTAAACACATCTGCATTTTTTCAATATGGCCGTTTTCAGTTCCATTATCGGCTCTTATACAGCGAGGAAAACCATGTAAGATACTGATCGTCTCATAATAATAGGATGCAATAACTTTTGGATCGCTATTTGTTTTGGCGGCTTTCAACCAAAGAATGTATCTGGAAAACCCATCTACGCATCCATTTATACATATGCCATATGGTTTTAACTTGTCATAAGAATCCAGGTGCCATAAATAATTTGGGCCTTTGTTAGAGTATTTTCGTCGTCTCAATCTTCGTCGCTTACGAAATTCAACTCCAGTTGGATCAATTAATTGTAACGCTAAACGCACTGTTTCTCGTTTGACAATATAACCTTCATGTATGCATTTTAAATGCATCCATCGATATCCATGAAGTTGTCCAGATTTTCTTGTTTCTTCTTCGATATACAACACTATGATATTTAAATCAGTAAATTGTTTTCTCCTGTACCACCCATATTTTTTTAAAATGCGCTTTAAAGTTCGGCGACTTATTGTATAATTTTCCTTGCTTTCAAGAAAGTATAGAATTTCGCTGTGAGTTAATCCCATGTCATAATAAAATTTTATACAATCTTTGAGGTTCATATTATTTTTATTTTTACCAGAGCAAAAGAATCACGAGTTAACCACCGCAGGTCACTGTACAGAGTAAGTGTTGCTGTAGAACTGATGAATTGATTCTGCCATTTGCCTAGTAATCACAAATACCCAGAAAGTATCTCGACATTTCCACTTAGTATGTGGAAATTTCCACTTTGTATGTGGAAATTTCAACTTATGTGGAAATATCCACTTAGTATGTGGAAATTTCCACTTAGTATGTGGAAATTTCAACTTATTAAGTGGAAATTTCCACTTTGTATGTGGAAATTTCAACTTATTATGTGGAAATATCCACTTAGTATGTGGAAATTTCCACTTTGTATGTGGAAATTTCCAGTTAGTATATGGACATTTCCACTTAGTATGTGGAAATTTCCAGATCATTTGTGGAAATTTCAAGTTAGTATGTGAAGATTTCCACTTTGTATGTGGAAATTTCCACTTGGTATCTGGCAATTATTTAGAATTTTTAACACGCCTATGGCCCTTCAGAGCCATCGTAGAAAGGTGCAATGGTGTATTAAAAGCCAAATTTCGTTGTATAAACGATGAAAGGCTTTTACGATTCAGCCCTGAAATGTCTGGATATATTGTCACCTCTTGTGCAGTATTATTTAATATGTGCCTTGTTGAGGCCGAAGATATTATATAGTTGAGGAAGATGGTGATGATCCTTTGAATGTTAATTTGCCTAGAGATTTTCTGTTTAATCAAGGAAGTCGGCAAAGGCAAAGAATTGTTAATCAGTATTTTCAATAACTGTTTTTGCTTGTTAAAAATTTAAAAAATAAAATATTAAAAACCCAAAAAGTTATACTTTATTAATTAGTGAAACTTGCAAATTTTTTAACTTAGAATTCTTTGTGTATGAAACTAAAAAAACCCTACAAGGCAATTTGCACACCCAACTAGTTTTGAACATTGCCTATTAATTTCATCTGGAATTGCTGTGGTAACACTCTGTTAAACTTTCATCTGCAAATTAACTAGCAGGGTTTCTATAAGGTCACCTTATATCTACAAAAGAAAAACTAACGAAAAGTAATAGTCAACAAAAACTTTATTAAATATCAACATAAACTATACTATATTCATAACTATTAACATTAAACAAACATTATTTTGGCTGCAGTTCTTATTTTTTTTAGGCTTAACAGTTTCACCTTCAGTCTTCGAGTCAGTCTTTAGTAAATGCTGTGAGTTCACTAGTAAAGGTAGTTTACCCTGTCATTTTTAGATTATATAATAATTTTTAACAGCAACTACTGACGATTTTACCTAAATAAACAACATAATAAAAATTCTGCATAGTTATGTTTTAGAAGGTGTTCTTATTATACAGTGTGGCCGATTAAGTGTGCAACAAATGGCAAATTCTTTATTATTGGTTTCTCAGAAAATTTTAGTCTTGATAAGCGTTGGTGCATGTCCGATAACCATTTCAGGTACACTAAGAATGGCTTTAAGTTAAAAGGCATACAGGGTAAGACAAAAAATTTGAAAATCGTTCAAGAGTAAAGTACCCTTACGTCGCAAAATAGAGAAAAACGTTATAAAGAAAAGGTGTTTAGAATCAAAAGTTATGTGCAAATACAAAGTCATATCCTTCTATCAAAAAAAAAAGTTGGAAACTGACTTGAAGTCATTCTAATTTCACCTGAAATGGTTATCGGACATGCACCAAATTTGATCAAGAATACAATTTTCTGATGAACTAATAATCAAGAAGTTGCCCCTTAATCGACTACACTGTATAGGGTATTAAATATCACAAAATGGCAAGTTTGTAATCCACTCTAATTTACTGTACAAATAAATAAACAAAAAAGAAATAAATTGGAATTCTACTCATTTCTAGCAACGGTCGTCAAAGTAGTATTCATCCGGGCAAGTTCGCTCCTAACGTCCTTTATTCCCTGTGATATGTCGTTTAACACTTCCAAGGTCTCTTTCTGAAATGCTTGTAGCATATTATCATCATTTATTTTTCTACTTTTTTCTCTCTTCTGTGAAGTTACAGAGGCCCTAGCCTCTGTAGAGGTAGAGGCTCTAGCCTTTGTAGCACTCTCCACAACCATTTCATAGATGGGCTCACTATCCATTTGTTTCTCGGGGGCTAAATCTTGAAATCTTGTTAAAGGTAAGCCACTTTCGGGCACACTTTCACTGCCCGTAACTGATACCCACACGACAATATTCATTAAACGTTCTTCTTGCTCGTTTAGTTTGGTAGTTGATGGTGGCCCACCACCAATTTGAGACCTTACTTTATGGATTTCCGCAACTTTAAGTTTAATTTTATACTTCCAATCCTGCATCGCGATCTTCCATTTATCAGGAGTCTTAGTGCCCAGCCCTACAGCATTCAAAGTTTTGGAGACTTCCTCCCAGAGTACGTTGGATTTTTTCTTAGCACTAGCGCATGTAAATTTTCCTGTAATAAACTCAGGATAACTTTCAACGAAATTTAGCAGGATTTCCCAGTGTCTGTTATGTACACGCATTATTTTTTGTTGCTGTTACTCCATCTGCAAAAATGTATAATATATTCATCAAGAGCGTAAAATAGTCACTATTTTTCCATAAATGTGATTTTTGTCATCGGCTATAAGGAGACCATCTACTTACGTGAGGTACAAATAATTTTTTGTAATAGTAGCACTGTAAGCGATTATTTTTGACATGGACAGAATAGTACTTAAAAACAGTTAATTTCTTTTATGGTCTCTTTCTAAAACTAGGAATTTACCTACCTATTTTTTTTTAAATAACTCAAGCGGAGCACTTGCTGCCAGTAAAAAAACTTCATTTAATACTATGCAATTTCGTAAAGTTCTTTTACATGATTGTAGAAATAGTATCTATATTATACAGGGTGAGTCGGGAGGAATGGGCCTAACTCTAAGGGGGTGTAATCTATGCATCAAAATAATAAGAGAAAACTCAAATGTTGTTATCCAATTTCATTTGTTTTCAAGTTATATGGCAAAAACAAAATATTGCATTAATTTAGCGTTCCTGTAATAAATGTTATTATTGTTTGCTTTTGATTGTTGTGCTGTCACTATCCTATTAGTGTCGGTTTAAAATGTTACATTGATTCACCGTTAACTTTCGGATTTGTATTATTTTAATTTTATAAAATGCCACACATTTATTCACATCTCGAATACGCCAATATGGTTTTTATTTATGGTTTGTATAATGGGAATGCTACAGCGGCTGCTGAAGAATATCGTGAACGATTTCCACATGAAAGAACACCGAGCAGAAAGGCCTTTATCAGAGTTTTTCAACAAACTCTGCGAGACCGGAACGCTTCCAAGTGCTAATGTAACATCCGAACGAGCCATTCAACAGGATTTAGAAGAAATAGAAAATGTTCTAGCTTTAGTAGAAGAAGATGCGACGACAGGCTCACGAAGAATTGGAATTCAGTTGATCAATACGCTTTACGAGCAAGGCTTATACCCGTACCATGTACAGCGTGTACAGAATCTTCAACCTGGAGACTACGCCAATCGTATGCAATTTTGTGAGTGGATAATTAATAATCATCATCTTTTACCGCACATACTTTTTACTGACGAAGCTATATTCACCCGTGACGGCGTCAATATTAGTCGAAACTCCCATGTATGGTCGGACAAAAATCCTCACGCAATAGTCGAAAGTAATTTTCAACACAGGTTTTCAGTAAAAGTGTGGTGCTGCATGATCGATAATAATTTAATTGGCAGTTTTCTTTTGGAGAATCGCCTTACAGGGGATCACTACTTAAGTTTTTTACAAAATGACTTGCAATGACTACTGGGCGAGATTCCTTTAAACATCAGAATTGAAATGTATTATCAACACGACGGAGCGCCTGCCCATTTCGATCGTCGGGTCAAGCAATATTTAGATCAAAGGTTTCCAGGGGTTTGGATTGGTCGCGGTGGTCCTATTAGTTGGCCTCCTAGATCGCCAGACCTCACGCCGTTGGACTACAATTTATGGGGTTGGTTAAAAACTGAGGCTTACAAAGTAAAAGTAGATACTAGGGATGCATTAATTAGACGCATTAGAAATGCTGTACTCAATATTAAAGGAAGGCACGAATCAATTAGAAGATCCACGCGCGCCCTTCGTAAATGAAGCAGGAAATGTTTAAAAGTCAATGACGCTATTTTTGAAAATTTACTAAACCAATGATTTATTTGAAACAATGTTAATGTTGGATATTTGGGTTTAACAATATTATTGTTTTATTTAACGCTGTAGCTTGAAAATAAATGAATATTGGATAACAACATTTGAGTTTTTTCTTATTATTTTGATGCATAGATTACACCCTTAGAGTTAGGCCCATTCTTCCCGACTAATTCTGTACATATACTGAGGATTTAATAAATAATATTGAATAATAATTGATATATATATACAGGGTGTTTCTCTGAAAAAATGAAGGAGGTGAATCCTCACCTTATTTTAAGACGAAAATGTGATATAAAAGTTTTTCGCATGTCGCTCCTTTTTCGAAATACATGGTGTTAAAAAAAAATTAGGAAAGCAATAATAATAATTTTAAAAATTAATTTAAAAACTTTTAATAATGAACTCACATGAACAAAAGTCAAATAAATTGCTGAAAATGTCCTCCATGAGCCAGTAAACACCCATGTACACGACGTGCTAAATTGTCTCTTACGTGTTGGAAAATTTCGGGACTTGCGCGAATAGTATTAAAACCATCAATAATACGCACTCGAGGGTCTTCTTCAGTTTAAATAGGAGTTATTTAAGGTGACCCCAGAAATAAAAATCCAATGGCTTCAGATTCGGTGAACGGGGCGGCCATGGGTAAGGTCCTTCTCTACCTATCCAACGAGCAGGATATTGTCGATCTAAATAGTTTCTAACACGTACTGCAAAGTGAAGGGGAGCGATGTCATGCATGAACCACATTAAAGTTCTCGTTCTTAATGGCACTGCTTCCATCAATTCTGGCAATTCATCTCTAAGGAAGTTGTAATTGACATCACCAGTAAGTCGATTTGGAAAAATTTAACGGTCCAACTAAGCTATCTCCAATAATCCCTGCACAAATATTAAAATAAAATGTATACTGGTAATGTCCTTCGATGATAGCGTAAGGATTATCTTCCGCCCAAATATGGTTGTTGTGAAAATTTATGATGCCTTGTCTGGAAAAATTCGCTTTATCTGTAAATAGCATTTTTGCCGAAAAATGTAGGACCCTTAAAGAATTTTCTTGAAATCAGTTACAAAAATTAACTCGAGCTGGAAAGTCTCTAGGCAACAAAGCTTGCACTCTTTGTACGTGATAAGGATAAAGTAAATAGTCCTTTAAGATACTACATACTGTTTTGTAACTCACATTCAACTTGTTCCCCATTTTCCTCGTACTAGTGCCTGGAGATTCTTCCACCATGTTTAAGACCTCTTCCTCAAGTTGTACGGTTCTGTAAGTGATCGGTCGCCTATTTCTGTTTTTGCAAAGCTACCTGTTTCCTCTAACCTGATGTGCAATCTTGTAAATGTTTCCGAACACGGTACTCGTCTATTAGGAAAACGTACATAAAATTAATTTGAGCCATTTCTTGATTGGTAAACTCAGCCATTATGAAAAGTATGTAATGTAGTACAAATAAATTCAAAAACAATTCAAAAGGATATTATTTGAAAGATGTTAAACAGGAGACAAATGTTACGGAGAAAACAAATGTGGTTGCCATGGAACGAAGCAAAGCCTACTCGTATCATTTGACGCGACATAATGATAAGAATACGAAAAATAACTAAAAAATTAAGGTACTCTTTTACCTAGATCCCCGCCAATGAACTAATTGTAAAATTTAAAATTGACCCAAAGTAAAGTGCTCTAATCCCTTAAGTTTAACAAATATCATTAGAATATTGTTTGGCATTAATTTAGATTAATAAAATGAAAAAGAAAATACAAAATTCTTTTTTAACACCCTGTATTTCGAAAACAAAGCGACATGCAAAAAACTTTTATACCACATTTCGTCTTAAAATAAGGTGAGGATTCAACTCCTTCATTTTTTCGGAGAGGTTAGGAAACACCCTGTATATATATAGTACAGGCAATATTACGTTTAATTTACTCACAGTTAAATGATAAATATTGTACGGAATATAACTTGCACAATACTAATTTTTGGAAGAAATTTCTAGGTACCTTTTAGAATAATTTGATTTCTCCAAAAAATATTTCGTCAGTAAATACTTACCGTTTTATACACTTCCACTTTAATTAAGTATTCTGCAAGTTTGAATTTAATTTAAAAATTAAGAAAGGATAAATAAAAATATCAAAAATTACTCTTTCTTGTTACAAATTTAGGTTATCTTTTGGCTCGATAGGGCTATCGGCTCCATAAAACTAGTCGCTTATTTTCGTGTCGAGAAAACCGAGATGTTTTAACTAATAGATTATCTGTAATTCCCATTTTGTCGATTTAAACCGGACTACGGCAAGACGAGGAGAGAAGCAAGGGAGTTTTGTCGATGTCGAGTGTTCGCAATTCGGCTGCTGGAGCACTATTATGGGGTTTTATTGACTTTTTAAAAGGGGTTTTATGTTGTTTACCCAATATGCAAGCTTTTCAGTTAAAGTTGTCAAAATCACTTATTTTTACACCACTAGGTTTTTTGTTATCATGTCTTTCAGATACTGATTATTTATATGTCCGAGCCTCTCATGCCATATTTTCAAGCTATTGTTCTCATTTTCTGCGACGCTGAGTTCATTTGTTTCTGGACATAAGGTAACAGCACCAGTGCCAGACAGTGCACCTATAGTCGACACTTTCTAGTTTGATTCTTAAAATCAAGAAAACTATCAGTGTCTCCATTTATCTGTGAATGAGTAAATTAGTAATTGTATCCCCTACATGGATCTACAGCATAAAGCAAGTGACTTGCGGCCATTTAGTGGAGTATACAAGAATTGTTTGTGTTGCCAGGTGAATTCTGTTGTTTATGTGATTTCTAATAAGATTTTAATAAGGTAAGTACTTTTAAATATTTCATTTTAAAATCCAAGTTAAAATTACGCACTTATTATTTTCAGTTTTATGTAACTTTAAGGTAATAAATATTTAACTGCAGAGCTTGAAATCAAAGTTACATTTTTTTTCCAAAATGGCGTGTGTGTCGGCCTTGAGTACACCTATTTTTAATTTGTATCAGTGGTCGACATGATGTGTCGACTATAGGTACTGTGCTGACAGCACATCAAAACAATACTTCAATCTTAACACCCTTTATTAACCAAAACAGTCAATGTAAATACTTTAACAATTTCCCAATAACTAACTATTAAAACAGTTCTTTCCGCATTCCATCGCCCTCTGCGTCACCTCCCGCGTTACTCATCAGCCGCAGTCGCGGCCGGTTGCCACACTCCGTCTTTTCTTTTCAGCTTAAGAGGCGTCAGTTGACCCTGAGGCGCAGCCACTGTAGGATTCCTTTCTTCGGAGGAACCGTTAACTTCCCGCAGGTGGATTGCTGTCCCTGATGGCCGTCCCGGTGGTGCTCCTGCTCCCTCTGCTTCCTCGGATTGTTCCAACTCTTCTCTAGCCGCAGCTGATGGATGTATAAATAGCTCATTTTGGGGTAATGGTAGTATAATAGGATTATTTTCTAACGAATGTGGAACTTTTTTTAGGTGAGCCACATGACGTTTTAATATCCTGTCGTCTCTCATTAGTGTCGCCTCGTTTCCTTCAATGTTAATAACCTCATATTTTTTTTCTTGATACCTTGATGTAAGTTTATGAGGAATCACCATATTCTTTACAAGAACTTTGTCTCTAGGCCTAATTTGAGATTCTGTAGCTCTTCTGGTTCTGTCTTCTTTTTCCTTGCCTTTCTGTTTGTTTAGTATATCGTTGTCTAACGCTTCCTCGTCAACTCTTTCAGTAACCAGGTCGAATATCGATGGAATTTTGTCTCGTATGTTCCTGTTGAATAGCAGTTCCGTCGAAGATTTTCCAGTGGTCCCTTGAGGGGTTACATTGTACATTAGGATGAACTTCTGTAGTTTAGATTTGTAGTCTAATTTGTTTGCATGAGATATTTGTAACCTTTTTACCAAAGATCGGTTCCTATTTTCAACTAAACCATTCGCCTGGGGCCAGTAGGGCGGCGTGTGTATTAATTGTATGTTGTTCTCACTACAAAACCTCTTAAATTGCTCGCTTACAAACTGCCTTCCGTTGTCTGATCTTATGGACTTAGGGATTCCCAATCTTGCGAAAAGTTCGGTGAGATAGCTGATAATAACGGCTGATGTGGTTGATTGTAGAAATTTTATTTCTTGGTACCTCGAATAATAGTCTATAACGACAAGAATTTGTTCTTGAGTGGGCAATGGTCCCAAAAGGTCAATTGCAACGCACTGCCACGGGCCCTCTGGGAATTTGTATCTTGTCATTGGTGGTTGTTTATTTGGCTGTGCCACTAAAAGGCAATCGCGACATTGCTTAACAAAAGTTTCGACTTGCCTGTCTAACAAGGGCCACCAGACTTTTGCTCTTAGTCTCCTTTTCATTACAGTTTCCCCCGGATGTCGTTGGTGAGCCAGTTCTAAGGTGTGATGTCTTAGGTTTTCAGGAATGACTATTCTGTTTCCACGTAAGATTACTGGGCCAAAAGTGCTAGTTCTAGTCGAAACGGAAATAATGCATTTTTATCTGAAGCTTCCCACAAGTTTCCATTTATCTTACTGACGGAATCGCATATCTTGGGGTCATGTTTACTTTCTTCAATTATTTGTGAGATGCGCATAGCTCTTGGTGTATGTTGTTCAACGATGGTATATATGTGTTGTTCCTATTTTGCACAATCTCGATACGGAATCTGCAATATTCTGTTTTCCAGACTGGTATATAACTTTAAATTTAAAAGCCTGCAGTCTTAGCACCCATCTCTCGATCCTTGCGGGTGGCCTTGATGTTGGTTTAAATATTGCTTCGAGCGGTTTGTGATTAGTCACGAGCTCGAATTCTAACCCAGCCAAGTAAAAATAGAAACGTTCAACTGCCCATATGAGTGCTAAGCTCTCCTTTTTGGTTAGCGAATATCGCCGCTCAATGTCCGATAAACTTTTGCTTGCGAATGATATCACTTTTGGTGTTTCAGCATGAAATTGTAACAGAACAGCCCCTAATGCCACTGGGCTGGCATCTGCTATAAGTCTGGTTCGACATGCTGGATCGAAGTAACATAGTGTTGGTGGCTTAGACAGAGCATTTTTGAGTTTTATGAAGTTCCGCTTGAGTACGTCATTCCACGCAAACTTTACCTCTTTTTTTATAAGCTGCCTCAAGGAGTCCGTTAACGTGCCCAGATCGGGAATAAACTTGCCCACGTACGTAACAAGCCCCAAAAAGCTTCTAATTCTTCTTTGGTGACTGGTGGTCGGAAATCAAGTATAGTTTTTATCTTCTTGTCATCGACGTCGATTCCATTGCTTGATAACTTATGCCCCAAAAATTCAAGCTGTTTACTTTTCATACAGCACTTTTCTTTATTCAAAAGGACATTGCTTGCTTCAAAAACATCCAGCACTTTTTTAAGACATCTATCGTGTTCGTTTTTGGTCTGTCCAAAGATAATTATGTCATCAAGGTAATTTAAACAATTTTCGCAAGACGACAAAAGTTCTTCAAAAACCCGTTGAAATATTTCGGGAGCTGAATTTACTCCAAACATTAACCTTGTGTACCGGAACATCCCTTTGTGTGTAATGAAGGTTGTTATTGGACGACTGTCTATATCTAATTATAATTGGTGGTAAGCATTTGTGAGATCTAATCTAGAAAAATACTTCGCATTTCTTAATTTTGTCATAAAGCTGTCAAATGTTGGTAGGGGATAGTTTTCTCTGAGAATAGCCTCATTAGCACGGCGCATATCAATTCATATGCGAATGTCTCCATTTTGTTTAAAGATAATAACCATTGGTGAAATCCAGGAGTTTGGTTCTGTTACTCTTTCGATGATTCCCGATTCGAGTGCTTCTTTGAGTTTAAGTTCTACTTTTGTCTTGACGGATATCGGTATACGTCTAACAGGTTGCTGGACTGGTTTTACCGATGGATCAATGGTGAGTTTTACGACGACGTTCTTAATTTTGGGGAAAATAGAAGGAGCCTCAACCTGCTAAACATTGGGTCCTAGTCTTAACACCCCTAACTTAATTGCTATGTGTTTTCCCAACAAGGATATATCTCCTTTCTCCACTACATAAAATGAAGCAATTGTTTCTGGCGAGCCTGGTAGGTTTATGGTAGCTTGGAATTTATTTTTCACAATAATGTGACTTCCTGATGCGTATGGTTTTAATATGTCTCCAACTTGGTCGTCTACGTTCCATATTGTAGCTTTTTTGTTCATAAGTTGAATCCAATCAGCTCCACATATTATGTTTGCTTTGGAACCCGAGTCAATAAGAAATGTCATAATAACTCCACCGACATTGCATGTGACCATATCATCACGCATATTTCGTTGTGTGTGTAATTCACTGTTTTCAATTCTAAAACAATAAAAATTTTGGATTCCATCATCAGCATTATTAGAATCTGCATCTTCTTCAGCATCTACAAAGTTTACTCGCCTACGCTTATTATACCCATAAGTCGGTTTTTATTCGTATTTTCCTACCGGTGTCCTGCAGGTGAATGCTAAGTGTCCTTTGAGCCCACATTTGTTGCATTAAGATCCTTTAGCTGGGCATGACTGAAAGAAGTTTTGATGTCCAAACTTTCCACACCTTGTACATTTATGTTGATGTCTTCTATTTTGAACCGACAGTTTGTTTACCGGTTCATATGGTCTACTCGGCCCTGGCACTGTGGAGTCCATGACTTTTGACTGGTTACCTATCTGTTCATGAACTTGACATATTTGTATTATTTCATCCAGTGTGTGTTCTTTCTCCAAAAGCTTTTTCTTCAAATCAACTGGTGCCCAAGTATCAATGATTTTAACCTTCATATTAGTATCAGCGGCTTCTTTAGCAGTAGTCCCAAATGAATATTTAGCAGCTTGTTGCCGAACTTTCAGTATAAATGTACTGAAGCTCTCATCCTGTGCGGGTTTAATATTTCTAAAAATATGCCTCTCGAATGTGGAGTTTTGTTTGGGAGAAAAATAACTAGTTAATTTTTCGACTAAGGCCGTGAAAATGTCATTATTTTGTTCCACGTCAAAGGTTTCAATTGCCCCAGGTATATTGTAAGCGACTTCTTGTAGTTGAGTTCCCACTAAGTGTAAAAGTTTGTTTCTCTTTTTGACACAATCCTCGATATCTTCTGCTGCTAAGTATAATTCTAAAGACCTTAACCATTTCTCCCATTCACCCCGTAGCAACGCCCTATCTATATTTTGACAAAAAATGGTCGTATTCCTGAGTCTGACATCGCAGAAAATTTCCGCTTTTTAGGTGACCGTTTGATACCTTCAACAAAAAAAAAAATAATTCCTAGCCTTTTTTTTTAAAATCATGATAATAGATGTGTTAGTACATGTGTTCTACTTATACAACTCCGCATGAGGCAATTTCTTAACATTGAGATTTAATAGGCAATTTTAAAAAAAATTTGTTGTCTTAAATAAGCTGTTGAAGTAGAACAGTATATTGTTAAACTCTTAAGGCTTAGGAGAAGTAAATGTTACGTCATGATTTTTTTTTAAGTAGTAACATTTCTAATTTTGTTATTAAATTATACGCGTGCATACCCCTGCACTGTTTTCTTTCTGTTTTGTGTCGCCTATTTTTAGAGCACACATAAATTTAATGACACATCAAATGAAGTATCTGCGTTCGGCAATTGACAATTTAGTAGATTTTAAGAAACTGCTAAAAGAAACGTAGACCATTCAATTTCAGGTATCAAAAAAATTACTCTCGCTTACCAAATTACCTGGGGACCAAAAGGACAGCAATTTTATACAAGATCTCTAAGTTGCACGACCTGCGCATTTGACGAAAACTGCAGTCACTTTGCACTTGATGGTGATAAAGATGTATCCTTTTTATAATAAGTACCAGCGTCAATGGCAAACTGTAATTGTTATAGGGTAGAATAAAAAATCTTATAGAAGGATTACCGCAAGTTTCAGCACCTTATTGCATAGATATTCTATGGTTTTCCTTAATATTTTTTATAGACATCAAACACTGCCAAAATGCCGTGCCCTACCTATAGTCATGGTTTAACGAAAACCCCCACTGTAGGGTCATGGGTCGTTGCAATCTATGGAAATAATTGGTATCCAGGTAATTCCTTGCCCACAAGGATATTACTGTTGGTTATATACTTTAGGGTTAATTGATAAAATATTTAAATTTGTAGGAACGATTTTATACGTTGAGAAGGAAATGGTAACTGTAAAGTTCCTAGAGCGCAGAGGAAAAAATTTTGGTTGACCTGCCAAAACTGATACGCAAATTTTAAATTTTAAAGAAGTTCTATGTAAATTGGAGTCTGCACCTAGAAGTGTATCAAAAACGAGAAAAGATCTATATTTCATTCCCAATGAGGAAAGCATAAATAAACTATTTGATTCAATAGAATCGTGCTAAGCAGCATCTGGTTCACATATATTTTGGAGTTTTGTGATCAGTTAACATTAAAATTCAAATTTTATATTACATGTATGTTGTTATGAGCTTTGAGCTTTACACTCCTCACTGAGGTAGTGGTCGACTTCGATCACAGACCGATGTGTAGTCGAGTTGCTCGCTCTACTTGTTTACTCACATCGCGTACCATCGCTGGGCCTAACATCGCCTAGCTATACTGTCGGCATTCGCCTTACAGTTAAGTTCGCTTTCGCTTTAACCGGCTTTCGGTTAAGCGATTTGAGTATATAATTGTCAAACCTCCGTAATAGCGGACAGGGTGACAAAAGAATCGTTTCGTTCTGTAGGAACTCTTCAGATGGACGACAAAGTCCATTACGACTTCAAATTTTATACTTATTTTGGAAATTACTAGTTTTAGTTTACTTGTTAATTTAGTATTGTGACTTTATTGTCCGGTCCGCAACCCTACTGTCCAGTCCACAACATATAGGTTTCTCCCTATGAAAATATAACCAACGATTCCTTGCCGTCCTTAATCGTAGTTTTAAATTAAAAATGTTAAAAGGCTAAGTAAAAAAAATGGTTTTACAACTTCTTGTCTCCTTCTTCTTGACATAAGCTAACATTTTATACTCTACTCTTGAAAATGTTTTAACTTGTGATATTTGAAAACCCATTATAATTTATATCCAGGTTAAAGTTTTGTTTTTTATGCTGTTAATCAACCAAATGTTGTATTGTTCATTGATAAAATACTAAAGGAGGTCATTGCATTAATTGTTTTTTATTTAAAAACTCTTTATTTATAGTCGTTGCGGACTGGACAATTTGTTAGACATTGGTATTGTAAACTGATAATCAATATAAAACTTAACAAAAAGTTGTTGAACTTTTCTTAAATTGCAAAAGAGAAGACCTTATAAAAAGTAATGGCGCTAATAAAATACCTGTTTAAGAAAATATTTTATTGGACACACTTTTTTCCCTTTTATCCCAATAAAAAAAATCACCATACATAGGTTAATTTTATTAATAGAAAATTTAAAATTATTATACACATTGTTTTTTTATCAACAAACCCTCTCTGTTCTTTTGGTTGTTTAGAAATTGACAATGCTGGATGTAGATATAGAGTAAAATATTACCAGTTGGAGCTAGTTCTATATTATTATGCATTTTTAGTACATTACTTAGAGGTTGGGTGAGAAATGTATTTGGCTACTATATTATAATACAAATATTTTAAAATAGCGTAATTTGGCTTATTGCTTTACTTTTACTATCCGTGTTTGCTGTTGTGCTAGAAAGAAGATTAATACGTACCCGCCTTTCCACTACATTATAAAGTAATTAGTAGCAGTAGTGATAGTTGGGGGATTCCGCACCATAGGGAGCTCCAATGTTAATTTTCGGAGCAATTTTTGATCTGCGCTGATTCTTCAAACAGGTTTCGCTGTGTTGTGTTGACGTTGTGATCCTGTTGTGTTGACGTTGTGATCCTGTTGTGTTTAACGGACCCTGTTGACCTGAACGGCCCTGTTCAACAGACCCTGTTTAACGGACCCTGTTGACCTGAACAGCCCTGTTCAACGGACCCTGTTGACCTGAACAGCCCTGTTCAACGGCCTCTGTTTTGGATCTGTTCAACAGGGAAACAGGGCTGTTCAGGTCAACAGGGTCCGTTGAACAGGGTCTGTTGAACAGGGCTGTTCAGGTCAACAGGGTCCGTTAAACAGGGTCTGTTGAACAGGGCTGTTCAGGTCAACAGGGTCCGTTAAACACAACAGGATAACAATGTCAACACAACAGGATCACAACGTCAACACAACACAGCGAAACCTGTTTGAAGAATCAGCGCAGGTCAAAAATTGCTCCGAAAATTAACATTGAAGCTCCCTATGGTGCAGAATCCCCCAACTATCACTACTAGTAGCTTTTAAATTCAGATTTATTAATTTTATATTTCCCGCGCATTCTAGCAAAGAGCAAATAAGGCAACGTTGCAAAATGACTGACGCATGCGCATACTTGGGATCACTGTCTGACATTTATTGCCTCCTGCAAGTTTAGGGTTATATCTAATTTGAAATATTGGCGAGAAAGATATTATTGGACAGTTTAAAAAAATGGGAATCGTCTAAAAAGGAAAATAATTAATTGGAGTATGGACTTAATGAATTGGGTACACGCAGCTCAAAATAGCACTTTTTACAATCACTGAGTATGCGATGAACTGTTATTGTCTAAAATAGTGGGGTTGACGCCATGTGGGACTGACCAAGTAGGCGTGCACATGTTACGCTAAACCGTTAGTTATTAGAGGTAAGTCTAAGTGGATTATTGTTTGTTATTTTAGTTCGCAAAGTGTGTTATTTCTTATACAAAAATTTGAGCTACGAAAATGAACGTCATTTACAAAGATTGTGGCAGGTGAGTTATTCGCTAAAATATTGGGATCGCCACACGAGGTCTAATTTTCACGGGGCCTACCGCACGAACTGCCACGAACGTCTCTTCTGGTGGAATTGGAAATATCGTAAACAAAGACGGAACATGCATACTTATCTTTTTTGCTCCATGCGTTAAATTCGTAAATCGTAAGGACAAAAATATTCGGGACAGATTAGAATGCCGCCAATTTCCCTTTTATTTAACGGTATTTAGCTTAGTGTATGCAAGGTTCTTGTCTTGTTTATACGCTTTATCGTTTTTCTGCATAGAAAAATATATTTGTTTTGCGACTGAGTGACTACCTATCAATATTTTTAAATAATCCTGCGATATTTCTAAAAGTAATTGCTGTTTGTTTAATTTTGTTTTGTTTTTGTGATTTTGCGAAGTTTAGTGTAATGGATTTCAGAGAAAATGAGGCAACAGGAGGATGCGTTCCCCATTAGGGCTATTTGTATAAGACAAGACGTACGTAAGAAATGCGACAAGGTAAAATAAATATCGAACTTAGTTAACTTTTACTTTATAAAAATGTTAATACCTTTTCAAATTCGGGTTATGTTATTCTAGGTATTTATAGCTATTTCCGTCTTGTGTTTTCGTAGATACTTAGTCTGTAGAAATACCAGACGACTTGGATGTACGGGATCGGCAAAAATTACACCAGATGGAGAGTTTGCAGTCCTGAATGTTCGTCATAACCATCCCAGGGAAAAAGGGGACATTCTGGCAGCTGAATTTAAAACTCAGCTGAAAGAAGCCTACGTCAGAGAGGAAAGCAGTTTGAAAAATATTTATTATCAGGCTGCTACAAGGTAAGGAATCGGTTCACATTTAAATAAAGCGTTTTTCTTTGTTGTAACTTTTCATTTTTTGGTTTAAAAACCCAGAGGGTGCACTTAATGTACCTTATAATTTAATAAGAGGTTCTATGCTCAGGTCGAGGTAGAAAACACTTAATGTACCTACAAATGTGAAGGCTCTGGCATTAATCTTGCAAACAGGTGATATTCCAATTGTGCCAATGGATTGTTTTTTTCAGGTTCTGTAAATGCTGGTGGAGATAGAGCAGTAATTTTTGGGAATGAGAAATTCATAAGGAACTTTAGGGAGTCAGTACACATTCATTGATGGTACTTTCAAGGCGGTTCCAAGGCGACCACACTTCATGCAGATTTTAACTGTTCTTGCGACTTGCACAGACCATGTAAGTATAGAACGAATGCTTAAAATCAAAGGCAGGGGTTTCTTACAATATTCTATTCACACTAGTGGGAATGTAGTCTCACTTGTGCATAAAGTGACTCGTGTGAGAAAATCACGTGCACAAGTAGGTGCCTAAATGTATAGGTACTATTTTTCCTGCAGTCACGAAATGTTTACCAAAAAACCCTAAGATCGCTTTTTTAGGCTTTCCCTATTATACACATTTTTATGGAGAGACGAACGAGACGGTGGCGACGGACTACGAAATTGCCTTTGTAGATGCATTGAGAGCCTCTTATCCTAATGCATTTCTGCGTGGATGCTTTTTTCATTTTGCCAGGTATGTTTAGGGTTCTTTTCAATTAGTAGCAGATAGGACATACCTTTACATTTTTTTTTTAATTACCTATAGTGTTGCTAGCTTTTACTTGCTTTACTAATGTTTTACATTGACTTCCAAACAAAATTCCAAAATATTCTTTGCAGGCCATATTGCGGAAAGCGAAGAAATTAGGAGTGGTGCGACTAAACGAGGGAAATACAAATAGAACAAATTTATTAAGGAAGATTTATGCATTGGCTCTGTTTCCAGAGGAAAATGTTACCCCGGCGCTTGAGTCTTTTGCACAGGTTAGTTTGTAGTTTGGGTACCTTATTGTTGTATAATACCATATCCTAAGAAAGTTTAGTTATTATTGTTATAATATTTTAACTAGGACGATGCGAAACTCGGCGGAATATTTAGAGAACTACTTGATTATGTGAGGAGGCAATGGATTGAATGTGTCATGCTCCAACATTTTAGTGTTTTTAGACAAAGATATCGGACCAACAACGTAATGGAATCGTACCACAAGAGGTTGAACAGCAAGCTGATTAGACATCCTGGCAAATGGGATCTGATGGGTAAATCCTCATATTGTTTTATTTAATTATAATAATTTATTTTTAATTAAAACATGTTCCATTTTTAGACGTTATTATTAATATTCAGAATACGGCTTCAATCGAGTTGGCGCAGTTGGAACGTCAAGGACAAGTTTTTAGGACTGCGGCGAAGAACGTTTTATTTAGTAGCCGCCTCAGTAAAGCATGGGATAAACTAAAAGATGGTCGGTTCAATGTCGGGGACTTCTTTCGACAAGCTGCCTATTTTGTTGCAGGGATGGATCAGCTGTTCAATGGGAATCGGGATATCCTAAATGAAGCAGACCCCGAACTACCTTTATTTCTACCTCAAATCCCTGCACCATCTCTCATTTTTTTCCGGCAGGCTGCTCCTCCAGCTCCTGTACCTGATGTTCCACCATTTTTGCCCCAGATCCCTCCTCAGCTTGTTCTTAATGAACCACCAGCCGTATTTTATTTCAAAGCAGAGCCTCTCGTCATTGCAGTGAGACCAACTTTACCTCCACCAAACCTTCCTGTTGATCCCCAATCTCCAAACGTCAATCTTCACATATACCCTCCACGCCCCTCTTCTCCACTTCCTGAACATAACTTTCCCCCAATTCCAGAAGAGATAGGAAAATTGTTTGGTCAGCTGGGAAATGCTGAAATTCCAAAATTGGGAAACGTCGTTCGTCGTAAGTATACATACTTTTATCATTACAAGTGTATGGCATACTAGTATACAGTGTAGTCGATTAAGTGTGCACTTAAGCGACCACACTGAATGTAATAGCTGGTCAGTAACAGCAGTACATAAAGCACAGCATTGAGAAAGAGATAGAACTAACATGATGGGATATACTGTTCCAGGGCACTAATAACCATATTTATAAAATTAATTCGTTTGTAATATTTTGTAAAGGTTGGGAGCCAAGAATTTCTGCAACAGAATTCGTTGCAGATTCCATAGAAACCGGGGTAAGGTGTAATGTTTGTTATTTAAACAAGGTGCAATACGTTATGGCATGTGGGCATGTATTCTGTACATCTTGTGCAGATACCTTATTTAATGTGCAAACACCTACATGCGGAATTTGTCGAG
Source organism: Polydrusus tereticollis (assembly GCA_963920685.1). Taxonomy (NCBI): domain Eukaryota; kingdom Metazoa; phylum Arthropoda; class Insecta; order Coleoptera; family Curculionidae; genus Polydrusus; species Polydrusus tereticollis. The sequence goes on from OY987332.1 coordinate 87,124,075, forward strand.
CGGATTGGAACACCGACCCACTTCCACTTTATTTAGTTTAAGACAAATTTTGTTACTATATTTAAAGAAGAATTCTAGAAATTCTAGAAATTATGCCATAAGTAATTTTTGATGGCATATGCATTTTGACGGTATATATATATATGAATTTCAATAAATGGATGCTCACGGCTAAGTTTCTTTTATGCTATTTTGCTTATTTTTCGATTTTAATGCTTTTATTTTTTTAGTGTCAGTTTTATACATATTTTAACCATTGGTGGCATATTTGGTGCATAATTCTTACTTTTACTCCGGTATTACCTAACAGGTTTTAACATATTTGTTAATTTTCGAATAACCTAATTCCATTACCGAACCTGACAACGTGACAACACTGCGGGCGTCAGCCGGTAACGGTAGCAATTGACACTAACTGAAGAGAGTTCGGGGAATTCTCGGCCGGTATTTTTAGCCCAAGTCATGCATCATTGCATCAGTGTTGTTATTTCTCACAGGTTATTTTTATTGTACAGTGCATGTTAAAACCGCGGTAAGCGAAATTAGCGAAAGGCTAGGGTTAGGTCGAGGGTTAAGTACATTTCTATATCTAAAATTTGAGCGAGAATGCCTAAAGTTATACCCACCGTGGACGAGTAGATACGAGGCCATACAGAATTGAAGTACGAAAACAACAAATTGATTTGCAGGGCCTGCATAAAAGTGGTAAGTTCCGTTTATTTTGCGTATTTTAAAAAAGAGCTAAAACAATACCATTTTATAGATAAATTGCGAAAAAAAGTACAATATAATTCAGCATGTTAAAACTGCAGTTCATCAAGAAAATTTGGATAGAATGAAAAATGGAAAAAATAAGTAGCAAACATTGTTGGAATCAATGGCTGGCTCATCAACAGAAATTGAGCAAAAATAATTTTATTTTGATTTATGTAAAATGATGGTTTCTTGCAATGTTCCACTTATAAAACTAAATAACAGTATTATAAAATAAAACAATGCAGTTAATTGTTATCATAAAAAGTTTTTAAGTTCCCGACATGTTTCGAGCACTTAAGTACTCATCTTCAGGGGATACTGAAAGGATAATATAAATTTGAGAATGAAAAGAATAAGATAAAGAAGGACTTGCCCAACATCGAGTTTAACATCGAAATGAGTTGTCTCAAATAAATGAGTACAACAGAAAGGCTGGAGACTTGGTGTATTAAATGGTTAAATAAATGGAATGAGAAGTGAAGTTAAGATTGAGTTAAGTAATTTAGATAGGTGTAACATATTTAAGTAATAATAGAAGATTATGACATCTGAAGGCGATTAAAGAAAAGTTTGTTTAAAAAATTAAGAATCATGAGCTTGTATGGTTAAATTTAGATGAGTAACATTAAGTTAAATAAAGAAAGATTATGACATCTGGAGGAGAGAAGTTTTCTTTTACTTTTTAAATCATAGGTTTTATTTAATAAAAAATTTTTATGTAAACTATTGAAAGGTTTTCTTTTAAATTTAGAGGGGTTTGTCTCATTTTTAGCTTTTAGGTTATATGATAATATGGGGCTTTGCCCCATATTTTAGAAGAATGATAAAAAATGATCATTTTATTTATGTTGAAATAAATTGGTTAATAAGTTTAGAAAGATTTTATTTAAAAATATTTATTTGTGTAAAAATTTTAAAAATTTAAAAAGAAGATTCCATACAACCTTTGTGTGAACACAACCGCGGTACTTCCGCAAAACGTGGGAAATGAAATGAGGTTAAATATAAGAGAAAAGTGACAACCAAGTAATACATTTTTATATATTTTATTATTTTATATTACATTGACTCCACTGAAAGTATGGACTATTTTTTCAACTTTAAATAACAGTATGTTTATTACATTCTTACAAAAATACACCGGTAGACATATTCCTGCTGAATCTACTTTACGCAAAAACTATGTTGACTTCGTTTACAAAAAAGTAATCGAAGAAATAACAAATAATATTGGAAATAATTTCATATGGTTTTGTGTAGATGAAACTACGGATTCATGTGGTCGATACATAGCTCACCTAATGATTGGAATATTGAACAAAGATCGCCCAACTAGTGTGTTATTAATAGCTTCTAAGCAGTTGAAAAAAACAAATAATAACACTATTACAAGATTTATTCACGATGAGTTAACGAAATTCTTTCGCCCAACCCAGTTCCAAGTGGGAAAATTTTGTTAATGCTTTCTGACGCGGCTGCGTACATGCTAAAAGCATACACAAATTTAAATTTTTTTATGAACACTTAGTCCTTTGTACTTGTTTAGCATATGGACTTAATCGTGTGGCTGAAACTATTCGAGCACAGTTTCCTTTGGTAAATACTTTGATCAATACGGAAAAGAAAGTTTTCCTAAAAGCTTCTTTAAGGGTCGAATTATTTCGAGAAAGGATACCAGGTATACCACTTCTTTCTGAACCGGTGATTACTAGATGGGGTACGTGGTTGGATTCTGCCTACTATTACGCTGATCATTTTGAGTCTTTTAAGAAAATTATATTAGAATTTCCTAAATCTGCTTCTCAAGCAATTGAAAACTGCCAGGAGATTGTAAAAAATGAAGAGGTGAAACAAAACTTAGCGTTTATTAAAACAAACTACAGCTTTGTGAGCGAGACTATCACCAAATTCGAAGACAAGAATCTTGCCCTAGTAGAAGCTGTGGAAATAATCGAGAAATTTAAAAATGACACTTCAAAAGTACGTGGCGCTTCAGGAGCTATAATCTTTAATAAATTGACTGAAGTTTTAAATAAAAATACAGGGTATAAATTTTTACATAAAATAGTAAATGTTATTAAAGGAAATTTCGTTGAAGACCTTACTATAGGTCCAACTATTACTCCAAAATTTAAGTATGCCTTAATTACCAGTGTGAACGTTGAACGCAGTTTTTCCCATTTAAATTATGTGCTGGATGATAGAAGGATGGGATTTTCTGTAAACAATTTAGAAAAACAGTTAGCTCTTGGTTTCTTCAAATAGGTGTAGTTTGTGTTGTTTTGCATTTCTGCTTTACTATTTTTACTGCTTTATGTTTTTGTATTGTAAAACTTATATTAATAAACATTGTTATTTTCTTGTGGTTGACGTTTTAGGCCTATTTTTAAAAGATATTAAGCTTTTTTAAGCGCATATTTAAAGTTTTTTTATGCTTTTTAAATTTGTATGCATATTTATGTGCTTATTTTGAAAAGATTTTGAGCTTTTTTAAGCGCATACTTTAAGTTTTTTTATGCTTATAAATCCGCGCTCTAGTTATTAGTTATTTACAGGTACGGCCATTAATTAAGGATCAAGTTGATTGGATCAAAATAGGGTCAGAACTCATGTAACATTTTCGTATGTCCTAGCATGGCCGAGTAACAGCCCCCTAAATGATGGTATTTCTTTTGGATGCTGTAGCTTGATAATGGGGGACATAGGACAGAATGTTTCATGTCCTTCTGACCCTATTTTAATCTAATCTAACTTAATCCTTAATTTTATTGACCAAACCTTTTAGGAAATGATGAGTATTTTATTGTTGGTAGGTTAATTAAGTCTTTGTTTTTTGTTTGGTGTTTGTAAATTGTAATTTTTTTTAGACGGTGTCAATTTAAAAAATTTCAATGCTCAGATCTCAAAAACGACAAAAGTTCCAAAAATGCGGTTTGGCACGAATGGTATATGGGTAGGGGGAACTGGAACCACCATATCTTAGTCAAGGGGTGAGTGACCCCCTAAGTGCTCTATATAAGCACCCTTAACTAAATTAGTATTTCTCAGGCAATATGTGCCTTAATTTTTGCCAACAAATTTGTGCGGCATACCTACTTCTCATTAATTTTCGAGAAAAGATCAAAAAATACCACCCTGATAGGATTTATTACAAACTTTTAGACTTAAAGTTGACCAAGGAATCACCCATTTAACTAAGTACAATATTAAATAACACCCTGTATAACTTGGCAATTTTATTAAAAAATGTTTTTTTTTGTTTTTTTCTGGAAATCGACTGAAATTTTTGTCATAACTTAATTTGGGGCCAATTAAATCTTGCATTAAACTCTTATCACTTATTAATTTACAAAACCGCTTAAACAATACTATAATATAATTAAGGATTAAACGACTTACCTGTAAGGAAGTTCAATCCTAATTATACGAGATGGGACACGTCCTCCTAGATCACCCTGTAGTAATACCTTTATCGCTGTAGTGCGCGCAACTTTAAAGAAACTGATTGATCATCACCTTTAGTCCAATTCCCATGAGTCATTATACTTTTGGAGCCATATGAGATCGCCTCTGGGTCGTGCCACGTATCGTAGGGGTGGGTTTGATCTAGGAGGACGTGTCCCATCTCGTATAATTAGGATTGAACTTCCTTACAGGTAAGTCGTTTAATCCTTAATTATACTTCAATTGGACACGTCCTCCTAGATCACCCTGTAGATGTTTAAAGATTAAATAGGCGATCTCATACTCATGACAAAACATTAGAGGTTGTTTTTTAACATTTAATGTTTTATGTAGCCATTTACACAAGAAATGTGTGATATATTTTATGTTGAAATAACAAACAAACAATAACAACCTAAAATAACTCCTATCCTATTCCTATACATGATATATGGTAAACTACCTAGAAAATCAGCAGTTAACGATTGAGTATAATAATTGGTAAATATAACCATATTTTAAACTAATTGACAAAGTAGTGAAAAGTAAAACTTATTTTAAATCAATATAATAATATTTATATGGCTTGAGATGTCTTTTTTGCCAATTCCATTATATAATTTCCGAATATGGGTTTTTTGGTAGTTACAGGCCTATTATAAAATTTACAAAAGGTGTTTGACTTTGCAGACCATCCAGCTGTCTTCCTGATATTTTCAATATTTATTCCAGTTCTGAACGCTGCAGAGGACGCAGCATGTATAGTGCTGTGCCCTTTAAATTGTTCAGTGTCTATTCCACTTGATTTTAACCCATTTCTTATCCAGCGGCTTAAAGTTTGTGTCGTAGCTGGGCGGTGGGGCTTCTTAATTGTTAAGATAAGAAAATCCTCTTGGCCCCTTAACGGTTTCGTGCGTTCTATGTAGTGAATAATGGTGGTGACAATACAAAGTTCTGGTTTTTCTTTAAAAACCATGAACTTTAGCTGAGGCTGGACTTTCTTAGGTGCAGATGTTTTTAATATGTCAGTGATCTTTATTTCCATTTCTTCTTCACCATGTCTTACATAGTTAACCTTATTTTCGATAGAGTTTGTACCCTCTGTGCCGTACATAATGCTAACAATAGGATTAGTTTAACTGTTAGGTTTCCTAAGTCAAGGGTCTCTAATGGATATAGATTCTCTAACATAAGTAAGACAGGATGAGGATCCCAGATTTCGTCATACCTTGGAAAGGAGGGCCTTGTTTTAAAAACCCCTTTCATGAACCGCTCCACCAAGGGGTCTTTCCCTGCCTCCGAGAGGAAGTTAAGGGCTGATCTATGAGTATTAACTGTGGAGTATTTTGCTTCTTTGTGAAGTTCCTTAGTTAAAAAATCCAAAATGTTTTGCGTGGTCGGTTGATATATTTTTTCCCTGCATCCTTGACAAAAGATCCACCATTTGGAGTAGGTTGAATTGTATTGTTTTAATTTGTTTGGAGTTAAGGCCGCGAGCAGAAGGTCCGCTGCCTGTTCGGTGATATTTTTTCTGCTGTACATTTCCCTGATAATATTGCGGCTCCCAGGGTAAGCGTGCGCCATAGGGGGTGCGGTTCCCTGAAAGGGGATAACAGTAAGTCAGACTGTGGGTAGAGAATGTATATATCAGAAAGTAGCATTTTTTGTAATTTTGAAAACCAAGGCTGTGACTTCCACATAGGAAAGATTAATATACATTCCGCCCCTTCCGAATTTATCTTGTTTAAAATTTTGGGTATGAGCAAGAAGGGAGGGAAAATGTACGCTTTAAGGTTTTTCCATGACAACGTGAACGCGTCTATAGCCAAACTCTCTGGGTCGTGGTGCCAGGAGACAAATTTTTTACATTTAGCGTTTTGATAACTTGCAAACAAATCAATTTCCGGAATTCCAAATTTTTGAATTATTGTTTTATAGGCTCTAGGGTGCAATGAGTATTCCGTTTCAATATCCTTGGATCTTGAGGCTTTGTCCGCTTTTATGTTGGATTTTGTAGTAACATAGGACGCAAAAAGAATGATATTTCTCCTTTCACACCATTGCCATATGTGTTTCATTATTGTGTTAAGGTTTAAATATTTTACGCCTCCCATTCTATTGATATATGACACTGCTGTCATGTTGTCTACCCGTAAGAGAATATGGCAGTGACAATGGTCTTTCGCAAAAGACTTTAAACCGTATAATATGGCCTTTAATTCCAAATGATTTATATGTTTTGTTGTATCTTGTAACCCCCAAAACCCTTTTGCTTCTTTACCATTACAGAATGCGCCCCACCCCGAGGTGGACGCATGCGTGAATATATAACAGACATAATTGGGGCTTTTAATGCTATTTTCGGATTTGTCTATAGTTTTTAACCACCAAAGTAAATCGGATTTTAGAGTACTCGGTATTTTCATGCTCAAGTCATAGTCGCCATCTTTTAATTTTAAAATCAAATATTTCTCCCTCTCAAGCTGTTTTGTGTAAAGCCATCCGTATTGAGTGGCTGGGCATATTGAAACTAAATGTCCAATAAATTTTGAAAATAATCTTATTTTGATTGTTTTCGTGATTCGCATTTTACTTGTTAATTCCCTAATTTGTATCTTTTTCTCAGCGGTAGGGCGCATAGTCATACTTTTTGAATTAAAAATAAACCCCAAAAACTTGATTTCCTGGACTGGCCTTAAACAACTTTTTTCTGTATTTATAATAAATTCCAGTTTTTCGAAAAGGTCTTTAGTGTCTTTTATATTTTTATAACATTCGCCCTTGTTATGGCCTATAAGAAGCGCGTCATCTAAGTAAAAAACCGATGTTAAGTTTTTCCCTCGTAGATGCGTAATAATAGGTTTTAGAAGTTTAGTAAAAACGTATGGAGCTGTTGACAGCCCAAAGGGTAGGCACTGAAATTCAAAAAGTGTAGTCTTGAATTTAAATCTCAGATATTTTTTAAATTTTGGAGATATGGGTACCAGAAAGTAGGCATCCTTTAAATCTAAAGAGGCTAGCCAGCAGTTTTCTGATATTAGGGTTTTTGCTGTTCATACATCTTCTAACTTAAAATGGGGTGGCGTGAGAAATTTATTTAAGTTTTTAAGATTTAAAATAAACCTGTAACTGCCATTCGGTTTTTTCCTTAAAAAATAACTCGATAAAAATTGGTTTGTGCAATTCTTTACTGCCTTGATAGCCCCAATTTTCAGAAGATGGTTGATACTGGTTAAATAAAGCTTTTCTGCGGTTGTGCTTAGGTTTGGAGGGGTGGGAGGTTTGTGCTGACGGGGCAAGCTTAGAAAGGGTATTTTATAGCCTTTGACCCAGTTAAGAACTAACCTATTTGTAGTTATTTTCTCCCACTCTTCGTAGAAAAGCTTTATTCTTCCAGCAATTTTGCCTTTAGACCTTACACCTAACGAGGTCTCCTCCAGTCTTGGTTTTGATTTTTCGGGTTCCTCCCGTAACGGTTCTGACGGTAGGATGTCTTGTATGTCGGCTTCTTGGTATAATTGCTCCCCCTCTCCCTTCTTTCTGGCTGTTTCCAGCGTTTTTTGTTGAGATGTTGCAATTTTAAGGGTCTTGTTATTGAACTTTGGGTACAAAAGGAATTTCCTGTGATTGAAAATGGCATGGTGTACCTCGCACAGCATTTTTCCTGCCTCAACGAGGCCTGCCAAGTTAGATTCAGAATAATCATTTGCTTCAAGAGGACCCAGCATCTTTGACAATACACACCCAACAGCGGAAATCCCTTTTCCAAGGTGATTTTGGAGCTCAAGCAAAAAAAGATCTTTTTTATTTTCATTTTGAGACAGGAGTACTTGAACTTCAGGATTTATAGTTGGGGCTTCGAGAAAAAGGCAATTGCTTGGCACATAGCGAGCATTAAATAGTGCTTCTTTTGACTCCTTATCTAACCCTTGCTGGAGGTAACACCTCCATCTGGTGGCTAAATCTTGCGATATTTCCGGTCCGTGGATGGTTTCACGCGTAGGATCTTCACCCAGGATGTTCTTTCTCTCAACAATATCGCTGTTGGAGGTGGCGTTCTCAGATTCTTCCGAGCTGGTCGGTCTGCCGCTTTCAGAGGAGGTGTCAGTGTCTGAGCCTAGGAAGACAAAAGATAATGTTATTTTTGACTTTATAAAAAGCCCTTGCTTGGATGGGAAGGCCAGGAATATTTTTGGATATGGCTGATCATGTATATTTCACATGATCTGGATATATATGGCACCCTGTATATTTTACAGAGGCTAATGGCTTAAGAGACACTGTATATTTCACTGGCTCGTTTTGCATAATGTGTATGAGACTGCCCTGTATATTTCACAGGGAATTATTTATTTAAAATCATAACATACTGACTGTGCAAAGAATTTGTTTATTTTTCCGGCATGCTCGACTTCGTAATAAGGTGACTTATCAACGTCGCATAAACAAAACATTTGCCGCGTTTGGCTAACTGGAATTGCGGCTGGCATTGAAAAAAAGATATTTTTGTTGGCTTTATATTAAGGAATTGTAACATTTTGAGCCATAATTATGAAGTTACATATTATGTCTACAAAGTAAGTAGACTAGCTCAAACCAACTGGGCTCCAAGTATGTGATGAGAATGTATGTCTGTATCTAAAACAAAGAGGTAATATATGATATGTCCGTACTTACTTGATTCATATTTCTCCAATTTTTTTTTTTCCAATTTTCTAATTTTTTTCCTTAATTTGGACACTACTTTTCCCTTTCTTTTTCTTTCTTTTCTCTTTGGCATTTTTTCTGTTTTTTATATTTGCGGCTAATTAAGAACTGGCTGCACACAGCGCAAAAAGTATAATGACTCATGGGAATCGGGCTAAAGGTGATGATCAATCAGTTTCTTTAAAGTTGCGCGCACTACAGCGATAAAGGTATTACTACAGGGTGATCTAGGAGGACGTGTCCAATTGAAGTATAATGGTTGGTAAGTGTACACATTTACACAAATAAAACAAAAGAAAAACAGGGAGAGGGAGGCACATGTGGACAGTTTGAATTTTCCCCTAGTAATGAGTATAGATAGCTTCTAACTTATTTCAATAGATATCTCCATCATGATACAAAGAAAAAAGAAGATATGACACCGCGAAGGAATGGGCGGGAACAATTGTTGAGTGTGACGTCATTTTGTGAGTAGAACGTGATTCATAACCTGCAAACGTCACAATATTTTTACCTATTATTCAAGACATTTTTTATTGAAAAACTTTAAAATATTGTATAAAATGAGGTGCGCTGTGTACGGTTGTGGTGCGAAAGTGCGAAAGTTTTTTCGCCCGATATTAAGTTCTTTAGCTTTCCAAAAGACGAGAAAATGCGGGGTATATGGAAAAACGTTTGTAAACGCGATGATGACTTTAATATTAAAAATTCTCAGATTTGTTCACAATATTTTAGTGAAAGTGATTATGAGCGAAACTTGAAACCTGAGTTACTTGGATACAAGCCAAAAAAATACCGACCCCTAAAAAAAGAAGCCATTCTAACAAGAAAGTTACCTAACAAACCCATCAAGGACTGCGAAAATGGTGATTCTTGCAGGGAAGAACGTCTTCAGAAAAGAAAAAGAAAGGAGATTGTAGAATCTTTGTTAAAGTTATAGATACATGCTCTTTAATAGTTATTACATGTACCTAAATAGTTTGCTAAAAGTCCATTATTCCATTATATTAAAGTGGAGTAATTGAATTATTTAGAAGATGGTTGGGAAGTTCTTACTCCCAACCCTGTGTCAATTATTATTATGCATATATTTTTAATATTCTATTATTTGGTAGTTTGTATCAGGGTGTGTCGTTTTATCGAGGGAAATTAGCTAGCTACTACGATAAATATATTTTAGATAAGTAGAATATTTTGTGTTTGCAGAGTCGATGTTTTTGGTGGTGGTGGTGGTGCTGATAATGATCCCTCGGAAGATGCTGCATGTGATGATAATTTTATCTGTGATGGGGCTTTAGTAGATGCATCTACCCGAGATATTGGGTATATTATATAATACATATTGTCATAGTAGTTGTAGTTAGAAGTATAATAATCTTATTAATTTTATATATTTTTTTATTTACTGTGGATATTCTTTAGAGTAAATACAGAGACAGTCACTGAAGTAAGTGATCGTGACAAGTTAATAGAGAGTCTTCAAGAAAAAATTAAATGTCTGGAACAGAGACTAGATATTATTGGGAAGCTTTTTAGCAGTGAACAGCTAAAAAAACTAGAAGGTTCAAAGGCTCGCCTAAAATGGTCTGTTGAGGATATTTCCAAAGCAATCGTTATTCATTATGCAGGTCCCAGAGCATACAGATTGCTTTTAAAAAAAGGCTACCCCTTCCCCGCAGTGTCCACTAAGATCCTGACTAAAAAAAAAATCAAGTTGCTCCTGGTATATTAAAAGGTGTTTTTAATATAATGAAGGTATCATATATGAGCTGTTTGGATAAAGTTTGTGTAATTTCGTTCGACGAGATAAAAATTAAGAAACGTTACTTATATGACAAGGTACACGATGAAACCTTAAAGCCATATAGTTATGCACAAGTAGTAATATTACGGGGGCTTTTTAAAAATTGGAAGCAGCCCATATTTTATGATTTGGATTTCAAGCCTACCAAGGAAAAGGTATTTGAGATAATCAACTTTGCTGAATCTTCAGGTATTCAAGATTAATTGCTATTAATGGTTTGTTTAAATTAAAATAATTTTTTGCAGAATTTCAAGTTCTCGCCATGGTAGGTGACTTGGGAGGTGTAGATCATAATAATACCTGCTTTACAAATCCGTTCAATGGTGAAGCAGTTCATGTGTTTGCCGATGTTTCTCATTTAATGAAGTTAATAAGAAATCACTTTGTTGACCATGGATTTATAGTAAAGGATAGAGAAATAAATAAAACCATAATTGAGGATCTTTTGGATTTAACAACCACATCTGAGTTAAGAACAACTCACAAAATATCTAAAGAGTCCCTTAATGTCCGAGGAACTGCCCGTCAGAAGGTAAAATTTTACTACGAAATTATTTTCGCATACTATGTCCATGGCCATTACTCGATGTGGAACAATGGGCACCTTAAAGCAATCAAACTGGGTAGAGTGTGCAGATTTCTTTAAGTTGGTACGGATATTTTAACTAACTTAAATATTTTAATCTTTGTTTATACAGTATAATCTTATTTTAGGTCAATGATTGGTTTGATGTATTGAATGTGAGAGTTCCTGCATGTGACAGTAGAGATCGAATCAAAGTTTATGGGCTAACATTAGAACTCCAAGATAGTATTCTCAATGCAATGAGCGATACCATGGAAAGCATGAGAGTAAAGGGCAAACGAAGTTTACTTCCATTTCAAAAAGGTAAACATTTATATGATTTTCCAATATTTTTAATAGGTATTTAATTTGTATCAATGGTTTTAGGTGTTATTATGACAAATACCTCATTAAGACTGTTATTTGAAGATCTCAAAAAAAGATTTTCCACAAAATACCTTCTGACATATAGATTAAATCAAGACGTCTTAGAAATTTTTTTGGAACCATACGCTCTGAGGGAGGACTTAATGACCACCCGGATGCTCTAGACTTTAAATACAGATTACGGTCTTACATTCTTGGTAGAAATGAGGGCTCTCTTTCAAATTTTGGCAATGTTGAAGAGAAAACTACTCCCGATTTACCAATTGAGGATATAAATTTATGTGGAAAATATTTTTCATCACTTGATAAAGAGATACCTGAGGAGACCCTGGACTCGAACTCGCTTAATTTAATTGATAGCGAACTAAGTGATATTGAATATGACGGATTGGAAAACTTGGCAGGGTATATTTGCCATAAGCTCAAACAACCCAAAGCTTCTACATCAAGCTATACATGGGTTTCACATGTGAGGGCTTATCAAAACCCTCTCTGTAACTTATGACCCACTTGGAAGAACTTGAAAAAATATTTAAATTTGTAAATAAAGATAGTTTATTTATTTGTAAAAATTATTTAAAGAAATTATTAGACATGGCCTCTTATGTTTTATGCCTAGAAAAACAGAAAACGTTGTTTTTTCGTTGTAGAATGTTTTTTAGAATAAGACAGTTAAATCGTGACATACATAACGCCATTATTTCTAGAAAAAGAAAAATGTCGAAAATAGTAAATCAAATAAAATTACTACATTCTAATTCTAACGTTTTTTTTTATATCTAAACATGTTCTGTTTTATACAGGGTGTTACTTAAAGTTATGTACTTATTTTAATGGGTGATTCCTGGGCCAATTTTAGTACAAAAAGTTCATATAAATATAGGTCGGCAACCGCTTTATTTTTGAGATACAGGGTATCACAATTTTCAAACAGAAAAAAAATATGTACCCCACTGGCTTTTCCCTTCTTGGTACCACAGTTATGTAGACAATTCAATATCAAACACCGACAAGCGCCTAGTAAAGTGGCCTGTAATTTTTTTTGTTAGAAATCGAGTTAAAACTATTAAAAACATGTTAGCGCGGTCGCCACTGGTAGACGTAGACCAATCTTTTTGTGAAAAACCCGTATTTTTATGCCTAGTTAGTACTTACTAAAATTCAAAATAATATGTAAAGCGATCTCGGACATATTAAGGAAAAACCGTCATTTTTTTTTTAATTTTGAACACCGTGTATCTCAAAAATAAAGCGGTTGACGACCTATATTTCTGTGAACTGTTTGCCTTAAAATTGGTCTAGGAATTACCCGTTAAAATAAGTACGTGACATTGAGCAACACCTTGTATAATTAAGTTCCAAATTATGTGATAATTAAGTGTAGGTTGGTTATATTTACATTGTTGGCTGTTGACTGTATCTGGTTCTTATTATTATTTTAATTGATTAAATATAAGGTAGGTGAATAAAATATGCACATGTTGGCAATACGCCCACGGCCCGTAGTTTGGTTATTTCACGAAAGATGGCAGCAAAATATCATACGCATAGTTTCTCCCGAGTTGACTATCCGATCTAGCCAGCAGTCTGTGCAAAGGAACGTGAGAAGCAGGTTGTGTCGCTAAATTTTCATTTTTTAAGACGCCGTTGTAAAATTTAAACGGTAAGTTTTTTATTATAAAGCTGTGAAAAAAAGTGTTATGAAATTGCAATATCTTGTGGTCTATATATGGGTATTAAAGCTTAGATTGTGGTGAAAAACAATTGGTTTAATGTTAAGGCTGTAAAAAAACATAACCTAATTTAATTTTACTTCATGTGTAGCAATATGCCCACCACGTGAGTTGGCAATTTGCGCATGGGCATATTGTCAGTTGGGTTACTTTTACACAATTAATTAGTGTAATTTATTACAGGTATGACTGGAAAAGCTAGAAACCGAGGCATTCGAAGTAGGTGGAAGAAAGAAGACTTAGAAAATGCAGTCAAAGCTGTGCAGGAAGGTCACATGTCTCGACAAGGTGCTTCAAAAGCATTTTCAATTCCGAGAAGGACTTTATCCAGATATGTTGATAGTAACAACACTAGTAAAGCACGGATGGGTCGAAAACCAGTTCTGACTGCTAATCAAGAAGAAGAACTCTCTGGAAGAATTATCCGATTGGCAGAGGTTGGATACCCTCTAACATCAAGAACACTTCGAAGGTGTGTTTTTAATTTCTGCACCGAAAATGGTATAGAAAATAAATTTTCTTCTATGTCCAAAATGGCTGGCCGGTATTGGCTTGATGGGTTTTTAAAACGTAATCCTGCAATAAGACAAAGGAAAGCACAGAGCATGAACCCGGCGCGTGCCCAAAAATTAAACAAGTTCATCGTAAATGACTATTTTTCAAAATTAAAAAATATCCTTTTGGAACTAAATCTTATGAATAGCCCAGAAAAAATTTTCAATGTCGACGAAAAGGGATGTAGACTAAGCTTGCACCATCAACAAAGTGTGTTAGCAAAAAAGGGCGCGAAACGTGTACACCTTGTAGCACCAGAGCACGGAGAAAACGTCACAATTGTTTCCTGTGGCAGTGCTCTTGGTAACTCCATTCCTCCAACAATTCTTTTTAAGGGTAAACGATTAAAGCCGGAATGGAAGGACGCATTACCAGCAGGATCACAGGCTCTTATGACTCCTAAAGGTAGCATGAACATTACCACATTTTGCACCTGGATTGAGCATTTGGCTAAATATAAACCGCCAGGAAAATGTCTTTTAATTTTTTATGGTGCTAAATGCCATTTAGACCATACAATTGTTGATGTAGCAGAAAGACATGATATTGTACTTTTTTGCCTACCGAGTAACACAACCCACGAATTGCAACCCCTGGACAAATCCGTATTTCGTGCTTTCGAATACCACTGGGATGATCAGGTACTACAATATTGGACAAGATACAAAGAGCGAAACATCACAAAGCAGCGATTTGGTGAAATTTTTAGTATTGTGTGGGACAAAAGCCTAACACCAACAAACATAAAAGCAGGCTTTGCTGCAACCGGTATTTTTCCGTTTAATCCCGAAGCAATACCGGAATTGGCCTTTGCTCCCAGTGAAGTTACCCAAATAAGGGAAGAACCAAAAGAACCCATCGTTGAACCCACCAAAGTAGCATCCCCTAGAGCAGGGCCATCGAATACCCGGAAAAGGCCAAGAACTCCAAGTAGCTCTTCTGATGATGACAGCTCAGAAAAAGAAAACACGCCTCATTTTCTGGATACATCTGATTCAGGCGATGATTTAAGCACATCAAAAGATATTTTTAACAAGTCAATTACAGAAATGTTAGAGACCCCGGAAAAAGTTACCACATCTGTAAAAAATGTTAGGCAGAAGGCCATAAACAGTCGAGCTCTTGTAGTAAAAAAGTCAGTTTTTGCTAAAGATGAGATAGCTACAACATCCAAAGATACGTCACCCAAAGCTACATTAAAATCTAAAGCTTCATTAAAACCCAAAGCTTGTTCAACACCTAAACCTACTTCCAAAGTTATGTCAACACCTAAAGATACGCCAGCATCTAACGCTACAACATCTAAAGCTACGAAGAAAAATACCAAAGAAAAGGCAGCTAAACAAGATTGGTATTGTGCTGTGTGTGGAAAGAATGAAATTTTAGATATGCGCCTATGCATTATCTGCCAAAAATATGTCCATGAAGATTGCGTGGGTTTAACCAAGGAAATGAAAGAACGTTTCATTTGCCCATCATGTAACTAATACTAAGATAATACTTTTTTGCCTATGTTTTGTACTTACTAAGAATAAAATAAATATTTAACTTGATGTAGGTATTTTTTTTTTAAATAGTTTTGGACTTTTTATACACGGCCATATTACTAACACCCTGTTGGCAATATGCCCATTTACACATTTTTTAAAAAATTATGTAAAAAATATTTTAAATCAATTTTCCACAGTAAATATTTTTTGGTGGGTTCTAAACAAATTAAAGTTCATCATGTAGTTATTGTCATTGATAAATATTTAACAGTTTTTCGTAAAAAAAAAAAATCCCTTAGAGTGCGCATATTGTATCACTTACCTTACTTATTAAGTTTGATAACCATATTCTTCAATAATGCAGCAATAAATGCTTGTACAATATTGTATTAAAATTGATATATTCCTACATGGTTATGCTAAAACTTCTTACCAGCTCACAAAGTGACGTCATGCGCAGACTGAACGCATTTTGGACTGCTAGGTATCATATCTTGAACTTCTTTGTATCATGTATCTCCATGGCACTCCATTTCGTAGCAATAAACCCGCCGCGCGGGCTGACAAAGTTCCTTCTTCAACAAACATTCCTTATTTCTTATGACTAAAAGTATTTTTTTGTGTTTTAACAAGTTTCTTCGAAATATCCAAGTATTAGATAAAAATTTTAATAACATAGTGATTTTAAACTGGTTAAAGTATTTGCAAATGGTAAGTGATAATTTTGTTTATTAAAATCTAACCTCAAATATTGCACGTTACATTTTCAAATCGAAATACGTTTGGGGCAGATGTGGACGATCAATGTGGGGCGCATGTCCCACATAATGTCCACATCTGCCCCAAATGTATTGCGATTTAAACGAAATAAAGTGGTATCTAATAAGTATATTTTTTTTGGGCGTCAGCGTAACATTCTTTTGTTAATATGGTTCGAACATACGTCAAAAAAACAGGTTAAGCAGAAATAGATGAGGAAACTGTTCTTCAGGCTCTGCAAGATGACAAAAATGGAAACGGTTCAATAAGAGCGGTAGCCAGTAGATATGGCTTAAAAAAATATATGCTTCACAAGCGGTTGAAGAAACTTAATGAAAGAAATGAAATAGATATTAATATTCCTGTGAGAGACTTCAACTCTAAATATGCGTCCCAGCAAGTATTTGTAAAAGATGAAGAAGATAACTGGGCAAATTATCTTATTCGGTCTTCGAAGTTGCAGTATGGATTGACATATTATCAGGTTCGTCAGTTTGCATATGAATATGCTGTAAGGCTTGAAAAGCGGATACCAAAATTTTGGCAAGAAAACAAAATAGCTGGAACTGAGTGGCTGAAAGGATTCATGAAAAGGCATGTACATTTATCCTTACGAAAACCAGAATCAACAAGTTTGGCCCGAAACATCAGTTTTAATCAGACGAACGTAGATATGTTTTTTGACAACTTGGAGAAAATGTATGAAAAATACAGTTTCTCCAGTGATCGGATAGTTAACGTTGACGAGAGTCGTTTCAACAGAGTTCTGCAAATGCCGAAAATTGTAGCCAGTAAAGGCTGTAAACAGGTGGGCCACGCTGTTGGCGCAGAAAAAGGTGAACAAGTGACTTTTTGCGGGATCGTAATTGCAATTGGTAACTCTGTCCCCCCAGTTTATATATTTCCACGTGTTAGATACAAGGAAGCGTTTTTAACAGGAGCACCAGAGGGCAGTATTGGCATTGCTACTAAGAGTGGTTGGATGACCAACGACGGCTTTGTGGAGGTAATAAAGCATATTAAAAAATATATCCACGCATCCAAAGAAAACCCTGTCTTGGTTTTATTAGATAATCACAACACTCATGCTACATTGGATCTTATTTTAAATTGCAGAGAAAACGGATTGGTATTATTCCTTAACCATACAACACACCGACTCCAACCGCTTGATGTGTGTGTTTTTGGCACCTTTAGGGCCCGTTGCAGAACATCCTTTAATTTATGGATGTCGAGACATCCAGGAAAAGCAATTTCCATTTATGACATTGCACATTTAACTGCCGCGCCGTATAATGAAGCATTTAGCCGTTAAAATATTTTGTCTGGGTTCAAGAAAACTGGTTTCAATCCATTTAATAGAAATGTGTTTACTCCGGATGATTTCATTGGATCTGAGGTTACCAGGTCTGATAATGCTATTACCGTTTCTGATGAACTTTCCAATGTCTTACCTGCTTCCAATAACAAATTCATAGATCAACAATCAGTTCGTATGAGCTCTTCCAAAGATGCTACTGTCACAGCAATCATTGAAAGAGATCAACCATCAACTTCAAATATTGAAAGGAAGGAACCTTCATCCTCATGTTCAAAGATAAATATTATATCGTCCATAACAGTACCTGCACCTTCAACCACAAACGATCAATCCATGATGACAAAACTTGCCCCAGAAGATATTCGACCTTACCTTAAAGTTGTTATAGAAAATAAGACAAAAAAAGCAAGAAAGAAAAGATATTCTGCTGTGTTGACAGACACGCGAAAGATAAAATTAAAAGCGAACGAAACGAATGGGAAAGTAAAAAACGACATATCGTCGGTACAACGCCAAAACCACGAATGTGCAAATTTGGCCTAAGTGCTTTAGCAGACGTGTTAACCTTGAAAGCTTCCAATGCCCAAGTCACAAATGTGTATCGCGAGTCTAACCTACCTCTATGCGCGATGTCTAATTTACGAAAGTGGGAATTTAGCAGTTGTTTCAATACCAAAGGCACGAATGTACCACAGCTGTGTTTTTGGCATTGCAGGTTGAGTGAGTTTGTGAAATCCAAAATAGTGAATGTGCCACATTCGTGTTTTCGGCATTTAAAATTTATAAGATTGGTGAAATTGTTTATGAATTTTATGAGTATAAGATGAGTTCTCTTACGCAAAAAATATTGGAGCTGAGTAGGGAATTGGATTCAAAAGGTAAGTGAAATTAAACATATTAACAAGGTATACTAATAATAGTAATAATAATAATAATGGGTTTGTGTGCGAGCATGTGTGGGTCTTGTAAAATTGCTTACAGGTATTACTACATTTTGTTGTTCTTTGCCAGATAAAACTAGCATGCTATACTAAGCTTTGTTTTTCCAAAACCGATGGAATTAGACACTTAAATCTGTGCAATTAGAAAGCTGTTTTTTTATAGGTTATAGTTTAATACTTTATTGTCCAGTTTAAAGCGGGGTTGCCAAACTGCCTTGAAAGAATTTTTATTGTCAATGGCAAAGAGTTACCCCGCAATTTATTTTCTATTCTAAGGGATTTACTCTTACGTAAAATTTCCTTTCTAGTAAGAAAATACCTAGGAATTATAAGCGTGTGCGTTTGATTATTTTGAGGATTTTCAAAAAGTGTTGTATTTTTTTTATTTATTACACGATTTCGACAAATTTTGGATGAATTTCGAAGGAAATTTTCAGCAGAATTCAAAAATGTCATTTTCATGGGTCATTCTGTCTGTCTGTCTGTCTGTAAAAAAATAACTAATCTAATCCGTGTATTGGTTTTAAGAATTTCACAGTTTCTCATCAAAAATTTTTTTTTTGCAGATGACACAAGTAATGGGCATTCTACTATTACAGAGTTGCAACCAAAATTTGTAGAGAACCAACCACAGCCATCTACCTCTTCTATGCGCCCTAAAACTTTTCCGGCGATATCCAGAGAAGAAATTTTAGGTGATTTAGAACTTTCCGATTCCTCCTCGGATAATTATGAACCATCAACAAGTGGATCAGACAGCAACTCATCTAATTCTTCTGATCATAGTCTTAATCAAGGACCCCAGAGTATCCAAGGGACAGAAAAACCGAAAGAGAAGCCTGGAAAGAAAAGGAAAATCAACAAGAAGTCGTGGAAAAAAAATATAAGGAAGATGAAAAGAGTGAAGGGTGAATCCTACACTGGACATAGAGGAGTTAAGAAGCCTGCTCGCCCTCTTTTACCAACTCCGTACCTTGGCAAACCAAAACACAAATGTATTCAACTTGTTAATGAAGAGAATCGCCTGAAAATTTATATGGATTTTCGTAGTTTAGAATGCATTGATGACCAGCGAGTATTCGTAAGAAGCCACATAGAACAAAATTTTAAAAAGCGCACAACACGAAATATTAAAAATTCGCGAAAAACTTTCACGTCCAAATATTTTTTTACCGTTGATGGTACAAAACACAATGTATGCAGAGAGTTTTATATGGCTACATTGAATATAACGGATGCCTTAGTCCGTAGCTCTTTAAAGAAGTGTTCTTCTAGTGGTTTTGTGGATAAAGATAGGTGCGGAAAACACACTCCATCTAATAAGCTATCCGATGATGCTGAAGCGTTTATACGAGAACACATTATTTCTTTTCCATCAGTAGAGTCGCATTATTGCCGGGCTTCTAGTACCTAAAAGTATCTAGACCCTTCTCTAAATTTATCAATAATGCACAGAATGTATAAGGAAATTTGCATTACAAAGAATTTTAAACCGGTTACTTTTGAAAAATACCGGCAAATATTTAAAGAATACAATTTGGGTTTTTTCAAAACAAAAAAGACCAATGCAAAAGATGCTTGGCGCAAAACTCTTTAACCGAAGAAGAAAAAAGTCTAAAGGAAGATGAGTTTAAAAAACATCTAGATAGAAAAACCGCCGCAAGAGAAGCCCGTGATGAAGACAAAATCATTTCGAAAGAAGATCCTCGAGTTTTAGCTTTTAATTTTGATCTGCAAGCTGTCCTTAGCACTCCGAAAGGACCCGCAGGTCAAATTTTCTATTTGCGAAAGCTAGCAGTCTACAATCTGACAATGTACAATTTGGGTAATCAACAAGTTGAATGCTATCTCTGGGATGAAACGCAGGGTAAACGAGGGACAAATGACATAGCCTCTTGTGTGTATGATTTTATCATGTCGCACTCTGAAATCGAATCCGTCTGTATGATGTCAGATGGATGTGGCGGACAGCAAAATAATTCTATATTTGCTTCTATGTGTATGGAACTCCTTAGCAATCATCAGTCCTTAAAGGTTATTGATCACCGTTTTTTTGAAACTGGTCACAGTGAAATGGAGTGTGACTCCATTCACTCCAAAGTTGAACGGAAGGCAAAGTATGTACCAGTGTATACACCTGATGGCTGGGCACAATTAATAAGAGATGCTCGTGTATCACCGGAGCCTTTTAATGTAAAAAACATGTTGTTTGATGAATTTTTTGACTTCAAAGCTTTTTCCAGCATTTCTCTTAGTTTTAACATTCCCTGGAGAAGAATTTGCTGGCTTCGCTATTTAAAAGAGCAGCCATCAAAACTCTATTACAAAACTGATTTTTCTGGAGATTTTGCTGAGATAGACTGCCGCAAAACGAAAAGCCGTGGTCGTCCCATAACAGCTTTAATAATAAACAATGCATCTGAACTACCTATTAGTGAAGCAAAGAAAAAAGATTTACAAAAAATGTGTGAAGACCTACCGATTCCTAGGGCTTATCATAATTTTTATAAATCTTTAAAAACAAGCCGTGACATCAGGGATAACCTACCTGAGCCGGATATAGATGAAACTCAGAGACTGGCAGCGACCAAGATTAATAAACCTTTTCCTTTTTAAAAGAAGTTTTTTGCTGTTCTATTTAGTTTTAAGTTACCATTATTCCAAAGATTTTTGTTTTTTATAATAACGTTTAAATTTTATTTTCTATTTTTCTAAGTTTTTTTCTTTGTCTTATTATATTTTTAAGTTACCAATTCATTCCAAAGAATTTTGTTTGTTAGAATGATGTTTTATTTTTTGTATTTTGATAATTTTCAGGGTATTAAAAAATGCATTAAACATTTTCCCTTCAAAATGTGTACTTTTTTATTTGCACGATTAAATTTTTTTTACTTATTTTACAAAACCAAAAACACGAATGTGCATTTTTTTGGAAAATATTACAAAAATTTAAACTTTTTAACCGACATATTATTTAAAGTTTTACAAAAATAAAACTTTCTAGTTGTTAAGTACCACAAAATGAAATCTCTATTTTTAGCAATGTCTTCAATGTTTAAAACGCGTTTTTCTCAAAACATCAAATTTGCACATTCGTGGTTTTGGCATTTGACCGACGATATTGAGGTAAAGAGAGCTGCAAAAGAGAAACGTAAGTAAGACTAAAAGAGATACTGAATAATATAACCAGAGCGGCACAAAATCTAGAAAGAAATTTCGAATATAATACAAAGAAAGAAATAAGAGATATGGCAGCGAAAATTAGGAGAAATATTGAAGCTGCAAATAACACCAAAATCTCGACATGGCTTGACAACCACAGATACGAGGGTTCAGAAACTATAGGAGAAGAAAAAATTACACAAGAACAAAGAAAATCTAAAACCTCTCAAATAAATACAAACACCCAGACAGAAGAGAGCACAAATACAAGTGGAGAAGAAAGGCTAACAAAGAAAAAAGTAAAACCAACAGAAGAACTAGTAAAAACGATAGAGGGAAAAGGACACTTGAAGAATATAAAATTCGGCAAACCAAACTTGGGCTGAAGAAGTCTACAAAAAAACCGAAATTAAAATAGGAAATCCCCTTAATACAAACTCAGATGTGGTGAAAGTAGTGCTGGTAGAGCCGTTTGATAGAAACATGGAAGAAAGCATTCAGGGGCTATACAAAAGAAGATTCCCGGAGATTGCAGAAATCGCCGAAGAATATGGTGTAATGAAGCAGACCACGAAAATCAGAGGTAATAATGCAAAAGGACAAAAGATCATCAAGATATGCCTAGACGCAAGTGATGAAACATTATGGGAACACCTCCAGAAACTAAAACAGGAAACTAGAGAAGATGAGTGGGTGGCGCTACATCATTTCAAGAGATTAGAAATAGAAAAGTTCCGGAAAATGGTAGAGATGATTTTCCAGGACACAGAGACAAAGGCGCTTATATTCACTACAAGAACAAATGCGGAAAAAAAAGGGAAACAACAACAGTAAAACCTAAGACTCCAAGAAGCGAAACAAGAACGTACGCAGTTATTGTGGACCAAAAGGGAAAGGATTTCAAACAACTACTGAAAGATGTAAAAAACAAGGTAATGGGCACGGAGGATAGGCAAATAATAAAGGGCATAAGAGAATCCAGAGACGGGAGATTAATTATTACAACAGATAAAGACGAAGAAGCTTTAAAAAGACTCGGACAGAAGATCAAGGAAAGTTGTCAGGAGGCTGAAGTAAAAATAAAGGGAAATGCAGAGAGCTCGCCAAGAGAGGCAATCTTTATAAGCGACCTAGATGCAATTACTACTAAGGAGGAAATAGCAGAGGCTATAAGAGGTCAAATAGGCGAAGAAGGAGACGATGACATCCGACTGAGCGAAACAAGACCTAGTATAAATAATACTCAGAAAATTACAGTATGGATCCCGAGTGAGAGGGCTGATAAGCTAATGAAAACAAACACAGAGTTAAGAATAGGACTAGTAAGATGTAAACTAGAGAGAAAAGTTAAAATGGAAAGATGTTTCAAATGCTGGGCTTACGACCACCAAGCAAGTAACTGCACAGGAGCGACCTTTGCTTCAACTGTGGCAAACAGGGACACAAAAGCAAGGAATGTAAGGAAGAAAAAGCATGCCCGATCTGTAATAAGGCCGGACATAAGGCTGGAACCGGCAAATGTAAATACCACTTACTTGCACTGACAAAAGCCAAAACTTATAGAAGTAAGGAAGAAGGGAGGGGGGATCCCTCAAAAATAAACTAAAATAAAAGTTCTCCAACTAAACCTTAACAGGTGTTGGGCAGCGCACGACCTGTTAAGTAAAACGATAGAGGAGGAAAATATAGACATAATTATAGGACAAGAAGCAAATAGAAACGCTAAAAATGTAGATTTCTGTGACTTGGAAAAAGACAGCTTTATAAATATAAACAAAAATATACCCGTAGTTCGTAGCAATAAAGGCAAAGGATACGTGTGGGTAGAGTTAGAAAAGTACCTGATAATATCGTGCTATTTTTCACCAAATGGGCAAGATGAAGACTTTGAAATACTATTAAATTGTCTAAAGACGGTACTGAAAAGAAGTAAAAAGATAAATAAAATACTTGGCGGGGACTTAAATGCAAAAACTCCAATTTTTGGATCAGCAGTTAGTAACAACAGAGGGATAATGTTAGAAGACTGGATAGCGGAAACAGGAATGGTGATAATAAACGAAGAAAATATACCCACATACGCAGGGCCACGAGGAAACTCCATAATAGACATCACCGTGGCAAGCGCGGGAGCCAGTAAAAACATACAAAACTGGAGAGTGGAGGATGAGAAAGAAAATTATAGTGATCACCAATCAATAATGTTCGAAATTATAAATATTAAAATACCGGATAAAATAGAAGAAAATATAAATAAAAGATGGAAAATGAGCAGCACGACACAAAAAAACTTCGCAAAAGAGTCTCACAAAGTATTTAGTAAAGAAAATATCTTAAACCCACAAGAATTCATACAAGAGATCATAAACGCATGCGACAAACATTTTAAAAAAGCAAACCCCAAGCACAGTAAGCCTCCAGTATACTGGTGGAACGACAAAATTGCATAAAAAACAAAAATATGCAGCAAACTAAGAAGGAAAAGGACACGAGCAAGAGGAAATAGAACGGAGGCGGGTGATATGCACATCATAAACGAAAGTTATAAGGCGGCGAAGCAGGACCTGAATAAAGAAATTAGAGCTAGCAAAAAAAAACAAATGGATACAATTATGCGGAGAACTGGAGGACAACATATGGGGAAAGGCGTACCAAATAGTTATGAAGACTTTTAATATGCTTAAAAAAAGAAAAATAGACCCGGACACCCTAAGGGAGCAAATAGTCAAATTATTCCCGAGTAACCCAATAAATACATGGCCTGTATTGAGAATTGAGAGAAACGAAATACCTACATTTAATGAAGAAGAACTAAAAACGGCCGTAGGAAATATGAAGATGAAAAAAGCTGCTGGCCCGGATGGTATTCCACCAGAAGTAATAGCAGAATGTGCTAAAGGAAATACCATGGCCTTTCTAGAGATATACAACCAATGCTTAACAAAGAGCAGCTTTCCGACAATATGGAAAAAATCTAGAGTGGTACTACTGGAAAAACCAAAAAAAAGGCAGGACGATCAAACGACATATAAACCAATATGCATAATAGATACAGCGGGAAAGCTGTTCGAAATTTTAATAAAAAACAGACTTCAAAAAGAAGCTACAGAAAAAAACATGATAAGCCCAAATCAGTTTGGATTTAAGAAAGGTAAATCGACGATCGACGCACTAAATATGGTAAAAACGATACATGAAGAAATAAATAGAAAAACATTGAAAAATAGGGAATTCTGCGTAATGGTTCTTATAGATATACAAAACGCTTTTAACTCAGCGCCGTGGAAAGGTATAATGGAGACCCTAAAGAAAAGGGGAACCAGTAAATACTTACGTGCAATCATAGGGTCCTACTTAGAGAATAGAAGTATAATCACCCCAAACAACGAAATACGAAAAGTAAGTTGCGGAGTACCACAAGGCTCGATCCTGGGACCGCTACTGTGGAATATTTTTTACGATGAGATTCTACGCACGGACGTCGAAAGAGGAATAGACCTAGTAGCGTATGCCGATGACCTGGCAGTTATAGTTAGAGCTAGGACAAGAGAAGAACTGGAAGAGAAGACCAAATTTACAACAAGAAATATAATAGAGAAATTAGAGAACATGAATTTATCAGTTGCACATAGTAAAACGGAGATGGTAATACTGGCAGGACGTAGAACTATAAGAAATTCAGAAGTAAGACTGACACACGCAGTAATACAAAGTCAATCAGCAGTTAAATATCTGGGGGTATATATAGACAGAGATATGGAGATGAAAGAACATATTAAGAAAATGGAAGAGAAAGCAAACAACACGATAAACTCACTCATGAGGATAATGCCCAAAATAGGAGGCCCAAAAAGCCACAAGAGAAAAATATTGACAAGTGCTGTGACGTCAGCAATTTTATACGCAGCCCCAATCTGGAGTAAAGGTATTAAATATAAAAAATATGTAAACATGCTTCATAGAGTAAATAGACGACTGGCGATAGGTATAATATCGGCATACCGAACCATATCACTAGAAGCGGTACAGGTACTGGCAGGAACGCTGGCCCTAGATCTGGCAGTGAAAGAGCGGTCAATGATTTACAAGGAAAGGAAAGACTTTAAAAAGCAAGCTAGAGAACAGATGCTGAACGAATGGCAAGCAAGATGGAATACATACGAAGGCTGGACAAAAAACTTCATCACAGATATACGAACTTGGATCAAGAGAAAAGGCGGAGATTTGGACTACTATACAACACAAGCGATGTCAGGACATGGGATTTTTGGAACGTACCTAAAAAGAATAAACAAACAAGAGGACGAAGACTGCTGGTTTTGTGGAGAGAGGGATACCCCAGAACATACCATATTCAAATGTAATAGACATATAGAGGGTAGAAGAAAAGCAAACATAATATGCCAAAGAGAGATTACAAAGGAAAATGTGGAGGAGATAATCACAACATCAGAAAAAGGATGGAATGCAGTTATGAATATGTTTAGAGAAATCATGAGAGAAAAAGAAAAGGAAGAAAGGAGACGATAGAAAAGAAGAAATATTATAGGAAAAAAGAGTAAAGAAACCCCGAAGTAATGCCGAGAGGCGGTTCCGGGAAGAGTGAGGACAGGGTTTTAGTGGGTCAGTCATGCGCTGTAGTCCCACACGCCTGTAGCAAAACGACAACATTGCTACAGAGTGCATAGAAAAGCATTTCCTAAACGTCACTGAAAAAAAAAAAAAGGTGATAGTTAGATGGAAGACAAATATGAAGAAGAAAACGTTAAATGGGATACTTCCAATCTTGTTGAAGAAGACTTTGTCCGTGTGAAATTTGCCTCTAAGAAAACCTTGAAGCACTTTGTCGGTCAAATTTCTTCTAAAATATCAGATTCGTAATATGTTGTGAATTTTTTGAAAATAGCTGCAGGTCAAAGGTTTATGTTTCCTGACAATAGAGATATATCACACGTTCTATTAAAAGATATTGTACAGGGTTATTGGTTATATTTTCACCGCCCATCTAGCTTTTTTATTTTAAACTTTAAGAAGAAAACATTAAATGCAAGTCTTGTAGCTAGTTATGTGTAGTTTATTTTAAAATTGACACTTTATATACCGGATTTCCTATAAATAAGTAATGAAGCAAACATACATTTTTTTATATGGAACACCCTATGTATTATACGAATTTTGAATTCCTCAACAAATTCTAGGCATGTTTCATATACCATATTTAATACCTAACTTCAACTGTTCTTAAATTATTTTGATTTGAACATAAAAAATATTTTTCTTAGCTTCATATATCCATACCCATAATTATCGATTATTTTTTGCTTAGTAAGCCATGAAAAACAATTGAAATAAATATTTGTTACCTTGACATTTATGAATTCTGTTTTCTTGTCAAAATAAAGTTTATTCAAAAATGGGCTTTACAGAACAAGAAAAAAAGCAAATATACGAAGTTTTCATAAAATGTGATTACAATAGAAGAAAATCAAAAAGAAAATATCTAAGACTATATCCTAATAGTCGCCTGCCAAATGAGCATTCATTCAAATATATATATATAATAGTGTCAATCGCAACATTCGTTTAGTCGGAAGAAACGAACATATGCGCTAAATGAAGACGATAATAGAGAACTTAATGTGTTATTATATTTTCAAGGTGAGATATTTAAATTGATAATAATATTAGTTATAATAATAAACTGGATTAATAATCATTTTTAGAACACCCCGAAAGTTCGATTCCTAAAGCCAGTGAACATTTAGAATTGTCATATTGGAAAGTTCAATCGACTTTGACAAAGTATAAACTTCATCCATATAAGTTTACTAAAGTGCAATTTTTATCTGAAAATAACAAGCAAGTTAGAGCAGATTTTTCCCAAGAAATTCTTCAAAGGCTTAGGTAATGAAAATCCGCGTTTATTTCAAAACATTTTATGGTCCGATGAGTGTTCTTTTTCTACAGCTGGTATTTTTAACAGAAAAAATACACATTTCTGGTCTAACATGAATCCACACTTAACAAAACCAATCCAATTTTCTGGGCGTCGTTCTGTTAACGTTTGGTGCGGCATACTGTGGGAAAAAATAATTAGCCCATTTTTTATACGAAATTCTTTACTGGTCGTAGCTATCAAGAATTATTAGAAAATATAATAGGACAACTTCCACAAATATTTCCAAACGAAAATTTGAATGGAATCATATTCCAGCAAGATGGAGCACCCCCACACAATGTTGCTGCTGTTCAAAATTTATTAAATACCCAATTTCCAGAGTGAATCGGACGGTTTGGAACTATCAGATGGCCACCCTATAGTCCTGACCTAACACCCTTAGATACCTTTCTGTGGGGTGCTCTAAAAGAAAAAATAAATTCGTCCGATAATTTAAACATTAATAATATAGAAAACGTTATTAGGCAAGAAATAATTAATATTAACAATTACGGTCAAGCCTCGATTCATGGTGCTTTGGAAAAATTGAAGTGGGGCTACAGACGCTGTCTTGAAGAAAATGGAGGCCATTATGAATATTTACATCGTTAATATTCCAATTTATTTTAAATGTGGGCATAGTTTTAAGGTGGAGCAAATATTACCAAAGTCAACCTTAAAATGAAGAGAATAAAGTTAGCATTTCTTTTGTATTTGTATGTTTAATAATTTTTTATAATAAATAAACATTTTTTTCGGTTAGATTGCGAGCGAACGAGTGTGTAAACAGCGCAAGCTAAATTAAGTTTTAAGATGTGTAAAACCGAGATTTAAAAAACAAACTCTTGCCCTAGCAAGTTGAAAATAGTGAAATTGATCGTGTGATGATTAAAAAATGTGCCAAATTAATAAAGGTAATTAATACTAAGTACTATAATACCCAAAAATCTACAAGACTGCTAAAAATAAACATATATATTCAGCATTCATTGAACTGATAAGACGAAACCTCGATCTCCCACCTAAAATTTGCCAGCCCGAGACCCGGCGATTTTTAAAAATTGGTAGTACCTATCGAAATAGCAGATGTGGTGTATATAGACACTATTAAACTCGCTGTAAATTTATCGATGGAACCTAAAAATATATCGGAGCTGTACAAATGCATGTTAGAATTAAATAAGGCCCAAACTGAAAAACTTAGCGAATTACAAAATGACTCTAAGAAGGAAATAAAGAATGAAATTCAAGCACTTTTTGATGCAGCCTTAGAAAAAATACATAAATCGGAAGATAAAGTTGAAATACTCGAAAAGCTTGAGAGGCGAATAAGAAAAAACAATATTGTTATTTTTGGTTTGGAAGGCAAAACAGAACAACTGCTGGAGTACACTCTACAGAAACTAAATAGTCTTCTGGGGTTAAATATCTTAGGTACTGATATAAACAACATTTATGCTATTGGAAAAGGCGAAAACTCACCAGTTCTTGTTGAATTTATCTCATATATGAAGAAAAAAGAGATCTTTTCTCAAGTTACGAAGCTAAGGGGATCCAACATCGGAATATCAGATGATCAATGTCCAGAAGATCGAGAAACACAGAGGAAGCTTAGACATCATCTGAGAGAAGCAAGAATCAAGGGCAGAATGCAAAAATTAAGGGAAGCAATCTGATAATCGAGAATAAAACGTATAGTTTAGAAGAACTTGAAAGGCAAGTTGGCAGTTCAAGTGAGGAGACACCAACTGAAAGCGAGACAAGTGAAGAGGAAGGAGAAGAGGGTAAGGAGGAGAATAAAGGCAAGGAGCAAAGAACAAGCAAGGTTTCAAAAACTAAATTGAAGAGAAAACGAAGGAATAAGACTCCTAGCCCAAAGACTCGCGGTCAAAAAAAGAAAAAATAGATAATATGTCATGTCTGTTATAATATTGTGTTCTTTGATATTTTAGTGTGCATTTAATAGGTTAAAAAAATAAACCACTAAATAGGTTATCTACTGTTGACGCTTATTACACCATTTATAGATTAGATTACTTTAGATTACTTTTTATTGACCACATTCTGTACAAAAAATACAATTGTAGCAAGTCACAAGTACACTATAAAATAATAAAATACAATAACTTTCCAATATATGGACATATACCACACAAAAAATATTTATATAATATAAATGTATATAAAAAAAAATATAAATGTATATAAAAAAACAATGCGACTACAATAAACCAACAAAACATACAATGGCGGGATCCTATTTAATATTAAATAAGGAGGAACACCTCTCCGGGTGGATAAGGGCGTCCGTGTACTCACGCACCGTGTAAAATGCATTGGATAAGAGAAATTTTTTTAAAACTGATTTGAAGGCAATAAAATTAAGATTTTTTACTGTTACGGGTAAGCCGTTATAGAAATCAATATTCAAAAAATTTTTTAAAGTTTTACTAAGCCGATATTTAGGGGCTCTAATTAAATTTGCTGATCGAGTATTATAGTCATGATAAAAAGAATTAAGTTTAAATTTGGACGTGCTTTCATGAATCTCTAAAAGTTGATAATATATATACAATGATGGTAGTGTCATTATTTTTAAATCAACAAAATAAGGCCTGCAATGATCACGAAATCCCGCACCAGCAATTATCCGAATCACCCTCTTTTGAAGTCTAAATATAGATAGAGCATTTGAAGAATTACCCCACAAATAAACTCCGTAAGAAATGTGACAATGGAACATAGAAAAATAAACAGTCAACATTGAGGAAGCACTAACCACGCTCTTTAGCCTTCTCACAACAAAAATTATTGATGATAGTCTACTCTTTAACACTGCTATGTGAGCATTCCAATTCAGTCTATTGTCTAGGGTAATACCCAGGACTTTTGCACTTTTTTCACAGGTATCACTGATTTTAGTAGAGAAAATTAGTTCCTGTGTTTTATCGATATTTAGTTTTAGATTATTCTGAGTGAACCAAGCCTCCACCCCGACCATAGCCTCACCCATCCTCACATCCAGCTCCTCGCGACATCCAGCAGCGGTTATCAAAGAAGTGTCATCCGCATAACAAACACTCTTATTTGGGAACAAGTACAAAAACAAATCATTCATGTATACAATGAAAAGTAAAGGCCCAAGGACAGAGCCCTGTGGCACCCCACTCCCCACCATACACACATCAGACACATCACCATTAACACACACATATTGCGTTCTAGATGTCAAATAAGAGCTTAACAACTTAAGAGGCAATCCTCTGACACCATATTTTAATAGCTTCAAGACCAAGAGGTCATGAGAAACACAGTCGAAGGCCTTGCTCAGATCACACAGGGCAAGGCCCACATGTTCTCCCCTCTCAAGGCCCTCGACTATGTCTCCAACCATCTTGGCTACTGCTTGCACGGTAGAATGTTTTTCACGAAATCCAAACTGTGATGAATGTAAGATATTATACTTTTCAAAGTACTGATTTAGACTATTCTTAATAATTATTTCAAAAACCTTTCCAAACAATGGTATAATAGAAATAGGGCGATAATTCTCTGGTAAGCAAGCATCGCCATTTTTAAATAAGGGGACCACTCGAGACTTTTTAAAAGAATCGGGAAAAATACCCTGATATATACACATATTATATAGGCGTGTCAATGGTTTCGCTAAAATCGTAATTATTTCCTTCAGAACACAACTATTGAGCTCATAAATATCAAAGCAATTTGACCTTTTTAGGCAGGCTACAGCACGTTGAACATCACTCTCCACAATGGGTAGAAGCGCAAAAGAATTTGACTCTTCTGGAATCTTAGATAACAAGGTATTCTGAAAGTCGTGGTTTATATCAAGAGTCTTGACAATCTCAGAAGCCACAGTTACAAAATAATCATTAAATTCGTTAGATCACAATTCATTACTGGAGTGTGAGCTTTTATGATGATTTCTCTCAAAGTTTATAATTTTCCAGACATATTTAGCCTTATTTTGAGAAATATGAATATATCTATCGTAAGCTTGCCTTTTTGCAAGGATTATAGAACTTTTATAGTCCTTTTTTAATACTTTAAATAAGTCTTTATATAAAGGGTTAGAAGAGCCATTACTTATAAACTTAACTGTCGACAGAGTCTCCCTTTTTTTTTTAGTTCATCATTAAACCATTTGACAGGTGTCTTATTGGTATTAATTTCCCGTAGAGGAAAATGTTCAAGTACTAAAGCCTGGCATCTGGCCAACAGAAATGTAGCCATATATTCCACACAATCCGACTGATAAAAATCCGTCCAATCAATATCACGCAAGTCATCCCCCATTCTACCAAGGCCAGCCGCAGTAATCTTTCTAAACTTACAATTTGTAGTCACGTGGTCAATGCTTAACCCAATATTAATATTAATATACTGACCATAATGGTCTGATAGGCAAGGATCAGTAACACCTGATATAAAATTGTCACGATCTATATTTGTTAAAATATTATCAATGCAACTCTCAGAGCCACCAAAAACCCTGGTAAATTCCTGTATTGTGGCAAATAGTCCATAACACTCAATAAGGCACGCAAATTCAGACAATAAAGAGGATGTACCCCTGAAATTTATATTAAAGTCTCCGAGAATAAAAATTTGCTTATATTTATGAGTTAAGTTGTCCAAGAGCTGGTCAAATAACTGTAAAAAGACCTCACCATTGCCAGTGCAAGACCTGTAAACTGTGATCACTACAGTGCTATATTGTCAGTATCTTTCGTTCCTCTTTTGTGTAGGTAGATAGTGGGTAGGAATAGAGAACATTTTTTATAATAGAGATGGAAGAATACCTTAATGATTTAAATACAGTAACAAAATCTATAAATTAGACGAGACTAAGTTCAAGGATTATTTTATTAATTTAGGGTGGGATGATTTTTTTACGAGCGAAGATATCAATCAAAGTACGGAGATTTTCATAAATAAAATTAAAAATGCCATTACATACGCCAATATCGAAATGAAATATAAAAATAGATACAAAAAAAGAAGTCCCTTGATTACTATAGGTCTGATGAAATCAGTCGAATCAAAACAAAAACTTTATAAGATATATATGAATGACCCTCAAAATATACAAAATGAGCAAAAATATAAAAATTACAAAAATAAATTGAATAAATTAATATACGAAACAAAAACACAATACTTTAAGACAGAGCTTAGAAAAACGACAGATAGCAAATCCCTATGGAAAACAATCAACAAATTTACAGGTAAGATAAAAGAAAATAATATTATCAATGAAATAACTGTTCAAGGTGACCGCATACATAAAAAAGATGAAATTGCAGATTCTTTTAATGAATATTTTTCGAGTTTAGGCAAAAAGTTAGCGACTGCAATAAATAGGCCTAAGGAAGTCCCCGCTTCAC
Organism: Polydrusus tereticollis; assembly: GCA_963920685.1. Lineage (NCBI taxonomy): Eukaryota > Metazoa > Arthropoda > Insecta > Coleoptera > Curculionidae > Polydrusus > Polydrusus tereticollis. Next base: position 87,157,045 of record OY987332.1, read on the forward strand.
ACAAGGTCACTGAACACACAATATTTTTTACACCCACAGACCCAAATGAAATAAAACAAACAATACACGAGTTGAAATTAAATAAAGCTCCTGGCATAGACGGGATAACAGCTAAACATCTTCATCTAGCATCAGAGTTTATAAAAAGCCCCTTAGCCCATTTAATTAATAACATCTTAATCGAGGGAACCTTTCCAACAATCCTCAAAATAGGGCTGGTAAAACCTCTTTTTAAAAAAGGAGACCCGACAGAAATGTCAAACTATCGACCAGTCTCGCTGATTTCTAATATAGGCAAAATAATTGAAAAAATTATGAAAGAGCGTATAGTAAAATTCTTAGAACGATTTAAATTACTCTCAAATAGACAATTTGGTTTTAGAAGAGGGATGTCTACCGAAGACGCATTGATATATTTAACTAATAATATATATCAGCATTTGGATGTAAATAGAGCGGTTTTGGGAATATTCCTAGATTTAGCCAAAGCATTTGACACAGTCGATCATACAATTTTAAGTCAAATGCTAGAGAATATGGGTTTTAGAGGTAAGCCCCTACAATTGTTAAATAGTTATTTAGCAAATAGAGTCCAATATGTTCAGATTGAAGACTGCTATAGTTCTTCAATGCTATTGAATATGGTGTACCGCAGGGCACAGTTTTAGGTCCAGTACTATTTTCAATATAATATATAAATGAATTAGTTAATTTAAGAAGTGCTGGTTCTATTTTTTCTTTTGCGGATGACACTGTAATATTATATTCAGGAGATACCTGGAAAGATGTTAAAGATCAGACAGAGAAAGACATGGTAAACATAAAAAATTGGTTTGATAGTATGTCGCTGACGATAAATTTTGAAAAAACAAGTTATATAGCCTTCAGCTGTAATAAAAGAAAAGTACCATACTACAAGGAAATAAATATACGCAATCGACAATCAATATGCATAAAAGAAACGGATCACACTAAGTATCTAAGTATCGAAATGGATAAACATTTGAAATGGGATTATCATATAAATAATTTAATTAAAAAACTACGCTCGATTTTGTGTAAGTTCAGAACCTTGAGAACAATCTTATCTCTAAAAGAATTAAAGACAGTTTATTATTCACTTATATACTCCATTTTGCAGTATGGTATTTGCGTTTGGGGAGCAGCTTATAAAACTCACTTAGAAAGGCTAATGGTTGTCCAAAAAATGTTTATTAAACATATGCTTGATAAAAAAAAACATACCCAAGTGATCAACTATATCAGGAAAGTCAATTGTTGGATGTCAATCAGATTTATTGCTTCAAAACTGTTACATTACAGCACAAAAATAGGGGTAATCTTGAAAAAATAACTCATAAACACTATACTAGATACAAAATTCATAAGCAAACAAAAACTCTTAAATCTAGGAAGAAAATAGGGCAAAGAGCATTTGCGTTTTTAGCCCCACATATGTATACACATGTTCCTGAAAACATAAGACATGAAATCACCAACAGATCATTTAGGGTTAAGTTAAAAGAATGGATTCTCTCTTTACCTAGAAAGAAAACACGAAAGTTTATTGATTTAATAATAAAAACAGCAAATAATTAACTTAAGTAATTTACAAAACTTCCGTCGTTTTGATTACAACAGATATATCAAATAAATAATTTACTAATAAATGGCAAATGCATTTAAACTTGTACCTTCCTCCCAAAAGACTTTTTATAGAATTTTTTGTTTTTTTTACTGGTATTGTAAACTATTTTAAAAGAATTTGTTTTTATACACATTTTATTTAAATTAAGCAGAATCAATCTAGGGAGAACATACATAATGTACTAATAAATTTTTATTTTTAATTTTCATTTTGTTGGTAATTTTTTAAGTCATACTTCTGTTTCCACCACATAATAAAATAAGAACTAGCAGAAAATACAAGTGTGGAATGGGATCCACGTACTAGCCTTAAGTGGCTTTAGTGGATTTATTTTCATATTTCCATTGTAGAAAGCGAAACATCATTTGTAAAACTTATTTTGTTATATTTGCTATATTTGGAAATATATTATTATTATTATTATTATTATTATAAACAAACTATTAGGAACATAAGTTTCAATTTTCTTTTAAATTTCATGGATTGCTAAGCAAAAAATAATAGATAAATATGGGTATGGATATATGAAGCTAAGAAAAATATGTTTTATGTTCAAATCAAAATAATTTAAGAACAGTTGAAGTTAGGTATTAAATATGGTATATGAAACATGCCTAGAATTTGTTGAGGAATTCAAAATTCGAATATTACATAGGGTGTTCCATTTAAAAAAATGTATGTTTGCTTCATTACTTATTTATGGGACATCCGGTATAAAAGTGTCAATTTTAAAATAAACTACACATAACTAGCTACAATACTTCCATTTAATGTTTTCTTCTAAAGTTTAAAATAAAAAAGCTAGATGGGCGGTGAAAATATAACCAATAACCCTGTACTGAAACTTCCAGCTCCAATTAAAACACAAGGAACAGCAAGATCCAACTAAATTTTCAAATTTTCCTTACATTTTGATAGTTGCAATATGGGTTAGATGCATAAAAATTGAAATAGTCTTGAAATTTTTCCTTTTATACCTGGTAGGTAATCTGGAATAAATATATTTTGTTTAAAACTTGATATTTTAATCATTTTCCTTTTAAACTTTGACACGTTAAAAAATTAAATCAATTTAATATATACTTCATAGTAATTTTGTACATGTCCACATGTGCGCCATACAAATTTCTTTACGTCTACATGTACCTCCTAATGAGGCAGATGTGGACAATATGCACACGTTTCTTATCTCTTCAGTTTAAGTAGAAATAGTAAAAATTACATTTTTAAAATGGTGAAAAACATTCGCCTATCTAACAATACGTCTGGCTGAACCATTGAAGTTTATTAATGTTTTACATTTTGGCGTTGGTCAGGAATAAAATCCTAAATGTCCACATCTGTCTCCCTCTCCCCTACTATACAGGGTGTGCCAAGAAAGTGGATAGGTGCACATTTACCAAGCATATTGTTTGAACTGTTTAAAACTTTTTAAACAATTTCCCAAAGTTTCAGCCAATGTTCATAAGGCTTTTATATGGGTCTTTTGCCGGCCAAAAGTTAAGAATCATGCGGACTGTATAATACTATTTATGTCAGACCTCACTTCTGAAACTTCTGTAGTTTTCAAGATATTCAAACTTTTCAAATGGACATTTTAGATAAGATATTTATAATAGTAACTGTTTTGTTGTGGGATATTTGTGGTTATTATCAACAAATGTAAGGATTCATGTTCAATGTAAAATTTTATTTTTATATAAATTATGAATGCGTAGCTTTGAGTTTTCTTTTTTGTTTGGTGTTTGTAAATTAGATATACAATTTTTAAATATAAAAAACTTTATATTAACATAAATAATAAATGTGTAAACTAACCCGAAAATGTCTATTTGCATATGATTTGAACACAAAGATGCACCGTACATGTATTTTAAAATAAGGAGTTTTTTACCTTCATTCTCATCTAATACCAATTTTATTTTGAGCTTATTTTAGGAGAAAATGTTATTAAAGTTCTTCAAACAAATTATGTAATCAGCAATAAATTTTGCGAGACTTTTAATAAAATAGCATTTTTCTCCTAACCTCAGCTGCAACTAACTACAAATTCTTATCTAATGTCTGGTATTTAATAGGGATTACAAAAGTAACTAACAAAATTAAAAACATGCCATTGCTGACAATAGGCACGCCCTTTGTGAAGCGATTCAATTCTTGTTTAACCCAAAACATTCTCTCTAATAAGCAGTGTAATCGTTGAAAGTTTGATGAAAAGAACACATTCTGTTTTTAAGATTTAAAAATTAAATATAAAAAAATTATAAATTTCATTCAAAAACTAGCCATTTATATGCCTAAATTAAAATTTATAATAAGATATAATAAGATGTGTATATGACATGCTAATAATTGCTTTTTGTGTTTGGGTTGGCATTTTTGTTACGTTTTTATTACATTTTATTATTGAATTTTATTATTGATATGTATTGAAAATGTCAGAGAATAAGCAAGAAGGATTCTTCCTATATTTTAAATTATGGCTTAAAATAGTTGATCGTTTAAATAAAAGAACGCAAAAAGACCAAACTCGTTCAAGTAAGACAGATGATGATATTTCCGATGTCGATGCTCCTTCTTCAAAAAATAATACTATCTGTAGGATCATTAAAAAGGGAAAAAATTGATTACCCGAAGATTTGGTTAATTATAGTTCTTATATTATTATATACAGCGTGTGTATCAATATTGGCAACATATGGAAAACTTATTATCTTAGATTTTAGGAGAAAAACTTATTCTTCATAAAAAGTTTTGCTTACCTTAAAAAGTAATATTACATTAAAAAATCGTAGATATAACGTACAGGGTGGTTAAAAATACAAAAATATATTAATATGCTAAGAGTAAAGTAACAGTAATCTACGTGCTGCAAATAAATTTATTGAAAATAAGTTATTGAGAGTTAAATGTTATGTCAGAATATAAAGTCACAGCCACCTACTAAGAATTTTTTTTTCACACTTTTTTGTCAAGATAACGGCAAATTTTATTGTTGCGAATTTTAGAAGAATAAAAAAACTGTTTATCTTATAAAGCTTCAGCTGAGCCACCATCATTTTCAATGCATTTCACTAGATTTTTTCTAAATCTACGAACTGCGTTTATAAGTTCAACTTCTTGTAAGTCATTGCACGCTTCTGTAATTCTATTTCTTAATTCATTGGCATTTGCAGGTCTGTCCTTATAAACGATTTCTTTTATTCTTCCCCATAGGTAGTAATCTAAAGGGGTGAGGTCAGGTGACCTTGCAGGCCAATTTGTGAATTGGTTGTCATTGTACGTAGCGCGCTCAATCCATCTATTTGTAAAGTTTACATTAAGCCATTCCCTAACTTGTGCGGAAAAATGGCAAGGTGCTCCATCAAGTTGGAATATTAATCAATGCCTTGTTGCTAATGGCAACTCTTTAATTAAGTCCATAAATTCTGTTTGTAAAAAATTTAGAAAAATGTTCCCATTTAAATTATTATCAAAAAATACCGGTCCCAAAATCATATTTCTGACAATACCACACCATACGTTTACTTTTTCTGAAGTTTGGCTTCTGCATTCAACCACCCAGTGAGGATTTTCTGTACTCCAATGGCGAGAGTTTTGTGACGAAAAAACTCCATTAGTAGTAAACATCGCCTCATCGGAAAACAATATTTTAGAAGCCAAATTTCTATCTTCCTCAAAATGTCCCATTATCCAAAAACAAAAATCTAGCCTTTTATCCATATCTCCTGGTAACAACGTATGTATAAATTTTGGTTTAAATGGTTTGTAGTGGTGCTTTTTTAAAACTTTTCTAATAAAATTAACATTTAACTCCAAGTCCCGATGTCGTTGATTTAAACTTAATTTAGGATGTTCCTGTACATGAAGCAGGACATCTAATTCATCTTCAGTTTCGCTATCATCTTCATTTCTTGCTACATCATTCAATTTAAAAAAATTTGGGAACAAGCTTTAGATTTGGTAATGATACGGGCTATTGTGGAATGAGTGATATTGTCTCGGTCGGGATGATTTGCATTAAATTCGTCTGCAGCATCTGTTAATGAACGGTAGTTATTACCCACAATAAGCACAATTCCTACTTTTTCCTGGTTACTAAGTCGCATTTTTAAGAAACGAATATAACTATTACATTGAACATCTATTTTGTCACTTGCTTGTTTCTAAGGCGACGTAGTGTAAAAAAAAATTCTTAGTAGGTGGCTGTGACTTTATATTCTGACATAACATTTAACTCTCAATAACTTATTTTCAATAAATTTATTTGTAGCACGTAGATTACTGTTACTTTACTCTTAGCATATTAACATATTTTTGTATTTTTAACCACCCTGTACGTTATATCTACGATTTTTTAACGTAATATTACTTTTTAAGGTAAGCAAAACTTTTTATGAAGAATAAGTTTTTCTCCTAAAATCTAAGATAAAAAAGTTTTCCATATGTTGCCAATATTCATACACACGCTGTATAGATAATATTTATTTAATCAATATATGTTAAATTTAATAATTATCTTCATGCGTTTTTGAATCAGATAAGTTCTTAGTTTTAATTGTTTTATATATAGAAATAATATTATATTATTTATTTATTTAGACTTTTATTAATTCTGCCTATTTTTCACGAAAAAAATGGTTATCTTTAAGGAAAATGTCATATATGTTACTAGTCACCACCGTGGTTGTGTAAATTGATAAACGCGGTTTAGTTTTAATATGCATATTGTTTGTTTTTTCTGACATCAAATAATTGTTTACGTACTGCTTTTTTATTAACAAGAAATAGTTTGTTAAAAATGTTGAAAAAAAATCTATAAATTTATAAATTATTACCGTAGCTGGAATCAACGTCAAATATGTTACCCAATAAATAAATAAAATTACGTGCAACGTGACAACATTGTTTTTTACCAGTCATCCGGTAGAAGTCAGTTTAGTGTTTTGGATTGATTTTGCTGTTAAATTTAATGTGTTTTGTGAATTAGAAAAAAAGTTTTTCGAGAAGATATTCCCCAAAGCGGGCGCGTATGTTAATTCTAAGTCAAACATGTTACTCCAATAACAAAAGATTTTTTTATAACAAATATTATACCAGTTATAGAAACATAACCCTAAATGTGCATGCTTCTTTTGTCTATCTAAACGCACCGATTAGATTGAATTTGGCGGCAATTTTTGAATTTTAGATGTGAAATGTCAATTATGTTACCGTCAAATATGTTAGTACCCCAAAGGTAACATATCTGACACAGCGTAACATATATGACAAAATTAGGAATTATAAACAATGAAACAAAACAATTGTTGCATGTTAAGCCATTCTCGGTATTTTTTATAGATTATGATTTTATCTGCAGCAAAAAAGCATAGGCGGTATAGAGAACGACTTAATGCCGACCCAGAGCGACGGAATGAATTTCTTAGAAAAATGAGGGAGCATGCAAGAAAGCGAAGAGATTTAAAACTGGACAAGCCAATAAAAGAGGTGTCTGAACGAGAACAAATGCGCAAGAGGAAGTAGTGGCGAGAGAAGCAAAGGAAATGTCGTTAAAGGAAACAAGACGAGCAGCGGCAATTTAATTATGTTGTGGCAAATACACCTCCCGATACTCCACCTCCCGGATTACCACCAGTTTTGCAGAACAATGCATCAATAAGGGAAAGAAAAAGGGTGAGAAAAGATCAAGCAGCAGCTTATAGACACATAAGGAAGTTGGAGAAAGAATTAAAAGAAGCAAAAAAGAAAATCAACAAATACAAGTCAAAAGTTCAACGTCTAAGGACAAAAATCTGTGACACTCCTAGTACATCTAAGTCTCCGTTATCTAAACTAAATCAAGAACTAGAAAACTTAGTAGTAGTACCGCAGGTAGTGAAAAAAAAAATATGATTCCAAGATGTTATTCTCAAATAATTAAAAAAACACTTTCCAGTCTACCCCTAATGAGAAAATGAAGCAAACACTTTCCCAAATTTGTAAAGGATCAGACTTCAAAAAATATGAATTCGTAGCTCAAGCTTGTAAAAAATTGGGATTTAGATCCGATAATAGAAAGAAAGACATTCAGAGAAACCGTCTCAGTAATTTACGCACAAAAGTAAGCGTTTTATTGCCGCGATGATAATAGCCCCAGCAAACTTCTGGAAAAAACAAACTATTACCCTTCGAGGCTTAAAGAAACAAAAACGATTTCTTTTGCAGTCAGTTAGCAATCTTCATTATAAATTCTGTGAAGAATTTGACCTCGCCTTAGGAAAAAGTAGCTTCTTCAAATGGCGTCTTTTTTGGGTAGTCCAAGCGAAGCTGTCAGAGAGAGATTCATGTTTATGCAAGAAACATGACAACTTACAAAAGAAACTGGAAACATTAAAAAGAGAAAATGTAGTTGATAAAGTAGATTTGGAAACGCTTTGTGAAACTGTCAATTGCGATACAAATTCTATATCGTGTATGCCGAATAAATGCCAAATTTCTAAGAATAAAAATGCAATAACTAAGGAAATTTATTCTAATGAAAAAGTTAAATCGTTCCTTTGGAAAACAGAAAAAAATATAATAGAAAAAGAAGGAAAAACAATAAATGTTACGAAAACAGTAAACAACCATCAGGATGAGGGATACTTACAAGATTTAATTACATTTTTAAACAAAGAATTTACAGAGCAATTTTGTCCGCATGCCTTCCGAATCCAACACCAATTTAAAGAAAGTCAAAGATGCAAATCAGAGTTATGCTATGAAGAAGCTGCTGTTCAGATCGACTTTTCAGAAAACTACATATGTAAATTAGGTTCAGAAATTTAAGCTATGCACTTTGGCGCTTCTCATAATCAAGCCACTTAACACACGGTAGTTGTTTATCTAGAAAATGGAGAATATCAGTCTTACTGCACAGTATCTGATTCGAGAAGAAATGATCCGGCAGCAGTGTGGGCCTATCTAACGCCTATTTTAGTACAACTTAAAATGAAAAACATTGATGTCATTCACTTTTTGAGCGACGGGCCAGCCGCACAATATGAAAATAAAGAGAATTTTTTTTACTTTAAAACTTTCTTTCATCAACTTGAATTTAAGTATGGTACATGGAACTTTTCAGAAGCTGCTCATGGAGAAGGAGCACCGGATGGTATTGGCGCTGCTGTAAACAGAACTGCCGACAATATTGTCGCTAGAGGATTCGATGTGAGAAATGCTAAGGCTTTATTTGATCAGATTCGGAAGGAAACAAAAGTAATAAAGATGTTTTTTGTTAACGAGTGTCATATCACATCCATAGATCATAAAAAAATTGGCGTTACAATAAGGAAAAATACCAGGAAAAATGAAAGTTCATCAAGCTCTGTCACTAGACCATGAAAGTAATCTGTATATTAGAGAATACTCCTGTTTTTGCAAGAAATTAGCAATTACCAAAAACATTGTGAAACCTCAGAATATTTGCTGCGTTTCACCAGATTCCAAAATAAAAAGAGGATGTTATGATTTTTGGAAGAGTATTCCTCAAGGAATAACATTATTTCAATTTATAATGTGAAAAATTAGGATTTAAGCGTAACAGTTCAAAAACTCGCATGAATCTTCTTAAACCAAATATAATTGATATGTAATGGGCTACATGCTTCGTGAAATGGATATTCCATAGTAGAGGAAATTAAAATTCTACATGTCATTAACATAAAAATTGACAGATGATGGGTTATTTCGATCCTTAATTTACGGGTATTGGCCAAAGGCACAACTAAATAACAGGTGTGATAATAGAGGTATTTACAGTTGCGTTTGTTTATTTTTTAAGTCTTGCTCGGTAGGAAGTTGAAAAAAAAACATTGTTATCATCACTGTCATTCTGCTTTTTTACTGGTTTGTAGGTGTATACATATTTTTTGGTCGACACCTTCATGGTTAGTGTACAGGGTGTCCATTTTTCGATGTAATTGCAGGGTATCTTCGTAACTAGTAAAGATAGAGACATGCGGTTTCTACATTACTGCGCTACTTTTGCGTGAAACAAAAGATGCGACAATCAAAATTGTAATAACTTTCTTAGTTTTAAAGCTTCTCGAAAATGTTTGCTTTTTGACCACCCGCTGTATATCAGTTATCATTTAACTTATTAAAAAGTTGGAAACTGTTTCTAAGAGAATTATTTAAGTAGAATTTAGTGGCGTGCTTACTTTTTTTTCTGGGAGTCTTACTTTTCGAGATTTAGAGCAAGCATATGATTTTTTAAATGGGGCACATTGTATATTTTCTCTTATTTGATTGGGCTATGTTTAAGCTTTTCAAAAATATATAATAGTTGATAGTTATTATTAACAATAAACGCACAAATCGAAAAATTTAGAAAATTAGGGTAGTATAGGCCTTGAAACCATTGCAGCAAACAAAAGAATATGTCATGACTGCTAGAATAATTATTATGTAGAAATAGACTAATATTACATTTACAACTGGAGACCCATATCTTGTATTATGGAATGGAATTTTGGCAAAAAATCCTATAGCCGAGAATCATGACCACTACACCAATACAGAGATAGATACACCAACATCGAGAAAGATGGAAGTGTTACCAAAGAAGATCTTAATAGAGGAGGATTTTTTTGAATCTAATTCGTGCGACCGTAGCCTTAAGCAAAGCAGCATAAATTTATTAAAACCCGGAAATAGACTATGCAATGTTACAATATTAGAGAAGCGATCCGACATTATTAAAAATATATAACAATCTAAGAATTATTCACATAAAATTACTCCCTTGGGCTAAGTCAATGATCTGCAAATGGTTAGATCTAGCATGAAAATAAATCATAACATATGTTCGCTCAAGGAAGGCACTTTCTATTTATCATTATTGCTGACACTAATAATCAACTTAGAAATTATTATTTAACGATAAAACGAAAATTTGAATCAGTAAACAATATATTATGTGATCAATTTTAAAAAAGTTTCAAATAAAGACTTTACACGGTACACAATAAACGCATATTATGCCCATAACAATTGTAAAAAAAATCAAATTATATTAGTGCGGAAACTTAACCAATTTGAGGGTATAATTTTCAGTTCATCCCTTAGTTACTTCCACCAACTTTTAGAAAACCGAACTACATACATAAGAAGAACTGAAAAACGGTTGCTGGGGGATGAATTAAAACCTTCCACTCATTTCATGGCTCGATTAAACAATATAATGGAAACACCTACGTTCCAAATTGAAAATGGGAATTTAGGGGACACAAAATCAATTAATGTACATAAAAAAATTAGATCGGAAAACAGTCGGAGTTCAATCGGCACAATGATAAAATAATTGACTTAATATTAATGTCTAAGGAAAATTCCTATATTTTTAGAGTATTTGAACCCCTGGCAGCGTACGTTTTCAGCGAAGAACAACCACCGCCTCATTATGCTAATCCCAAACGTATTTTTTATTATACAAGCGTAGTCTGGATTAAAGAAAAAGAATTTATTTGTCCAATCCTTGAACTTATTAATTCGAACCACGACGCATACTCGATCGGCGATTGGCTATATGCTTTTACTCAATATTGTAGAAAATTTAAACTTAAATGGCTCATATTTTCAACAGTAGTCACTGATTTCAGTTCTGCCAATATTGCTGCAGTTAATTTTTAATGGAATAGATTGGACGATTTAAGTGTTTATTTAAACCTCTGTTACAATTTTATAAAGGGGAAAGGAGACAAACTCAACATTTTCATTAAATTGAAAAAGTAGTCCATACTTGCAGTGGAGTTTACGTAATGTAAATAAAACGACAATGTCTTCCTCCACAAATTTAATAAAAGTAAAATTCTTGTTCCCTACATGTTTCGGGCGTCTAGACGTCCATCTTCAGGGGATACTAGAAGGAATTTCATCTTTACAAAACTAGTTAGAATCATGGTGAACATTGACTTACCTATAATCGAGTTGACTATAAAAACTTTAAATGGTTGCCTCAAATTAATGAGTACAGCCAAAATTGAGTAGGAACCTCAGAAATTGGGTGGACATGTGAAAAATTATAATTTGTATATTTATAGAATGAAAATTTTTGTGAAAATATAAGAATTGAATAGCAAATATATTATTTTAAAAGGTGCATTTTATTTTTGATGATGATTTTCTAGAAAAACATTGAAGTTGTGAAGAAAGAAATTTAAAATAAAATTTTTGGAGGCATGCTCCGTGTTAATTTTTAAAAAATTGAAATTTTTTTATACCAGAGGGGCTATGCCCATGGTAATATATAAATTACGAAATCATTTTATTTAATGAAAAAAGAACTTTTTATTTTTTAAAATACAGAAATAGTGCTAAATCACCACCATGTTCACTTTACACACACGTGTCTCAGAGTGAAAGAGAGTAGGTAAAGCGGATATGACATCACTTGGATGTCAGCTGTTAGAAAATGAGGTTTACCTAAACTCGATATTGGATTTAAAAAATCGATGAGAGTATGTCAATATTCAATAGAATAAAGTTTAAAAGTTGTGGTCACTAGACGCCCAGAGTATCCGAAGAATGACTGACACCAGACATCTGTCAATGAATTATAAAAATTGGGGTTAAAATGTTCAGAGGGGGGCACTAAACTGCACTGAATTTGCGAGTCGCACAAGGGGTAAACACTATAGTTAACACTAGATGATACACTCGAAACATGAAAACCTCAGCCTATAAACAGTCTCAAAGTCATAGATGTGTAAAAACAATTAATATCTATGAATAGAAAATTCTTAGGGAGTCAAGGTAGGATTGACAAAATCAAAAGAACAGTTGAACTCCCTTGGGTAGGGAAAGAGTAAAATAGAGATAGTAAGAGCTTGATTATTTAGTGAAACTCAAAGCATTGAAAAAATGTGTGCTGTTGTGAATAATTTGGTCATTAACGCAGACAATATCTGGGTCTCTGATAATTTGGTTTATTTCCATAATCTCAAGTAAGTCCAATGTGTTGCCTTTGCCACAGAAATGCAACAATTTAGTGTTTGTGTCTGGGTTGAAGTTATGATTGTTTATGTGTATGTGTCTTGAGAAGTTCGATTTTATTTGTGTCGGTATTAAATTTAGATTTGATGCTCTTTCTATCTCCTTACAATGTTCGTTAATCCTAGTCTTAAACTTTCTCCCTGTTTGTCCAACATAGGAGGCTGAACAGCCCTCAGTTGAGCAACTGACCTCGTACACTCCAGACTTGTCTAAAAGTGGGACTTTATCCTTGGAGTTGCAAATGAAAGAACCGAGTGAATGTTTGGTTTTAAAACTGATATTGAAATTAAATGATTGGAATATATTTTTTAGCTTATAAGAAATGGGTCCCCAGAAGGAAAGTGAGTGGAATTTTTTATTATTAGGTTGTTCTTTGTAAATTAATTGTTTATTTATATGTTTAGTGAGATGTTTATGGTAAATTTTATTAAGTATTCTCTGGGGATAACCATTATTAATGCCTATTTGTCTGATAATATTTAATTCTGATTTAAAGTTTGCCTGGTTGAGTGGTATAGAAAACAGTCGAGAAAACATGGAGTGAAAAGCTGCAAATTTATGTGTGTGTGGGTGATTAGAAATAAAAGGAATAGTTAAGTCTGTGTTGGTGGGTTTACGATAAATTGTAACATTACATTTTGTAAATGTTACAATTTAACTAAAATAATAAATAATATTAAATAATTTAATCTGCTGCAATAAAACCAATCACTGGCCAGGAACGATTGTGGATCCGCAGAATCGGACCTACATGAACTTTACATTTAAATTTACTTGGAAAGATACTAGACTTGTTTTGTTCGACATTAGTGACATTCCGATTTAGCTAAGAACTACGTTGACGAGTTTAAGGCTAGTCGTTTCTTGGATCGTGGACCTTTTTTTCAGTTCTTAAATAGTTTTTTGGGTTTTTTTTCGAGTTGGTCGATTTTTTTTGAAACCGAATCTATAAATTCACAAGCGACGGTGAAAAAGCTCTCTTTCTCCTGCTCTTCTTTGGCCAACTGATTCGCAGCAAAGCGATTTGAAGATTTGTGAATAGTATTAGCATAGTGCTGGATTTTGGGGTCCCATAAGAGCTCACTGCTAGAAACAAAGAAGAAATCGTTAAGCTGAGGAAAGCCACAAACTACGTTGTTTCAAGAGTTCCCTGTGAACTTGAGTTCAAATTTTCACGTTGATATTCAATTGAGCATCAAATGGTTGCTAGCCAAGTTGGAATTGCTACCGTAGGAGTACAGTTTTCTTGAGAAGAGGTACCGAGTCCAGGCATTGAACACCCGAGGCAGCTGCACCTGAACAAGGAAACGTCTATGACCAACACGTGTTAGTTGGTGATGGTATGACCAGATTTGAGACGTGGAACTGTTATCGAGGGGCACTACATCAAAACCAGTGTAAAGATAAGTACTTTGCTTTAAGTAAACTTGACTTAGTCAAAAATATAGTTATTTGGAGTGTTCCGCTATTAATGTGGCACTATATTGTATTTATTACCTCTAATTTGGGTTGAAGGCCCACATTTAATTAATTTTTGGTGCAATAATAAGTTATTTGGAGTGTTCCGCTATTAATGTGGCACTATATCGTATTTATTACCTTTAATTTGGATTGAAGGCCCACATTTAATTAATTTTTGGTGCAATAATAAGTTATTTGGAGTGTTCCGCTATTAATGTGGCACTATATCGTATTTATTACCTTTAATTTGGGTTGAAGGCCCACATTTAATTAATATCCAATCTTAATAAACTGTAATTTGGGTTGTAGGCCCACATTTAATTAATTTTAGGTGTAATTTATGTCTAGGTCACTGACCTTATTTTATCTCATCATTAATTAGCTTATCTAACCTTAATAAATTATAATCTTTGGTAGCTGGCCTGTATTAATCTCACTTTTATTGCATTTATATTTATTCAGTGATTAACTTATTTTACTTTAAGTGATTAATTGATTAGCTAATAACTAATTAACGTATAATTTGAAGTGATGCTAATATTTCCTTGACTGTCAAATTTATTTCTGAATACCTACTTACCTAAATAAATTGCTTGTTGTTGATTTTTGTAGTTGTGATTGCTGTTCCTTTCTTTTCTGTTTGCCACTAGTGCAAACTGGCGCCCAAAAATAGTATTTAATTGTTTTCCTTAATAAGAGCTAATAGACAGAATTTGCCTTTAAAAAAAAAATCCCACGACCCAGCTCAAATACCTTATAACTGCAGCAACGTGGCATATGATGAATATATATATATATATATATATAAGGGAAGAAAGGTTTAATTTTTTTTAATTAATAAAAAGTTAGGATCCCCTTTTCTCTTTTTCTTTTTTTTTAAATATATTACAAGTGACGCCTTTTCTATTTCCCATAATACTATCATTTATTTTTTATCGCATATATATATATATATAACAAGTGGCGCCCAACGTGGGGCTTCCTTTAGTGACTCCTACAGGGCGACCTATTTATCTGATTTGCCTCTGTTGTTACTCTGTGCTTTTTCTGTGCTTTTCTGTCTTAACTATCGTTTTTTTTTTCAACAACAAGGGAAATAATCAAATATTAAATATTATATCTGTTATTTTGTGCTGATGTTTTTATCAAAATCAAGTGTTATATTCTTTAAATATTAGCATCATATATATTGTTTTGTGAACAATATCTTTAAATTTTATTTGCTTTAACGTTCTTAACTACTAAACCTTTTTAAGTATCGTATCGTTACTAATTTTTTATAATTTTTAGGAAAAAGAATTATGGATCCCGAGTGTCTGTCAGAGGATGAGCTGAATTTTGAGCTGTTCGTTCGATCAGCAGTGGTTCAGGGAGCTGGGCAGTATAAAACAGCAATCCTACGAGGACATTTAGCAGCTGAGTCCGAAGATACCATAGTTTATCCGGAAGTACCTATTGATTTTTGCTTGGAAGCAAACCTTTGTAAGTTTAAATTGAGAAATGTTTCCCATAGGTTAGATCTTTTTAAATTCAATGAGAATCACCAAGAGTTCAAATATCTAAAATCTAAAATATTGCATATTAGACATCGAATATCTAGGTTCCCTGATGATGACGAATTTTGTGAAACTAAAACTAAACTGTTAACTAAAGCTGTATTTCTCTTAGATCTTTTGAAAACAAAAGCAAAAAGTGTAGATTCTGTGCTAGATGACCCTAACACAGAAAATGACCTTATAGATTTGAGTACCGAGTCGATATCTAGTTGTAGTCCAACTGAAAGTGGTCATAATAATAGCAACAATATATCCCCTACAAAACGTGTGCAGAGTGAACCAGCTCGCAAGGCAGTCTCTTTTAATAGCGAAATTTTATCAATTGGATCAGATACATCAGACTCTGATGAGGATGAGAGTATCGATTCCATAGTTCAACCAAGCACAAAAATTCAAACAAGCACTATAGTTCATTCTAATACCAGACCATCAAAATCTGTACCTTACCGAGTATTTAGTGGGTTGCGTTCCTCACGCAGTGCGCGGTTATTAAATACCCCTGTGTCCGAAATAATAAATAGTAATAATGGCCCTGCAGATGACTCTGCAAACTTATCTCGAAATCATGTCTCTAATAGAACTACTTCCTTGGGTAGCCAAAGACAATCCAATCTAGAAAATATCCAAATTGTTACTGAAAGTATACCAATGCCTCAAATATCAAGTGTAGTTAACCAACTTAGAACTCCAACTAATGCGCGGAATGTTTCAGTTATGTCAATGCCTCCACTGACCTGTCATGACGTACAATCAAGCGGGTTTAATTATGCAACTAATCATCTCAGAGGTGAAGGCATGGCGAGCAATCAAAGTTTTCCTCAAAATTATGCATTAGGGTCGTCTCAGCAAAGATTTGAACGACCTGTCGATAAATTTCAGTCAAATAATTTTTTTGAAAATAGAGTAACCTCAACCAATTTACCTCCATCGTATAGTTTTGAGCGTTTTCAGGGAAATCAAAATATGAATTTTTGTCAGGATAATATTAATACGAATTCTAATAATTTTGGGGCTAGACAGCCATATCAAGATAATAGGAATTATAATCCAAATACACCTAGTTTTAATGGTAGGCAAAATGCATGTCAGATAGGTTCACCAAACCATCAGACTCGATCTAATCCTTTTAACTCCGGGGCTGACCCAAGTTTCTTTTCAAAAATAAGTCAAATTCAAAAAAGTAATTTGAAATTTAATGGGAAAAATCATAACGTTTTGAGTTTTCTAGAAAAAATAGATGAATTTACTCTATCTTATAATATAAATAAAGACTTGTTAATTAATTTTGCACATGAGTTCTTTGAAGATGATGTCCTTGTGTGGTATCGGAGCATCCGCCACCAACTTTTTACTTGGAATGATCTGGTGTGTCAATTAAAAATAAACTTTCTGCCTATCAATTTTGAATCCAATTTATGGGACGAAGTTCGCTCTAGAACTCAGGGTATAAATGAGAGACCTGCTATGTTTATTGCAGTTATGCAAACTTTATTTAAACGTTTTTCAAGACCAGTCAGTGAACAGGAACAACTGAGTATCATTCAAAGAAATCTACAACCCTATTTTCAACAACATTTAACTTTACGTTTCCCTGCTAATATTGAAGAGCTTAAATATATGTGTAGGATGATTGAGGAAACCAAGTACCAATCAGATCACTTTCAAGGCACTGGTTCGCGACCTCGAACTTTTTCACCTAATCAACCTTGCCAGGGTAACCGTAGTCGAAATGTAGGGATTGCAGGAATTACAGATTCTCTTGATAATATTAATTTGCATGCTAATGATAATATCGAGGTCGGTGCACTAAATAATAAATGCTGGAACTGTGGTTCAAATCAACATATATATACTAGATGCGATAAGCCTAAAACTAGATTTTGCTATGGGTGTGGTAAACAGAACACCATCAAGCCAAAATGTCCAAGTTGTAACACTAAATCAAAAAACGACGTAGCCTAGGTTTTGTGACTGGTCAGAACTATAGGGCATTTCATTATAAAACCAGTATTGGTAAGCCTTAAGCCTGATCATAGACCATATGTTTCTATTAATTTTAATGATAAAGAATTGTTGACACTCCTTGACACTGGAGCTATGTCTAGTATTTTGGGTCGGGGTGGTTATTTACTGATTTTAAATCATAACATTGATATCAAGTATAACTCTGATTCTAACGTTACCACAGCAGATGGTGTTTCTCAGCAGGTAATTGGGCAAGTTACTTTGCCTATCACTTTAGATAAAGTCACTAAAAATATCTGTTTCCTTATTGTACCCAGTATACGACACAATCTGATCCTAGGAGTTGATTTTTGTAAACAATTTGACCTAAAACTTGATTTTATGACAAATTCGTATAGTGTAAACCAGAACACATTATGTCAAGGTGAATCCACCAGTAGACAGGTCCAAGTATCTGATTTTCCCAATTTCAAGTTAAATATCCTGAATCGACAAGCTTCTAATATAACTAGTCAGAAAATAAATGAAAATATAAATAATAACCTTAACAAAATCGATTTACCTGTCAATTTTGACATTGTCAACACAACCCATATCCCAAATGATAGTCTCTTAACTGCTTTTGAACCTGAGAAGCCAAATCTCTGTGAAATATTAGAACAAGAAAATTTCTTTGAAGACATTAGTGAGATTTTGAATTATAGCCTTCTGGCTGACAGTTTAATTCCTCTTGGGGTGAATACTGTGGGAAAGGCTTCTATAGAAACAAATGACACTGATATTTTCCCAAATAAACAAAACCACCATGCTTCAATACTTAATGAAAGTGACTTGAACCCTATTCAAAAAATTTGCTTATCTAAAGTAATTAACTTATTTCAAGAATTAGTATCAGAGAAACTGGGCTGTACTGACTTAATCACACATAAGATAGAGACAACTTGCGCTGAACCATTTAGAAAAAGACCATTTTTACTGAGTCCCTACATGCAAAAACATATGAACGCTGAAATTGATCGTATGCTAGAGCTAGGGGTGATAAGGAATTCGCGGAGCCCTTATTGTGCCAACGTTCTCTTAGTGCCTAAGTCAAATGGCGTGTATCGAGTATGCTATGATGGGCGTCCTTTAAATCTCATAACTGTTAAGGATAGATATCCATTGCCAAATTTAACGCGAATTCTTGATAAATTGCGAGACGCACAATTTTTCTCATCCATTGACCTTAAACATGCCTTTTGGCAAGTTAAACTTGACGAAAGTTCTTACGAAAAAACTGCTTTTAGTGTTATCAATCGTGGTCATTTTGAATTTGTGCGCATGCCTTTTGGCCTTTGTAACTCAGCACAAACCTTGCAGAGGTTGATGGACCGACTTTTTGACCCTTCCTTAGAACAGAACATTTTCGTTTACCTTGACGATCTCGTAGTCGTTAACTCCACCTTCGAAGGACATCTGGAGACCTTAGAACAAGTTTATAAAACCTTGAAGTCAGCAAATCTGACGATAAATATTGAAAAGTGTAAATTTTGTAAGCCAGGTTTAGAATTTTTAGGCTATGTTGTAGATAGGTCAGGGCTTCATGCAAACCCAGAACGTGTTTCCGCAATTGTAAATTATCCAGTGCCCACGAATGTAACGGAAATAAAAAGATTCGTAGGTATGGCAGGGTGGTATAGGCGATTTATTAAGGGATTTTCAGAGCTAATAGTACCTCTCAATGAATTAACTAAGGGCCGAGTAAAAAGACAAGGGATTAAGTGGAATGAAGAAGCGGAGCAATCGTTTCAAAAGCTTAAGCAACATTTAATTTCTACACCAGTACTGACGAACCCAGATTTTTCAAAACAATTTATCATTCAATCTGATGCCAGCAATGTTTCTGTAGCGGCTGTATTATTACAGGGTGAGGGCGATGAAGAAAGGGTTATTAGTTATGCATCGAAAACATTGTCTAAAACCGAACGTAACTGGACCGTAACGGAGCGTGAGGCTTACGCCATCATTTTCGCTATAAATAATTTTAGATCTATAGTAAATTTAAAATTTTGACTGATCATTTTTCCCTATTATGGCTAAATAGAATGCAAAATCCCACTGGCAAATTAGCTCGCTGGGCTGTATTCTTATCACAATTTGATTATGAAATATTTCACGTTAAAGGTAAAAATAATGTAGTGGCTGATTCCCTGAGCCGAAGCACTCAAGTTTCCTCTATAAATATCTTACCTAATGATAAATGGTTTAGCAAAATGATTACCAATGTTAAGACCAATCCAGATAAATTTCCTCTATGGCATACTCAAGGTGACAAATTGTATAAATATATTGAGTCCAATCATAATATTCAAACTAATATCAAAGATTGGAAACTAATAATTCCCAAACCGGATCGTTCTCAAATTTTGAAGCAAAATCATGATTCTCCTCTAGCGTCACATTTTGGTGTCAAGAAAACTCTATCTAGAATCCTTGAACAGTATTATTGGCCAGGCATTAGGGCAGATGTTAAAAAATATGTAGGTAAATGTAGAACGTGTAATGAACAAAAGGCTTCACAGCTGGGTCGTATTGGTATCATGGGTGTTCCAAAGAAAATAGAGATACCTTTTCAATTGATTTCTTTAGACATAATGGGTCCATATCCTCGATCAAAGCTCGGAAATCGATATCTATTGGTTGTCGTTGACTGGTTTACGAAGTATACTTTTATTCACCGACTGAGACAGGCATCCACTAAAGAAATATGCAAATTTGTTGAGAATAATGTATTTTTGTCTTTTGGTGTCCCTATGACATGTGTGTGTGATAATGGTACCCAATTTGTTTCTAAGCAATTTAAAAATTTATTACATAACTATAAAGTTAAAAATATTTGGTACAATGCAAGATACCATCCGCAGAGTAATTTTTGTGAACGTTATAACCGTGTCGTTAAGACTGCACTAAAATCTTACATTAAAGATTAAGACCAAACTTGTTGGGACCAATTTATACCACAAATTGCGCACGCTATGTGTACCGCTACTAATGACGTAACTGGGTTCTCCCCTGCTTTCTTAAATTTTGGTCGAAATCTACCACTTTCGGGGGATTACTACGGACTATTTGACAATAAGTATTGCTCTCCTTATCAATTTAGAGATCGCTCAGATTTTGTTAACGAATTAGGTAAACTCCCTGAAATCTATGAACAAGTTTCGAAAAGAATTATGTCATCACATAAACGTAATAAAAAATATTATAACTTTAGAAAAATAACTTTAGAATTTGATGAAGGAGATATACTTTATAAGAGAAACTTTATTTTATCTGACGCCTCTAAACAATTTTCGTCTAAATTAGCGCCAAAGTATATTCGATGTAAAGTCAAAAGAAAAATATCTCCTCTTATATATGAACTTCTGGATGAAAATGGTAAAAATCTAGGACGTTATCATATTAAAGATCTCAAACACTCCCTGGATTGCAATGATTCGGATGGGGAACTCTGACTGTTCACCTTCTGAATAGATAATCGTATCCATTAGTTAGTAAGTTTAGAATAGGAAGTATCAAAACCAATTATGTGTTACTATGTAACATGCTTAGTAATTAAGACATTGTAACTTAAGTATGAACTTTGTAGTTTTTGTACTCACTTATAGTTGTCACTATTAGCTAAGTACTTTTATGTAAGTTTTCAGAGATTTTGCAAGGTAGAGGTTATCAGTTTTTTTTTTTTTTTCTCTTTGGAAGGGGGTATTTGTAACATTACATTTTGTAAATGTTACAATTTAACTAAAATAATAAATAATATTAAATAATTTAATCTGCTGCAATAAAACCAATCACTGGCCAGGAACGATTGTGGATCCGCAGAATCGGACCTACATGAACTTTACATTTAAATTTACTTGGAAAGATACTAGACTTGTTTTGTTCGACATTAGTGACATTCCGATTTAGCTAAGAACTACGTTGACGAGTTTAAGGCTAGTCGTTTCTTGGATCGTGGACCTTTTTTTCAGTTCTTAAATAGTTTTTGGGTTTTTTTTCGAGTTGGTCGATTTTTTTTAAAACCGAATCTATAAATTCACAAGCGACGGTGAAAAAGCTCTCTTTCTCCTGCTCTTCTTTGGCCAACTGATTCGCAGCAAAGCGATTTGAAGATTTGTGAATAGTATCAGCATAGTGCTGGATTTTGGGGTCCCATAAGAGCTCACTGCTAGAAACAAAGAAGAAATCGTTAAGCTGAGGAAAGCCACAAACTACGTTGTTCCAAGAGTTCCCTGTGAACTTGAGTTCAAATTTTCACGTTGATATTCAATTGAGCATCAAATGGTTGCTAGCCAAGTTGGAATTGCTACCGTAGGAGTACAGTTTTCTTGAGAAGAGGTACCGAGTCCAGGCATTGAACACCCGAGGCAGCTGCACCTGAACAAGGAAACGTCTATGACCAACACGTGTTAGTTGGTGATGGTATGACCAGATTTGAGACGTGGAACTGTTATCGAGGGGCACTACATCAAAACCAGTGTAAAGATAAGTACTTTGCTTTAAGTAAACTTGCTTCAACCTTGCAAAATATCTCATATTTAGGGCAGTATTGAAAGTTATTCGTAGCCGACTAGGTGTGACTTAGTCAAAAATATAGTTATTTGGAGTGTTCCGCTATTAATGTGGCACTATATTGTATTTATTACCTCTAATTTGGGTTGAAGGCCCACATTTAATTAATTTTTGGTGCAATAATAAGTTATTTGGAGTGTTCCGCTATTAATGTGGCACTATATCGTATTTATTACCTTTAATTTGGGTTGAAGGCCCACATTTAATTAATTTTTGGTGCAATAATAAGTTATTTGGAGTGTTCCGCTATTAATGTGGCACTATATCGTATTTATTACCTTTAATTTGGGTTGAAGGCCCACATTTAATTAATATCCAATCTTAATAAACTGTAATTTGGGTTGTAGGCCCACATTTAATTAATTTTAGGTGTAATTTATGTCTAGGTCACTGACCTTATTTTATCTCATCATTAATTAGCTTATCTAACCTTAATAAATTATAATCTTTGGTAGCTGGCCTGTATTAATCTCACTTTTATTTCATTTATATTTATTCAGTGATTAACTTATTTTACTTTAAGTGATTAATTGATTAGCTAATAACTAATTAACGTATAATTTGAAGTGATGCTAATATTTCCTTGACTGTCAAATTTATTTCTGAATACCTACTTACCTAAATAAATTTCTTGTTGTTGATTTTTGTAGTTGTGATTGCTGTTCCTTTCTTTTCTGTTTGCCACTAATGCAAACTGGCGCCCAAAAATAGTATTTAATTGTTTTCCTTAATAAGAGCTAATAGACAGAATTTGCCTTTAAAAAAAAAAATCCCACGACCCAGCTCAAATACCTTATAACTGCAGCAACGTGGCATATGATGAATATATATATATATATAAGGGAAGAAAGGTTTAATTTTTTTTAATTAATAAAAAGTTAGGATCCCCTTTTCTCTTTTTCTTTTTTTTTAAATATATTACAAGTGACGCCTTTTCTATTTCCCATAATACTATCATTTATTTTTTATCGCATATATATATATATATATATAACAAAATACTGAAATCAATAGTATTGTTGACTCTTGTGAGTTTTAAGTCTAGAAAAGGCAATAAAATTTACCATAAACATCTCACTAAACATATAAATAAACAATTAATTTACAAAGAACAACCTAATAATAAAAAATTCCACTCACTTTCCTTCTGGGGACCCATTTCTTATAAGCTAAAAAATATATTCCAATCATTTAATTTCAATATCAGTTTTAAAACCAAACATTCACTCGGTTCTTTCATTTGCAACTCCAAGGATAAAGTCCCACTTTTGGACAAGTCTGGAGTGTACGAGGTCAGTTGCTCAACTGAGGGCTGTTCAGCCTCCTATGTTGGACAAACAGGGAGGAAGTTTAAGACTAGGATTAACGAACATTGTAAGGAGATAGAAAGAGCATCACATCTAAATTTAATACCGACACAAATAAAATCGAACTTCTCAAGACACATACACATAAACAATCATAACTTCAACCCAGACACAAACACTAAATTGTTGCATTTCTGTGGCAAAGGCAACACATTGGACTTACTTGAGATTATGGAAATAAACCAAATTATCAGAGACCCAGATATTGTCTGCGTTAATGACCAAATTATTCACAACAGCACACATTTTTTCAATGCTTTGAGTTTCACTAAATAATCAAGCTCTTACTATCTCTATTTTACTCTTTCCCTACCCAAGGGAGTTCAACTGTTCTTTTGATTTTGTCAATCCTACCTTGACTCCCTAAGAATTTTCTATTCATAGATATTAATTGTTTTTACACATCTATGACTTTGAGACTGTTTATAGGCTGAGGTTTTCATGTTTCGAGTGTATCATCTAGTATTAACTATAGTGTTTACCCCTTGTGCGACTCGCAAATTCAGTGCAGTTTAGTGCCCCCCTCTGAACATTTTAACCCCAATTTTTATAATTCATTGACAGATGTCTGGTGTCAGTCATTCTTCGGATACTCTGAGCGTCTAGTGACCACAACTTTTAAACTTTATTCTATTGAATATTGACATACTCTCATCGATTTTTTAAATCCAATATCG
Organism: Polydrusus tereticollis; assembly: GCA_963920685.1. Classification (NCBI taxonomy): domain Eukaryota; kingdom Metazoa; phylum Arthropoda; class Insecta; order Coleoptera; family Curculionidae; genus Polydrusus; species Polydrusus tereticollis. The sequence continues at coordinate 87,181,346 of OY987332.1, forward strand.
AGTTTAGGTAAACCTCATTTTCTAACAGCTGACATCCAAGTGATGTCATATCCGCTTTACCTACTCTCTTTCACTCTGAGACACGTGTGTGTAAAGTGAACATGGTGGTGATTTAGCACTATTTCTGTATTTTAAAAAATAATTTTTTCATTAAATGAAATGATTTCGTAATTTATATATTACCATGGGCATACCCCTCTGGTATAAAAAAATTTCAATTTTTTAAAAATTAACACGGAGCATGCCTCCAAAAATTTTATTTTAAATTTCTTTCTTCACAACTTCAATGTTTTTCTAGAAAATCATCATCAAAAATAAAATGCACCTTTTAAAATAATATATTTGCTATTCAATTCTTATATTTTCACAAAAATTTTCATTCTATAAATATACAAATTATAATTTTTCACATGTCCACCCAATTTCTGAGGTTCCTACTCAATTTTGGCTGTACTCATTAATTTGAGGCAACCATTTAAAGTTTTTATAGTCAACTCGATTATAGGTAAGTCAATGTTCACCATGATTCTAACTAGTTTTGTAAAGATGAAATTCCTTCTAGTATCCCCTGAAGATGGACGTCTAGACGCCCGAAACATGTAGGGAACAAGAATTTTACTTTTATTAAATTTGTGGAGGAAGACATTGTCGTTTTATTTACATTTTCATTAAAATTTGTGTGAATCATTTTATTAAAATAATTATATCTGATCTAAATAAACAAAATATTAATAAAGAAGAAAATCTCTTTTTTAAATATGCACTAGGTTCAGTCTTTGATATGATCAAACTAAATTCTGTGGAAGGTTGGTTTAAAAATACAATATGTATGACCCATGAAAAGCAGCACAATGTTGATATATGCATTAAATTTTTAAATAATATACCGTAAATCGGGGTGAATGTAGCCCCCAGGTGTGACAATGGCCGAAAATAAAGAAAGTTTAATAGTTCATATCTTAAAAGTAGGTACCAGGATTTGAATGAACAAAGCAAGAAATAATAAATAATATACACCTAAAATATAAAAAAGAAGATATATGCAGCCATCAAATGTTTCACCTTTTGTATTTGGCAGACCTTAAAAAAAATCACAAAAATTGGCTTAAAAAAATGTCTTAATAACTTTGTTTGTCACGGTGCGATTTTATTTAATATAAATCATTACATTGTTTTTTTTAGGGCATTATTATGTTTTACAACTAATGTTTTTTAAATTGTTGCAAAATCCTTTTTGATTTTTGAGATAATAGGCGGCCATATTAACCCCTTACGTTTTTGCGTTTTTTAGGGGTGACTGTGGCCACATGTCAGGTGTTTAAAGCGCTTCCGTATTTGACCGTATTAATATTTGTGCGCCTACGCATGAACGTTAGTCACTGCCGGCCTAAATGAAGTGTAAGATTATTGTAGGTTAATGGCAAATTTGTTTAGTATTTGTTTGAGAAAAAGCATTGGGTAAGATAAATTTTATCAAACTTTTATTTTAAAATTAAAATAAAATGTTATGCAAACAAAAACATAACATATTATATTTTTTCTAGATTAATAATGACCCGCGTATATAAACGAAAAATAGGCAGCAGAAAATATAAAGAATATACAGACCAGGATTTAGCCAAAGCCTTGCAGAAAATAGAATCTAAAGAGTTATCTCAAAGAGCCGCGGCACGAAAATATAATATTCCGCGGTCCACTCTACAGTTAAATAAAAAACTTGGCGAACTTAAGAAGCCCCATGGAGGCCAGACAGTTTTAACTGCCAATGAAGAAAAATTAATTGTTGAAAATCTGTTAACAATATCCGAGTATGGATTTCCAATTGATCAATATGAATTACGAGTGGTAGTAAAAAGCTATTTAGACAGAAAAGGTGCTAGGGTCCGCAAATTTAAAGATAATATGCCGGGCACTGACTGGACGAAGTCGTTTTTAAAGAGAAATAAAGAACTGACAGTGAGATTCGCTTCTAATATTAAAAATGCGAGAGCAGAAGTATCGTTAGATTCTCTTAACAAATATTTTGATAATTTGGAAAAAGAATTGGAAGGAATTTCCCCAGAAAACATCTATAACTATGACGAAAGTAACCTTACGGATGATCCCGGCAGGAAGCAAGTTATAACCAAGAGAGGATGCAAATATCCTGAGAGGATAATTCACTCTTCTAAATCTTCTACGTCAATTATGTTTTGTGGGACTGCAAGTGGCAACCTTATACCGCCATACGTCGTATATCAGGCCACAAATCTGTATGATTCATGGACTACTGGAGGACCACAAGGAACACGTTATAATAGAAGCAAGTCGGGCTGGTTCGACGCATCAATTTTTGAGGACTGGTTTTCAAGACTTTTGCTTCCCATTTTAAAAAAGCAAGCTGGAAGAAAAGCGCTGATTGGCGATAATTTATCATCGCATCTTAGCCCACGCGTAATAGATCTTTGCAGGGAAAATGATATTAAATTTATTTGTCTTCCACCTAACACAACCCACCTAACTCAGCCGCTGGATGTGGCTTACTTCAGACCACTAAAAATGAAGTGGAGAAAAATTATTGAAGATTATAAACATAAATGAGGAGCGTTTATTCAAAAAGGGTTATGTCCACCTAAGATAGTTTTGAGAAAAACGTAAAAAACGTTTGATGCTAAGACCGTTAAAGCTAAAATTGTAAATGTGATAAAACATGATGTGTTTTGTAGTTAAAAATGTATTTTGAAACAATTTTTTTCAATATATTTTGTTTTTTAAGAGAAAAGTAGAAAAGAAAAATGGACATGTCCACTTTTGCTTGAACTAAATGTTTATGTCCGGTTTTGTTTGAACTTTAAATTTATTTTCTTGTTTCTTTAGGGAAAAAAATATGTTAGTCAATATTTTTACGTATTACATTTTTATTAAAGAAAAGAAGTGAAAAAAGGATATCTTATATCTAAAGGTGAATTTCATAATCAGCCTCCAAGCAATCGCAAGTTTCTTCATCTTGTGCTGTTTCATCTTTATCTTCTGTTACAGGTTCGAGAATTTTTTTAAAAAACTCCAACTCTGGTAGAGTCTCCCACTTTACTTCGTCGTTATTAAATTGCTTCTCTAAAAGAGTCCGGACATTTTTTTTCTTTTCATCTGATATTGAATTTCCTAGCATTTTTTCATCCAATTTTATGTTTTTACCAGTTTGACCTTTTCTTAGTAAGGACGCGTATTGACTTGTAAGGTCTTCGAATCGAAAAAATGCAGATCCTTTGTATTTAACTGCACATGAATCATTCGTCGATCGAAACTTCTGAATTGAAATTTTCTTAAAATCCTTGATTCCGGGCACCTTATTGTAGACTTGTTGAAGTTTTTTTATATCATATAAACGCCAATCGGTTCCTAGTATTTTAACTTCGCCCACATTCGAATACACTGAGTTATATCCTTCGGGGTTACTAATAACAACCAATTTTTTTAACTGCTTTTCGACGCGACCAAACACACGGTCGGCGGGCAGGTAGGAATGGCCTCTAACAGGGAAATGTAATATCAACTCCTTAACGCCATTAGGGGACTCATTTTGAAGCCAGTATGTTAAAATATGAACAATATGGGCATTCTTGTTCTGGCCGGAGCAACCGTCACAAAACAATCTAACAATTTCCACGTTCTCCAGGTCAATGGATCTCAGATGGGTAAGTAATGCTGAGCCAATTTCAACTGAGCCACGTCCTCCTTGATTTTCACACCAGGTATAAAAAAATGGGGCCCTTGATTTCACGTCCACACAACAAAAGGCATAAAAACTAATTTGCCTTAAGTAGAACGCATCCTGAATGGGTGTCTTAGGAAGGGGATGCACCTGTTGTAGGTCAAAGCAAAATGTTACACTTTTATCCGGTGTTTCATTAAGTAACTTGTAGTATGCATTGGCCCTCAATTTATGCATTCTAAGCTCTGTAATCAACGTCGCTTTGTTTTCAGTATTTTGTTTTATGGTATTTTTCAAGTTAATGCACGTTCCACAAACATCGGATGCAGGCGATGAAAATCCAATATTTAAGTCCGTATAAAAAATTCTCTTAAACATTGATTTCGATGCCCGAAAATCGGGATACGTAGAGTTAAACCTTTTGTATAGGCTTTCCAGGCTCAACTCACAGGACAGGTACACACGACATGACTTACTTCGGTTGTAATGGCTTTCGCTCGCTGGAAGACTGTTTAAAAAGGCACGAATTTTTTGTTTCTTCTCCACATTTTTGTTTAAATATCGGTTACCACCACGATTTTCCTTAGGAACATTTCCATCTTTTAAGACCTTCAGTATAGTCTGAACTCTACATTTGGAAATACCGAACGCTGCAATGAAAAACTGTTTACAAACTGGCAACATAGAGCTTTTCCGTCCACGATAAACTCGAAAAAAATAAGAGGCAACCATGTTTTTTGACTTTCGTTGCGCAGCATTTCTTACACCATCTCTTGGCCTTCTTCTTTTAGGTTCCCTAACCGACAAAAGATGGCATAATTTTTGATCTTGTATTAACTTGTTTGGTTCCGAGAAAAAAATGTCTCTAGCTCGGAGAAGGTCAGATGCTTTTACAAGAGCACATTGTAAAGAATTTGTGTTATGATCACACGGTCTCACGAACCGCCTAAGTTTGGGATCGTCATTAGAATACCTAAAAATGTAAATGTACGGTTTTAGATCCCCGGTTTAGGATAAAATAAAGCTAAAACTAACCTTTGTCGCTTCGTAATATCTCTTTTTGACGTTTTAGGCTGTTTTTTCCGACTGCCAACATTAATAGTTCCCACTGTGACATCCATTTTAACTCTTTGTTTATATAATTTGAACAAAATATGCTAATAGTTTTACAGGAATGAACAAAACTAGTAAACAACACCTAATGAGCAGCCTAACCAAACTTCACACAGCTGTTTCCAGACTACTGTTCTGTTCACTACTTGCCCGTCCGTGTGTAAAGCCTAACGCTTGGCCTTGATGATTTAGGGCAGATTTTAATGTATCGATACTAATTCGATCTCGATACAGAAGTAAAACAAAAAGTTGCACAAGAAGTGGACATGTCCCCTATTGAAATATATTGGTTTATAACCATAAGTAATACTACTGGACTTGTCCTATTTTGATTGAAACACACTTGATTCAGGTTTACCATGGACATGTCCGGTTTTGTTCAAATATCCTATTTTCACATGCGAATTTTACCGGGTTGTATACTGTTTTGAAAGGATTTGAAGAGATGGGCCGATAGAAACCATATAAATGAACCGAAATCTAACATAAAATCAGTTTCGAAAAAATGTGGACATGACCCTTTTTGAATGAACGCTCCTCAAATATTCATGTGTTGTCAACAAGTCACATTTTCCAGCTCTATTAAAAAATTTGATAGAAGATTTAAATACCTCTGGTCCCGACGTACTTAAATCTGGATTCACAAAATGTGGTATTTTTCCGTTTGATCGAACTCCAGTCCTGGAGAGGTTGCCAAGTCAAGATAAAACATCTTCAAAATAATAACCTGCTAAGCAACTCGCTTTTAGAATTTCTTGAGAAGAAAAGGTACGGCGATGGGCAAGCAAAAGATCCAAAGTTTGTGAAAAAACTAAAATTGGATGTGCTTCCTGGCAAAAGTATTGAAAACAGAGGTGTAGCCGATCCAGGGGAAGGAAGCAGCAAGACGACAAAAAGAAATTTAGATAGAATGTTGCCTAATAAGAAAATAGGCAAACTAGCCAGAAAAAGTAATAAAATTAACAAAGTTTCACAGTTACTAACAGATGACGAAAGTGAATCGTCATTGGATTATACATCTTTGTCAGAAGGGGAGGGCGACGACTGGATGGCACCTCCGTCATCAGACAGTGAGCCAGAGCTTGATCAACAGTCTGACTATGTTATTGTGAAATATGAAAAAAAATATTTTCCTGGAGAGATTCTTAAAAGAAAAGTGAACGAGTTCCTTGTCAAAACGATGGAGCCCTGTGGTGTGCGCTCGTGGAAGTGGCCAGAGAAGGATGACATTCTTTGGTATAAATCAATAGATATTATGGAGAAAATTGCTGCTCCTGTAAAACAAACTTCCAGATCAATTTATGACGTCCCAGAAATACTCAAATACAAAGATTTTTTATATTAGGTTAAGTTTTTAATGTCGAACGTTTATTTTTTAAATAAATAAATAATATAAACACGTTTTCTATGGTTTTATTCCTAATAAAGAATATCGTAAATATATTTTTTTAATTATTAGTGGCCATAGTCACCCATTAAAAGTAGTGCAAAATGACAGTAAGCCAATTCAAATGGATGGCCATACTGACCTCAAAGTAAGGGGTGAACATGGCCACCCTATTTTTTAAAAAAAAGGTATTTATTTAAATTAAAAAAAAAATATATAGGTAAGAATCGAATGTAGAGACCCTCTTCGAGTTTTTACACCATATATGAAAGTAAAAACACGTAGTGTGCGATAGGTGTGACTATTTGAAGTTGAAAAGTGGGCCATAGTCACCCCGTGTTACGGTACCTCATACGGATAACTTGGATCTAACAGATAATGAATGTCATAATTCCCAAATGCATTCTACTCTATATGAAAAGTCATTATTCTATCAACATTTTAAAAATATATTAGAAAAAACAACAGCTAACTTAGTATTTTAGTAATGCTTTAGTTGAAAATCATTTTGATAAACTGCAAGATAATGTCCTACCCCATAAGCAAAAAATATTGCAATGTAGTAGATTTTTAAGAATTGCAAGGGAATTTGTTTCGGGCGTCCACAAAACTATTACTATAGAGATGGGAAAAAGAACGTGTGCATATGGGAATAAAGATAAACCACATGTAAACGACGAAAGTCTAACCATGCAAGTCGAAGAAACTTGGAATAAAAAAAAAAAAAGAAGAGACGCAGCTTATTGGGGCGGTCATGTGGCCCATTTACATAAAACTACTAGCATAGTGGGGAGTAAAAATAACAAAACCGAAGAGACGGAACGCGAAGTGACTGATGATGATAACATACCTGACATAAACGAAAATACTGTAAAAGACCACGATATAATAGTTCCTGAACAGACTACAGAAGTCAGTAAAATTTTAACTCATAGAACTATTATCAAAAGGCTTGTAAATAGTAACGGTACAATTAGTGACCTAAATTACTATGATATCGCGTCATTCAAGTATATTATTAAATGGTTTATAAATGCTGAGCCATTTGAACACTTACAGTTTAATGATTTTAATTCACTTAGTGGACAAAACTGTCTCACTGATTATGTAATTGGTATCGTTATATATTTTTTGATGAAATATAACGAAAATCCACATATGTCCTATATATATACTTTCTATTCGAGTCGTATATTTAATAATAGCTTAGGAGGTGACTTACTGGAAATTCTTTCTTTAAATGGAACCAGTTTAATGGTCCGTAATGAAAACAGGAACCATTGGTGTTTCATTATCGCCAATATGGCCAAGAAAGAATTTACATATATCGATCCGTTTGATAGCTCAATTAGGATACAGATTTAACCATGAAATTTTTTTAAAAATCTCTAAAATTATCGAAGACTGACTGGATTCCAAGAATTTACGAACACCCAATTCAAGAAGATATATATAATTGTGGAAATTACTTGCTGTCATTCGCTGAAAATGTAACCAAAGAGAACTATAGTTTTTTCTTAACGAGCCTGAAGATAAGAGAGTAATTTTTAAAGAATTCATATTAACAAAATCGTCAGACTTGTCTGAGAGATGTATTATTTGTCGATGCTTACAACTTACTGTCACAGCTCAGTGGATTCAGTGCGATCCTTGTCAGAGGTTCATGGTTTAATATCTAAAAAAGTTAATTTTAGTATTGAAAATTTAACCTTTTGTGTGATTACACCTGTCCAATTTGTAAAAACTATAAAAAAAAAACAATGGGTAGGGGAGAGTGCCGTACCTTGGGACAGTTGTACCTTGGGACAAAAGCCATCCTGGCGCCTCCTCTTATTTGTTCGGTGTACTACTACAATAAATAAAAGATCTCTACATACCAATGCGTCTACTTTTCTCCGTGACGGGATTCAGTTAATAAAAAACGTTTGATTGACGATAACGCATATTCATCGAAAAAAGTAATTTCGTGTGCCCAGTTTATCAAGTAATTTTGCTACTATAACGTGTTTGTCTTGTGAGTTTTATTTACTGGTAAGTAACCTTTCATCTTAGTGGGTAATATTTGCGCGTTATTTTGTTTTTATTCGAATCGGATTTTTTGTTTTAAAATGGCGACTGTTAAATTGTGCTGTGCTGTACCTTGGTACACAGTAAGGAATGTACCTTGGGACATAAAAATAACCGATGATATATTTCTATTGCAGGCTTTTCAAGATGCCTCGCAGTAAGACTGGTAAAACGAGACAACCAGTAGATCGTCAAGCATTAAAAGCTGCTGTAGAGGCAACTTTAAAGGAAAATCTGCATATTCGAGATACTGCTAAAATTTATAATGTTACTAAATCGACTCTCGCTCGGCATTTGGGAGCACACAAAACCAAAGGAAAAGACACCTTTGAATACAGTGGAACTAATGCAGTTAAACAAGTTTTTTCAAAGGACGAAGAAATTGCTCTAAAGGACTACCTTATACTGGCGTCCAAACATCACTACGGTTTAACAAAAAAAGATGCTATGAATAGAAATAAAGGTCTGTCTTTACCACCAAAATACGTTTATTTACCCCTCTAGGGTGGAAGTTAAGGGTTAGGGAGAATACATGAGAGTAAATGTTAAATTAAATTTCTTAATGTAGACGTTGTACTGGTTTCGACTTTAGTGAAAGTCATCATCAGCAACTCAGTAATAAGAAATTTCTTTTTAGACTATGATCAAGACAAGTGGGTAAGAAAGTGGTTCAACAATATAAAATCTTAACCTGTCATTAGCCAATGGATTCGACAGCAGTTTATCATGGATACCATGCTACTTCATACAATAGGGGAAATATTTTTGGAGTAATTGGTATTAAATCCGAAAGTCATACTAGACTATTAACAGTTGTGCAGTACAATATTAATGTCAAAGGCACTAAGTGAAATATATTACTGATACACGTGCTACTCAGAGATTATAGAATTAATCAATTAATTTTATGAAGTTTTAATTAAGTTATGTGGAGACATAATTTGGTGGTTTTTAGAAAAAGTCAATAGAAATAAAATAAATTATTATTCTCAAAAAACCTAAAACGTACTGGAGTTATGACGTGAAATTTGGAATTTGTCTGAAAAGAAAGAAAATTCACAATTCAGTAATTGAAGATTAAAATTTAATACATAAGGTATCACTATAAATTAGTTTGTTTTTTCTCTGTATAGTAAATTTATTAATACTGTACTCACCACATTGTCAACATTCCATTTTAAATTACAACTTCCGTGAAAAAAGGAATAAAAATTACGAAAATTAAAATTAAAAAATTAAAAATTAGCAGGTACCAATGGAGGCAATTTTCTTTTCTTTTTCCTTGGTGATGACTTCATTAAATTAATTATGTTAAACATCACGGAACAACGCGTGCTAGTCAAAGCAATTGTCGTTGTAAAATGGAGAGTACCAAGATTATCAGTATTGCAAATGTCGTTTTTCAATATATATTCAGATAGGGTAGGGTTTCCGGTAATCAACTGTCGAATACAAGGGCGGCAAATTTAAAAGAAATCAATATACCTAACTATGGAGAAATTGAACTTATAAATGTTATATCACTAAGTTTCATGTTATATTAACATCCCTTATTCGGGGTGTGTACAAATCAGTCTTATTATACTTAAGCAATAGCAATGACATGAATAAAGCACAAATTAATAAACTCGTATTCAATTATTTCAAAAACCAAAAATTGTAACCTCGTAGTTATGGAATTTTGCCACCAGAAGGTGACTATGATTAAAGGGAATGGCGTCAGAGGGCAGTGTCTCAAAATATTTAATACTTTAATTAGTTGTATAGGCAACTGACCATTCTAAGGAGTAATATTGGTTAGGTTTTAATTTGACATATAAGTAATAAGAGTTGCATAATTAGATTATGAGGAGATGTCAGATGGGTATTGAATTATGACAATGACAGCTTTAATTAATAATTGCCAGTTATAGGTTAATTTATTGAAATTATTTGTAATATATTATAACATCCGCGTTAAAAGGAGAAAAATACCACAAGGAAACAGGCGAGATGCAAACAATGATGTTTAAATTTGAAGAGAATTAAAGAAAGGGAGACAGTCAAAAGTAATCTGTTCGTTTACAACCTGGATTTGAGGGTTCTTCAATGCTTGGTTAATCTCGTATATTTCCCATAAACTAGAGGTTTTTCCATTAGGGATGACATGCAGAATTTCCACTCCTCTATCCGGATCAAAGGTGTGTTTATAGTTAAGTATGTGGTCTGAGAAATTTGACTTTCTCAGACCACATACTTAACTATAAACACACCTTTGATCCGGATAGAGGAGTGGAAATTCTGCATGTCATCCCTAATGGAAAAACCTCTAGTTTATGGGAAATATACGAGATTAACCAAGCATTGAAGAACCCTCAAATCCAGGTTGTAAACGAACAGATTACTTTTGACTGTCTCCCTTTCTTTAATTCTCTTCAAATTTAAACATCATTGTTTGCATCTCGCCTGTTTCCTTGTAGTATTTTTCTCCTTTTAACGCGGATGTTAAAATATATTACAAATAATTTCAATAAATTAACCTATAACTGGCAATTATTAATTAAAGCTGTCATTGTCATAATTCAATACCCATCTGACATCTCCTTATAATCTAATTATGCAACTCTTATTACTTATATGTCAAATTAAAACCTAACCAATATTACTCCTTAGAATGGTCAGTTGACTATACAACTAATTAAAGTATTAAATATTTTGAGACACTGCCCTCTGACGCCATTCCCTTTAATCATAGTCACCTTCTGGTGGCAAAATTCCATAACTACGATGTTACAATTTTTGGTTTTTGAAATAATTGAATACGAGTTTATTAATTTGTGCTTTATTCATGTCATTGCTATTGCTTAAGTATAATAAGACTGATTTGTACACACCCCGAATAAGGGATGTTAATATAACATGAAACTTAGTGATATAACATTTATAAGTTCAATTTCTCCATAGTTAGGTATATTGATTTCTTTTAAATTTGCCGCCCTTGTATTCGACAGTTGATTACCGGAAACCCTACCCTATCTGAATATATATTGAAAAACGAAATTTGCAATACTGATAATCTTGGTACTCTCCATTTTACAACGACAATTGCTTTGACTAGCACGCGTTGTTCCCTGATGTTTAACATAATTAATTTAATGAAGTCATCACCAAGGAAAAAGAAAAGAAAATTGCCTCCATTGGTACCTGCTAATTTTTAATTTTTTAATTTTAATTTTCGTAATTTTTATTCCTTTTTTCACGGAAGTTGTAATTTAAAATGGAATGTTGACAATGTGGTGAGTACAGTATTAATAAATTTACTATACAGAGAAAAAACAAACTAATTTATAGTGATACCTTATGTATTAAATTTTAATCTTCAATTACTGAATTGTGAATTTTCTTTCTTTTCAGACAAATTCCAAATTTCACGTCATAACTCCAGTACGTTTTAGGTTTTTTGAGAATAATAATTTATTTTATTTCTATTGACTTTTTCTAAAAACCACCAAATTATGTCTCCACATAACTTAATTAAAACTTCATAAAATTAATTGATTAATTCTATAATCTCTGAGTAGCACGTTTATCAGTAATATATTTCACTTAGTGCCTTTGACATTAATATTGTACTGCACAACTGTTAATAGTCTAGTATGACTTTCGGATTTAATACCAATTACTCCAAAAATATTTCCAAAAATATTTCCCCTATTGTATGAAGTAGCATGGTATCCATGATAAACTGCTGTCGAATCCATTGGCTAATGACAGGTTAAGATTTTATATTGTTGAACCACTTTCTTACCCACTTGTCTTGATCATAGTCTAAAAAGAAATTTCTTATTACTGAGTTGCTGATGATGACTTTCACTAAAGTCGAAACTAGTACAACGTCTACATTAAGAAATTTAATTTAACATTTACTCTCATGTATTCTCCCTAACCCTTAACTTCCACCCTAGAGGGGTAAATAAACGTATTTTGGTGGTAAAGACAGACCTTTATTTCTATTCATAAACTCGCCACAGAAAATGGACTACTTCTTGAATCTTGAAACAGCCAGTCTGGCATATTTAGTCCGACAGTTTAAGAATGAACATCTTCGACGAAGAAACAAGTTGGCGGATATATGGTTCAACAATGAATGCTTGCGAAGAGGAATCACCCCTAACTACATCTCCATTTTCACTAAGAACAATTCCACATCGGCTAAGAGAGCTATCCAAATTGCTAAAACAACATGGATTAGACACGAAGTAAAAAGGTGCTACTTTGCTCTTAACTTGATTGAAGTCAAACTTAAGTCATTACACTTAAAGTTATCTACTTTATTACATCAAATACAATTTGATATCCTATATAATGATATATTACAATATGTTGATGATGTTAACATTGTTAAAATGAATAGATTGCACAACAAAATCTCCCTACTAGCTCAAAAACAATTGCCTGAATGTGAGCTTATAAATCCGTTTAACTTAAACAAACACAAGAATAATAGTGACAAATTGGTTGACTTTAGTCAGGTTGAGAGTAGAAATGATAGTTCTATAGGTAATGTTAGCTTCTGTAATGACGTGTTTGAGCATGAATTTAATCTTAGAGACTTATCTAATGGCACTTTTGGTAATTTTGATTTTAATTTCCATCCTAGAGTTCTCAATTTATCCACGACTGAGCTCACAACCAATGACATGGAAATATTAAACTTAGGTTTTAAATTCAATTTTTACAATAATCTCAATAATACTAATTTAGCACACCTAGCTATAGAATCGGAGAGAATTCTCGAATCTTTTGAAGGCCTGTCTAATACAGACTTAATTCGAACAAATGTTGCAAATATCATCAACCAGCACCTTAAATCTAAAAATAACTACAATAACCTCAAAATGAATACAAAACTTAAACAGTTAATTAACAAGATTAAAGATAACCACCTGATAGTCAGTAAAGCTGACAAAAGCAACTGTATTACCATATTGAATAAGGATGATTACATTGATAGGGTGGAGAATTTCTTGAATGATGGTTTTAATCTCTTAACAAATAATCCAACTAATAAATTCTTTTCTTATGTTAAGTCTAACCTAGATGCAACTTCAGATACATTGAAATATTTAAAAACTAATAAATATAGATTATACCCCATGAATCCTTCAGTACCACTTTTGTATGGCCTTCTAAAAACCCATAAACCCCCCCCCCCCTTTCCCTGTGAGACCAGTTGTAAGCTATTCTCAGTCCCCTGCGTCTTGTCTCTCTAAATGGCTTAACCATACTATTTTGTCCCAGACTAAATTCTTTAATCCCAGTTCCATAAAGAACAGCAAGAACCTAACCAATGAGTTGACACACTTAAATGTTCCAGCCAACACAAAATTAATCTCTTTCGATATTAAAAATCTCTTTCCGAGCATACCACCTGAGGATTGCATAGAAAGTGTCAGAACATTATTATTCGAAAACTCTAACCTTAATACTTTTCACATATTGAATTTATGCTTGCTAGTGGACACAGTTCTCAAACAAAATTTCTTCCAGTTCAATAACAAACTGTATTCAAAGACATCAGGATTAGCCATGGGATCTAATCTTTCCCCTTTGTTGGCTGAAATATTTCTGTTTTTCCTAGAAAAGACGATAAAACTACATCCATTATTTGAAATTTTTTTATTTTATTATAGATATGTTGATGACATAATAGCTGGCTTTACTGGTACAGAGGATGAATTAAATAGGTTTCATAACTTTATTAACACAATACACCCCTCCATAGAGTTCACTATTGAACATGAAACTAATAACAGTATCAATTTTCTTGACTTAACCATAACTAAGAACAATCATAAATTACAATTCTCAATCTTCCACAAAGCCTCTTCTACAGATAGTATCATACCATTCAATTCTAATCATCCAATAGGCCATAAATTAAGTGCTTTTCACTCATTCTTCCATAGACTGTTTGCTATCCCGATGGATAATATTAACTTTAACAAAGAACTATCGTTCATTACTCAACTTGCTACAAACAACAAATATCCAACACATATTATAAATAAAATATACTACAGAAATTTGAATAAACACATCAATAGAAACTTAGTACCCATCCATGATACTAATAAACCTAAATATTACACTAGCTTACCCTACATGGGAACAATATCTCATAATATTAAAAACACAATTCTTAAATTCAACAATAACATTCATATATCCTTTAAAACTCAAAATAATCTAAAAAAATATATTTGCAATAATAAAGACTCTGTTGATGTACTTCAAAAGTCTGGGGTGTATAAATTAAGTTGTTCTCATAGTGACGAAGTCTCTACCTGCAATTGTTGTTACATTGGACGTACTGGTCGTAAATTTAGCATAAGAATAAATGACCACGTAAAGTTAATTGAAAGAAACAAAAATAAGGAATTGCCGGTGGACACAAAGTCAAATTTCTCAGACCACATACTTAACTATAAACACACCTTTGATCCGGATAGAGGAGTGGAAATTCTGCATGTCATCCCTAATGGAAAAACCTCTAGTTTATGGGAAATATACGAGATTAACCAAGCATTGAAGAACCCTCAAATCCAGGTTGTAAACGAACAGATTACTTTTGACTGTCTCCCTTTCTTTAATTCTCTTCAAATTTAAACATCATTGTTTGCATCTCGCCTGTTTCCTTGTGGTATTTTTCTCCTTTTAACGCGGATGTTATAATATATTACAAATAATTTCAATAAATTAACCTATAACTGGCAATTATTAATTAAAGCTGTCATTGTCATAATTCAATACCCATCTGACATCTCCTCATAATCTAATTATGCAACTCTTATTACTTATATCGCTCATCCGGAGCAACACTGACACAACTGCAAAAATATGTCAAATTGACCTAATTACAACAAATTATTCATATAATTATTCTACGTTTGGAGTGAAAACGCCATATTTGTAAGTGCAAAAACTTTCCTCTAGAGGGCGAAAAGTCGTTGTTGACATAATCGCAATTTGGCGCGCAATTGCCGGGCGAAAACGCCCGAAAAGCCAGTTGCGCGAAGTATCTCGTAGTGAGTGGAAGTGTTTGGGAGCTACATCGACGCAAAGGTAATTATGACAAATTAATTTTATAACTTTTGGTGCAACAACGACGTAAATGTATTTTATGACATTATTGACCTAAAATTAAATATTTCTAGGGAAACAATAACATATTAAACAGTTACGTCGTTGTTGCTTCAAACTTTTTTATGGTTTTGTTTATTTTTGGTGAAATAAGTGTAATTTTATGTCATTATTATTCTGAAATGTTCAACTGATATTTTACAATTATGACTGATTACAACTTATTTCAGCCTGGTGTTAGACATTTTTATTTGTTAGTCTTATTTTCTATTTTTGTTCCATTAGCTTTTAAAATGGGAAGCCGAGCACGAATGCTAGTAGAACTTTGTTTAGAGTCTAATAGAACTATGAGAGGATCTACTAGTGTAAATGGTAAATAAAACATTACATTTCTATTAGTTTTGTTTTATCGGTCGCAACTAAATCTTGGTCTACAAATAAAGTTTTAAACTATTGCGCTCTTTTATAAAAAAAATAATACAAAATCTTTTTTGTATTCACTTACCAAACTAAAACCTATTAAATTAGTTTACGTTATGCGTTGCTTCATATTTATTATCAACACGTTAAATTGAAAACTCTTAATTTCTTGCTATCTCTTTTTATACTCACGATAAGTAAAGGAGAGCAATAGATTGAAATTACTTAAGTTGCGAAAACAGGGAATTAGCACCATTTATTTGCCAAAGTATAATATTCCGTTACATATTCTTTTTTGTGTTTTAGAAATATTAGAATCTGAAGGACCTGAGAAAAATAACGATGGAAAAAATATTGCTACCGATAGCGAAGTTAAATTGGGTAAGTTAGTTTACTTAGATTACATAGGTACCTACCTAAACTCTTAAACATGATGAAAACATTTAAATTTCGTAACTTTAGTACTTTTAAGTTTGCTGTTTAATACTTTAATATTTTGCTAGGTTTTCTGTCTATCTATATTAACATAATAAAACCGAATAATTTTAATTTGCTATCTTTTCATTTTAGCATCAAATGTGGCAGACGATGAGAAACTTTGTTTAGAGCCTGATGAAAATATGAAAGGATCTACAAGTATAAATGGTAAACAAAATATTACATTTCTATTAATTTTGTTTAATCAGTCGCAAGTAAATCTTAGTCTACAAAGAAAGTTTTAAACTATTGCCCTCTTTTATAAAAAAAATAATACAAGGTGTTTCTCGTATTCACTTACCATATTAAAACCTGTCAAATTAGTTTACGTGATGCGTTGCTTCATATTTGTTATGAATACGTTAAATTGACAGCTCTTAATTTCTTGCTCTTTTTTTATACCTACGATGAGTAAAGGAGAGCAATAGTTTAAAATTACCTTAGTTGCGAATAAAGAGAATTGACATCATTTATTTGCCAAAGTATAATATTTCGTTACATCTTCTTTTGTGTTTTAGAGAATTTAGAATCTGAAGGACCTGAGAAAAATAACGATGAAAAAAATATTGCTACCGACGTTAAATTGGGTAAGTCAGATAACTTAAATTACATAGGTACCTATTTAAACATACAGCAAAAATTTAGATTTCGTAACTTTAACTCTAACATTTTGCTAGGTTTGCTGTCTATCTATATTAACATAATAACATTTTTTTTTCATTTTAGCATCAACTGTGACAGACGATGAGACAAGCTTTGAAGACTTTTCGGCAGATGACAGTGCTGATGAATATAAGCCAGAAAAACCTGTTAAACGCCGGCGCCGTCGGCGTCGTATTAATTCTACATCGTCTAGTTCCTCATCGTCTAGTTCCTCATCCAGTTCTTCCACAAGCTCATCATCAACGTCGATTAATAATGATACTACCAAAAACTCAAATTTACAAAACACCAGCCAAGATTTAGTGCTACCTCCAGAAACTACAACCGAAACTAGTGTGGCCAAAAAAGGAAAAAAGAGGGTTCGAAATGAATCTGCATGGATAAAAAATGTCAGGAAAAAACAAAAGAATTGTGGAAAACAATACCTATCTAGAACTGGTAAAACTGTTCCAGAAAGATCTATGAAACAACCTTGTACGGATAAATGTAGATTAAAATGTAGTAATACCATACAGGAGGAACAAAGGCGAGAGATTTTCAATAGTTATTGGAGCTTGGGAACATTACAGAGACAGCGTGATTTTTTAAGCTCCTGCTTAACCAAAGTAAAAGTTGCCTACCGTCGAATAAAAGAGGGAACTGCCAAAAATAGAAACCAAAACTGCGCTTTTCATTTAACGGTTAATGGCGAAAGCAAGAGAGTTTGCAAAACTTTTTATTTAAATACTGGGAATATCAGAGAGAACAATGCGAACGGTTATTGACGCTAAAAGTTGTAATACTGGTATGATTCCTGAGGACAAGCGTGGCAAACATGTTCACCATAACCAAATAAGTCCCGAAATTTTACAATCCGTTCGCGACCACATAAGCGCGATCCCACGAATTGAAAGCCACTATACTCGCGCTCACAGCAGTCGGGAATTTATTGATGGTGGCTTAACCATTAAGGAACTACATCGATATTACACATCTAACAGAGAACTAATCCAATCAGCGAGTTATGACACTTATGCCAGGATTTTTAATACTGAATTTAATATTTCTTTTTTCATACCGAAGAAAGATCAATGTGACCTATGCGAGTCATACAAAAACGCTATTGGTGAAGAAAAACTCAAGTTAGAGACACCTTATGAAGAGCATCAAAAACAAAAAGATTTAAGTAGAAAAGAAAAAGCTCAAGATATAGAGTTATGCAAAAAAGGAGATGGCGAAACTGTTGTTGCAACATACGATTTACAGGCAGTTATGCCTGTCCCTATTGGTAATAGTTCAGCTTTTTTCTACAAATCAAAGTTGAATTGTTTGAATTTTACGGTTAGTATTTTTATTTCCAACAATTAAATCGATAATTCTAGAAATTTAGAACTCTAATTTTTATTTACAGGTTTCAGATTTAAAAAACAATACAACAAATTGCTATTTTTGGCATGAAGGGCTTGGCAACCGAGGAGCAAACGAAATTGGCTCCTGCGTATTGAAATTTTTAGTAGAAACTTCAAAGCGTCATCCTAATTGCAATGTTATATTTTATTCCGACAATTGCTGTGGCCAGCAGAAAAACAGGTAATTAATGTTGATATTATTTTAACAAACAAATAATTATCAAATTAATGTTAATAGTTATGTTAACCCTCTTTATTTTATTTTTCTAGATTCTTGCTTGGTATGTACTACTATGCTGTTAAGACTCTTGAATTAAAATCAATAACGCATAAATACTTAATTCGCGGCCACACTCAAAATGAGGGTGACAATGCTCATTCGCTCATTGAAAAGGCCATTAAAAGAGCAAAGAAGAGCGGTCCCATCTATGTGCCGGACCAGTATGTCCAACTTATACGTGGTGCTAAGAAAACTGGTAATGCTTTTATCGTTAACGAGTTGAACTATGATGATTTTTACGATTTTAAAAAGCTTTTTGATGATATTGCACTAAATACTATTAAAGATCTTCCAGGCGAACCAATTAAGTTATCTGAAATCAAAGTTGTACGCTTTGTTAAAAATAGTGAGTCTTACGATCTAAAATACTCCTATGCCAGTGAGTGGGTAACAGTGAAAACTAAAATCATTCCTAAAAACACACGTAAAACTCGTTCAGATAATAATTTTGATATGACTGAAATAAGTTTAAGACCGGCTTATAACTCCAAGCTCAGTATTTCTGATCCAAAAAAGCAGGATTTGAAGGCATTGTTAGATAAAAATATTGTTCCCAGATACTATTCTGGTTTTTACCAAAGTTTGTTTTAAGGTTTTGTACTAAATTTTAGTTGTTGTATTTTTAATAAGTATGTTAAAACTTGATTTAATAACGTTACGTTATACCCCAACTAAAGACTTAATAATTATAGGACTGACATAATCTTAAGTTGTTATTGTATTCGTTGTAGTACATAAATAAACACTATGATTAAGATTGTTTTTGGTTTACTAAATAAGTCAATCTGAAATTTTGTTTCTAAAAATACTGCATGTAGTAAATAATCTGTATTTTTTTGGCAACTTACTGTATTTCAGTTATAAGAGATAATTTTATACATTCTTTAACTAATTGACCATTGAAAGTTTCTTATTTTGTGCAATAGTGCAACTACAACAAAAGTCGGCACTAATACGGGTGATTAGAAGAATTCGATGTATAGTTAACGTTACTAGTGAATAGATATCACACCACTCACTGACAATGCGACTATTTGTAAAATTCTGCTAATGTAGCAACAGCCTAAAACAAACTTCTGCTCATTAAACAATCTTGTCTGGTTGGGGAGACAAAGGGCATAACTACAAGAAAAAAAAATTCTAGAACCACAATGACACAATTGAGGACACTAAAACAAAAATGCTGTTTTCAAAATGTAAATAAAAAAAGATATATAAAAACTATTAGGTCTCCGTTAAACACAATAGTTCAAACTATATTATTAAACTATAAAGGTAATCATAGGTCCTAATAAAAGTTAGGAATCTCTAGAAGTGTTTCAAAATTTTCTTAAAACTGGCGTATTGTAAAATTTACATATTTGCAGTTGTGTCAGTGTTGCTCCGGATGAGCGATATGTCAAATTAAAACCTAACCAATATTACTCCTTAGAATGGTCAGTTGCCTATACAACTAATTAAAGTATTAAATATTTTGAGGCACTGCCCTCTGACGCCATTCCCTTTAATCATAGTCACCTTCTGGTGGCAAAATTCCATAACTACGAGGTTACAATTTTTGGTTTTTGAAATAATTGAATACGAGTTTATTAATTTGTGCTTTATTCATGTCATTGCTATTGCTTAAGTATAATAAGACTGATTTGTACACACCCCGAATAAGGGATGTTAATATAACATGAAACTTAGTGATATAACATTTATAAGTTCAATTTCTCCATAGTTAGGTATATTGATTTCTTTTAAATTTGCCGCCCTTGTATTCGACAGTTGATTACCGGAAACCCTACCCTATCTGAATATATATTGAAAAACGAAATTTGCAATACTGATAATCTTGGTACTCTCCATTTTACAACGACAATTGCTTTGACTAGCACGCGTTGTTCCCTGATGTTTAACATAATTAATTTAATGAAGTCATCACCAAGGAAAAAGAAAAGAAAATTGCCTCCATTGGTACCTGCTAATTTTTAATTTTTTAATTTTAATTTTCGTAATTTTTATTCCTTTTTTCACGGAAGTTGTAATTTAAAATGGAATGTTGACAATGTGGTGAGTACAGTATTAATAAATTTACTATACAGAGAAAAAACAAACTAATTTATAGTGATACCTTATGTATTAAATTTTAATCTTCAATTACTGAATTGTGAATTTTCTTTCTTTTCAGACAAATTCCAAATTTCACGTCATAACTCCAGTACGTTTTAGGTTTTTTGAGAATAATAATTTATTTTATTTCTATTGACTTTTTCTAAAAACCACCAAATTATGTCTCCACATAACTTAATTAAAACTTCATAAAATTAATTGATTAATTCTATAATCTCTGAGTAGCACGTGTATCAGTAATATATTTCACTTAGTGCCTTTGACATTAATATTGTACTGCACAACTGTTAATAGTCTAGTATGACTTTCGGATTTAATACCAATTACTCCAAAAATATTTCCCCTATTGTATGAAGTAGCATGGTATCCATGATAAACTGCTGTCGAATCCATTGGCTAATGACAGGTTAAGATTTTATATTGTTGAACCACTTTCTTACCCACTTGTCTTGATCATAGTCTAAAAAGAAATTTCTTATTACTGAGTTGCTGATGATGACTTTCACTAAAGTCGAAACTAGTACAACGTCTACATTAAGAAATTTAATTTAACATTTACTCTCATGTATTCTCCCTAACCCTTAACTTCCACCCTAGAGGGGTAAATAAACGTATTTTGGTGGTAAAGACAGACCTTTATTTCTATTCATAAACTCGCCACAGAAAATGGACTACTTCTTGAAAGATGCTATGGTTTTGGCTTTTCAATTTGCCGAAAAAAATGGTAAAGTAATGCCGCCTCAGTGGCTGGAAAAGAAACGGCTGGCAAGGGATGGCTTAGATGGTTCATGAAACGTCATTCGTCAATTACATTAAGGACACCAGAAGCCACAACTTTGCCAGATCGACTAGTTTTAATAAGACAAACGTTTCTTTATTTTTTAATAACTTACGAGCCTACATGGAGAAGTACAAGTTTGGTCCTGGTGAAATTTATAATATTGACGAAACCAGTAATAGTAGTGTACATAATCCGCCAAAAGTAATCGCACAAAAGGGTGTCAAGCAGCTGGGTAGCATGACTTCTGGTGAACGTGGTATTAATGTGACAATGATTGCTGCAATAAATAGTTTTGGTAACCACGTTCCGCCTTTACTAGTCTTCCCGCGTGCCCATTTCAAGGAACACATGCTGGCTGGGGCTCCTCCAGGCACAGTTGGTGCAGCAAATTTATCTGGCTGGTCAAACAAAAGGATTTTTCTGCAATATATGGAACACTTTATAAGATATGTGAAGTCTTCTGTGGAAAATCCAGTGCTTATCGTTTTAGATAACCACGAAAGCCACATATCTCACCCTGTGATTGATCTGGCCAAGGAAAATGGGATTGTGTTACTTACCTTTCCTCCCCACACGTCGCATAAGCGCCAGCCCTTAGATAGGACCGTTTTTGGACCGTACAAAACGTTTTACAATCAGTGTTTGAATAATTGGCATTTACAAAATCCAGGAACACCTGTCACCCTTTATCAGATGGCTAATGTTATTGGAAAAGCGTACGAAAAAGCTTTTGTTTCGAAAAATATTATCAAAGGTTTTGAAGTCACGGGAATATGTCCGTTCAACGAAGACATCTTTGGAGAAAATGAATTTTTAGGAGCGTTTGTTACAGACAGGTATTTTGATCAGAATAACGATGCTAACACAAGCGAAAATGCTGCACCAAATGCTGTGTCTACAGCTGACCCAGGCACTTCAACAGAGTGTGGATTCGTGTCTCCAGAAGTAATAAGACCATTTCCTAAGGCGGGTGCTAGAAAGACCAATGGAAGGGAAGGCAAAAAGGCAAAACAATAATTTTAACATGGACCCCAGAAAAACAGCAAATGCTTACCAAAAGAAATAAAAATAAGAAGACGTCGGTGCAAAAAGTTACAAAAAAAATATTGCAAGAAAGTTCTGATGAAGACGATGATAATGATAGTGATATGGAGTTCAAAGATTTGAGCAGCGATGATGAATCTGTTCAGGACAGTGAAGATGAAGAACTAGAATATGAAGATATCTTAAAAGGGGACTTTTTATTGATTAAAATTTTAGGGAAAAAAAGGGTAAAGCAATATGTTGCAGAAGTTCTAAATGTTATTCAAAATCGGAGTTTCAAGTTCTCTATTACAAAAAATATGGAGATGGAAAAAAATTCTCTAAATCCGAGAAGGAAATATATGATATATCCGTAGAAGACATAATAAGAAAATTACCAGCGCCAAAATGTGAAGGGGGCAGTGAAAGACAAATTTTAGTTATTTCTTTTAAGTTAGATTTTGCCTCTTATAATTTAGGTTAATATGTTATTTTACCTTTTATATTCAGTTAAAAGTAATATTTCCTAAGTTACAGATGTTTATATTTTTTAAAATATAAAATAAATATTAAAAATTGAACATGTCTTTACTAATTTCAACTGTCCCAAGGTACAAATACATGTGTCCTAAGGTACATCACTATGCTGAACCTTGAGACAATCAAAACATGAGTGAAAAACTACAGATTTATTATATAAAACTAAATGTAACGGAATGGAAAAAAATATCTCTTGAGCAAAAAAGAGTACAATTTACAATTCTAATTCGCAAATCGCTCTAATATACATACTTTTTGGTTAAAAAAATAAAATCTGTTTTTTGTCCCAAGGTATGACACTCTCCCCTACCACTTTACAAGTCGGTTTAGGTTTGTAACTTATAAGGTTTTACAGAGGGTGATTCAAATCGTTTATCACGTTTTAATTTAAAA
Source organism: Polydrusus tereticollis (assembly GCA_963920685.1). NCBI lineage: Eukaryota > Metazoa > Arthropoda > Insecta > Coleoptera > Curculionidae > Polydrusus > Polydrusus tereticollis. The sequence goes on from OY987332.1 coordinate 87,204,806, forward strand.
AACATGGTTAACATAAATTGCGATCTAGCGCCATAAAACGGCACTTTAAAATTTTCAATATTTTTTCTTAGTGTAAATATCGTTTGTCACGCTTTGATTTAGATTTAATTATAAAGTACATGGTAGTGCGCGGGTACTATACAAGTATGGTTAACATAAATTGTGATCTAGCGCCATAAAACGGCACTTTAAAATTTTCAATATCTTTTCTTAGTGTAAATATCGTTTCACACCAGTGGTGGCTTTTCAGGGACGGCAGGATCAACAGTGCCGACCCAGTATCAAACAGAAAACAGACAGTATTATATTATTATTTATCTACATTAATATGAATTTTAAATGACTCGCAAACTGCCAGGGAATAGCCGTTTCACTTCTTAAACCGCCCTTATAAGCCCGGACCTCATACCTCCATAATGCGCCGAGTCTCCATAAAATAAATTGCTTTACTTTTCAAGTAATCCATGGGGGCCTTAAGATAGGCAACCAAGCATACATATATAATATAATATAGTAATATATTTGAAAACTTCACACACCCTCAAAATCGGCAAAATAGATTTTCCGGTAAATTTAAGGTTTGTTCGAACCCGACCAAAAATCGTATCAGTACAGTTCTGCAATAGGCGATTGCCACGTTCAAAGTTTAATTGACAGGCTGGAAATGATCCTCCCAACATAGAACAGCGGGTTGGAACAAACATTTAAAGAAAGTAAGGTTAGTTACTTAGTTGTTGTTATTATACGCGTTAATTATGGGTTGTTTGTTATTATTATTGAAAGAAAAAGACTGTATTAGTGTATAAATCACAGTGAGTGTGGTGTGTTGAAAAACAAAACTTTCGGTTTGGTGTATAAGTTTGTTTAGGATTAGGTTCACAGGTAATTTTATTTTCAAATCAAACAGAAAAAAATTAAAATCCGTCGTGCGGCTGTACGACAATTTAAAATAACTTGATTTATTTGGTAAACAACAACATTTTTATATGAAAAGTAGGTATTTGTTGGAAAATCTGTTGTTAATGCTATGAATCTTTTTTTTTAACGTAGAGAACCAGTTAGAAATGCAAGGTTGATCCGCTAATTTTGTAAATTGGGAAAAATGTATTATTTTATTTAGGCATAACATATAACAATTTATTGTAAAACACCGTTCCGGAAATTTATAAATTATTGTCATGTTCACCCAGAATATGTGTCAAATTAGCGAGGCTTTTCGTGTATAAAGTTTTAACGCGTTTTAGAATCTAAAGCCTATTAAAATATCACATAAATCTATATTTATTTTATGAGTAGTTATGTTATCTAAAGAAATAAAAATAATAATACCGAGTCTGGTACGAATTTTAGGGGGGATTACGGGGGCATTGACCCTCTCCCCCTAAAAAATTAGATACTACATAATTTTATCATGAATAAAGAATGTTTGATTTACATTTTCTCAAGCCTACCTTTATACATAGAAAAAAAAAAAAAATGGAATTTAAAATAAACAATTTTTTCTACGGATGCTATAAAATGTTCCACTTTTCTCATCGCTTCCATACGTTCAAAACGGAGAATTTCTCACGCCGTGAGAAATATCCGCCATTATAGTGAGGAATAATTTCTCACTGTTATTATGATAACCCAAGTGAGCCATAACGACGCAACGCCGACGATTAGCGCGCAATATCTACTTAGGTCATGAAACCATTTGCCGGCATTTCCATAACAACACGACCGAAACACTGCACAATTATTATTGCTGTCACCTTGCCAAACGGGAATAGTTTTATTGTTGTTTTTTATACTAAAACAGTTCAGATTTGTTAAATATTGATTATAATGGAATACGAAGAGTTAGAGTTTGAAAATACACCTCTTCATATTGTTCAAAAAGCATCCGATGTTTGTAATAATTTGCTACCAAGCACATCAAGACAAAAATATGAAATCGCTTACAGTAACTTTATGGACTGGAGAATGCAAGCCAAGATAAATTCTTTTTCTGAAGATACTTTGTTAGTTTATTTTGAAGAGTTATTAAGAAAATTAAAACCATCAACATTATGGTCTCAGTACTCGATGCTGAGGAGTACCAAAATTATTACAAACTGTGTTGATATATCAAAATACGCAAAACTACGCGCATTTTTGAAACGAAAATCGGAAAAATATGTTCCAAAACAATCAAAAACCTTAACTTCTGAAGAAATTCAACAATTTCTAAAAGATGCACCTGATGAAAAGTATTTGCTGGTAAAGGTATGTTTAAAAAAAAATATCTTATGGAAGATTGCATTTTTTGGTTTTAATTTGAGGCTGCTTTAGCTATTGTGACGAACTTCGAAAATTAAAAATTCATGACATGGAAGATTTCAATTCGGCCCTTTTAATAAAATTACCCGATACTAAAAACAAAGTTCCTAGAAATTTCACAGTCACAGGAGTATTCTATCAAATTTACAAAAAATATGCAAAGCTTCGACCATGCGCGGACAAGACCTGCTTGTTTTTAAATTAACAAAATGGCAAATGTACAAAACAGCCCGTGGGAATAAATAAATTTGGCACCATGGCGAAAGATATAGCGAAATTTTTGCAATTACCGAATCCGGAATTATATACAGGCCACTGTTTCCGAAGGTCATCTGCGACTATTTTAGTTAATTCAGAAGCAGATCTTTTAACTCTAAAACGCCATGGGGGTTGGAAATCCAGCAATGTTGCTGAATCCTCTATCGATAACTATATGGCTAACAAAATGAAAATATCAAAATTGTAGTAGAATCGATTCAGTCTCCAGCGCCACTAGAACCTGAATACAACAATGCTGTGGAAGCTCAACTTCGACCTCGGCTAATATTGTTACCGAAAATGTGTTGAAGCGAAACGACCTACCAGGAATTACTTTCTAAAATTGTTCAAATTTAACTGTTAATTACAATTTTATTTTAAGTAAAATATAAAAATAAGTTAATGTAATATGTATTATGTATTTTAATTATGAACCTCGTTTTAAACACATAAAAACAACGCATCCATAGAAAAAGTACAGTGTACGACATGTGAGAAAATCACATATTTTACCCTCACTTGATTTGCGGCACTTGCCTTCGGCTCGTGCAACAAACTTCTGCGCTCGGAAGAAATATATGATTTTTCTCACTTGTTGTACAATATACTATATCATACATCCGATGAATGAAATATTAGAATAGTAGACAAACCCGCAATTCGGGCGTGGTCTCCACAAATTTTCGCCTGCGGCGCTACTTTTACACCTTTAGCATTCTTTCACCCTCCCTAACATTTTTCCCTGGATCCACACCTATACCGAACTGCCGACTTTGGCTGACAACTCACGAGCCGCCACTGTTTATAACGCTTTAATTTAGATTAAAATATAAAGTCTTTAGTAGTGTGCAATACGAGACGTTAAATTTCGAAATTAATTCCATTACATGCGCACGCACTGCAAGTTGTGGGTTATGTCCAATTTGAAGTATTGTCGGGAAAAATATTATTGGATAGTTTAAGAAAATGAGAATCGTGGGTCTGAAAGAAAAAATTATGAATTAGAGCATAGACCTAAGGAATTGGAGAATGCTATAGGTATGATCAAAGAAACACCACTTATTTGGTAAATGTACAGTATACAGGGTGTTATTTAATAAGTGTCTGATATTCTACAGGACGATTCCTCAGTTATTTATAAGGTAAAAAGTTCATATAAGGTTGAAAAAATAGTCCATACTTTCAGTGGAGTTAATGTAATATAAAAATAAAACAATGCAGCCTTCCTCCACAGTTTAATTGTTAACGTAAAATTTTTCTAAGTTCCCGACATGTTTCGAGCACTTAAGTACTCATCTTCAGGGGATACTAAAAGGATAATATGAATTTAAGAATGAACAACAATAAGATTAAAAAGGGCTTACCCAACATCGAGTTTAACATCGAAATAAGTTGTCTCAAATAAATGAGCACAACAGAAACGCTGAAGACTTGGTATATGAAATGGTTAGTTGTATAGAATGAGAGGTAAAGTTAAGATTAAGTTTTAAAATTTAGATGAGTGACACATATTTTAAGATGTGACCTCAGTAGGAGAGAAGTTGCCTTTTAATTTTGTTTGAGGTATAGTTTGTGTTTATTGAAATTTAGAAAGAGTTTAAAAGAAAGGTTTTGTAAAAATTGTGAAACATTAGCTTAAGTAACATAATTTAGATTAGTGAAACATATTTTAAGTTAGGCCAATACAGATTGTGACCTCTGGAGGAAAGAAGTTTTCTATTAATTTTGTTTAGTAATTAAAGTGAGGTTTATATTTAATAAAAAGGTTTAAAAGAAAGGTTTTATTTTTGAAAATTCATTAGCTAATATGATGAAATGGGGCTTTGTCCCATATTTTAGAAAATTGATATGGTACGATCATTTTAAAGCAAAATTAATTATTGTTGAGAAAATGTTTGTGAAATTTGTAACGAAAAAATAAACACTTGTTAATAGTCGTTACACGCTTCGCTCTTGTTAATATGTATTTAATTTTTCAGTAGTGTAGGATAGGTTTTAAAAGTTTCGAGCGCTTTAAAATTCATATCTACCAGGATTTGCGTTCTCCGTCGTCACTACATAAATTACCATATCGCTATTCTTTCCGCACGAAAGTCAATAGATGATTCGTTGTCGGGACAGTGTTGCCGGAGGTAGTAAAATTTAAATTACAGGAATATGGTAGTTAAATAACTTTGAATTAAATTAATTAATTAATCGATAAATTAATAATAATGAGTAATATTTGTACATTTCCGAGTATGATAATTGTTTTATAAGCAGGTTATTAAAATAATTCAATATCAATTGGTATTTTAAGTGATATTATAATCAATTTTGGGCTGGGGACATCGAGTTGGCAATAGTGTAGAAATCAATTACGGTTAAAATCCATGTTAGCGACCCGAGAAAATTTACTGGGACTCTCTCTCGATTTTGATCCTTTGGGGTGAGCAGACGCTCCCAAAATTTATGGTAATCAATTGGTCGTTTATATCTTATCTTAAGAAATATTTTTTATCTTTTGCTATCTGGATGTACTTCCAAAACTTATAAGGTAATATTGTACCTTAATTAAATAATTTACTGTTTTTTTTCCTTTAAAAATACGGTAGCTAAGCCGTCCTTTTTTGTGCACAGTTATCTGTACTTATATATTTTTTGGCTTTTCTTGTGATGCACATTGCATGAGATGCATTTTTAAACATTTTTCTGTCGTGATCTTTTACATTTTTTAGCACAAACGCATAGTAACGTAGCCAGGCTGAACATACATCACGCAGATTCCAGTGGCGGCTCGTGGGCATTTGAAGTGGGAAATCAGTGGGAAAAAAATAATATAAAAATTTTTTGGGTGCCACGCCCTTTTTTCAATGATGGTAATTTACCTGCTTTTCAATTAGGAAAAGTAAAAAACACAACACCAATCCTCAAGAAATTAACAAAAACAATCAGGTTCATTATATTATAGGTTAGGTTTTTGTCAGAACGACAGAGAGACAGGATATATATATATAGGGATGTATCGTAATATCAATAATATCAAATGGATGATATTTTTCTTTGGACATGTTTTTAAATTTTTTAATTTTTATTCCGATATATCAGAGTATCAATAGAAAAAAGTAACTATACAGGTTAGAGAGGTACAACTGGCAACGCCGCATTTTTAAAATTATTTTTAAAGGCTAGAATTTTATGTCTTATATGCATTCTCAAAATTTCAACAATATATTTCTATTAGTTCTCGAGATACTTCTAATGTGCCATCGAGTTTGGGAGACCCTGTATATAGCGATATATTTTTAACGATGAATGTATGTTCGTCAACGGCACCGCTCGCGCAGTGGCGCATGACGAAAAATCTGTAACGATATAATATTTTTTCGATATCAGAATCAACATCCCTATAAAGAACTACAGACTGCCGACTGCAGAAATCAACGGTCTTCTTCCCATTTTCCCATTCATTCTAAAAATTGCAACGTACGTCTAAGCTCAATCAAAAAAAAAAAAAAAAATGGCTGACAGCCGACAAAACCTCTTTTTCTTCGAATTTAATAAAAGTGCGAGAGTGATAACATGCTATTTATTCCTCTCTTTACCCCCACAGGCTTTGTTGGGTGACGCTATTTTTCGTGGGCAAGCTCGATTTTGACCTTAAATTTTTGCGGGGACGCATAACAAGTAGCGTTACGTCTAGTTTGTTTTGCTGCGTGTGCATTGCATGAATAAATACGAGGGATATTTTAGAGGTAATAGTATCCGAGCAGTAAAGTTTGGTTGATTGAATCAATTTTAATTTTAAAGTTAAATATTAATATGTTAGGTGGTTGGTGACTTGGCGTGGGAGGTCATTGCCCAAATGACCTTATGGTAGAGCCGCCACTGGCAGATTCATTTCCAGAGGAGACCTGAGGACACGAGTGACCTTGACGACGGTGGAGGGCATTTGAGCATTCAGGTGAGTTGTAAATCCTTTATTTTGGGCACTTTGCGTGCTGGCGTCATGCCAAATTTGTAAAATATTGGTAGTCAACTCACCTGATAGGTACCTAATTCGCGTGCTTAACCCTTAGTCACTCGGGTCAAAAGCTTCTCCTATCTTTCCTCTTCTTTTTTTTCTGTGCACGGCGTTTTTTTCTTATTCAAAATATTTCTTACCTCTCTTACCTCATGACCAAATGCTTACCTAACAATTTACTTACCTTACTACGAGCGTAAGCTCATTTAGTCAGCAAGATTTTGCACATACCTACTTTTCATTCAAAATTTTTTTTTATATCGTATTGCCTATTTTTTTGATTAAATTTAAAGTCCATCCAAATGATGATGCCTACCAACCATTAGCGGCTTTGGTTGGGCACTGATTGGATACTTCCAGTGTCACTGTATTTTGTCTCATTTTTTTGTATATAGTATATTGTATCCTGAAGGATAAACTTTCATTGTATATATTTTTCAGTAATTTTAGAGTAACGGTTGCAATAATTGTAACACATTGTTTTTCAATTAATTTTGACCCTTCATTTCGGGTTGTAACATAATTCATAAGCTTGAAAGGCAAGGTATTCTCATGCTTCATTTTTCTAGTTATAATTAAATTTAAACTTTCATTACACGGTGGAACTTACACTGTCTAAAAATAGTACTCAGGGTTGTCGAGACTATTTTATATTATTTTTATAAACATAATTTCTTTTCTTGCAATTGTTAAGGATTGAAAAATCCTCTCGTACATTATAAGTACGTATAATTTATGTAAAGAGTCAATGCCCTCATTAATATAAATATTTCCTTTCCCTATACTATTGGAGGAGACGTAGCTCTCTCCACCAATTTATTAAATTATTCTATACAGCTCTTGCATGAGCAAATATTAAGGTTTTGAAGTCCAGTTTTCGTGTGCATTTTTTCTTACTTATTGCTTAACAAGTTTAAATCTTTAGTAGAGTGCATTTGAGACATATTGCACATTCGTATAAGAACACACACTGCTTTTCTTTTTTTTTGCACTTAACAGGACATGGAGACGTGAGCAAACAACAGATCCAAATCGCCTAGAACCGCCATTAAGCAACGCCATCCCAGAGACAAGCACCTGGAGATACCTCTCCGTAGGTTGCCACCATTCACGACGTGTGGCAGGCAGAAGCGATCTAAGTAAGTCACGTTCTACGACTCCTGGTTAACTTTGTCAGCAAGTGTGAACAATTCTTTGTACATGGCAATATTATCAATTTAACTCAAATTCTTATCTCAAGTATATCTTCAATTAATCATAACAGTAATTTTCACTAAAATTTGATAATTTTTAGTCTAAGTCGCGAAATGTCACGAGAAGCTTAGTGCTTCTGGTTATTTGTAATAAATAGTATTTATTGATTCAACAATTGTTTTGTTGTGTGGCAACAGTAAACAAAGGCTTAAATTTTAAAACTAACTTTATTTTACTTTTAATTATTTTACATTTCATATTTTTTGGTATTTTTTCTAAAAAAATACTTGGCGCCCTACATAACCTCTTTTTTCCTCAATAGTGAAAGGACAAAGCTCAAATCAGACTTAAAATCATTTAAGGGGAATCCATTACCTAGAATGAACTGAGCTACCTTGGTAAATGTGAACACTGCAAGGCTCTCTTATTGGACACATCAATAAAGGTCCCTTAAGAAAGCAGTTGTAGTTACACAGTTTGACGCTACCAACGTGGGCCGACTTTTAAACTTTTAAACTTAGCTATAAATTTAATGATTTTGAATAGTTACAAAATTCTTCCACTACTTTCTTGTATTTTATTTTATTTTATCAAAATTTATGCCAGTTGCCAAGCAATAAAAATTTAAAAGTCTGACAATCTTGATCACGAGTGTTATACTTAGCATTTTATTTTCAAGTATTATTTCACGATATTCGTTAGAATTGCGGATTGCATTTTTGTGAATTTTATAAGTTTTCGTTGCACTATTGCCATACTCAGTATATTGTAATATTGTAAAAATGGCTAACCTGCCTAAAATTAGATACGGGATGGATCCTGGTTTTCTTAAAGTATGGAAATTAAATTATGAAATTAAGATTAGGAACGTACAACCACAAGGTGATTGTGACGAAAAACGAAAAACATTAAGGGGTCTTTTAAGTCAGGAAAGTAGCGATCGTAGTTTTTGCCCGATAGTTGAATGTTATGAGTTTGATATTGATAGGACTGAAACAAAGCAATCGTTAGATGAAATCGCGAGTTTGGTAGACAAGTTTAACGGCGATGTTTTGGTTGTAGGTTATAAACGTTTGTTTATAGGTTATTTCATATTTTAGGCAGGATTTCAAGGATTAAAACTGAAAACGATGCGCAGCAAAACGAACAAAAAAAGTTAAGGTTACAATTGTTAAATTTAGAGGGTGATTTTGATCAAAAAATTATACCGCCAAGGCCCGATGCGCAGCAAAACGAACAAAAAAAGTTAAGGTTACAATTGTTAAATTTAGAGGGTGATTTTGATCAAAAAATTATACCGCTAAGGCCCAATTTTATAAAGTGATCTTAAATCTTAGATTTAAATGTAGACTTAAGCAGAAGAATAAATTGGGGTTTAAACTACAGGCAGATTATGGTAATTTTATAATATGGGTCTAAGTTTCCTCTTCTTCTCTTTTGTTGTAAGGCTCGTTCTGCCGACGAAACCCGGGTGACGAAAAACAAAAAACATTAAGGGGTCTTTTAAGTCAGGAAAGTAGCGATCGTAGTTTTTGCCCGATAGTTGAATGTTATGAGTTTGATATTGATAGGACTGAAACAAAGCAATCGTTAGATGAAATCGCGAGTTTGGTAGACAAGTTTAACGGCGATGTTTTGGATGTAGGGTATAAACGTTTGTTTATAGGTTATTTCATATTTCAGGCAGGATTTCAAGGATTAAAACTGAATACGATGGGCAGCAAAACGAACAAAAAAAGTTAAGGTTACAATTGTTAAATTTAGAGGGTGATTTTGATCAAAAAATTATACCGCTAAGGCCCAATTTTATAAAGTGATCTTAAATCTTAGATTTAAATGTAGACTTAAGCAGAAGAATAAATTGGGGTTTAAACTACAGGCAGATTATGGTAATTTTATAATATGGGTCTAAGTTTCCTCTTCTTCTCTTTTGTTGTAAGGCTCGTTCTGCCGACGAAACCCGGGTGACGAAAAACAAAAAACATTAAGGGGTCTTTTAAGTCAGGAAAGTAGCGATCGTAGTTTTTGCCCGATAGTTGAATGTTATGAGTTTGATATTGATAGGACTGAAACAAAGCAATCGTTAGATGAAATCGCGAGTTTGGTAGACAAGTTTAACGGCGATGTTTTGGATGTAGGTTATAAACGTTTGCTTATAAGTTATTTCATATTTCAGGCAGGATTTCAAGGATTAAAACTGAATACGATGCGCAGCAAAACGAACAAAAAAAGTTAAGGTTACAATTGTTAAATTTAGAGGGTGATATTGATCAAAAAATTATACCGCTAAGGCCCAATTTTAAATGTAGACTTAAGCAGAAGAATAAATTGGGGTTTAAACTACAGGCAGATTATGACAATTTTATAATATGGGTCTAAGTTTCCTCTTCTTCTCTTTTGTTGTAAGGCTCGTTCTGCCGATACTATCGCCATATTATAAAATTCCACTTGTCGCTTAGCCACCGAACACACTAAAGAGTAAGACTAAGACTATAACCTTTAATTTTGTGTGGACTAAGTGACTCGTGTTTTTGGCTTTTTTATTTATATGTGTTTTGCTTTTCCTGTATTTATCTGTAGTTGTGCCTTTTCCGTGTAAAATGGCCAGTAACTTTATTGTTCTGTGATGGCCAGTAAAAGAAATTTGGATGCTCAGAGAGCGCCTAATTTTAAAGAGCAAGAAATTGAAATGTTATTACTCTTGGTAAAGAAACACCAGGATATTCTGGAGATAAAAAAAGTGATGTGTCTAGCTGGAAAGACAAGAATAGGGCCTGGGATGAAATCTCTAAGGAAATGAGCAGCATTACAGGGGTTGTTAGAAGTGCTAAGACAATTAGAGACAAATACAAAAACTTAAAAACAGACTCAAAAAAAAATTCGCCAATGAAAAGTGTGATGTATATAAAACGGGTGGTGGAAAAGCCTCTACTGTGGAGATCACTAATGTGGACCTCCAAATAAAGGAATTGTGCGGAGTTCAAATATCTGGACTTTCCAACTCATTGGATACTGACGCCTATGGTAATATTTATGTCGAGGTTGAAGAAGATAGCCAAGAAGGTAAGTAGGTAAAATATTATGTTACATGTTTTGCCGACCTTTGTCTACTGCCAGGCCAGGAGGAAATAAGCTTGCCCAAGGTACTCACAAAACAGGTGTCAGTTTCCTTATCAGAAGGTAAAAATTAACCACTTTTAAATAAACCATAGTATTAATTTGATTAAATGTTATAAAACAAAAGTAACAAAATGTGCTTTTCTGAAAAGAATCATCTATATGAAAAAATACCACTAAAGTAATCTCCCTTTCCATTATTCTATTTAATTTGTGATCAGAAGCAACCCCTTATAAAATCATGTTTCTTGCTCACATGGACCTAGGTCTACATTAATAGTGACTCTTTTTTATTTTCAGATTTTGGTTTACCACTAAACAAGGAAACTGCAAGTGGGTCCGAGTCGAGCTATAATCCTCCTGCCCAAATGGAGGGGAAAAAAATTGTTATCTTCCACAGTTACAAAACTAAAATAATGAGGAAAATGGGGCTAATATTGAAGATGTTGTTTTTATTATAGAAAAAATATTAAATGCAGTAAGTGAGATGATACCTAACCAAAAAAATGATAATTTGGAACATTCTAACTTAAATAGTCCAAAAGATATACCATCACCATTTAAAACTTTGCTATATTGGCCACAAAATCAAAACAAAGAGAAGAAAAAAATGTCAAAATTAAATTGCCCCTTGTAGCTTCTTCTGATCAGTGGCAAACTTACCATAAAGCACGACAAAAAAAGAAGGAGCTTGAGGAACAAAACAAATTAGAAAGAAAAAGGAAAAGAGAAGAGAAAGCAAAAAAAGATAAAACAAAAAAAACAAAGAATGGACGAGATCAGCTGAGTGACCAAAATTTAAGCAGTTATCTTATTGTTAACAATGAAGGAGAATGTTACCCTGGAAAAGTTATAGAGGTTAAACAGGATGAAGTATTTGTCACAGTCATGGAAAAAAGCGGCAGTGGCTGGAAGAGGCCGAGAAGGCCCGACACGTTGTGGTATAAAAAAGAAGATGTTGTTGTAAACATTTCGGAACCAAAAAAAATCAACAATTCTATTCCAGAAATGACTGACGTTTGAATTTGTAATCTGAATAAAAAATTTTTTGCTCTGTTTTGTAAATATTTTTTTAAATCATGCTTTTAGCTGGTATAAAAATAAAATCACTTATATCAGCTTCTGGGCATTCTATAGTCAGGTACTAGGCAAGTCACATTTTTCACTGCCAGGTATTGGGGCATATGCATATTTTAATTAAATATATTTTTATGCCAACTTTTTCCTTACAATATGCTATGCACTTTTAGTTATTTTAATATTTTAATTCTCTTACAAAGCTGTTTGGTTGAAAAAATTGCTCTAATAAAAAACCAAAAAGCTATATTTCTAATAATTTCAAGACAGCCCCTAATAGTGTCAGCTACTGGGACATTTACCTTAAGTATATATTCAACAATAAACCTATTTAAATTTATTTTTTTAGATCTATGCTCACCTACGGTTGTGGAAAATACTGACTGGTCGTCATGGAACCCAGCCAAATTAAGGGAAAAGATTTCTCCACAATTAATGTCACCAGCTACCAGACGACCAGGTAATGGTTTATTACATGACAAGAAATGTTATAGTCTGATTATTTTTAAGGATCCCATTACCCATTACTAACTTTCATTTCTTTATAGGGACTACCAAGAAAAAAACTCAGCTGACCCAGGATTGTAGATCAAATTTAATACCCTGTCGGAGTCAAAAATAGAGTTAATAAATTTACAAATGGATTGCCTAAAAAAGGACGAAGAATATAGGCTACAAGAGCATACCCTACGCATGGAGCAAATGTGGGAAGACCAGGAAATGAAGAGAGAGAAACATAATATAGAAATGGAAATTCTAAAAAAAAATTGAATGAATAATTTTCAATTAAAGAATACCTTGTGTTTCAATTGTTTCTTCATTTCAATTAGATATATATCTTTGGCAAAATGTTTTTTTTCTTTCATATTACCTACCCAACCCAGAGTGTAGTGATACCTTTGTGCCAGTAAACACTTACAAAATAATATTTGATGTTTACTGCCAGGGCCAATATAAAATTGCATTTCTCTCATATGACCATCTTTTTTTATGAGTTTTGTATGGGTCATATTTTTAAAGAACGCATCTGTTTTCATAATTATTATATTTTGCATGTATCGCGTATACAGGGTGTGACCCATAATTAATGGTACACAGTAAAACTGCAGATTCCTTGGGTAAAAATATTAGGATTAGCCCAAACGTGTCTTAAAGTTCACAACAATCGAAATACAGACTGTCAAAGATTAATATTCTTTTTCAATCTCGGTTGTTGTAAACTTTAGGACTAATAAGGTAGGTTTGGGCAAATACTAATATTTTTATCCAAGGAATATGCAGTTTTATTGTGTACCATTAACTATGGGACACCCTGTATACAGGGCCTTTCCTAAGTAATCTGAAATAAGTTCGAGTATTTTTATGAAGAAAACTTTATATTAACATTATATGCAAAAATGAATTTTTCAGGTTACTTAGACAAAGTGAAATTCTGGAACCCTGCAAAAAGCATTTAAATATTTTATATTTTTACCTAGCCTAAAAAATAAAAGTAAGGAGATGTGACTATGGTTAATCACCCTGTACATATCAAAAAATTATAATTTATCAAAAATTTGTAGTTATTGATGTTCGGGTGACTAAAAATTGAAATAGAAACATAAAACTTTTATGGTTTAAATTATTTTATTATATATTCTTAAAATAAATACTGTAGGGGTTAGTCAACATATGACAAAATACCCTGTACTTTATAGAAACAAACACAGCAAACAAAGTTACATAAGAAAAATTATATAAACTACTTAATTGTTAGATATTAATAGTTTACGCATTTAAAATAGATACACTGTATAAGATTTCAAATTAACTGGGCAAAATAATTATCAGTAAGACCTTGACAAACGTTACGGCCATTGTTGTTTCCATGAAGAAATATATTTTGATTAACATTTTCATTCATATCTTCTTCTGGCTCATTGTCAACAACAGGTTCTGGCTCAGGATCATTATTGCCTATGGCCAAGTTGTGCAATACAGCTGTTGCCACAATGATTGCCATAACTGTCTCCAATTTAATCCGCATTTCCAATCTTAAAATCTGGAATCTTCTTTTCCACACTCCGTACCACCACATTTCGTGTTCTAATGTGCGACTCATTATAAAGTTGCTCAGCTCGATGGTCTGGATTTTGCAAAGGTATCATCAGGTATTTACTTAATGTGTAGCCTGAGTCACCCAGAAGAAAACTGCCTCCATATCTTCCTTGTTCGAGTCTGGCCCTTAAACTACTATTTGCAAAAATAGTACGATCAGCTGCGGATCCTGGCCATCTGGCAACAATATCAGTTATCTTTAGGGTGGAATCTGCTACTGTTTGCACATTTAATGAGAACCAACCTTTCCGATTCCTAAAGTTTTCTGCAATGTCTGCACCTAAATACGAACAAAACAAAATATTACCAGACTTATCCTGGGCTTAATTAGGATTTATTTAAAACCAAAAAAAAAGGACATACCAACCTCCTTTTCTTTTATGACTGTAGGTATTATTAAGGTAAATTTACGCAGACCAATTCAGGAAAACTAAAATTACATACATAACATTCATAATGCTATTGTGGCAATTATGCACACCACAAACAAGATTAGGGAAAAATAAAGGTCTTAATAAGTAATTGGTCTGCGTAACCACCTTAATTTCAACTGAAATAGGTACCTACCTGTCGATTAAATTTTAACGTGCGTGCAATCAATTGCTCCAACTACATTTGGAAACCCTGCAATAGCAGAAAATCCATTTTTTAAGACTTGAAGTTCCTCCCCTTCATCAGGGAGTCTAATAAACTGTCGTGCTAGTACTGCTATTGCATTGGATACATGTTTTATTATAACAGAAGCAGTGGAATCATGTATTCCAGCAAAATCGGCTGCTACAATGATCATAGACCCGCTAGCAAAAAATCGTAGGGTAAGCAAGATCTGGGTTATGGGATCCACTGCATGGTTACTACAAGTAAAGGGAATATAAATTAGTAATTTTTTATACACGAGTTCTCGTATACTAACCGGTTTGTTGGACGCTCTAAAACGTCATTTATAAGGCCCAATAATTGCTTCACAGAATTTTTCGAAATCCTAAACCTTTGCAAAAACTGAAAATCATTTAAGGCTTCCATGTAATTGGGGCGTATCCGAAATATCCTGTCTCGCCGTGGCTGCTCAATAATGTTTACAAAATCCTCTTCGTCGTCCGTTAATAAATCATCAAATATTTCAAAAATATCCATCGCCGTTACTATACGTTCAGCACAAATCTCAGAATCTTTTTACGAAAAACGAAACCAAAATAAACAAAATGACACGAATATTAGGTTAATTTTATATTATTAATAAACTGCGCAGGTCCTAAACCTTATTCTTAGGTTTTTCTATTCTTTCCACCGATTAAGTTATTACCAGCTTTCCTTCACTTAAGTCGAGCCTCGCTGTTAAGTCGCGTTTATAAAATCACCGTATCACCAAGCTATGATTCAAAATGACCATTGCGATTTAAACCTACTTTATAAAATTGGCCCTAACATCAACACCTCACTCTCCGATTTTAGATCCTACTTTTCATCATTTTCAATATTCTTCTAAGTCCGTATTGCCTTATAAATGGAATATTTACTTTACCGGAACTACAAATAAATAATCGATTATTTCATTTTCGGAAAAAGTAGAATCCATGAGAATAGCCAGGGGAGTAAATAAGAATGATCTTTTTAAAAGTGCAGGGAATTTATTCAAATCGCAAGCTTGGACTTGGTATAACAATAATATAACTAGATTTCAAAGCTGGGATCAGCTAACTCAAAAATTAAAAGATGACTTTCTGCCTTATAACTATGACGAAAATTTATTAGATGAAATTAGGAGTAGAACTCAGGTCCCTAATGAAAAATTTTCCTTGTATACAGGGTGTAACTAAATAAGTGTAAAACATTTAAGGGGCTGATTCCTCATCGAAAAAAAGATAGGATCTTTCATATAAACAAACTTTATTGGAGCATCCCTTATTAAGATATAGCCCCTTAAAGGGGGTACATAAAATTTGTTTAACAATTTTTTTCACAAGCACTAAAAAAGTTACAATATTGAAATTAACCTGACATTTTCTACTACCAAAAAGACACTTAGCCAGTAATTTATTTGGTTTACCCCATGGTTGTAAGGGGTGGAAAACGCAACCCCTAAAATTTATTTCCAATGCAACTTTTTGCCTTATTATTTGTTTACCATTTAAAAATTAATTTCCGATAGCCTGTTTCATTCTAAACAAAAAATGTCTCTTGAATTTTTTGCCCAAAATAAACCAGTTCGCAGCAAAAAATTATTTTACGACCAAGATACATATCGCCATAAAACGAAAATACGAAACTAATTTATCTAGTAGGCCGCTATTAGCGATAATGACAATTAAATTGGTATCAAGCTGTCAGTTTGTAAATTTTTGAGATTGAAGTAATACTAATTGTGTATTGTTGTTCTGTTCTTAATTTGTTACTTTAATAATTCACTTGTTATTAAAATGGCATACACAAATGAGGAAATGGCTGATATGCATTACGTTTACGGTCTGTCGCAGGGGAATGGGTTAGAAGCTTCTAGAAGATATGCTGAAATGTATCCTCAACGGCAGCATCCTTCACATAGAATATTTGCCCGACTTCATTAACGATTACGAGAATATGATTCATTCGACAAAAGAACGCAGGATTGTGGTCGCCATCGAGAAGTAAGAACACCACAGCTTGAGGAGGCAGTACTTAATTTGATTGAAGAACAACCTACTACCAGTACTAGAAAGATTGCTTTCCAGCTAAATGTTGATCATATGACGGTATTTCGAATTTTAAAGGAACAGCTCTTATACCCTTACCATCTGCAACGAGTACAGGCACTGTTACCGCGAGACTTTCCGAACCGTCTTGAATTTTGCAATTGGATGCTGGAAATGATTAGAAGAAATCGTGACTTTCTGAAGACGATCGAATTCACAGACGAATGTAGTTTTTCTCGGGCAAAGATTATTAATTTTCATAATTACCACATATGGGCTGATGAAAACCCTCACGCTATTGTCGAAAGTAACCATCAAGAACAGTTTTCTCTTAACGTGTGGGTCGGAGTTATTGGGGATTATTTAATTGGGCCTCATTTTCTACCTCCTCGATTAAATGGTGATTCATACGTTCAATTTTTAAGAGAAGTGCATCCCGTACTGCTGGAGGAAGTTCCTTTGGGCGTTAGAAGGGATATGTTTTTTATGCATGATGGGGCTCCCGCCCATTTTAGTCAAGTAGCACGTCAGCATTTAACTGAAACATATGCAAATCAGTGGATAGGTCGAGGAGGACCACAGAATTGGCCCGCTCGATCCCCGGATCTCAATCCTCTTGATTTCTCTACTTGGGGCCATTTACAGCATTTGGTTTATCGTACTCCTGTTCGCGATGTAGAGGACTTAAGAAACCGCATCATCGATGCATGCAGGGTAATAAGAGAGACTCCAGGAATATTTGAGCGAATACGTGGCTCAATGCGCCGACGTCTAAACGCATGCGTAATGTCTGAAGGTAGACATATTGAACATTTACTATGATTTCTACATGTTGTATGTTTTGTTATTAATAAATTAGTTTTGTTTGTTCCCCTTTCATTATTTAATGCAGGTAGTAACTACAAAATAACAATAAACCCAGTTCGCATTTATGACGGTGTATCTCTGTAGTTGTTCGTAAAATAATTTTTTGCTGCGAACTGGTTTATTTTGGGCAAAAAATGCAAGAGACATTTTTTGTTTAGAATGAAACAGGCTATCGGAAATTAATTTTTAAATGGTAAACAAATAATAAGGCAAAAAGTTGCATTGGAAATAAATTTTAGGGGTTGCGTTTTCCACCCCTTACAACCATGGGGTAAACCAAATAAATTACTGGCTAAGTGTCTTTTTGGTAGTAGAAAATGTCAGGTTAATTTCAATATTGTAACTTTTTTAGTGCTTGTGAAAAAAATTGTTAAACAAATTTTATGTACCCCCTTTAAGGGGCTGTATCTTAATAAGGGATGCTCCAATAAAGTTTGTTTATATGAAAGATCCTATCTTTTTTTCGATGAGGAATCAGCCCCTTAAATGTTTTACACTTATTTAGTTACACCCTGTATAATGAATATGGAAGGTTTATTTAATTGATTGACAGAAAAACCCTCGGAAAAAATTATGGTAGATAGAATTCGTAGGAATTTATTGCCTTATTATGTATCGCAATTAGCTTTATTAGATATAGATACTATCGATGAATTAGTTGTTAAGTGTAAAAATGTTGAAGAGTCACTGACTTGGTCAGAAAGGTATAAACCGCCTATTGTAAATAAAAATTGTAGTTATCTTGAACCGGACTTAAGTTGTCCAAATTTTTATGAATCACATTCTGACAGAGAAAGAAATTTTTCAAGGCCAGATGATGGCAGCAAACAAAATTTTCAGTTTGCTAAACAAGTATCTGCTTTAAAATGTTGGAACTGTTTTAAGGATGGGCACAGCCATAGAGAATGCGTCAGGCAAAAAAGAATATTTTGTTTCGGTTGTGGTTTCGAAGGGGTAAATAAAACCGCCTGCCCTAAATGTAACGGGAAACAAAGTCATGAAAATTTACATGATACTATGTTAAGTATACCTTCGACTTCTAATGAAAATCAAGCTTCTCATAACCAACGATTACCTTCGGATAATTCTGACTCGACTCATTTTTTAGAGCTTTTCGATCCAAACCAACCACCTCCGCCTCTACCTCAAAATCAAAATTCTCAAGTCTACAAAAAGGACAAAAATTTCAAAAACAAGTCGCGGAAGTAAACGTGCACAATTCAGATTGGGTATAGTGGTTAAAAGTCGTAAAACATTTTTTCTCTCCAAAGGTAGCTTCATTAAGCCCGGTTTTTATTAAAAAGGGAAATGATAATAGGCCTTATAGTATAAATGTTTGTGTAAATTATGAAAATATATTAGCTCTAGTAGACACTGGTAGCAGTGCCACTATTTTGAGTAATTTATGCTCAGGAATTATCAAAAAGTTAGAAAGACCTTTAATTCGTGATAATGAGCTAAATATTACCACTGCTGATGGTAGCCCTCAGGAACTTCTAGGTTATATAGATGTACATATTACTGTAAACAATATTTGCAAAGAGCGTAGGGTGTTAGTTATTCCTTCGGTGGAACATGAATTAATATTACGTGTAGATTTTCTAAGAGAATTTGAGATTAGTTTAGATATGGCAAGAGGTTCATATAAAGTTAATGAAATTTCTATATCGGTGGTAAATGCAATTCAGCCATTGGAATTATTATCACGTATAGTAGAATCTCAAATTCAAGAAGTAATGAAATTATTTAAAAGTATTGCTCCTGAAGATAGGTTAGGTAGGACGCATTTATCGATAAGAAGCCGTTTAAGCAAAGGCAATATCCATTGTCTCCCGTTATGCAACAGCATTTAAATAAAGAGGTTGATAAAATGTTAAAATTCGGTTTAATATAGCCTTCTAGTTCCCCGTATTGTAGTCCATTATGGCTAGTAAAAAAGTCAGATGACACATTCCGAGTCTGTTTTGACGGACGTAAATTGAATGGTATTACGTCACGTGACAGTTATCCCCTCCCTTCAATTGAAAATACCTTGAATAAAATAAGAGATGCTAAGTTTTTGTCTACAATAGATCTGAAACAGGCATTTTTTCAGATTCCCTTGGAACCAGAGTCGCGTCCAAAAACCGCATTCGCTGTACATCGTCGTGGTTTATTTGAATTTTGTGTTATGCCTTTTGGTTTATCTTGCAGCTCACAAACCATGTGCCGACTGATGGACCAGGTGATAGGACCAGCTCTGGAGCCGTATTGTTAATATTATATTCACGACATTATTATTGCTACGAGCACATTTTCAAAACATATTGAGATTTTGAAAAAAGTATATGAGCGTTTGAAGAATGCAGGGTTGACAATAAATTTTAAAAAATCTCATTTTTGTAGGTCCTCGTCGAAATTCTTAGGTTTTCTAGTCGATCAATATGGACTGAGGACGGACCCATAAAAAGTTTCGGCAGTTGTAGATTACCCCACGCCTAGGAACACTACGCAGATTAGACGCTTATTAGGTTTAGTTAGTTATTATCGTCGTTTCTTGAAGAACTTTTCTTCACTATGTTCCCCTATTACTGATCTTCTTCATGGTAGAAAACAACAATCGATTACTTGGACTTCTGAAGCAAAGGATGCTTTCCTGAAAATAAAGCAGTGTTTAACGACCGCTCCAGTATTAGCCAGTCCAGACTATTCGAAGCTGTTCATAATTCATTGCGACGCAGCAGATAGTGGAATCGGGGCAGCTTTATTTCAGATAGAGGATGGTCTTGAGCATCCTGTGGCTTACCATAGTAAGATGCTAAATAAGTGTCAACGAAAGTGGACTACCACGGAGAAGGAGCTTTTCGCAGTCGTTTCAGCAGCAGAGTATTTTAGAGGTTATGTTGAAGGTTCTAAATTCAAAATAATCACGGATCATGCTTCTTTAATATGGTTGTGTAATTTAGCTACCCAACAAACAGTTATAGTCCAAAAGAGGTAATTTTTACCTAAGGTTATAACTAAAAAGCCACACAGACCGCTTTACATAGTCAGAAATAAGTGATATAGACCACTAAATCACCTAAGTGGGGACAAAAACCAAGGTAATAAACTGGTAAAAAGCACCTGTCATTAGGAGAACTGGGCTTCATAGACAAGGCCGCGCAGCCTTATTCGGGGTATAAAAGAAGTGTTTTTTTACCTATATTTAACCTTTGTGGGCCTAATATGGACCTGTTATGGACTATAAAGTTCATTTAAATCATAACCACAATTTTAGAAAAAGATATGTTGTTTTTATTATAATAACAAAGCCCAGGTGTTTTCTTAAATCGCCATGTCATGTCAAGTTGTTTATTTTAAAGATGGAGTAGTTATTTAGATATTAAATTGGTAGTATGGCTACTTCTAAATCGTTATTGGAAGCAAGGTGGGATGAAAAATTAGGTGTGCGTGAAAATTTTTCGTGTAGATTTCAATTCTGCCTTGAAAAACAAAGCGCGCCCCCGACAAAAATGCATTTAATTATAAAAAACAGGGATAATTAAGATTGTCAACACAAAAAATTTAAAATATAGCTTATATTTTGGGCTCGGACGAATACGTACTTCATTTATTTGCTAAGTTTGTGTAATATATTTGTTTTTCTTTTTTTTCTTTTATTGTTACGAGTAATTTTACAAATTATTTTAAGATAAAAAAGTATTATTTAAAAAATATGGCGTCAGTGAAATATTTATCCTTAAAGTCATAATTTCCTCTAGTCTCGACTTTAAAATAAATTGGACCTGTAAGTCAGTCCGTAGTGGTCCGTATTAGGTTACGCTAGGAGAACATTTCCTATTTAGGACTTTTTTTCTTGATAGTCAGGTCTAAATTAAGAGAAATATTGATCTATATGGCCTAAATTTACAACAAGGGTATACAAAGTCCAAATTAGGTATTTAAGGGGTCTGCAGGGCCTATGTAGGGTCGTTGCTCGATAAAACTGTTTCTATCCGAGTCAGTTATTTGGCTCCCGACGGATTACTAACCACTACCATTCTAATCTGTATAACCTAACTTTTTGGCAGATTTTAGCAGCAGTGCCGGCAGTTGGCGGCTTTTGTTATTCCTGCCACAGTACACTTCCTTAGTTTATGATTCCTACATTTTCCTTTCCGTGGTTTATTGTTAGCGGTTGACCTCTTTTATTTAGCAAAATGGACACCGATTGTTTTAAAATAGTGGCAGTTTTAAAAAGGAGAGGGTCAAGTTCCTCTTTGGACTACTCATATGTACCTCACAACTGGGAAAATGAGGGAACTTTATTTTGGCCCAACCGTAATTTGACCACTTTGCGGAATGATATGGGGTCAAAACCCCAAATCGACTGGAAGAACTATAAGTGCAAAGTAAAAAAATCTCATATTTATGGCTTGGAAGAGGCCCAGCTTTGGAAGAAAAAAATTGTTAGAATTGGCACCGATGCTGAAGAAAGGTAGGTATTTTGATGTTGTGGTTTTACCAGGATAAATTTTCCATAAATAATTCCCTCAATAAATTAGCAGAAACATAGTTATTTTGGCTATGGTCTGTCTGTTATTTAAGTTTGTTTGCAAAGAAAGTTCTTTAAAGTTGTCTGCTTAAACAGATTTTCTGTTTTATTTCTTACTAAATTTGTTCCTTTCATATCCAAAGACAAAAATATATTTAAAGTTCAGCTTGTGTGCCATAAATAAAATAACTAGCATAAGAAAATATTAACGTTTTAGTATGGTCGAAAAAAAAATCTCAATATTTCACCCGCCACACCCATGTCATTGTACGACAGCCTCCTAGAAAAGGCAATAACACCACCTGGCAGCAGAAACTAGACTCATGAGGTATCACCTGTAGTCAACCCTGTAGGTAAAGCTAAGGCTCAAGACAGAGCTGATTGTGGTAATAATTCAAATGCAGACATAAGTCTTTTTAACTTAGACCTAGGTAAGTATTTAATATGAATATTACAAGGCTTCAAAATTTTCGATAATTTTGCTTAAAACCTTTATTGCCTAAAAACTACAAGAGTTCATTTTCATATTTTGTGGAAAGAGCCCGACTATTTTACAAACATTAAAATGAACGACTCTAGTGTTCATAAGGCATAATACACTTAAAAGCAAAATTTTCTGAAAATTTCGATGCTTGAGTGTAGTTTAGGGAGAAAGTTACTCGAATAAACTATGCTAAACAAAATTATAAATATATTTTATTACTTGTAGCAAATATAAGAATATTACAAAACTAACGATTATTAAAAACGCAGTTTCTGTTATTATAATAATTTACATTTTCAGTTTTTGAGTTTGGGTTTAACATGACATTTCTGTCAAAGTGCAACATTAAAAGCCTATAGTGGTCTTTTTGCTTTCTACTATACTCAAAACCCAATATTGTATGCAGTGACGTAGCAGTCGAAACCATGAAAATCAAGGCAAACCGCCAATGATAACAGAGTATTTTGGCAGTTTCCATGGTTTCGATTGCTACGTCACTGCATATAATATTGGGTTTTAAGTATAAAATAGTGGTCTTTTTGCTAATGTAATAAATCCAGAAGACCACGATAGGTTAAATAATAAATATAAAAGGGCAATTTTCGCAGTAATTCTTTTTAAATAATGGATTTTAAATTTAAAAATTTATTTGTCTGATTTTTAATATCACCTATTATTTTTAGGCGTAGATATCAAAAATAAATAAGGTTCTTCAGAATCAAGAAGAAATTATGCGTCAACAAAATAACATCTTTGAAAAAATTCATTCTGAATTTCTAAAACTAACAACCGTGAATGATTTTATTTGCCAGAAACTTAATAATTTGGCAGTAAGCTCTGTTGAGCCAGCAGGTCCAACGGCACCACTACTAATCCATGAGGAATTGGAAACTAAAATTGAGCTACCACTGAAGAGTGTGGAAAGCATCATTAACTTTGAGAAGGAACTTATCTCAAACCCAGAATACTTGGCTTTCATGGTAAGCCCTATCCGAGGTCTCAAAATTGTTTTTATTGGGGTCTGCTATTAGTTTCAGCTTGTCTGTAAAAAAAGAGTATACTTTATAAAATTTAGCCATCAAATGCACGGAAGGTGTTAATAAATTAAGAAAACATAAAAATGCTTTAAGAGAGAAGTGCCATTAGTTATTTTAGAGAAAATGTGCATAAAACCAAGTTGTTAAATAATTGAAAAGACATTAAATACAAAATTTGAAATCAAAGTGTGAATTTTTAAATTTTTCTAAAAATGATTTCTTGATTAATAACACATTATATTCAATATTTCAAAATAAGATTTTTCCAAACGATGCGATGTGATAAAATGGTATTACAAATATATACCGGGTTAGGATAAATTACCGGAACGGTCGATTATTTCAAAAGATATACGAGTCAGCAAAAAATGTCTTACTTATATAAAAGTTGTAAGGCTTTTGAAAATCTACATATCTGTAATAAATTGGAATATACAGGTTCGCCCAAAAAGTTGTGGAGAATCAAAGTTATATTTTTTTAAATGGAACACCCCATATATTATTACATTTTTAAATTATACATAAAATTACAATCATTTTTTAAAAGGTGCACTATAAGTCTAAACTTAGTAGTTTTCGAGATATCGAATTTTGAAAAGTGACATTTTTGAACTTTGACAGCTTCTAGCTTCTTAACAGTACGTCTCAGAGCAAAACGGCTTACATGTCCCTGTCTTACTTTTTCATTATCTTTCCAAAAGTGTCAACTTCCGATTAATCCGGATGTAACGCAAAAGCTGAAATACTAGTTCTTCCTAACCCGGTATATTTTTTCAATTTTTTTTAATATTTTTTCAGGAAAAGAAGCTCAATAATATAGGCGGCAATGAAGGTAATGAAGAGGGAAGGATTGTGGCCAAAAAAATAATTAACATACTCTTTGAGAAGACTGCAATAAAAGAGTTTTCGTGGACCGGCATATCCAGGACAAAAGGAAAAGAAAAAAAATTTGCCTTTCAATCATTAGAAGGTATTCAAAAAATATTGTTAAACGTAATTTCCAAAGCGGACAACCGCTGGACCGCACAAAAAAATGAAAAATTTTTGAAATCTTTTACCAAGGCATGCGATGAAAAATTTACCGGGCACCTCAAGTGCACCGAGCATCTCGGTAAAAGAAAATGTAAATAGGAACAAACCTGAGGAAATTGACATCATAGAAGATCTTGAACCTCAACTATCTCCAGTTCTTGAGGTAGAGATAGTTGAGGGTATAGAATTTGACCAAATTATTTAGACTATTGAGTTTCGGAATTATTCACTTTTAAATTTTCGTTGTTTTACCATGGTGAAGACATTAGCGAACACTATCAGCCGTATTCACCATCCAGAACTTAACCAACTGTTTACTAACAGAGAGTTAGTATTTAACAGTCTGTTAAAAGTATATGGTATTCACCAAAACTAAATGAGATCCAGATAGTAAACCCTGTGGTAACGAAAATATATTTGAAATAGAATCGGCAACATGGTAATATTGTAGGTTATGGTCACTTTGTTGTTTAATAACCTTGTTATTTCAGTGTTAAAAACATCATATTTACATAAATTTCACTTTATATTATAAATTAATAATAATGGAGAAGTCTGAGAAGAAGAGGTCTTCCAACTATACTCCAAGAAAATATTATAAGTTTGGTGCAAAAATACATTGCTATTATTGAAAATAAAAAAACCAACGCTTTATTTAACAAACAAAAAATTGAATGCTGGGAGAAACTGGCCTGGGAATTTAATGCCATTCAAACAACTGGACCAAGAACTGGTGTTCAATTAAAGAGCGCTTATGAACAGATGAAAAAGTTGGCTAAACAACATAAATCCGAAGACAAGGTAGGTACATGTTTAAAACTATGCTTAATAGACTAGCATTTCTCTCAAATTTCTTTCTCATATCTACAATTTATTATAGCCTACCATAAAATGCAGAACGATTTGTCATTGGTTTTGAAGGCAAGTAGATACACAATATTATTGTTTTTTCAGGTTGAAATAATGAAAACAGGAGGAGGAATCTTTGAGCCAAAAAGTACGGTTATGGATGAAAAAATTCTGTGTTTACTTAAAGAAAATTATTTCTCAATAGATAATAAATTCGATAGTAATGTTACTTCTGAGACTGTTACTTCTGAGACCATTACTTCTGAGACCATTTCAGGTGTACAGAACTATCCCAGTCGCTCATATGCAAGTACAAGTACCGATAATTCACAAAGTATTATACTTGTGTATGAAGACAGTAATGATGAAAGTCATGACATAAAATCACATGAGAGGAATGTGATAAGTGAATGTACAGATGAACCACCAAAAAAGAAAATTAAAATTGCAGATGTTGAACATACTGAGATAACTTCAAAAAAAAAAAAAATAAACAGAGTAATACCACCTCTTCCCATACAGACACAATTATTCTGGATAAAAAACAAGAAATACTTGACATAAAGATTAACATACTAAAAAAAATTCAGGAAACAGAATGTGAAAATTTAAAAGGTAAAATTTTGGATAATGAAATTAAAAAAATTGCAAAAGAAAAGGAAATTTTTGAATTAAAAATTAAAAAATATGAATATAAAAACTTAAAGCGATGTGCTTCTTCCAGTCCGTCACCATAAAGTCTACATAATGCCAATTTTTGTTACCAATTACTATTTTTAGTTATAGAGCTTAATATTGTTCCGTTGTTCCTATGTGATAATTGACCAAATTCCTTGGCTGTTACTAGATGTTAAGTGTTCCTTTTTTACATATAATGTTAAGGTTGAGATAAAAGTAGTTAGTTATAGATCCTAATTATTCCTATAATGTGATAATCGATCAAGGTTTGTGGCTGTCACTAGATGTAAAGTGTTCCTTTTTTACATATAATGTTAAGGTTAAGATAAAAGTACTGTTAGTTATAGATCCCAATTGTTCCTATAATGTGATAATTGATCAAATTTCGTGGCTGTCACTAGATGTAAAGTGTTCTTTTTGATATATAATGTTGAGGCTAAGATCAGAGTACTTTTAGTTATTGATCTTACTTCTAGTTGTAGCTCTTAGTCATTTCTATAATGTTATAACCATACAGATTTGTTGACTGTCATTAGATGTAAGAAATGTTTATTTTTTTATATAATATGTTATCAAAAAAAAAATAAAAGAAATAAGAATCATGAATTGCCTTTATTTTAAAGTTTAGTATTTACAGTAGTCACAATGTTTTATCACTATACTAGATATAATCAAAGAGTAACCCAACTAACTAATCAGAAATTTTTTTAACTGCTTACACTATTTAAATATTTGTAAAAACGCAATTATAGAGTCTCTCGTCGACGTATTTTGGTTTTGATGACCAATAACTCTCTGTTGATGAACTGCATTACCTTGCAACCCATCTACTTCATCAAGCACTTCGACAGTGTCGTTTTCTTCACAGCAGAGATTATGCAAAACTGCGGTTGCTACAATGATTTGACAAACTGTTTCAATTTTCACTCGTAGCCCCAAAGATAAACAAGGAAATCTTCTTTTCCACACACCAAAAAGCCTTTCAATAGGGTTTCTAGTTCTTATTTGTGCACTATTATATCTCTGATGGGGTGGTGTCTGAGGATCTAACACTGGTGTTAGAAGATAAATTCTGTATGGGTATCCTCCATCCCCAACTAGGCAATTTGGTGAAAACTCATTGTTTTCAAATCTACCTCTGATATTTGAATCATTAAATATTGTAGTGTCATGCACTGATCCTGGCCAACGAGCCACAATATCCATTATTTTTAAGTCTGCATTACCAATGACTTGAATATTAATGCTAAAGTATCCTTTACGGTTTCGATACACTTCAGCATTATCTCCCCCTGGAGACTGAATTTTGATATGCGTGCAATCTACAGCACCTGAAACAAAAAGAAAAGGTTAGTTACTAATAAAGAACTTGTTACTGACTTTACTATAGTTAGTCTTAGATAAATAAATAGGTACATACAGAACAAACTTCAATTAGTATACAGTACAATATTATTGAAGAAACTAATTATTTAAATATGGATATCATCATTGTATAAGAGAGCCTAATATCATATATCAACTAACCTATAATTCCAGGCAATCCTCCAATAATAAAAAACTTTAATATTCCATTCCTCTTTTCCTCTTCGGTTTCTGGCATGCGAATAAACTGTGGTCTCAAACCCGCAATTTGTCTAGTCACATTGGAGACAATGCGGGATACAGTGGCTTGTGATATGTTAAAATGATCACCAACATTGATTTGGAAAGACCCAGTAGCATAAAAATGGAGGCATATTAACACTTGATTTATCTTGGATATTGGGTGGTTCCTATTGTCAATTGGTTCCATCATATGTTCTAACAAATTTAGTAACCTTTGGAAGGTATTTTTCGTCATTCGAAACCTTTTCTTAAATTCTAAATCATCTAATTCCTCAAACAAATTGTTACGCAGTTTAACGTTTCTTGGTCGGCGTGCAGCGAGCTCTTCTTCACTATCAGAGGACGAAAGGTCAGACGAGGACTCAAATAAATTAATTCTGTCGAGTCTGTCGATTCTGTCCATGTTCGTAAATAAATAGGTACCCGGCAAAAAATGATTAATCACAATAAAATTAATAAACAGAAGTAATAAAATTTAAAACCCAAGAAAGCACAAAATCACAATATTAACCTTAGAATACTAACATAACCTAACTATCGAAACTTAACAGTCTGTTAAACTACTTATCAGGCCGAATTTCACAAGTTATTTTTAACAGTGTGATAAAGCCTAACTTTCAATGGTGAATACCCCGATACGATTTAACTGACTGACAAATATTTAACAGACTGATAGAGAGTTAACTGACAATGGTGAATACGGCTGTATATGATACCTACCTTATTTTAACGGTCTTTTAAAGTTTTATTTAATTAACGAGTTTTTAAGTAAAATTGACGGCTAAACAAAAATATGAATTTTAGTACCACATGTTTATTTTTTTTTAAATGAAACACTAAAATGTGTATTTTTGGGTATTTCAACAGCGCATTAGGAGGCCTTTCCAACAAAACCCATATTATTATTTAAAACCTGTTACTTTGTAATATTTACGAAAATGTCAACCACCAACGGTAATGTGCTAGAAAAGGATTTGAATTTTTTTAAATATTATTTGGTTAAGTTTATAGTTGGATTTGTATAATCTATTTTTTGTTTTTAAAGGAAAATGTATTCTCTACATTTTTTGTATTAAATAAAATGAAACTAGCAAACTACTAAGATTTTTATTTATTATTAAATATTAGGTATTTGAATATCAAGAGAATGAATTATAGGGAAAAAAATCATTCTATCACAATATTTTATGCTAAAAAGCTTACATTTTATTTCTTCTAAACTGTAAAGTTTTCTTTTCAAAGTTTTTAGATACTTTAAACTTTCCAAATCTCTAATATTGACACAAAATATATTAATTTTGGATGAGCAAAATGGTTTTACAAAAAAATCTTGTTGTAAGTGTAATGCTTCTCCATATACAAACAGTTTTTCTTTATGACGGGTCACATTTATCATTTTTACAATTTCTTTACTTTTAGTCAAAAACCATTTGTCTTTGGACTTGTTTGACAAAAAAACTCACTAGAAATATGAATGCAGTTGTATACACCCCTACACATATCTAGTTCATGATCCGTTTTGTCAGGACTTTTGACAAAAACTTTGTTTTCCTTACCTATCACTGGTAAATGTTCCATTTCTATTATTCTTTTGGCGATTTGATTTAAAGATAATTTTCCATGCCTAACTAACGATTTTATACGACCAAGTGTATTCTCAAATGGATACGAGCTTATCGCAGGTAGACAGCCAAAATTTTTTACATCTTCTATGACATGGCAAAGATTGTGCACATTACTGCTTACAGCGTCTATACCATATATTTCAATATACTCTTCAATATACTCTTCGAGTAACAACTTTGCTATTTCAATATACTTTAAGTATTCTTGGCAAGACAAAATAGTAGCTGCACAACTAAGTTTTAGGAAGTGTTCATAAACTTGTTGACTAAAAAAATCCTTTAGCAAAACAGGTCCTAAGTATAACAAAAAGACACTATATTCTGACCCCTTCCAATGTTTTAGGTCTTTAAGACTTCGAATTGATCTTTGGATTTCTCCTGGTCTTGTTTTATTACAATTTATCAATAGTTCTGACAACTGGTCACTTTGAGTTTTTGATAATTTCGTTCTAAAATTATAGTTACCTTCACGCCATCCGAATAAACATTTCCGCATTATACCTAAAAAAAGGGGTTTTTTCATAATTCAAATTTATTTTTTTCCTATAGGTTTTTTTAATGAACACACCCTACCTAAATGCAGCAAATGTAGTGAATCAGCTACTATAAAGTCATCAATCATATTTATTGGTAGTTCAGTTAGTGGTGTATCTACTTTATGATGGTCTTCATCACTTTTATTGCGAAAACCCTGATCAGTCCGCAACAAAGAATTAATTCTAGGATAGCTCATGTGGCGACCTTTTTGATCCCATTCGCCCACTACTGTGCATTTGATACAGCTTCCATACTCTGCATTTGAACCAGGAGTTCCTGAAATAGAGATTTTTTAAAATGACCCTCGATATGACCTTATATACAAAAATATACCTTTAATAAAACTCCTTGCTGGGGTGTCACATACAAAGCACCTTATGCGCACAAGAATTTTCTTATTGTCAACTATCACACCGTCTTGTAAAACTATTTTTAACTCGTCAATCATTGTTCTGAAATAGTTCGTAATTGAAGGCTTATTTTCTCCATAATAAGCTGCAGCTACTAATGGAGGTATTTTATTCCGTAGCTCATGTATTAAAAAAAGAATTGGCCATAATTGTAAATTTGAGCTACTGAATGGAGATATACCATCAACATTAAATATTAGGCTGATCTCTTGAGGTACCGTTAAGGCAGAGTTTGAAAGAACATTTTGCAAAGTTTTAATAATTCCATTGTGCCAGAATTTACCTTGCCCCATTTCTTCGATTTGTAGTTCTGAAGGTGTTTTTAATAAAGTTCTTGCGTCCGCCGGAAGTTCAGTCTTTCCATGACTTCGAAGAAGCTTTAATAAATCGCTTAGAGCAGTTAACGTTATTTTATGTGTTAAAGCCCATAACCTTAAATCTTCTATAAGAGGCAATTTGCCTATTATAAAATTGTCATCCAAATCCGATTCCTCACTGGAACTGCTGAGAGCCTCGTCTTCTATATTCGTATTTAAAGTTGTCGTAAAAGCTGCAGCTGAAGTAGATGCTGTTACCCTAAGCGATTCCTGTCCCCCATTTTGATTATGATCCCTGTTTCTAGCTAACTCACTAGGGTTATTTTGTTGTAACTTCCTCAGATTACGATAGTATTTACTTGAAAACCGAAAAAATTTATTTTTCTTCATCGTGGTGTAATTGAGGGTGTAATGTGTAATTATAAAGTGATATCCTAAATTATTGCCCAGAATTCACCGCAGCACAACGACGTTATAATCAACATTACTTTTTACGGATTTTGATGCCAGAATCTCTATAAAGAACTTTTTTTTGGAATATGCGGCCTAATGTCCGGATAAAATTACTTTGAGGTCAAAACCAGAGGACTATTTGGCTATAAAGAAATTCAGTAAGCCATACTGTAATCTATTTTATACCTTAAAGTCTTCTGGGATTTGAGGACAAAATATTAGAGTAATATGGGGTAAATCTCACCTA
The DNA here is from genome assembly GCA_963920685.1 of Polydrusus tereticollis. Classification (NCBI taxonomy): domain Eukaryota; kingdom Metazoa; phylum Arthropoda; class Insecta; order Coleoptera; family Curculionidae; genus Polydrusus; species Polydrusus tereticollis. Next base: position 87,236,182 of record OY987332.1, read on the forward strand.
AGGAAATCTTCACATTGTTACCTGACCATAAAGATACATTAAAGACAAAACCAAGTGATTTAGCCTTCATTTATGGGCCTAAAAGATTTTTAAGCTTTAAGGCCCAATCTAAGGTAAAAAATAACCTGTTTTATCTTTGATCATTGACTTTATTTAGACCTGACTATCAAGTCGGTTTACAAAGTAAATATCTCCTATTTTGGACCATTTTTTGGGCCTCTTATATTTTCAGGCTTTGAAGCAGTAATACTAAGTTTGAATTACTTTCTTTTGACCAAGCTGTTCGTCTTTTTAACCATTTAGTCTGAGAAGCCGATTTTGAAGTCAAAAATAGACTATTTTTTACTTCAATAGGTCATTTTCTCTAAATTGGAGGTCGCTAAGACTATATATGTTTGTTGGGTAATCCCTCTCCAAAACTTGCCCGTTGGTTAGTTAAATTGGGCCAGTATAATTATGACATTGAGCATCGGAAAGGCGCGTTGAATGTCGTTGCAGATGCTTTATCTCGTTCTAATGTTGATGTGTCGATTATAAATATATCTGATTTTGTACATGATAAATGGTATAGAGATATGCTGGAAAATGTTACGAATTCTCCAGAGTCGTATCCCTCATTTTCAGTAAAGGACAGCACCCTGTATAAACATGTCTTTAGCAAACTTCCCCTAGTTAGTAATATTTCAGATTGGAAAATTGTCATTCCCACGGCGAACAGGCAAGCCATTCTGAAGTCATGTCACGATAATGAAACCTCTGGTCATTTTGGCTTATCTAAAACTTTTGCAAAAATTTCAGAGTTATATTATTGGCCAAATATGAGAAAATGCGCTTATAAATATGTTAGGAAATGTCAAACGTGCGCAGCAAATAAACCCTCTAATTTACCTCAAGCGGGATTAATGGGACTTTATAAAGATATAAATGTTCCTTATCAATTACTTAGTGCAGATCTAATTGGGCCTTATCCAAGATCAAAAAATGGGTATCAGTATGTCTTAGTGGTTGTTGATTGGTTTACTAAATATGTACATGTTAATCCGGTTGCCAAGGCTATTACTAGGTCAATAATTAAATTTTTGGAAAGTGTAATTTTTTTAAATTTTGGTGTACCCCAAATTTTTGCTTGTGATAACGGCTCACAGTTTACTAGTAATGAATTTAAGCAGTTTATTAAAAATTACGATGTTCAAAAGGTCTGGAACAATGCCAGGTATCATCCTCAAGTAAATCATATAGAGAGGGCAAATGTCGTGGTATCTACTATTAGATGTTTTATAAATGAAAATCATAAAAATTGGGATAAAACATTTATAAGATTGCGCACACTATAAATTCCGCAAAACATGACGACCCCGAATATTCCCCAAATTTTTTCAACTTTTGTAGAAATATTCCTGTGAAAAGAGATTTTTATGGTAAAATTGCAGATAATGCAAATAATATCGTAAGTATCGGCGACAAAGTGCATAGGCTAAACGATGCACAAGAAGTTTCAAAATTTTATGAAGATGTTAGGAAAAAATTAAAAAATGCTTATCTCAAAAATTCACATAATTATAATCTTAGGAGGCGACCTCAAGTTTTTAAATTAGGAGATAAGGTTTGGAAGAAAAACTGTATAATTTCCAAAGCAATAAGTGATTTTTCCACCAAAGTTATTTCTCCATTAGTGTATGAATTAACTGCGGCAAATGGAAATAATTTAGGGAAATGGCACACCAAGGAGTTAAAACCAAATTATGCAGATTTAGATTCAGATGATTCACCGACATCTCTGAGGATGAGCTCTGAGAATTAGGTCAGAAAAGGTGTTCATTACAATCAAAAAAAAATTTTTTTTGGTAAAAATTTTTTTTATCTGCTTCAGGGGGTGTGTAACAAAAAAATAAACACTTGTTTATAGTCGTTACACGCTTCGCTCTTGTTAATATGTATTTAATTTTTCAGTAGTGTAGGATAGGTTTTACAAGTTTCGAGCGCTTTAAAATTCATATCTACCAGGATTTGCGTTCTCCGTCGTCACTACATAAATTACCATATCGCTATTCTTTCCGCACGAAAATCAATAGATGATTCGTCGTCGGAACAGTGTTGCCGGAGGTAGTAAAATTTAAATTGCAGGAATATGGTAGTTAAATAACTTTGAATTAAATTTATTAATTAATCGATAAATTAATAATTTAATGAATAATATTTGTACATTTCCGAGTATGATAATTGTTTTATTAGCAGGATATTGAAATAATTCAATATCAATTGGTATTTTAAGTGATATTATAATCAATTTTGTGCTGGGGAAATCGAGTTGGCAATAGTGTAGAAATCAATTTCGGTTAAAATCCATGTTAGCGACCCGTGAAATTTTACTGGGACTCGATTATGATCCCTTGGGATGACCAGACGCTCCCAAAATTTATGGTAAGCAATTGGTCGTTTATATCTTATCTTAAGAAATATTTTTTATCTTTTGCTATCTGGATGTACTTCCACAACTTATAAGGTAATATTGTGCCTTAATTAAATAATTTACTGTTTTTTTTTCCTTTAAAAATACGGTAGCTAAGCCGTCCTTTTTTGTGCACACTTATCTGTACTTATATATTTTCTTGGATTTTCTTGTGATGCACATTGCACGTGCATGAGATGCATTTTTAAACATTTTTTCTGCCGTGATCTTTTACATTTTTTAGCACAGACGCATAGTAACGTAGCCAGGCTGAACGTACATCACGCAGATTCATTTCCAGAGCAGACCTGAGGACACGAGTGACCTTGACGACGGTGGAGGGCATTTGGGCATTCAGGTGAGTTGTAATTCCTTTATTTTGGGCACTTTGCGTGCTGGCGTCATGCCAAATTTGTAAAATATTGGTAGTCAACTCACCTGATACCTAATTCGCGTGCTTAACCCTTGGTCACTCGGGTCAAAGGCTTCTCCTATCTTTCCTCTTCTTTTAATTCTGTGCACGGCGTTTTTTTTTATTCAAAATATTTCTTACCTCTCTTACCTCATAACCAAATGCTTACCTAACAATTTACTTACCTTACCACGTGCGTAAGCTCATTTAGTCAGCAATATTTTGCACATACCTGCTTTTCATTCAAAATTTTTTTTTATATCGTATTGCCTATTTTTTCGATTAAATTTAAAGTCCATCCAAATGATGATGCCTACCAACCATTAGCGGCTTTGGTTGGGCACTGATTGGATACTTCCTGTGTCACTGTTATTTGTCTCATTTTTTGTATATAGTATATTGTATCCTGAAGGATAAACTTTCATTGCATATATTTTTCAGTAATTTTAGAGTAACGGTTGCAATAATTGTAACACATTGTTTTTCAATTAATTTTGACCCTTCATTTCGGGTTGTTACATAATTCATAAGCTTGAAAGGCAAGGTTTCATACTTCATTTTTCTAGTTATAATTAAATTTAAACTTTCGTTACACCATCTAAAATTAGTACTCAGGGTTGTCGAGACTATTTTATATTATTTTTATAAAGATAATTTCTTTTCTTGCAATTGTTAATGATTGAAAAATCCTCTCGTACATTATGAGTACGTATAATTTAAGTAAAGGGTCAATGCCCTCATAATATAAATATTTCCTTTCCTTATACTATTGGAGGAGACGTAGCTCTCTCCACCAATTTATTAAATTATTGTATACAGCTCTTGCATGAGCAAATATTAAGGTTTTGAAGACCAGTTTTCGTGTACATTTTTTCTTAATTAATTTTTTCTAACTTATTGCTTAACAAGTTGAAATCTTCAGTAGAGTGCATTTGAGACATATTGCACATTCGTATAAGAACACACACTGCTTTTCTTTTTTTTTGCACTTAACAGGACATGGAGACGTGAGCAATCAACAGATCTAAATCGCCTAGAACCGCCATTGAGCAACGCCATCCCAGAGACAAGCACCTGGAGATACCTCTCCGTAGGTTGCCACCATTCACGACGTGTGGCAGGCAGAAGCGATCTAAGTAAGTCACGTTCTACGACTCCTGGTTAACTTTGTCAGCAAGTGTGAACAATTCTTTGTACATGGCAATATTATCAATTTAACTCAAATTATTATCTCAAGTATATCTTCAATTTATCATAACAGTAATTTTCACTAAAATTTGATGATTTTTAGTATAAGTTTAAGTCGCGAAATATCACGAGAAGCTTAGTGCTTCTGGTTATTTGTAATAAATAGTATTTATTGATTCAACAATTGTTTTGTTGTGCGGCAACAGTAAACAAAGGCTTAAATTTTAAAACTAACTTTATTTTACTTTTAATTATTTTACATTTCCCTTTTTTTAGTATTTTTTCCAAAAAAAATACTTGGCGCCCTACATTACCTTTTTTTTTCCTCAATAGTGGAAGGACAAAGCTCAAATCAGACTTAAAATCATTTAAGGGGAATCCATTGCCTTGAGCAAACTGAGCTACCGTGGTAAATGTGAATACTGCAAGGCTCTCTTGATGGACACATCAATAAAGGTCCCTTAAGAAAGCATTTGTAGTTACAAATTTTAAAGCAATTGGCTATAAAGGGAAATACAATACAACCTTTGTGCAGACACAACCGAGGTACTCTCCGCAAACGTGGGAATTGAAATGAGGTTAGTATGAGAGAAGAAGTGACAACCAAGTCATACAATCAGGTACCACCATTAGAAATGTCAAAATTAAAATTGATTGTTGAAATAGGAAAAAGAATATTTGAACTGGCTCGATGTCAGGTTTACAAGATCCATACAAAATCAATTCATCTTAATTGTTGTCAACAAAATTGCTTTAAAATTTCACAAAAAAATTCTCAACAATAATTCATCTAATGAATTTTCAAAAATAGAACCTTTCTTCTAAACCTTTTTAGTATTGTCTTAACTTAAAATATGTTTCACTAATCTAAATCATGTCACTTAAGCTAATATTTCACAATTTTTACAAAACCTTTCTTTTAAACTCTTTCTAAATTTCAATAAACACAAACTATACCTCAATTGCTAAAAAAAAATTAAAAGACAACTTCTCTCCTCCAGAGGTCACATCTTAAAATATGTGTCACTCATCTAAATTTTAAAACTTAATCTTAACTTTACCTCTCATTCTATACAACTAACCATTTCATATACCAAGTCTTCAGCCTTTCTGTTGTGCTCATTTATTTGAGACAACTTATTTCGATGTTAAACTCGATGTTGGGTAAGTCCTTCTTAATCTTATTGTTGTTCATTCTCAAATTCATATTATCCTTTTAGTATCCCCTGAAGATAAGTACTTAAGTGCTCGAAACATGTCGAGAACTTAGAAAAATTGTACGTTAAAAATTAAACTGTGGAGGAAGACTGCATTGTTTTATTTTTATAAGTTTATATAAGCATGGATCCGCAAGCCCTTCATTTTTAAGATACGAGGTGTTACAATTTTTAACAGGAACCAAAAATATGTACGCTACAGCCGTTTTCTCTTTTACTTACACTGTTATGTAGGCACTTTATTGGCTAATGCAAAGTACTTTTTCATAATTTTTTGATTTCGGCTTTGTTTAGGAGATAGATATGCTATTTTATCAAACTCTGATATGGGCATAACGATATGCAAATAAATGCCATTTATTTATTTATTTATTATTCTTGTTCTCGAGAACGATTGCTCGTAGCGACTTCTACCAAGTATGCCTTTTTCATGTAAAAATAATGAAGAAATAATTTGTCTTGCTTAAAAATGTAATACAAGCACGTATAAAAAAGTTATGACTTCTCAAAAGAGTAAAAAGACACGTAGGTAGCGCCCTCTACAAGTAGGAGACATACTAACATCAACACAATTTCAAAAATTATTTACGAAAAACAAAAATAAATTTGTAACACCCTTTATCTCAAAAATGAAGGGCTTGCAGACTCATGCTTATATGAACTTTTCACCTTATAAATATCTGAGGAATCGTGCTGTAAAATATCGGATACTTATTAAATAACACCCTGTATAGATATGTATGTCCACAGATGGCATAGACAAGGGGACAAATAGGTCAAAAAGTGAAAGGTACGAAAAAAGGTCCTTCTTTATTAAAGTTTTCGCTTGCTTTAAAAATAAGATCAACGATGCCAAAAATGTATTTTTTTGTACAGGGTATGCAGAAAAAGTACAAAAACATAAAATTTGGTGTCGAGTAAAGTTGCCATTTTAAAATTTTTAATGCAAAACGTTAAATAAAAATGTTGCTTTGAATTTTAAAAAAAATTTCATTCCAGACTTTCAAGTAAAAATTTCAAATATCCAAATTACCCCTTAAAATCAAAATTTCTGTAAGTTTAACGATTGCATTTAAACTTTATAAGCTACCAAATTTACTCTTCGCAAAATTTTGCGTTTTTGATTGTTTTGAATATCCCATTAAAGAAAAAAATGATTTTTTAAGCAAGCAAAATAATTTATAAATAATGACTTTCTTGTATCTTTCACTTTTTTGTCAATTTCTTTATCTACGCCATTTATACTGTATATTATATATTTAATAAAAGTTAAAAACTGATATTACAAGTATAAATTATATACCTATATACCTACCAAAATTATTTGTTACTTAAATAACATAACTACGTTAATACGCAGAAAACAATAATTTTTCGTCCTAGGTAAAAAATATAGTATACTTACCTAATACCGATCTAACCACCTAAAAAAAAAATAAGCTGAATTTTTACTAAGTATTTTATGGAAGTAAGTAGTAAAAAGACTTTATTGTGTATAAGCAATTACCTATGCCTTAACTAAAACCTAAACCAGTAACAACTATAAAAAGCATCAACCCTTACATTGTATTATAGTTGTGATCAAAAGTAGAGTTTGTTGATATATCGCACACCCGCTAAAAAAGAGTCACAACTCAAAAAATTGCATTTTTGACATAATATTACAGCGCAATATAAAGTATTCACGTCTTCCTTCTAAAAAATCGTCATATCTTCACCTTACTTACACGACGGCAGATGGCGCAAGTGACTCTTTGTCGTTTATGCAATATGTCAAGACTTCGATCGATATCAGTGTCATTTTACATGTTGGAACGAGAGGGTCCGCGAAAAGTGTAACCATTTGTTCAAGAAAAGAGTTATGTTCCGTGTTGTGTTGGTTTTTCAGAACGTTTCCGCATAAAAGTGTTGTCGTGGCTAGTAAAGCACCGTTACATTTTTGATTGTCACTGTTTTTTAGAATTCTTCGTTTTAAAAGTGTTATTTTGGGAAAGTGAAATACAGTAACATTTTAAATTGGGACAGTTTTTTAGAACGTTTGCGGTTAAAAGTGCTGTATTGAGAAGTAAAATATCGTTATACTTTTAATTAGGACCATTTTTTAGAAGTTTTTCGATTATAAGTGTTGTTTCTTTGCGTGACTTTTAAAATTATGACATTATTTTAGAACGTTTTTTTTTTTTAAAACAGCATTGTGACGTCTTCGTGGTCGGGTAAGTAATAGTTTTTAAGTTAGGACTGACTAATTTTGGATTGAGATACACTTTTTGTGTTTGTGCTTATTGTGACCCTAATGGTGTGGCACATTTATAAACCAAACCGTGATAAGTATTCCGCTATTTGAAACATAGACATCCATTGTGTTTGGTGATAATATTTTTTATTTTATTTTTAGAAAAACGCTACCGCAATGTACAATTCACGTACACATAAAATGATGGCTGCTTGTGTTAGGAAAAATAACGAGAATGCCAATTTAGAGGAAAATACGGAAAATGCAAATTTTAAATCTCCACAAGGTTAGAATCTTAGTTTAAATAGTTTGCTGTCAAAACAAGTTTATCGGCATGGCGCACGGCGTTACTCAACTTTAAAAAGATATTATAACTAATAGTATTTTTTTTATTTTACCAGACTGCAAAAATGCTTCAGAGTTTTCTGGAGACAAGGGTGAACTGGCGAGGGAAAAAAATGTACTAATCGAAGAAGAGCAGATTGAAGGTTAGAACTAATATTTTGTAAGCCTTTGTATTACCTATCTACATTCATTCGCCTTATTTTTTTTAGAAAATAACAAGGATCTCAACATAACATTAGAGGTTACTCAAAATCAGTCCGCGTTTGAAGCATACACAGTAAAAAATGCCCTAGTGGTTAAAATCATATTTGGTGTGGTGAACTAGCAGAGTGTTAATTTTTACACTCATGTGCATTCAATTAACACCAAAAAATAATACTCAGCTTAATTTATTTGTACGAGTGTAAACTTGATACAAAAAAGTGTTAACATAATATCTGAAGTGTGCTTATCATTTTATTTTAGTAAACATTATTGCATCAGTGTAAAACTCATCCCACCAAAATTACATATTACCATGCTAAAATCTTTTTAACACTCAAGCGTGTAATTAAGACGTTAAAAAGACTGGTTTAACCCCAGCGAGTGTTAAGACGCGAAAACGACCTCCCACCTTCCACAGCTTCCCGCTTAGTCCGCCCGCTTGCTTGACGCCATTTCCTAATTGTGTGTCGTTTGCATATGTGCACGTGCAGGTATTAAAAAATGATATTCAAAATTGAGCTGGCGAACAGAAGCAAATACGCGAAAATTGAGGATCCACAGAGTATTACATACGAATATGTTTTAAAATTGGGTAAGTACTACTCATAGCATTAAAAAAACGTATTATTAATTGAATCCTATATAGATATTAATTCAATATGGAAGGTCTCGTCCGCATAAACGCCGCATTACAGTTGGCAAGTTTTTCTTTCTGAATAATTTTTTTATTGCTTTACAGTGTGCAATTATTTACCATTTTTCTTTTTGATTTTGTACACGCTGCCAACTAAACTAAACAAAATAAAATGGCAGATAACCTAACTTTTTCGCGAGGTTTTGTGTATGCACGGTTCGTTATTTATAGAAATGAAAATAGATAGATTATGTAAATGGTGAGAATAACAACAAAAATAAACCACAATATAAAAGTGATAGAAAACTAGGTTTGAATGGTAGAACCAAAAATACTTATATTTTTACAGGTCAGTGGCACAATAATTAACAAATAATTCCCCAAACTGGCGCTTGCAACTGCAATAAAAATAGATCCGGAGCTATTTCTCGCAATCGCAATAAAAATTGCAACAGCTGGTTACTAAACTCGCTTTGCGCATGCTCGCAACAAAAATCCTGCAATTTTTTATTGCAGCAATAAAAAATCCCCAACTGTAATGCGGTCTTAAGATAAATATATTATATTATTTCAAACATACAAGTTCTGGTGCTTTCTGTTTACACAAAAAAGCTTTTCAACGATTTTATTCAGTTATTAGAATTTATCTATTCATTATAATTTTATTGGTTCTTTAATGGTGTAATGCAAAATTCTTTTTTTTTACTGGATTATTATGTTAATGAATTTTTGATGAACTACCATATTCAATTATGGATAATAACAAAGTTATAAATTTTTAAAAAACTTAATATGAGCACGATTTCATCACAACATAATAATTTGCTTGTACAGTCTATAGAAAAAAACCTATACACATTTTTTCTAGTGACAAGGCATAATATACGTTATTGTTTTAATATACAGGGTGCAACAAAAGTATTACCTACGAAATATCTCAGCGACAATCACATGCACATTTACATACCTACATTTTTGAAATTTGCATAGAAACTCACAATTTTGCATATGTTGGAAAAAAATATCACTTTAGTTTTAACCGGATGTGACGTCAACTTTTTTAATTTAAATAAAACGTTGTATATACTTTTTGACATATTTGGATTATGGAATTTTTGGGAAAAAATATTGACTTGTGACATATCAATTTGTAAGGAAAGTGTCATTTAAAATTAAAAAATAAAAAAAACATAGGAAGTGCGATTTATTAATAGAATGAATGTAATCTGTTACATAAGCCCTATTTGCCCTATGAATTTGAAAATAATAGGTATTATCTTTTATTTTCTGCATGCCTTTGTTGAACCTCGGTATAACATGCCGTTTTACTAATATAATATACCTAAGTTAAATATTTTTGTATATTAGCTAAATGTAAATTCAATATTGAAGAGGACAAAGACATTTTTTTTACTGACCCCGAAGGAACCATCATAGAAGAAGACTGTATGACAGAATATCTATCTCAGCCAAACTCTATATTAAAAATTGGGGGCATTGAAGTTGGCAATTTTTCAACGTCTACTTCGACACTATCTATGACCCATGAAACCCCTTCATGCACTGAAGTACAGCAGTGGCTTTTAAACAACTCTAATAGCAGCAATGCCACAGCAGAGTCCGAAGACATAAATGAAGCTGCTGAAAATCATGAAAATAACAAAGAAATCTATGTAGTAAACATAGACGATAATGGCTTTCTGGTTCCGCCAGTACCATTGCCTCCACCCCCTTTAAGGGGAGGTGCACCTCAGTTGAATATAGTAAATACTTCACTATCAACATCGAATTTTCAATTCGTTGATGGAAAGGTAATGATATATTATATTTTTTAGAAAAGCAAAAAGTTTAGTTTTTATGCATGTGAAATAAACATTAAGTGCCGGTACTTGTGGCACTGATTAATTCATTTGATAGACGATTAAAATAATCATGGTTTCGAATGTGCCAAAACCTTCAAATTTATATTGACATTGACACATTCAAACCCCTGATTATTTTAATCGTCTATCAAATGGGTTAATCAGTGTCAAAAGTACCGGCACTTTCAAGCAAAAATGTTCACTTTCCTTCTATTCACTTTGAATTTTTTGGTAACATTTTACAACTTAACATATTTGGACTATGCTAATCTAAAATATTTATATACTTGTCCTTTAGACTAGCATGATGATTGATTACAGGGTGTCAACAAATTTTAAAGTTTGCTGAAACTTTATAGAAACAAAGTTGCTTGCCACATAATAATATATTCCTGAAGTCTGTTACTTGAATTTTTCCCACTTGTAATAACATATGAATTCTTATATCCATGCAAATTGCCATTTACTTACAGATGTTAAAGGAGTTTTTAATAAATAACGGAGGCGATCACATTTGCGACGAATATGATAAGAATCAAATTTTATCTAACAGAACCAGGAAAGAACTGGTTAATCTTACAGTAAGGATGATGATTAAAAAGTTTGGAACAAATATGTCAAAAGAAATTAAGGTAGAATTCGCCAAAGCAATTGTTGACATATTTCCCAGGCTAAGAGATCCTGATAGCAATAAAGGCGGATATGTAAGTTTATATATTTTTATATACACCTTGACTGCCATTATAGGTGTACTTTTATATTTCCGATTCTCAATAAATATATAGGCACCCTACACATTAAAAAAGTTATGAACATTAAAAAAGTAGAGCTTGCTCAAGAGCTAGGTGGTTATTGAGAACTGGTGTAATTTTAGGAAATATTTTACAATGATGATCTACGAACTCCAAGTGGATATTTGGCCTGGCGCCTCAGAACTGTAATTAGAAGCATGCCTTCATCTTCAAAAAAAAGGAAGCTGATAATTTCCCAAGTTGATGAGCCTCATGAAAAAAATAGAAAAACACATGATGAAACCATAACGGAAGAAGAAGTAGCAGACATTGAATTTTTGAAAAATGCATCAAGCAAGACACAAAGTCATGAAATAATGCAAAAAATGAGAATTACCTTCAATTATAGAAAAATGAACGACTTTACACTGGCTGATTTTCCAAGATTTTTGGATACACCAGGACTTGTATGTATTTTTTTCTTTTCTTTTTTCACATTTATGGTATTTCTATTTCCAGATTGAACAAGATTTTGAACTACTATATCCAGAGGCTAAAAATTTTGTTTCTGCTTTTGAAAAAACAGTGAATAAGGTCCTGGATGTTTACGCAGTCACAATTTCTACTAAACTACCGGAGATTATCGAAGGTATTACACAAAACGAGTCATGTAAAATATTAAATAAAATAATTTGTTTAAATTATTGTTTCCAGTTTGGGACAAGAATACGCAGGCAATCCTTGCCATTCTTCATATGCTTCCTTCCACCGCTAAGGGCAGACAATGCGGCAGGTCAAGAGACACCGTGCTTTCCCTTTTTGATAAATTAATAGTGTTTTCTTCGGTAAGTACATAAGTTTAAAAAATGTTCAATCACTGGTGGTGGTATTTCATGGCCCGCTTAAAATTTGTCTCAATTGTGCGTGAAAGTTCGTTTCAACAAGAAAAGAAGTTTAACACAAAAGATTAGAGCCTGCTGGTTAGTTTAAAAATATTTTATCAAAAATATAGTGTCCCAAATATATATAATTTTTCTTATACCCTTGATGCGGGATAACAAATTAATCAGAATTTTATAGAGATTTCAAAAATTAAATATTATACATAATAATATATGCGAAGATATGTTTAGAATGTCGAGCCTAATCTACAATTTTTTAGTAATTGAACTTCGTTTCTATATGTGTCATTGATATTGGAATATTACATTGACATACTGTCAGGCTATATATTGGAAAAAAAATCCTTTATCATTTTCAAAATGTGTTAACCAGTAATCAGTTCCAAATCACGTTTTGAGTATTTATCAGAATTAAAAAAATATAGGATTTTTTGATGAGTGAAAATGTTTAAGAACTATTAGATGTTAAAGTAATATGTTGTTATTTGTTTCAGATTGGCGATTTCTTGGATAAAATTATAGAAGACAAAAAGGGTAGCCAACCATACCTAATAGCGATTGGCTCAAATAAAGCTGCCGTTCATGATTACAAGGTAGTAGTGGACAATAAATTCCTTGAAACGAACCAGGGTTCCATTTTGGAAGCCTTCAATTTTCTTTTCAAAGTCTATTTTGTCTTTAAAACTAAATTCGATCCGGGATTGATAACTTTTTATTCCTTCATACAAAGTTTTTATTATAATATAGATGTTAACACAATTACCTATACTACAAAAATGAGGGAGCTTAGAAACAGATTAGTAAGTTTTGAATAAGACTTATTAGGTAAAACATAATAGACATAGGTAGAGTTTTGGGAATGCTGTAAACTATTTTCGTTATATTTGTTCAAAAATTTGCAATGGATCTAAAATGCTTTGAATGTTCCCGAACATTTCAGGGAATTCCAAAATTATTACAGCATATAAGACATTGGCATTTTTGTGGTTCTCGTAAAAAAATAACATTAAAATGCTGTAATAATCAATGTCTTTCCAAATTCCAAACTATTTCTGGATACAAAAAACATTTAATAAAATGCATTGTTAGGCCCAATATTATTAACTTTTCCTTAGATAAAAGTGACATTGCTGAAGAAAATGTACCTAAAAGCAGTGAGAATCATGACTTTAATGCTAATCAAGATACAGTTAGTGGCAATGACATTCATATACATGACCCAGAAGATATTTCTGAGTTGGCTAATTCAAATAATGCTGAATCATGCCTATCCGATATTAACGTTCAAGTAATTGCTTTTATTTCAAATCTAATATCAATGGGAATGCCATTTTCCATAATACTTACAATTGTTCAAAATGTTGATGAGCTGTTTAGCTTTATTCTAGAAGAAACCCGTTGTTTTTTACCTCAAAAAGATGATCCCCATTTTGTAAGAAGAGTTTTGTCGTGCTTTCAGAACGTTAACTCTGTGTACAAAATGACGAAGCTATTTTCTAACTCTATTGTTACACCAGTAGAAATAACAGTGGGTGTGAGAACTGATAAAGTTTTCCATAAGACAAGTAATACATATATTGAAAAAAATGTTCCCGACACTTTTACATATATTCCTATCTTAGAGACTTTATCTACATTAATGGAAAATCAGAATGCTCAAAAATATTTTACCGATCATTACATATCTTTCGTAAAAAGCAATAATCTGCGAACATTTTTTGATGGCGCTTATTATAAAAATAATACCTTTTTTATAGAGAACCCAAATGCAATTCAAATTCAGCTCTATTTCGACGAATTTGAATGTTCTGCTCCTCTAGGCTCAAAAACAGGCATTCACAAAATGGGGGCATTATATTTTATCGTAAGAAATATTCCAACAATGTACCTCGGACAATTAGATAATATTTTCCTTGCAGCATTATTTTATGCTTCCGATTTAAAAAAGTATTCCATAAATAATTTTTTAACTCCTGTTGTAAGAGATTTGAAAATTTTGGAAAATAAGGGCATTGATGTTCCTTTTTTACCTTATAAGCTAAAAGGTACCTTGGTAGCATTAAGTTTCGATAACCTGGGAGGTAATACATTGTCAGGTTTAGTTGAATCGTTTAATGCAAATTATTTTTGCCGTTTGTGTTTAATGCATAAAAGTGATACCCAAAATATATTTAAAGAATCTGATAGAAACTGTGTTTTGAGGGATGCTTCTTTCTTTAATAATTTGCCAGACATTGTACCAGGTTCAAACCATTATGGAATTAAACAAAAAAGTATTTTAAATGACTTAAAGTATTTCAATTTAGGAAATATCTCATCTATAGATATTATGCACGATATTCTCGAAGGAGTTGCTCAGTTAGAAATAAAGATTATAGTTTCATATTTGATATCCATCAAACTAATCTCCATTGATGAAGTCAACCGAAGAATATTTTGTTTTAATTATGGTTCTATTGACCAATGCACAAAACCTAGTCCTATCAATATAGATAAATCTGGCAGTAATCTTGGAGAAAGAGCAGCGCAAACTTGGACTCTTGTGCGTTTCTTGCCTTTAATTTTAATTGATTTAATTCCGGAATGTGGTGATAGGTGGAATATTATAACTCTTCTTTTAGAAATAATGAATATATCTTTTGCTCCTATAATCCCTACGGAAATGACATATATCCTGGAAGAACTAATTTATAAGCATCATTGCTTAGTGAAACAATATTCTGGAAATATTCTCCCTAAACACCATATTATGATTCACTATCCAAACGCTATTAGGAATATGGGTCCCCTTATATTTCTGTGGTCAATGCGCTTTGAAGCAAAGCATGGGTACTTCAAAGATTTAGTAAATAAGATAAAAAACTTTAAGAATATTCCCCAAACTTTATCTATGAGACATCAAATTAAACAAAATATAAATAAGCACCAACTTTATAAGTTGCGTGTGAATTTTGGTCCAGTAAAAAGTTTTAAAATAGATGACTACGAATTTAAAGAAGTTATTATTAGGGAATTAGAAGTTCCAGATGGCATAGTTATTAATGAAACAAAATTTTTTAAATGTGGATTTCTTTACAAGCCTTCTTTTCTAGTTTGTGTGGAAGTTAGCGAGGATAGGTTACCATTTTTTCAAGAAATAATTAAAATTATTTTATTAGATGAACAATGAACATCCTCTATTTATAACAAAATCGTGGAAAACGAAAGAGTTTGTAAGAAGTCTAAATGCATTCTTAATAACGCCTAGCGATGAACTTGCTCTTTGTGATCCCAAATTTCTAATTTATAAAGAGCCTTTTGAATTTAAGACGGTTTGTGGTTCATTCTACGTAGTACCTAAGTATATATTTATTTAATTTTTATTGTTTAGAGTATACAAGTATACATTCATTGTATACCTACACATTATGTTGTGTTATTTGAGTTAGAGTTATTAGAAACGTTATGTTGTATTATTTTCATTATAATACCTGTTCAAATTAAAGAGTTTATTTAAAAAATAAAGTTTAAATATATACACGCATATATTGTTGTTGTTTTTACTTGCCCAAAGAAATCCTACCATCACTAAAAATCAGGGTGAGTTTAGATTGACCCGAGGTTAAACGGTAATACCAGGATAAACAACTATTTTTTCGGTTGAAAGCCAAAATAAACAGTTTATTCTGGAGTTACATTTTAACCCCGGGCTAATCTAGCCTAACCCTGTATTGATAAATCGGCCCTAAAGAAGGTAAAATTACACTAAAGTGAATCTTTTTCACACCCAAATTATGGAATTTTAACACTCAATTTAGTACTTTTTACACCCCAAAAATCTTTATTACTAATATATTAAATAACTTTAACACTACAAATGTGGTATTTCAACACTGAAATCAATTTTTTTTACACCCAGAAAGTGTTTGTTCGCCCATAGGTACCGTGTTTTTTACACTACCGATGTGAAAGAAACTCGCACGGGGTGCGTTTTTCATTTTCTTATAGAGTAAAAAAAATATGAAGGAGGAATGATTTTCACCTACCGTTAGGGTAAAAGTTGCATATAATTTCACCATCTTCAAAGTGAATGATTTCTACACTTACTAGTGTGGATAAATAGCAACCACTTTGAGTGTTATTTGAGTGTTAAAGTTAACACTCGATTTTTTACTGTGTACACAGATTAGATACTAGTAAACAGGAGCAGCATAGTAGTCTTCCTGGACCATCATCTTCAAGAGAGGAAATCGGACCATCCAAACGGAGCCGTCAACTCGACAGCTCATTTTCAGGGGACGACGATGACGATTCTGTAAAAGACCCCGATTTTGATTCCAATAGTTCTTCCTCGGGCTCAAGATCGGGCCGTTCTAGCTCAAGTAGCGGTAGCTCCAGTGGTTCTTCAAGCTTTATATCTATCCAAAGTAACCCTCCACATTCTCCTTCTATAAACGACGACCCTAACACAATAAATCCAGTTGTCCCAGAAGTAGCCGACAAAACTAAAAAAGGAAAGAAACGGGTAGCGATAATAGAAGAATGGCAAAGTAACAAAGCCAAACAGCTACGAAACTTGGGTTTGCCTTACATTTCCAGAGCCAAGTCCCGAAAACAGTTTGAAGAACGCAAAATTAGACCTCCCTGTGGAGAAAAATGCCGTCTCAAGTGCCCCACTAAGATTGATGAAAATAAAAGAGCAGATCTTTTTAAAAAGTATTGGAGTATTGGAGATATAAACAGACAGAGATGTTACCCAAACACAACAACCAAGAAAATGCAATCATGCTTTCTATTTTTACGCCAACAATGATGAACCTGTACGTGTATGCAAATTTTTTTACATGGCTACCTTAGATATTAACACACGCAATATCAGGACAGTTATTGAAAAATCTCAAAAAGGGTTTGTCGACCAAGATTTAAGAGGTAACCACAAAAATCATAAAAAGGTAGATATAAAAATAAAAAATGGAGTCCGTGAACACATTAATTCCATCCCACGCATTGAAAGCCACTATCTTAGAAAACAGACAAATAGAGAGTTTATCGACGGTGGCAAAACTTTGGCGGACTTGTACAGAGATTACAAAAAAAAAGGGGAAGACGAGAATCTACCTTTTGCAAACCTAGTTATGTTTTCAAAAATATTTAACACCGAATTTAATATTAGTTTTTTTATACCGAAGAAAGATAGATGTGAATTGTGCGATAGCTTTGAAAATGCAACGGGAGAAGATAAGGAAGCGTTAAAACAGAAGTATTTATTACACCAGGAAGAAAAAGAGCTATCTCGGAAAAATAAAGAAGAAGAAAAAAATAAAAACAGTCCAAATTACATCGTTGCGGTTTATGACCTTCAAGCAGTGCTTCCCACTCCTCGGGGTGATGTATCTGTTTTTTATTATAAATCTAAATTAAATAATTACAATTTCACGGTGTCAGAACTTAAAAGTGGATCTACAGAATGTTACCTATGGCATGAAGGCCAGGCCAACAGAGGAGCTGACGAAATTGGTTCCTGTGTGCTTCAGTATATTGAGAAAAAGCTAAACTGTACAGATGCTGATAACATAGACTTTGTCTTCTTTTCTGACAATTGCTGCCGGCAGCAGAAAAATCAATTCTTGGTTGCTATGTACATCTACACATTGGCTAAGTATCCTAAGATAAATTCAATTACTCATAACTACTTAATTACTGGACACAGTCAAAATGAAGGAGATTCCGTACACTCAACAATAGAAAAACAAGTTAAGAGGAGTCTCAAATCCGGTCCCATTTATGTGCCTAGTCAATACGCACAAATAATTCGTTTAGCTAAGAAAAGGGGAGAGCCCTATCATGTAAACGAGTTGAATTACCCAGATTTTTACTCGTTGAAATCATTAGCTAGTGAAATGGGCCTTACTTGTTTTAGAACGGTAAAGATATACCGAAATTAAAGCCCTTAAATTAACTAAGGAAAATCCTAACCAACTTTTTTATAAAACTTCATATAAGCAAGAAGAGTTTGCGCAAGCGGAATTATTCAGACAGAAGAAATCAACTATTCCCAAGCAACTTAAACCAGCTTATAAGAGCGCACCTAAAATTAAAGAAAATAAGAAGAAAGATCTGTTGAATCTAATAGAAAACCACCACATCCCTCAGTATTATTCACCGTCTTATAGTTTTTTGTAAGATTTTATTAATAAACGGCATTTATTACGATATTAGTTTGCTTTTGTTTTAAACCATTTAAGTTATATTTCAAAAATTACACTATTTTAATGAAAAAAAGAGTCATAATTCATGCTTATTTAAAATTAAAAAAAATAAATAAATATACACTAAATAGTTAGGCATTAAAAAATATCGTTATATTCAAAAAAAATAGTGTCAGATCCAAACCAAAATGCTAAACAAGTAAAATGTTGTACCAATTTTGACAGAAATAATCTAATAAATTAAACATTTCTTTAATTGACTTTTTCTCGAAACTATGTTTTTTGAGTTGTGACTCTTTTTTAGCGGGTGTGCGATATGTGGTATATTTATTCGATTTAAAATAGCCAAAATGTCTTCGTTTTCGTCCTTATTTGGATTTTTAATTGCCTCTTTTGCCTTCTTTTTCTTTTTTTGGATAGAAAATAATCGTTTTTGTGGAATGATATTTTGATGAGCAGGGAATTATTCTTTTATATCCTTAAAACTTTCCATAACTATTTGTTTTCAAGTTAAAGGGATTATTGGAGTTAATTTTTGGTTGTGTGTATGTTACCTTTTATTTGCTGAAAGACACTATCACTTACAGGATATATATCAGAATTTTGCACTAATATTTGTAAATTGGATATTTCTTTTAAAATTTAGCCTTTCGATCACATCTATTTACATTTTGACTCATTAACTGTACCAACTTCCTCTACCTCCTCCACCAACGAATTATTAGAATGTAATGAAGATTAAATATTTCCGTTTTTATATACAGGGTTGTGTAAAACCACAAAATGGATATGTTTACAAATAACAGTATTAATAAAATAATTTGGACATGTACAATTAAATTGGTGAACACGCCCAGATCTCTACACTAATGGCATCATTTTTATGCTTTACCCTTTCCTTATTGTGGATGTTGTAGCTTCTTTTAATGTTGTCAATATCCTGTCTAGTACGTAGGTCAACTCTTTTTCTCTCACAACATATATTATTTCTGGTATCATCTGTAACAGCATAAAATATTCCATTAGATACTTTAATATTTTAAAATCATATGCTAAACAAAGAAGCTTTTAAGAAACAGCTGTATCCACATATCCCATCATTTAAGAGGATAAGAATATTGCCAAAAATAAACAAAGAATCTATGAAACCAAAGATTTTCAACCACTTGTATTGTCTTTGTCAATGTTCAAGTGGATAGATTTATGAGAACCTCAACTAGAATTGTATCTTATCTTTATATTACACTAAACATCAAAAAGTCGTGAAAGTCTATTTTATTTACGAGTCACCACCTAGAAAAACATCCTCTTCAAATAACTAAAGTAAAAATAATCCCCCACTACCCTCGACCCATCCGGTGCAAACTAAGGGAAGCCTCGATTTACATTAAGCATCTGGAATGGTCATGTGAACAAAGAGTTGTTCAAACGTTTGAATCATATATTTTAATATAAAAATAGATAAAACTCTAATTTCTAAAACTGCAATTTGTGACCTAAGCTTTTCAAACATTTCTAACTATCTTTTTAGATATTTAGTATTATGTATTAATCCTTTTTATATAAACTTAATTTTTAAGTATTTTTTTAAGAGAATACAAAAGAAATTAAAATATATTCTTCCCGTGGATTAGGTGAGCCATCTTACGGCTAAACAGCTAATCACATGAGGGCGGGATTTTAGTCGTTAAGACAGAGGGGCGCATAAAGCTCTAATTGGCGACACAATGTTATTTTGGAGATGCGAAAACCACCCTTATTAAAGCTTGAGAAATACAATTGGCTTTTAAGAAATAATATGTATATTATAATATTTCGGGGGTGTATCCCTAAGGTTTGGAGTTAAATTCACAGAACAGAGTCACTAAGTTTAGTTACGAAGTTTTCTTAAGCTATCCAGTTGGCTTAGTTAGTGCTTTCTAGTGAAGTGACTCTTCTTAAAATCAAACTAAATTTCTCTATTTTTTTTTCTGTTAAAGTTTTGGCAAGAATTCAGAAATATTTTACAATTTGTCAAAGGGCCGATCACCCTGGACCGACTTGTTCATATATTTTATAAGGATCTTATTTAGTTAAGGATTAGTTTTTATAAATATTTTCTAATTCTTGATTGTCAATTTATTTTAACCCTAACCATGGGCTTCTTGATATTTTTTTGACTTCAAATTTGTATTTGTTTGTCATAAGACTACTTTGATGTTTTAGTTTAAACACAATTCGATAATACTTTATAAAATGATTTAAATAAATCGATTTTTCTCCTAAATCATTGGCCCAATAATTTTTTTTAAGAATACCTTTTTTGTGTAGAAGAATGACTGGAATTATAATTTTTGGGTAAAATTTTTTAAATGTGTCTTGTACAAAAATTATGAGTAAATAAACTAAGCCACCCCCCCCCCCCCCCCGTTAGAACGTCCCTGACTAAATTTCATACTAACTCTCAATATCATAAATTAGCAACTGTTAATATTAGTTTGTGTGCCAAAAAGCACATCGATACCTCAAGCGGTCGCAAAGATATAAAAGAGAAACTAATCTCTAGAGGTCACATTTGGACGGCCAGAGCTTTCTTATAAGACATTTAAGAACCTACATTCATATGAACTTTTTTTCATATTTTCATATGTAGAATATCCCCATAAAATATACGAACGAAACTTCCGGACACTCTGTATACAATCAAGTAATTATTGGGAAGCTGATCAGGCATCCCGCAGGTTGCCTACCGAAATAGAATGGTCTTTAAATGATGATACATATAAAGTTATAATAGAGAGTCTAGGGACTCCAGAAATTGATCTTTTCGCTTCTATTGCTAACTACAAATGCAAAAGATACCTTTCTTGGATGACTGACCCAGAATTGGAAGCTATAGAAGCTTTTACTATTTAATGGAATAATTTAAATTTTTATGCTTTTCCACCATGTTCCCTTATTCTCTTCTGGCAATCAATTTTGTTACGTCGCTGAATTAATAAACTTAAAAATTAATAATAGATCTAAAACAAAGGCGTTCTTGTGAATCTGAGCAAATTTTTAATATTTTTAATATAGAACAACTTAAATCTAATCACAGACACTATTACTGGAGTACTTAACTTCTGCTTTGCCAAGAAGAACAAAAACTCTGCTCGACGGCTTGTTTCTACCTATCGAGCGGTCAGGTGTTCAGGTGTGGCATGACATGACAGTCAGTGCCAAAAATCTGCCAAAATTCTGCCCAAATGCCACGGCTATCCACCTTGAATATCGGATCTGGGCGAGCCGCAATTTAATATTATTTACAGTAGGGGAGGCCTGGACACCTCAACTCCACATTGCACAGTGGTTCCTCCCTATGACAAAAATCAAGGTGGCGGGTGTCAATTGTTATCCGTTTTGTTGACAGTAAACGTCAAGCTGTCCAATACTGTAAATGAAATGACTCAGTCGCCGTTTTTCATACTGTTACAATTATACAAAATTCCGGAACATTATTTTGTAAGCAATTTCAAAAAGGCTCTGATTTTTAAATCCATATTTGTTTAAATTTGTAAAAAAGATTTAGTGGTGTGCAGTTTTTTCATTATGGATATTCAAAAGATAGGTAAGTAACAAGTATACATGGAATATTATTTTACTTTTAAGATCGTTTTGTAGTTAGTTAAATATGATATAATCATAGCAGTGTGCCTTATTTCAATATTTTTAAAAATTTTAAGTTTGGCAAAGGTTTTAATTGTTATGCCTCACCGATCCCCCTTAAACTTTTAAGTTATTCAAACACTCTTTTAATTTGCTTGTGCCGTATAGTAATATAAACTTCTACTTTTTCCAACTTTACCAGAAATTAATTACCATTTTTGGTAATGCGTAAAAAAATTAACATCAATAACATTTAAATTTTGATTTACAGGTCCAAGAAACCAGGTAGTATTTTTAAGAAGATTTGTATTTGACCTTTGGACAAACAAGATCGGTGCAAATAAGGCCCAAATGGTTATAAAATATATTATTGAGGAGTTAAGAATTAACGATAAAGAAAATCTCAATTTTGAAAAATTGATATTACGGTTGAAATATATTTGCAAAAAATGTTCAGCTTACTGGTCTAAGCATCATTCAATAAAATCCAAAGTACTAGAAAGTCATTCGGATTGGTTGAATATCCAGGAAAGGGTCATTATCGAAGAATACGTGAAAATAAATACTAAAGAAACGAAATCAAATAATCAAGAAAGTAGGAAAAGAGGTAGGCCTAAGAAAAAGTTTTTGGAAAGCAGTAAACGAACACAGAAAAGGAGAATAGCTGAACTAGAAGAAATAGATAATACACTAGGGCAAACCTTGAAAAATTCCTTTCATGAAGATAATCATATTTCGTTTAATGCAGAAGAAGTTTTATCTCTTATCGTAGAAGCTAAATTAAGTAAGCACCAATACCTCTTTATAAAAGATTTTGTTAACGATAAATTCTCCTCAATTGTCTTCCCAAGCTATAAAAATATTTTAAAAGAGAAAAAGCGATGCTATCCTGATCCCGAGTGCATTAAGGTAACTGAATCTTCTGCAGAAATAGAACTACAGGGCTTGCTTAATCATACTGCTTTACGTATAACAGAATTACAGTATGATGTGCTAAAAACTCAAACGGATGACGTGCTAAATAATCTTACATTAATTGGAAAATGGGGCTTTGACGGTAGTTCTGGTCATAGTGAGTACAAGCAGAAATTTTCAAGCAGTACTGTGGAAGATGGGAGTTTATTTGTATCGTCATATGTTCCACCACAGCTTATTTCTAGTAGTAATACCCGAATGACCTTGGATGACCTTGATCTAACCCGGATGACCTTGACCTTGGATGACCTTGAGCTAACCCGAATGACCTTGGATGACCTTGAGCTAACCCGAATGACCTTGGATGACCTTGACCTAACCCGAATGACCTTGGATGACCTTGACCGAACCCGAACGCCCTTGACCTTGGATGACCTTGACCTACCCCGAATGACCTTGGATGACCTTCACTAACCCGGATTTGACCTTGACCTTGAACTTGACCTTGACTTTGACCTTGACCTTGAACTTGACCTTGACTTTGAACTTACCCTTGGCCTTGACCTTGAACTTGACCTTGACTTTGACCTTGAACTTGACCTTGAACTCGACCTTGAGTAGCTTGACCTTGACTTTCAAGGAATCACCTTGACCTTGAGCATGCGTTGTTTCTGGTAATATTCCCCCTCCTATGACTTTGAAATTGGATATTATAAATATGGAGCTCTTTCGAAAGGAATACCATAGTCATACAGGCATTGCTTGTTGTTGCCTTGAAATAGAAGAATTGTGTTTGTGGTGTGTTTTGTGAAAGTTATTAAAGGTATTTTATTACATATTTTAATAATGAGTCTTTCACAGCAGACTTTGGCTGAAATTAATAATATGATAAACAAAGATGTTGAATTTCTTGAGCACCGAAAAATTTCAACACTAACGGTGGGAAAAATTTATGTTATAAAACAGATATCATTTGTTTCAACACGTTTTGGTAAAAGTATTCTTGTTACTTTGTATGATACAACACATAATGTAACATTTCAAACTTTCTTACCCAAGCGTGTTGCTGAAACATTATCAGAGGCAACTGTTGACATAATGAATAAATCAAATGATAAATTTACCCTAACATATTTGGGGCAAAGCTCACATGTATTTTCTGGGGGTAATACTAAAGCATTAATAAATTTTGGGTGTTTAGAGTAAACAATGTTGTGTAAAGAATATTTTAATCTATAGTTTATCATATTTTTAATTTTAATTGATAATGTAATAAAAGTGTAATACCTAGTATCATAAAACACAATCACAATCTCATTATTCTATTGTAGATGTGTGACAATGTTGTTGAAAAACAAGATACGTATATAAGTTGGTTAGCATGCAAATTAAGACGTATGGCTCAAGATATACTACAGTTTTCGATGTTTGATGGTTCCTGTTTGGATTCAACTGGCTGTCAGTACAGAAAGTATGTGCGTGATGCAATCAATTTTATGGCTGGTGCGCATCTATGTGGACAATATCTCTACGGATCCATAAACCTGAGTCAATTTTGTGCTGAAATGATTGATAATGATCTTGCCAAGTTTGTCATTCATATACCAGATCTACCAAGTGATTTGGTAACAAAATTTAATTTGGTTGATTATGTGGATCCCGACGATATTACTTATATCGTAAAAGATGGTGTAGTCATCCGCAGCGATGGTGCAAATGGTTGTGAAATTATGGACAAAGTAGAAGATCAAGAAAAGTAAAATTAATTATTGGAACAACTTTTATTTGTAAAAACACGTTCTGTACTATATTTCCATAAACCAGTATAATATATAATATAATATATAAATGTATCGAGAGGGTAGTCGTTGCTGACTAGTTAAGAGATAAACTAGTGAATATTGGGGAGTGCAGCAAATGAAAGAGTACTCTTTAAAGTTATTCCAAGCTTTCGGAAATCATATATTTCATTTCCATCCTCAGGGAGACTACAATTTATATAAATTAAGATTAGGAAACCTCATTAGAACAATAAATAAATGATTTTACTTACAACTTTTTTGAGATTGTTCATAAGGATGTTCGTAGAATTAATATAGGACATGCGAGAAGAAAACGTGTTGAAACCCAAGTCAGTTACAATTAAAATCAAAAATTGGAGACAATACTAAAAACATTGTATATGGACGTAGAAACACACAATTTAAAATAAAATCAAAATTTTGATGTTCACATTTTGAAAATTCGTTACTAATTTGAAATTATGGAATTATTTAGCGGGAAATCATGACTTGCGTGCCTCCATTTTAAGTGACTGGTAGGTTAGGAAATACTGTCATTTTAACATGTCATTAAAATTGTCAAAAATATTTTTAATGCGGTTTACAATAAGAATAATATTAAATAGAGAGAATTACGGATTTAAGTGTTATCGTGCAGCAAACCTGAAAAATCGTTAAAATGCATTTATATGAGGTTCGAACTATTATCATTAGTATTGATTGTACGTAAGTTTTTATCTAAGTGGAGCAGATATGAATAAATTACACTTAAATGTTGGATATCTGTTCTTTTGTTCATACTATTGGGTTCTTGAGCAATAAATGTCATTTCCAAAAACAGTCTTTTTTTATAATTATTTTGTGAGGTTAGAATCTCAGCTGAATTAAAATTAATGTTATGGTCCATATTATTTGCATGTTCAGCAAGGGCACATCTCTCTGGATGGTGTCTACAGTCACTCTTGTGGTTAGTGATTCTGCTAGACAAGGGCCTAGTAGTTTGGCCTATGTATACTTTATTACAGTCTGCACAAGGGATTTTGTAGACAACATCTGATAGTTGGTTAGAGTGTGTTTTGTCTTTAAGTTTGGAGTGAATAGAGTTTATTGTAAGTACAGGCTTGTATGCAATCTTTATATCATTGATTTCTCTGAATAGTCTAGAAAGTTTTGGAGTGATATCTCTTATGTAAGGCAATGAAGTGAACTTATAGTTTATAGTCGCTTCAGTTATATTTCTGTTTGTATTATTGACAATGTTCACGTTGGGTGCTTGTGTTAGAGTGGAGGACGTGCTGAATAGTATCTTTTTTACCAGTGTGGCAGGGTATGAATTATTAATGAACAGATTGAGGAGGATGTTAAGATTCTTATTTAGGAAAGATGGGTGTGAAATTTTCGAAACTCTCGTTTTCATTTGTTTTATTAGGTTCACTTTAATACTATGTTTATGGTAGGAATGGTAGTTTAGATATCTACCTGCACTACAAGGTTTTTGGTACCAGTCTATGGCAATTGTGTTGTCTATATTGCGTATAAATCTGGTATCTAGGAACGGAACTGACTGTGATTCATCTTCCGTTTCTATTGTGAACTGAATATATTGATCGTAGTCATTGAGAGTCTCTACTATTTCAGTTAAGCCATCTGCAGGAAGTGCAATGATGATATCATCAACATATTTTTTTAAAAAGAAGGGTTTGAAAGAAAGGACTGGTAAGACAACATCCAACAGGTCGTCCATGACGTAGTTAGCCAAAATGGGTGATATTGATGCACCCATAGGCGTGCCAAAAGTTTGTTTGTAGAAAGAATTGTTAAAAGAAAAGTAAGTATTTTCGAATAGAAAGGATATTATTTCTAAAAAAGTTTCTCTGTTGATATTACAGAAATTACTGATGCGATGCCAATTATTGTGAATCGCTTTCTTTGCAGCGTCAAGATAAACGTTGCTAAAGAGGGAGACCACATCCAAGCTTGCCAGGACATAATTCATAGGCAATTGTAAGTTGTTGTAAGTGCTAGCTATTTCAAAGGAATCTCTAATGTAATATTCATTATTGTAGTCATACGCTTTTGTGAGAATGTCTGTAATAAAACCTGCAATAAACTCAGTGGGGGCGCCTATGGACGCTACAATAGGTCTTACTGAAAGGATTGGTTTGTGAATTTTTGGAAGCGAATAAAATTTTGGAGAAATGCCCTTATAATTAGTTAGTTTCTTTTTTGTAGATTCATCTATTTGGTTAGTATTGTGTAATTTTTTAATTAAGTTGTTACATTTAGTTTGAATAGACGATGTAGGGTCATTACGTAATTTAGTGTAAGAAGAATTGTTATTTATAATATCATCTGACAATTCAATATATTGTGCTTTGTTCATCACTACTGCAACATTGCCCTTGTCAGATCTTGTTAAGATGATATTAGGGTTATCTTTAAGAAACTTTTTTGATTTTTTATATAGATTATGGATTAATGAATTATGTTTTATGTTTGAATGTATGTGATTGGTGATGACATTAGTCGCTCGTGCTATTGTGATGTTCTTAAGAGATGTATCTTCAATAGAAGAAGTGATGTAATCTATATCTGCTAAAACATTTTTAATTGATATATCTTTGCCTAGAGTAGGCTCGATGCTAAATTTTGGGCCTAAAGATAGAAAACTTTGTACATCATTTGGGATTTGTGTGTCTGAAATGTTTTTTATCCATTGAGGTTGGATGGATAAAAAATGGATAAAAAACATTTCAGACACACAAATCCCAAATGATGTACAAAGTTTTCTATCTTTAGGCCCAAAATTTAGCATCGAGCCTACTCTAGGCAAAGATATATCAATTAAAAATGTTTTAGCAGATATAGATTACATCACTTCTTCTATTGAAGATACATCTCTTAAGAACATCACAATAGCACGAGCGACTAATGTCATCACCAATCACATACATTCAAACATAAAACATAATTCATTAATCCATAATCTATATAAAAAATCAAAAAAGTTTCTTAAAGATAACCCTAATATCATCTTAACAAGATCTGACAAGGGCAATGTTGCAGTAGTGATGAACAAAGCACAATATATTGAATTGTCAGATGATATTATAAATAACAATTCTTCTTACACTAAATTACGTAATGACCCTACATCGTCTATTCAAACTAAATGTAACAACTTAATTAAAAAATTACACAATACTAACCAAATAGATGAATCTACAAAAAAGAAACTAACTAATTATAAGGGCATTTCTCCAAAATTTTATTCGCTTCCAAAAATTCACAAACCAATCCTTTCAGTAAGACCTATTGTAGCGTCCATAGGCGCCCCCACTGAGTTTATTGCAGGTTTTATTACAGACATTCTCACAAAAGCGTATGACTACAATAATGAATATTACATTAGAGATTCCTTTGAAATAGCTAGCACTTACAACAACTTACAATTGCCTATGAATTATGTCCTGGCAAGCTTGGATGTGGTCTCCCTCTTTAGCAACGTTTATCTTGACGCTGCAAAGAAAGCGATTCACAATAATTGGCATCGCATCAGTAATTTCTGTAATATCAACAGAGAAACTTTTTTAGAAATAATATCCTTTCTATTCGAAAATACTTACTTTTCTTTTAACAATTCTTTCTACAAACAAACTTTTGGCACGCCTATGGGTGCATCAATATCACCCATTTTGGCTAACTACGTCATGGACGACCTGTTGGATGTTGTCTTACCAGTCCTTTCTTTCAAACCCTTCTTTTTAAAAAAATATGTTGATGATATCATCATTGCACTTCCTGCAGATGGCTTAACTGAAATAGTAGAGACTCTCAATGACTACGATCAATATATTCAGTTCACAATAGAAACGGAAGATGAATCACAGTCAGTTCCGTTCCTAGATACCAGATTTATACGCAATATAGACAACACAATTGCCATAGACTGGTACCAAAAACCTTGTAGTGCAGGTAGATATCTAAACTACCATTCCTACCATAAACATAGTATTAAAGTGAACCTAATAAAACAAATGAAAACGAGAGTTTCGAAAATTTCACACCCATCTTTCCTAAATAAGAATCTTAACATCCTCCTCAATCTGTTCATTAATAATTCATACCCTGCCACACTGGTAAAAAAGATACTATTCAGCACGTCCTCCACTCTAACACAAGCACCCAACGTGAACATTGTCAATAATACAAACAGAAATATAACTGAAGCGACTATAAACTATAAGTTCACTTCATTGCCTTACATAAGAGATATCACTCCAAAACTTTCTAGACTATTCAGAGAAATCAATGATATAAAGATTGCATACAAGCCTGTACTTACAATAAACTCTATTCACTCCAAACTTAAAGACAAAACACACTCTAACCAACTATCAGATGTTGTCTACAAAATCCCTTGTGCAGACTGTAATAAAGTATACATAGGCCAAACTACTAGGCCCTTGTCTAGCAGAATCACTAACCACAAGAGTGACTGTAGACACCATCCAGAGAGATGTGCCCTTGCTGAACATGCAAATAATATGGACCATAACATTAATTTTAATTCAGCTGAGATTCTAACCTCACAAAATAATTATAAAAAAAGACTGTTTTTGGAAATGACATTTATTGCTCAAGAACCCAATAGTATGAACAAAAGAACAGATATCCAACATTTAAGTGTAATTTATTCATATCTGCTCCACTTAGATAAAAACTTACGTACAATCAATACTAATGATAATAGTTCGAACCTCATATAAATGCATTTTAACGATTTTTCAGGTTTGCTGCACGATAACACTTAAATCCGTAATTCTCTCTATTTAATATTATTCTTATTGTAAACCGCATTAAAAATATTTTTGACAATTTTAATGACATGTTAAAATGACAGTATTTCCTAACCTACCAGTCACTTAAAATGGAGGCACGCAAGTCATGATTTCCCGCTAAATAATTCCATAATTTCAAATTAGTAACGAATTTTCAAAATGTGAACATCAAAATTTTGATTTTATTTTAAATTGTGTGTTTCTACGTCCATATACAATGTTTTTAGTATTGTCTCCAATTTTTGATTTTAATTGTAACTGACTTGGGTTTCAACACGTTTTCTTCTCGCATGTCCTATATTAATTCTACGAACATCCTTATGAACAATCTCAAAAAAGTTGTAAGTAAAATCATTTATTTATTGTTCTAATGAGGTTTCCTAATCTTAATTTATATAAATTGTAGTCTCCCTGAGGATGGAAATGAAATATATGATTTCCGAAAGCTTGGAATAACTTTAAAGAGTACTCTTTCATTTGCTGCACTCCCCAATATTCACTAGTTTATCTATAAATGTATGTATGTATTATTATAAATAATGGTCATGTTTAAAAATAAATGTTATGGTTTAATATATAAATTAAACCAATAGGAAATAAATTGTTTGTAGTAAAAGCATTGTTTTATTTTTCCCAACATAACAAACCCTATATAAGCGTTTGTAACATGAAAACCTTATGAAGTTATATAAGTAGAAGGTAAAATAGCAAATTAGTTTAGTTTAATTTGAGGATGAGTCGAAGTAACAGCAAAATGTCGGTTTTTACGTGGACCACCTGGAAATGGATTCAGGCTTACTCTCGATGATCAGTATGATATGCAAGGAAAATCCCTAGAGAATGTTGCATCACCTAAAAAACCAAATGATGCTGCTACTCAAGAATATGTTCTCACTCAACATGATCTTCTGCGTATACAACTAACTGCTGTATTTATTAAGAAATTATCAGATCTGCGCATACAATTTAATGATATTACTGATCACCGATTCATAGCATTGAATAAAGAAGTTGCTCGAAGATTCAATGAAGTTCAAAAAGAAAAAAAAGAGTATGAAAACAAAGTTGGGAAGATGATATTGGCTCTCGAACAACAAATTATTAACCTGGACAAAGTTCAAATGAAATTTGAACAACGAATTATTGACCATATTACAATTAACCTTGATAAAATTCGAGCGAAATTTGAAGATGTAAAATCTGAGTTGAAATAAAAAGTCACTCAAGAGAGAGAGGTCACACGTGAAGGTCATCTGTTATATATAAATACACGTATCCAAATTATGGTGACTTAGTTCATTTGTAGCATTGCTTTCACAATCATGTACAATATGGAAAGTAAAACAACATTAGTGTATCCGTTTTCAATCAACGGTCGTCAAATGTGTTCAAATTGTGAACATTGGGAATTTTTAAGTGGGACAATGGGATTATGTGATTGGTGTCAAAACGAGAGCAATAGAGGATCTGTACCTGCTGACCAACCTCAAAGTCCCATTATCTTAGGTGGTGGGCATCAACAACATACTGATACGTCCACATCTTCGAGTCAAGAAGATGAAATATGTATATTATGTATATGCGCTAAAAAAGTAGTGATGAAGAAGTATTTTTCCGTGCCATATGTATTAGTGAAAGTGAACTTAGACAATTTGGTTATAGTCCCTAAGTGTTTTTGGTCATTATGTATTATTGCTTAAATGTGAATAAAACATTTTTTAGTACTTCATATGTTTATAATTATATTATAAATTAATAAATCGTTCATGAACAATTTTATTTCTAAAATTACTTTCTAAAATCATATCCAAAGTTGTTTTGATTTTCTCTATTCGCCGTTGGAAACGGTACCTATCAAGCATTAGCTGTTGAAAGTCGCTCTTTCGAGCTTCTCGATATGCAAACGCCCAAACAAATGTTTGGTGGACAATATTTTTCTCTTCATCAAATGTTACGCTCTTCATGGTTATTAATTCAATGAAAACAATTTTTAAAATGATAGCAATATATACTGATAAATAAAATTCATATGTTTTAAATTACATGTTTATTTTATCATTCAACTGATACAATAATTGTAATAGGAAATACAAAGCTGTTTATACAATATCAGACTTATCTATCCAAGAATTAAATTGATTGGGGAAACCCAACCATTTTACAAACAATTGATCAATGTGATTTATCTGACGTTTTCTAAGAATTTTTTCAACCAGATAAACACCTGGACTGGTTGTCTTTTGCAGTTCAGCTTCATAGAAACAACCTTTAATCGGTTCACCTTCTAACGATTCCAGTATGTAGGTGGGTGGATTGGTAATGTTACTTTTTACAATTTTAAACAGTTCCGTTGACCATGAAGGTGTATACCCCTTTTCAAATATGGTTTTGTATTTACTGATTCGAACTATATCGCCAAGACGAAATTTATATTTTTTCGGTTTAACCTTTAAATAATCGTATGCCCTAATTTGTGTATCTTCTAGCACATTTCTGGGCTTCATGCCAATTGTGCGATGTATTGTATTATTATAGACACTTGTTACTGATACTAAAATTTCCACCCACCTGTAGGAACCTCTAATTGAAAATTGCTTATATAAATTATGTTTTAAAGTTCTTATCACACGTTCAACAATTGCCGCCTTTTTCGTGCTGAATGTAGAATAATGATTTATATTAAATTTTTTCATAAGGGCTTGAAAGCGACTATTATAGAATTCTTTTCC
This sequence comes from Polydrusus tereticollis, assembly GCA_963920685.1. NCBI lineage: Eukaryota > Metazoa > Arthropoda > Insecta > Coleoptera > Curculionidae > Polydrusus > Polydrusus tereticollis. The sequence continues at coordinate 87,268,440 of OY987332.1, forward strand.
CTGATCACTTTGTAAATTATCTGGTGTATACGATGCCTCTTCAATTATACTCTTCATTGCATTGGTCACTTCAGCGCCGGTCTTGTTTTTGATTGCTCTGGTGTACACAAATTTGGAGTAACAATTGATACATACAAGGATGTAGCGATAACCATCGTTTTCATCAGCATATTGTTGCATTTCAGCTAAATCTATTTGCCATAAATCCTTGTATTTTTTAATAATCGTCCGCCTTCTAATAAAGTTTTTTCTAGCAGTCCGGTGCAGTTCATTAACAATTTCAATTTTTCCCCTGCTTGCCTCCATATTTTGTAGCGAAGCGAACACGTCTCATTAGACACTGAGCAAAGGAAACAAGGTACATAATTTAATATATTATTTGTTCTTCGCGAAGTTCCTCAACAATTGACATAATCTCATTTTCATGCCCAGTATTACCAGCTAATTTTGAACTCCACAACAATCTTAAGCGATCAACCAACTCCTTTGGTTTATTCCAATAAATGTATTGAGGTGATTTGGAAGAAGATAGTTTCTTGTTGGGTATTTTTATTTTTTTAGCGATGTTATTTTTTACAACAGCACCGCCTGATTTAGTGCCCGCCGGCATCAGTAGGGGTTTTATAATATACAAATATTTCAATAATCTGGTTTCTCGTAGACCCTTACTTTTGTCATAATTTTCATATGCTGCACTAGTTAATTCTAAAATTTCCTTGTATTTCTGTAGCACACCATCATCGGTTATATCGTGTTGTGTTAGGAATGGTGGATTTCTTAAAAAAAGCAAATCGTAAAGTTGAGGCGTTCCATCAAATACAGCAACATTTTTTCCGTTTTTGTATAAAGTAATTTTGCCATTTGGAAAACGCACTTCTAGGTTACCAATATATCTTTTAAGGTTATTCGGCTTTTTACCGAAATGTACACCATAAATGGTATCGTATTGGGATGGTTTATTTTTTAATCCATTTAAGTATGCTTGAATCTTGTCGATTGGTGGTGAACTTGTATAACTTGAAGGGGAAGGTGTCTCAAACAATGTAACATTGGTATCACGTTTCGGTGTTGTATCGATGTGAGCTTTTCGGCTTATCCGCGGTGTAGACGATTGAAATGATGATATGTGATCGGATATTTCCTCAGGCTCCTCCATTGTGCTAGTACTACGACTATATTGCTTTCCTTGGGTTTTGGGTTGCTGCTGCTGCTGGCGTTGCTTTACTACATTAGATATAGATGTTAGTGGTTTAGTGATTGGTTCGTAAAATTTATCCAAGTCGAGCGCACTTTGTGTCTTCGCCGCCTTGAATTGTTTAAATTTTTTTCGAACAGCATTGGTCGTTTCCACTAGTTTTCGTTTTAAGTCAATTTCTTCATTCATGGTGTTGACAAACTACCGAACAGCAATGAAATGAATGCATTCATCATTGTTAAACAAATATATAGCTATCAAGTCCCTTGCGATATCTTCCCGAATTCACATCACTATCTTTATCGATAACCAAGAATCCATATTTATTATCCCAACATTTCGAGCACATTTCCTGAAATTGTGTAAAATTCAGGTCGGGTGATACATGATCGGAAAATACGTGTCTCATATTCATTTCATCTTGTTTAAACATAATAATAAAGTTGGCATTATCTCGCACAAGCTGTTTAGGAACTCGTGAATATGTTTGAGCCAAATAAAAGGCATCCACATTTTTGTGACGTCCCATACAGAAATATGATCGTATAACATCCTGCTTTTCACACATAACATCATCAAATATAAATATTGAATTGGTTCTTGCATCTGAGGGTTCCATGATATTCGTGGCATCGCTAAAAGCATAATAACCAAGACCTTTAATGGGTGTAAGAATTTTCTTCAAATATTCATATTTTGGTTGATACAGTGACTTGGAGTAGATATAAACATTTTCAAAACGTAGACCCAATGGGTGAGTAAGTAGTGAAATCATAACATTGGTTTTGCCACAATTCGAAGGTCCAATTATTATTCCACGAATGGATGATGGAAGCAAAGGACCGTGTTTCCTAAATAATCTCTCTCCATGTCCACATCCAACTTTTTCGTCGAGATTGTCGATGGAAAATTTTTGTTTCAAATGTACTATCCGCATATTGATAAAATCAATATTTTATAGCAAACTTTTCACTTAAATGGTCATTCAGATGCTGATCACCGGACGAAGTAGATCGTCTCGTTTACAGACTAAGACTGGAAGAGGAATTGTTAATTCCTTAATTAATAACCTGCCGGTGGAGCTGCATATCCCCGGTTATCAGTATTGCGGTCCCGGAACAAAAGTGATTAAACGTGTGAAAAGAGGTGATCAAGGAATTAATCCTTTGGACGTGGCGTGTAAGAAGCACGATTTAGCTTATTTAAATAATAGAGATATAAGTGAGCGACACCGAGCAGATTACGAGTTGGAACAAAGTGCTTGGAAACGAGTGAAATCTGCAGACGCTAGCGTTGGTGAAAAGAGTGCTGCGTGGTTGGTAACAAATATTATGAAAACGAAGCAGCGTTTTGGTATGGGTGTGTCATCAAGCAAAAGGAAGAGTCGCTCAAAAGTTGCTAAGAGGAAGCGGCGAGCTGGTAAGCAACGTGCTGGAAAGCGGGTGCGTGTGCAGAAAGTAGCTTTTGGTTCTGCTGTTCGACGTCCGATTCGAGCAGAATTGCTAAGAGGTGGTGGAAAGAAAATGAATATTATAAATGCATCGAAAATAGCCGTTGCAGCAGCCCGTAAATCAGTAAAAGCAGCAGGTGGTAAACGAAAAGTCCGCACGCCTAGAATTATTCCGATTCCTAAAACTGGTGGAGTATTACCATTAATACCAATATTTGCTGGTCTGTCAGCCTTAGGATCCTTAGCTGGTGGCGCTGCAGGTATTGTTCGTGCCATCAAGGACGTGAAGAAGGCAAATGCAGAAAAGACAGGTGCTACTTTAAAACTACGTGGAAATGGATTATATCTGAAACCATATCGTTCAGGTATGGGATTGTTTATGAACCATAGGAATATGTCAAAAAACTAATTGAGTCTCTACCCAATAGACCGCTATCAAATGTCGATCTGGAAAAGTATGTTTTAAAACTGAAGATACCACACTTTAGGGGAGTTTATATGCGAGATTCATTACCTGCACGTGGTCCCCGACGGTATGAAGCAGCGATTATTAATTTGGATAGCGCATCGGGGGTAGGGACGCATTGGGTGGCATATCGAAAAGTCAACTCTGAAGTAACATACTATGATAGCTTTGGTGATTTGCCACCACCTACCGAATTGGTTAGATATCTGCAAACAGGTTCGAACGCGTCGAAAAACATTTACTATACATACGATCGTCAGCAAGAATTCGATTCAGTTTGGTGTGGCCATCTGTGTTTGAAGTTTCTCTCCGATATAAAATAATAATAATTATGTCTTTGACGTCACAAGTTGAACGTGATAACTACACAAAGATCTTGCACTCACTTAAAGTGTTTAAACATGTGGGTGGATTGTTGAAAATGACTGCCGAACAATTAGAAAACGTGCCGAAGGAAGTAATGATTTCGATGGCACCAAATGAAATTGCTCTAGTTTGGGATAAGCTGTCAAATGAACTGAAAAGTGAGGAGGATATGATGAAATATCAGTTTTGCTATGAACATTACAATAGCGACAGTGACGATTCCAACAAGGATGTGGGTGATGGGCCATTGCCTCGGAAATTATTTTGTTGTTACTGCAAAATTAGTGATGTGAATATAACAGCTGAAAATTCGATTAACACGACATCAGATGAGAAGAAAAAAAAAAGCGCTAGTGTACTAAACCCATTGAGCTGCTGCAAATCATAATAAAAACCATCACAGATAGCTACTTAACGTCAGTCATGTCGCATACATTCACGCTAACAGGATCCTCGAGCGTGTTAAGCGCCGACTTTTATCCACCCATTGAACTGAGTACAACAAGTAAATATGGTCTTGCACTTGTTGGATTTTACACATATAATTCAATTTTTAACATTGATGAAAACAACAACTCCTTTGGTTACATAATTGATGAACAGAACAGCTCATTTGGTAAAATAAGGAAGGATGAAAAAATATCACATCTACTGACCATTCCACCAGGAGCATATGAAATTGATGAAATTGGTCAAGCTATGTTGACAGTTCTAAAAGAGTCAACCCGCAACGATAGTGATGAAATATTTTCGTTAACAGCCAACAATAATACATTAAAATGTGAGATGAAATCGAAGTATGACATTGATTTGGGTGGTGACAAAAGTATTGACAAAATGTTGGGGTTTGACGCTAAAGTGTTAAAAAAAAATGAAAAGCATCAGTCAGTGTACAATGTGGATATTATGAAAGTACGCATTATACGGGTTGATTGTAATATAATCTCTGGTGCATTCCTGAACTCGTCGAAATGCCACATCCTATTTGAATTTGATATTGACGTTGAAGCAGGGTATAAAATTACGAAAGAGCCGCAGAATATTATTTATATGCCGATTATACCGGAAGGACGTCAGTTCATAGACAACATCAGTCTGCGAATCTTGGATGACGACGGAGATCTGATTGACTTTCGAGGGGAGAAGATAATTATTAAATTGGAATTAAAGAAAATAGCATAAGGATGGGTTTCTGCTTTAACACTCAACTACGTTTGTTGCATACTGTGAAAGATTCAGTTAAACATAATAAAAGTAAACAAAGTAGGCAAACCAGGCTCATTCGTAATCCAGTCATAAGATCGAAAAGACCTCATCGGCAGCAGCAGCAGCAGCTTTCTCGTGAAGATTACAGTTTTTTACGATCAATTGGTTTAAAAATACGAAAATCTAGAAAATGACGGCTACTAGTGAAAAGATCGAGGTTTTCACCGAACCTATCTTCGAGAACTCCATAATAAGTTTACAGGAACATACTTATAAACCATATGGTTCCCCAACATTTAAGAACTCTGATGAAATTCGTATTCCCGTACACTTTCAAGACATAATCTTGGATGTTTCCGAAAGTTACATATACATCGAAGGTACTTTCAAACCTAAAGATGCAACAAAGAAATGTTACTTATCGAATAATGCTATAGCCTTCCTTTTCGACGAAATTCGCTATGAAATGGGTGGTGGTGAACAAGTCGCAATTGTCCGAAAACCAGGAATTACTACAACACTGAAAACGATGGCATCCTTCGGCGCCTTACAAAATAATTCTCTAATGGTTTGTGGATGGGGTCTAAATGAAAATAATCAAGCTCTTGTTGATGCCACAAGTCATGTATTCTCCGGAAAGCTCCCCCTAAAGTATCTAATGGGTTTTGCAGAGGACTATACGAAAGGAATTTTTAATGTTAAGCAAGAGCTTATTTTAATTATCGCTCGCAATTTTAGCAATTGTTATGTTGGTGAAGTAGAAGCAGACATTAATATTGATAAAATCGAATGGAGAGTTCGTCATATTATTCCCGACGATCGTCAAAAGCTAAAGATAATGTCTCGCATGAATAAAGGTGTAAATAGTGCCAATATTCCAATGGCATATCGAAAATGGGATTTGTACGAATTACCTGCCTTGCGACAAACATCATCAGACGTGTGGGCTTTAAGGACTAGCACCAGTCTCGAAAAGCCGAGATATTTGATTATTGGGTTCCAGAATAGTACCTATTGCGATAATAAAGCCAAAGATGCCACTCAGTTTACTGCAGCCAATATAAGTGACATACGAGTATACCTTAATTCCACTGTTTACCCATATGAACGGTGGAATTTAGAATTTGGGAAAAAATTATATGCTACCGCTTACTATACCTATGAGAACTTCCAGAGTAGCTACTACGGTCGAGAAATGGTGGACCCAATGTTAAATTACGTCGATTATCCTGACAACCCCATTTTCATCGTGGATTGCAGTCATCAACCAGAAGCTATCAAATCGTCCACAGTTGATGTCAAAATCGAGTTTGAAACACGAAACAGTAAATTTCCCAAAGACACTAAAGTTTATGCATTGGTTATTCACGACTCATTCTTAAGTTATAATATCTTAAACGGTTCAGTTACTAACAAATCTGTATTTTAATCTTTGTTTAATTTCTTACTGAAGCATCGCGCGATCGCATCCAACTCTAATTTACAATACCGATTTTACCCCTACTAATATGGATAAAATTAGAAAATAAGGTAAATCAATTTGTTAGCAATGTAGGTTGTAGTTAGTCTAGAAATAAATATTTTTTAATATTATATATAGTGTTTTATTATTCCAAAAGCTACAACTTTGCTTTTAAGTTTTGAACTGTGGATCGAGGGTATATTTTGATATTTGACAAGACATGAACTGTTAAAGATAAGAATATACAGAAATGTGTGGGAAAGAGAGAGAGAGGAAGATAGAGGGTGGGGCAAGATAATGTATATAAGCACCTATTTCGATTTGGAAATTCATTCTAACCCAAAATGTCATCAAGCTCGGATGCAGGTTATTCGAGCGATGAAAAACGACGCGTTCAATGTCATCAACATAGACGAGTACATCGTAGGGGTGGTAGGTTAAGAGAAAGATTTTGCATAGTGCAATCTTATGTAAAATGGGGCCTTTATGTCAACTTGTGTATGTATTGCTACACAACGAGATTTGCGGGTATACATGATGTTGGTTTCATCCAGACCCATTTTACAATAGGATTGAATAGAGCTATGCAAGATCACTCTTGGTGTAGTGCTTGTCGTGCAAGACTGTTTACGGTCTTTCATCAGGACTCATGCCTTATTTGCAATAGAATGTAAATTGTATTGCAAATAAAGCAGCTACCACCGGAATCGACTACCGTCCGAACCCTGACCCCCTCTTACCCATCCCCAGGTCCTTCTCGGAGGGCCACATAAAGAATTGAGCGTAGTTAGTTGTTTAATGTCACATATCCAGGGTGACACGACACTTTCGAGAAATAATTTCTCGATTGTGTTACTATTGATAAAGATATTATGTTATTTAATAAAAATGTAATATTCCTAACCAAATCTAATTTTTTTTTCTGTTGAACCCATGGTTCACCTAACTCAGGACTACTAATACAATGGAATTAATATTAAGAATACAATTTTTATTGATAACAATTCTTATAATTGTATAGTAGTTTTACGTTCGATGTTGCACAGTGCCATGGTTGCGTTGTCGGATGGAAAAAACATGGTGGAATCCTCTTAAATTTACTGAGTTTCGGTTCTCGTTCACAGGGAATATTGATCATAATTTCTTCGCTTATAAACTTCTTTAGAAATTTCATCTTTTCACTACCTTTTACGTAAACCTTGGGTGATTGATACAATCTCAATATATGATTAAATATGTTATTAAGTTCACACAATTCTATATTTCCAGACTCCCACTTCAATCCATGATAATTTTCGGCCCATTCAACACTCTTTAGCTCATTAACAGACAACATACTTTTATGAAAAGGAGGTTTAAATAAATAATTGGCGGCACGAAACCCATCGTAAATTGCTATTTCTTTTGGAAAATATCCAAAAGAACAATGGTAGCCCTGGATATCAACAAAAATGTCTGAACGATATTCTGCCATGGTTGCTTGCAACTAACTAATGTATTTTGATGTGAAAATATGGTTTTATCCACATCTAGGATTGTACATTCAAAAGTTATCCCTACCACAATTTTTCAATAAATACGAGTAGAGCTTCACAACTAATTCATATACATCTTGGACATGGCCCAAGAAAGACCTGCAAGCCGTGGCTCGTCGCTGTTTAGCGATGAGACTGAATATGTTCCTCGACCCCAAGAAGGACCTGCAAGCCGTGGCTCGTCGCTGTTTAGCGATGAGACTGAAATTGTTCCTCGACCCAACAGACCACCACCATCGAGGCGAGTTGAAAATGTTGAGACCACTGGACCTGCGGACTCCACATCGGATGCGGGATCGGTAGAAGTCAGCGATGACTTTAGGGGTCCAGCCGATTCCACGTCTTGGTGGGATTTTGAAGATGATATGGACGCCGGTCCTGCGGACTCGACCACTCCGTAGAAGGACTACGATAAGTCCTATTCTCTTTCCTATGCGACCGCCCGAACCCTGACCCACCCCAACCCCCTTCCCCAGGTCCTCTTCGGAGGGCCACATAAAGACTTGAGCGTAGTTTAGTTATTCCGGACCAATTTATTGTGGTACGGTATTATTATTATTATTCAAAGCTTACCCTAAACATGATTAAAATTTAATTATTTTAAGGTGTCAGTTAATAAAACACTTTATACATTTTGTATTATTTATTTAGGTAAAAAATTATATACATAGTCATACAATATTGTAGCATTTTTAACGCTACAAGAACAAATATCTAAACTATGATATGAGCAATACGTAGTATCCATTGTTAATTTTGGTACATTAATAGAACCAGTAGTGAATTCTAAATTAACAATAGAAGGAGTTTTAAGGTTCTTTTCGGAAAAAGTATTAATTAAAAAATCCTTCTTTACTTGGCCCTTGACATAAATAGTATCGACATCGTGCAGAGCGTCGTAGAGAATCGGGAAAAGCTGGTCGAGATCCATTTCACCATAAGGATAGCAGAGACCATGTCGGTTTCCATATAAAAACAACACTTGCTTCTGGCATTGATACGATAGTTCATAAAACGGTATGGATGGTTTAAAGAAGTAACTTTTCATCTCCTTTCCATCATAAATAGCCAACTCTTTAGGTTGAAATTGTGGAACGCAGAATCCTTGAATGTCGACTACAACAAACTTCATCTCATCAAAGCTGGGAGCAAACTAAATTATTTTTTTAATTCAAGACACATTTTTGAAGGATATAGTAAAATTTACACCCCACCCCTAAAATATGGCTATAAATACGTATGCGCATAGCAGAATGTATCACTCTTCATCCAGCCATGGACGCTACTAGACTGATGTTGACCTCGACCAGGAAGAGGAAAATCGAAGAGTATTGGGCAGCCTCAAAGAAGAAATTTGAAGGGAAACCGATCGCTGTCGTAAAGCCGACAGTACAAGCACCACCACCACCACCACCACCTGTCGTCGTGGTGATAGAAGACGACGATGTCGGGGTGCCGGAACCACCAGCACCACGTCGGCGTTGGCGTCGCATAATTGCACCGCGATCTGTTCAGATCGCCAGAGGGGAACAGCCGAATTAGCTAGTTTCCCTCAACTACCAAAAAAACGGTCCTTTTCAGGACCACACTTATACTTTGAGCGTAGTTAGTTAGGTAGAAGTCCCATTCGTGGGATGATATAATACCAACAAGTGGTATTTGTTATCATCACACATAGAAAAGGGATTCTCTTTACTACATAATTCATCTTAAGGTGAATATTATGTTGAAAAATTAGTATCATATTAATTTTTTTAAGAGATTTCTCATCAGTTCAGAGCAAAAAGGTACTAAACTTAAACCATCGGACGTAGTCTAAGCTACACAGTACCATTTTTTAAATTTAAATTAAATAAAAATTGATATTTCTTTTTTTCACCCAGTTCCTATTTTCATTAATTTTTTTTAGGCATTTCCGATAACTTTAGAGCTAAGAAGTATTAAACTTAAATTACTGGGCGTAGTCTAAGCTACACAGTGCCATTTTTTAAATTGCAATTAAATAAAAATTGATAATTCTTGTTTTCACCCAGTTCCTATCTTTATTAATTTTTTTTAGGCATTTCCGATAACTTTAGAGCTAAGAAGTATTAAACTTAAATTACTGGGCGTAGTCTAAGCTACACAGCACCATTTTTTAAATTTCAATTAAATAAAAATTGATATTTCTTTTTTTCACCCAGTTCCTATTTTCATTAATTTTTTTTAGGCATTTCCGATAACTTTAGAGCTAAGAAGTATTAAACTTAAATTACTGGGCGTAGTCTAAGCTACACAGTGCCATTTTTTAAATTGCAATTAAATAAAAATTGATAATTCTTGTTTTCACCCAGTTCCTATCTTTATTAATTTTTTTTAGGCATTTCCGATAACTTTAGAGCTAAGAAGTATTAAACTTAAATTACTGGGCGTAGTCTAAGCTACACAGCACCATTTTTTAAATTTCAATTAAATAAAAATTGATATTTCTTGTTTTCACCCAGTTCCTATTTTTCATTAATTTTTTTATGCCATTTCCCGACATTTTACGCAAAAATTTCATAGCACAAAAATAATTATTTTGTTGCAAAGAACCGGTTTCCAATTTTATTTTGGCAGTTTTATTAAAAATTAGCCCTTCAACCCTTAATGCGCATGCTTGTGGACTTAAAAAAAAAAAAAACCCACCCGGGTCTCGTGAGTCGTTTCCGCATATTCCCGACAAACTATTTTCATTCCTTAATTCGCTTATTTCAATACGTTAAGCTTACATTTTACGATTTATAAATTTTAAATTGAAAAAAACCTATTTTTCTATTCAAGTTTTCTAAAATATTTTAGACGTGTTTCGCCGTTTTTTTTATTTTCAACCGTTTTCACGCAATAAGGCGTCAAAGTTACACATCTAAAAATAGCCAAAAACTCACTTTTTTAAAATGGTTCTTTTTCAATTTTAAAAATTCGATTTATATTAAGGAAACTTGCCTCTATCACTTTGTCCAGTAACTATTTGCGATATTTTTTACTGTTTTTTCATAAATTACAGCCAAAGTCGCCCTTTCTTAGAAAAATTAAAAAAATGGTACTATATTTGCTGTTTCCCTATTTTCTTCAATTTTTTCCATTATTTTTTAATCTAATTCTGATATAACAAGTTGTGCTCTTCATTTTTGGTCCTACACTTTTTACGCTTAATTGCATAGTTTGTCCATAAAATACCAAATTCATATTATTATTTTCCTCAGGGTAGTACCGGCTATTAGGGGATGATACCAAATTTTTAATTTTTAACTTTTTACACTTTAAAAAATGGTACTGTGTAGCTTAGACTACGCCCAGTAATTTAAGTTTAATACTTCTTAGCTCTAAAGTTATCGGAAATGCCTAAAAAAAATTAATAAAAATAGGAACTGGGTGAAAACAAGAAATATCAATTTTTATTCAATTGCAATTTAAAAAATAATACTGTGTAGCTTAGACTACGCCCAGTAATTTAAGTTTAATACTTCTTAGCTCTAAAGTTATCGGAAATCCCTAAAAAAAAAATTAATAAAAATTCGAAACGGTTGAAACGAAGAATTATTAAATTTTCTCTCAATGAAATTTAAAAAAATGGAGATGTATAGTTTAGACAATGTCCAACATTTTAGGTTTAATACTTTTTTGTTCCCTAGTGTTTTTTATTGTTACTGAAGTTCAGTAAAATAAAACAAATTATATAATATAATATTATAACTTTTATTGTTATAACTTGTATAATATAATATGTACAATTTTTACATTGCTAATATCTAACACCGCAAATCTTTTTTAATGGTATAATGTGTACAATTTTTACATTCCTAATATCTAAGACTTAAAATCTAACATAAACACCTACAACTAACTTATCCATATCTTACATATCCGCGGCATAAGAAAAGTGGCAAAAGTGTTTAAGCCGCTGCTTACACTTTGCTATCTTTTCCTGTGCCGCCTCCATCCTTTTCCTTAATTCTAAAATTTGTCTCTCGCACTCCTTCACTTCACTTACACTGTCTTTCATGTCCCTAACTATAGATTGTCTAATGCTAAACGCAGCAGCCACTGCCTCTCTTTGGCTGGGCGAGAACTCACGCAGCCATTGAGGTTCGCTCTCCGTCGTTGTTGTCTCCTCTACGCGCCGCTTCTTCAATGGCCTCAGCCCTACACTAGGAGATTTGGGCCTCTTAAAAGACTGGCCAGAATGTCCGGACGCCGTTGCTGCTGTCGCCACTACTGGCAAGTCGGTGGGCTTCTTTTTCTGTAGCGACAAGCTCCGTGGTCCTGGCATTTTCAGCAACTTCTCTAATTTGCTTCCACCTGCTACTGGGCTCGCCTTTTTCACAACAACATCGCTTAAAACGACGACGTTCTGGTCCCGCTGCTCCAGATGTTGTCGAGTAGAAATTTCGGCCAACATATTGTTGCAGGCCTCGTCCTCTACACGACCTTGTTCCGTCCGTTCGCTCTGGTCCATGGCCCATTCGGCGACGGTATGCGGTGTTAAGAGGGACGAAGGGTCAAATCCCTCCAACATTGCTTCTTCAGCCGCACTTCCGAAGCTAAATTCTGACAATAAGTCGCTCTCCATTTTTTCAACTTTGTTTTTTTTTTTAACACTACTAAGACAGTAATACACACACAAGTCGTACAACAACTGTGAACTGATCTGCTGCTCTTGGGTCGACTGTCTTTATACACATCAAGACCACCCCCCACTTCTCAATTCCCGCTTCTCGACTCTAACCGACAAGGGCACCTTCGTGCGCCCTTTTCGACCTCACTACTACTTGCCAAGGGCAAATAAACAACTTATGCTACAAACTGTCCTACACATTCCTATGTTATGATCACTATTTTTTTAACTTAAAGTTCTACTAAATATGGATTTGCCAGTGGAGCGTTCTATCACAAAGCTATACAAAATATTGAATTACTTTCAGTAAATTTGCTAAATTTTCTTCAGGGTCCGCACTATAAAACTCTATATCTTTATGTCCCCAAGGTAAAGTTTTTGTGGTTGATGGAATTATGAAACGCTTGTCGTCATAATGACTAAGAGCAATTTTATTAATAACTTGTGTGTAAATATCGTGTAATTCACTTCGAAAAGTTTTCATCTTCCTAAATATTAAACCGCCGTTTTCAACGATTTTTCGGTAATCGTCCAAATGAAGCTCCTTCTCGATAACTGATTTTTTTATCCCTTTGGCTTTTTTTAATTCGTTGTTCAATGATTTTACGTAGTAAGCTTTTGCCCCAGTTCCAAAAAAATCGATTATCGGATCACATGGAAATTCATCCTTCATTCTACCCAACCCTGATTTTCTCTTAATTACATTAAATTTATTATTTTCGGGATAATTTGAGGTGTCGAATTTATCTGGGTTCTCTGCAATTACTCGATAAAAATCATCGGTGAACACTTTTAATATCAAAGAATCCGTGTCCGTGTAAAGTAAGGAAGCATTACTGCCAAACTTCTTTTTAATAAAGTTATAGAAAAAATCATAAATTACTGTTTTCGAGATATCCAATATGGAAAAACCAATATATATAGGTTTATTATAAATAATTTTTAATTTATCCATGTGGATCGCGACAAAATCTTTTGTAAATATGGATCTACTATTAAAATTGGGACGAGCAATTAATGCTCTTGCCCCAACTTTACCTACACCATTTTCCCATTGTGTTATTAATTTTATATCTTTACGATTTTCAACGTTTTCCATAGTTTTTCCAAAAATAGCATTTATTATCAATTTAAACAGATCCTTACCAAATTTTGTTGTTGACTTGTTACGCAAATCCGTATTAAAATCGATATATTTCTTTAACCACTTTGACTGATCAAATTTTAAAATTCTATGAGTCCGCATTACCATTAGACCGTTATCGATGGCTTGTTTTAAAGTTCTATAATGAACAATATACCTCTTTTTATCTTTAAGATTGGGAATCAATTTGGACAACTTTGCCTCCTCTGTAGGTGGCATTATATTTTCCACTAAGAAAGGAAGATCAGAATGTAAGTCATGCAATTCTTCCGGATAATGCACGTCTACTTCCAGAACGTATCCGTGCGGACTTTCATCACCCACATTCATAATATTTAAATCTAAAATTTCACGTTCTGATAGCCATCGAAAACCACCAAAGGGCAATGCTTGGGACATACTATGACCGTATAGGTTTGTTGCATCTAAATATGATATAAATGAAGAAGGTTCTGAGGGATCATAGTTGGGTAAATAGGAATTATTTGCGATGTGCTTCCTTTCAGTACACTGACACCGCCGCGAATACCTTTTTTAAAAAAGTGAATTATATCAATGTCTGTTAAAAGCTCTAACTTTACCTGGGTCATGCGCAACATGCAATCAAAAGATAAACTTGGTAGGGTAAAATACTGTGCGGGGTCCAATTTATAAACTTGCAAACAAGTATCGCGAAACTGTTCGAAAACATCTGCTAATAATAAAACGTCTGATTTTATATATAAATCAGAGTAATCCCCTAAATTCTTACACCCAAATAAATTCCACACTTCCTTGGCTCTCTGATAACATTCATCACTTATGTGCTCTTCTCGTAATGTGTCATAAAACTGATTTTTAGTTGGAAGAGTTGCAAAATTCATTTTTTCAATTGAATCGATAAAATTGTACGGAAAAACACCCTTTTGACGCATCAAATTAAATTCACGCACGTCAGCAAAATGTTTACGTGTTTCCTTAAAATCGTTAACACTTAAACCATTACCCAAGTTTTCCAGTGATGTTGATAGAAACTTAAAGCTGTCGATGAATCGAAGCTTTAAATTTTTTCTCTTTGTTTCACCAGTTTTCTGATCTACATAATCGTGCATGTAAATGTTCTTTGTAAATGATATATACTTTTCCTTGCTTTGAGCTATAACGTCAATTTTGTCACCATATCTACATAATTCTTTTATAAACATATGGCTGTCGTAGCCGCTTAAATTATGAAATATTATTGGTACAAAAGTAGGTACTTTATAATTTAGGTTACAAATTGAATGTGCGGCACCATACCTTTTTCTACCAGTTATGTGACAATGATCCTTTACTTTTATATCACTTTCCTCAAAAGGTTGTTCACATATACCACATAGTGTGGCATTTTCAAACTCTGTTTTTTCACTAAGTGTTAATGGGTTCATTGGCTTTATATCCTTTAAATAGGTATTGTAAAGATATCTTAAATCGGTTTCTATGGAATCTACAAAAACTTTACCAGCATCTTTTCCGCGATATAGCTCAAACTTGGAAATTGAATCGTCGAAAGAACATTTTATCAGATATGCAAAAGAGTATGGTTCGTGCTTGAAATTATTTATGGTATAAGAACTTTTGGGATTGGGCTCGACAGTTTCGACTGGTTTTAAAACGGATTCAAAATCCGCATAAACGACAAAAGGAACTCGCATTTGCTTTTCTATACCTTCAAATTTTAACATATTTTCCGGTATGCTCTTTCCAAATTTATCAATTTTTAGATCCGTTGACGGTGTCAATGAATAGATGTGTTTACAATCATTTTTTTGATGCATTATTAAAGCTGTTGGTGAACGAAAATATATAAGACAACCGTCACAAAAATATAGTCTATCATGATGCCGTGAAATTTGGCTGGATACTAGACGAAATAAATCAATTATCCAACAATAATGACTTGTTGAGCAGCTTTCGTCACAAATATGTTTATTACTGCGGCCTTTAATATTACAATCTTTCGTAACCATAAGCAAATTTACGTGCTTCTGTAGCTTCCTTGTAGCATATCTTAGTGGTCCGACCACCTCATATTTTAATTTATTATCTTCAAAACTACTCTCCAAACCGTATACATTAACTGAAATATTATTCATCTCTTCAAATTTTGTGATACCGCTCAATTTTACTGGAAAATCCATACCTGTTACATTTATGACTGTTGAGTAGTGGGGGTACGATGTGAGTTGTGTCGAAGCCATGGCTGCAGGAAATAATGCTGATGTAATGGCCCAAGCAAAACAGCATTCGTCCTGATTGATTACATTCACCACAGCTTTTTTGGCGTTGATACATTGCGGCAACGGTATATATGATGAACCACCCAGAGGTGAATACTTGTTAATATTCACTTCTAGATGAAGTATTTTCTCCAGAGCCCAACCTGCAAATAAAAATGGAATTAATTACTTTAGAGCACTTTAACCATTCAAATGTCAAAAACAATATTTATTTAATCTGTTCATTTTCTAATAATTCTTAAATACCTGAATCTTTCTCCTGAAATTCGGTTGACTGAGCTTTCATTGCCTCCACAAACGATTGGTAAACATCATCCAAGTCGCTCCCTATTACAACTATTTCATTGGAGGTATTAAATGACTTTTCACTAAATGTTTCCTGCGATGGTAGAAAGTATCGACCAACAACAACCATGTTTATTTTTAAGGACTTTTGGACACGTAATATTTCACTCATCAAAGCCAACACTCGGGGTTTAATTTCTTCGAAAAATAATGTGTAGTCTACATGTTCACCATCACTATTTATAC
The DNA here is from genome assembly GCA_963920685.1 of Polydrusus tereticollis. Lineage (NCBI taxonomy): Eukaryota > Metazoa > Arthropoda > Insecta > Coleoptera > Curculionidae > Polydrusus > Polydrusus tereticollis. The sequence goes on from OY987332.1 coordinate 87,284,689, forward strand.
GATAAGATATAAGCCTATTTTTAAATGCGCCTTGTATAACTTGAACACCGTGGGACACCGTCACACAGGACTTTTCTTTATGCTGTAATGTTCTCTGATGCGCAAACATTTGATTGTGTGGCACATTTACGTTACATAAGGTGCAAGTTTGCATAGTCGACGTTGATGCAGCACCATCAACTCTACGTCGCTTACCCCAATCTTCATTATTAAATCTTGATACACACGATTCTCTTTTATGCCGTTCCATACTATAGCTACGAGTAAATGCCGTTCCACAGTTTTCACACACGTAATTCATTGTAATCAATTATTATTGTTGTTCATTTGTTATTCACTAAAACTCGTGACTTACACTAAAAATCAAATTACTTGAAATGGTTTATAAAGCCGACGTTATAATGGTGGGGGGTTATGCTAAGGTCAAGTTCAAGGTCAAGATCAAAGCCAAGTTGAAGGTCAAGTTCAAGGTCGAGTTGCTCAAGGTGAAGGCCGGGTTACTCAAGGTCAAATTCGGATTAGTCAAGGTCATTCGGGTTCGGTCAAGGTCATCCAAGGTCAAGGGCGTTCGGGTTCGGTCAAGGTCATCCAAGGTCAAGGGCGTTTGGGTTAGGTCAAGGTCATCCAAGGTCAAGGGCGTTCGGTCAAGGTCATCCAAGGTCATTCGAGTTAGGTCAAGGTCATCCAAGGTCAAGGTCATTCGGGTTAGCTCAAGGTCATCCAAGGTCAAGGTCATCCGGGTTAGATCAAGGTCATCCAAGGTCATTCGGGTTAGCTCAAGGTCATCCAAGGTCATTCGGGTTAGCTCAAGGTCATCCAAGGTCAAGGTCATCCGGGTTAGATCAAGGTCATCCAAGGTCATTCGGGTTAGGTCAAGGTCAAGGTCATAAAAAGTGGAGGGGGGTTGTGCTTCTTCCCATTACGACACTACTGAAGTGGTACGTCCAACGATGGAAATACTGCTAGAAGGTTTTTTAAAAGTACCGAATTAAGTGCGCAGATTACTGGAATTGATAAGGAGTGCCTTGAAAGATGTGCAGCTATATTGCAGGCTCTAACATCTGGCTATCAAATAGATGAAAGTAGGTTTAAAACATTTTGTCTTGAGACTGCTACAAGACTAGTGGAACTTTACTCTTGGTATTATCTTCCGGCATCCATTCATAAAGTACTTATTCATGGCTCAGAAATAATAAAACATTCATTGTTATCTATAGGCGAACTTTCAGAAGAGGCAGCCGAAGCTAAAAACAAAGACATTAAGACATTTAGGTTGCGTCACACACGAAAAATATCGCGGACCATGACAAATATTGATCTGCTAAACAGACTTCTTCTTACTTCAGATCCGCTAATTTCAGGTGTCAGAAAATTACCAACAACAAATAAATCTACTCTTTTAAAAGCCACCCTTAATTTATTAGCGTATTGACCAAATATATTCATCCAGCGTTATTTATTTTTGAAATGATAACCAATTAAGTTAGGAATAGCTTATATTTGTAATTCGTTATTGTTGCCGTTTAATTTGCTTACTTTTGCATCGTAAACATTCGTACATTTATGATAAACATATTTTTTACTGTTACTTGGGGAAGTACCCACAAATCGATTGTATTTCTGTTTATTTTATCTAATAAAAGTTGTTAAAAATGTTTTATTAGATAAATTTAGTCTTTTTTTTTATTTTCACCCTAGTTTCGACACCTAAATTGCTAGTCCTCAGTGAATCTTTATTTATTTACTTTTAGAAAGTAGTTTTATCTTAAAATCAACGATTTTTTTTAGAAAAAAATATTGCAATACGTATTTCCTATTTTTGTCACCTTTCACCATATACGAGGAACCACTGTGCATTGGGGCCTCAAAAGGGGGTTAGTTTTCTACATAGAACGGGACACCAAACAGGGAACAACAAGATAAACGTTCTCTCTCTTGTACTACTGGCACTTTATTTTTTCTATTACTATAGAAACCGAGACAACGTGTTGGTTACTATGCCAATAAATAGTATACCGGGCTAAAAACTTACATCTTTTAATTTCATACCAAAAGTTCTGTTTAGTGTTTGTGATTAGATTTAAGTTGTTCTATATTAAAAATATTAAAAATTTACTCAGATTCACAAAAACGCCTTTGTTTTAGATCTATTATTAATTTTTAAGTTTATTAATTCAGCGACGTAACGCTTGTTGCTGCATTTTATTGTAAGATGCAGCAACGATTTGTACAGAAATGGTTCTGTTAACAAAATAAAAATAAAAATAAAGTATTTAAATAAATCTATTTCAAAAATTAACAGTAACTACAACATTGTTTTTTGAGCCTAAAGATAATCTTTTGTTTTCTCCCTACAGCACCACACTACATCCCTTATCACATATATGTTGACCATTGTCGCAGTCGTAAACACGTGTTTTTAATTCGCTCCGTAATTTTCTTAAATATTTGTGGTAATTCTTACCAAAAAATTCTGAATTTCCGCTCGTTTGTAGCTGTAATAGTGATCTATCGAAGTAATCGTGTTTCCATCTTAACAAAGGAACATAAGTGCGGTTTTTCCTTCATTTTTCCTTTTATTTAATCTGAAGCCAGTGCATTTATAAAAACTACTAAACATAAGATTTTGAGTAGCAGGTACGGGATTCTCTGCTGTCTAGTAGTCCGTGGGTCGATATGCCAACCTGTAACGTTTGTACCGTGGGTCTTATCAACAGGACACCGGGACTGAAATGTGCTGGTGCCTGCTTAAATTTCTTTCACGGGAAATGTGTTGGACTGAGCAAACAAAACGTACTGAATTTTCAGTTACCTGGTGCTGTTTGGATTTGTCCCGATTGTACACTTTTATCCAATCCGAGGCGTATATCAAATGTTGCAACATTTCGCGTTGAAACCGATGAGACTGAGGAAGAAGCAGAGCCTGAATCGTCGCGCACATTAAAAATTGTTGAGACGATTCAATCACAAATGCAGAATTTCAATAGAAATCACTCGGATATGTTGGAATCCGTCAATTTTTGTTCCGATAAAATTACTACATTTGAAGCGATGATGAAGAAAGCTAATGAAAAGCTCGACATGATTGGAAAACTATCCCAGGAAAATCTCCAACTTAAAACTGAGGTTAAGACTCTTAACAATCGTGTTGATGTATTAGAGCAACAGATAAGGTCCAATAACCCGGATATTCAGGGTGTACCAGAAAAACAAGGAGAAAACCTCCTAATCGTTGTACAAAAGATTGGCGAACACTTAAAATGTCCCATCCCATCTCAGGATATTGACGTTGCTTTTAGAGCCAAATCACGCAACCCCGACAATCCAAGGCCTATAATTGTCAAATTATTACATAAAAAAAGGAGAGATGATATTCTCACCGCAGCTAAAACCATGCGCATGGAATCCGACAACTCAGCTCCCGGACTAAAGATCGAAAATATTTCTAATCGCATGTTTATCAATGAACACCTGACAAGCCTAACCAAAACAGTTTTAAAATCTGCCAAAGACGCTGCAAAAACAAAAAACTATAAATATGTTTGGGTTCGTGACGGTTGTGTTTTTGTGCGAAAGGATGACCATTCTCGTATTATCCGAATGTTTTCCGCGGATGATGTTAACAAAATGTAAGTCCGACTTGACTAATACTTATATAATGTCTTTACTGCGATGGCTCTGTCTTTTCTATACCAGAATGTCCGTGGACTGAAAACTAAACTAAACCACTTGTTCATAACTTCTTTAAATTGTGATCACGATATTGTATGCCTAACAGAAACCTGGTTAAATCCAGAGATTTCTTCATCGGAGTGCTTTTCGGATTCATATAATGTATATAGACGTGATCGTGCCGATTCTATTCTTTCTACTAAGCAGGACGGTGGTGGAGTTTTGATTGGCTGTGAAAAAAAAAATATGTATCATCCTAAGAGCTGATTGGTCTTCAGACGCTGAGGATCTATGGGTGACAGTTTACCCTAATCAAAACAAAAAGTTAAAATTTCACATTTGTTGTGTTTACATTCCCCCGGGCGATTCTACACGTTTGATCACTTTTTGTTCGAAATTAGATCAAATCATTGAACAATAATCCGGATGATACATTCATTATTTGTGGAGACTTCAATCTTCCTAATATTAAGTGGTCACTTAATCCGACTAATAAAAATTGTACACCACTAAACTTTTCCGATCAGGACTCAAACTTATTCGTAGATACAATCGCCTTCTGCGGTATATCACAATTTAATTATTTCGTTAATTCATCTAGTAGTACCCTTGACCTTATCTTAAGTAATAAGTTTCAAATTAATAATATTCAAATTTGCGCTTCACCACTTGTTAACGAGGATAAGTATCACAACACTTTGGAATTCGAATTAATCCTGCAGGATATAACATTTTCTAATAAATTAAATAACACAAATTCTGACTTTGACTTTAATAGAGCTAACTATCATAATATCACAGCAGATATTTCTTTAGTTGACTGGAGAAATATCCTGTGTAGTTTGAGTACCGAGGATAGTGTTGCGTTATTTTACTCCATAATTAAAAATATTATGTCTAAACACATTCCTAAATATTTAAAATGCAGAACTAAATTTCCTCAGTGGTTCAGTATAAGCACAGTTAAGGTTATTGGGGAAAAAAATAGGATTCATCGTAAGTGGAAGATATACAAAAACAGACTTGATTACCTTACCTTTAAACTTCTTAGAGGACGCTCAAAATATTTAATTTACCTTGATTATAAAAATTATGTAGATCGTACTGAGGCTTCGATTTTGAAACAAATATGGCATTTTGAAAAATCAAAAGGAGGTCAATCTAGTACAATTACAGCATTACAAAATCCAATATCTAATGAACTGACAACAGATGGTCATAAAATTTGCGACACTTTTTCTTCTTATTTCAGTTCAGTATTTAATCCCCCCAATGCAAATCCAAACTACACAAGTTCCAATCAAGGTTGCTATAATTTTATATCAAATTATTACATACCTATCACCACTAGAGATGTGCCACTGGGAACGTGCCCTAGGGAACGTTCCCTGTTCCCAGCGACATTCCGGGAAATTTCCCCAGCATGTGGGAAAGTTGTAAAAAATTGGGAATGTTTTTGAAAACAGTGACTATACATGGCTTCGAAGGTCTAACACAAACTGCAAAAAAAATTAAAACTTTTAATCAGATTTTCTGAGTTTCTTTACAGTTCCCTAAATTTTCCCATATCTTTCCCGAAATACTGGAACGTTCCCGGGAATGTTCCTACTTAAGAGTACGTTAACGGCCAAAGCGCACCTTTACGTGCATCCGAATTCAATCGCGAATGCAGCCGAGATTTCCCAGAGTTCGGGCCGTTAGCCACGGCTTTAATGTTAAGGTTATGTTCACAAATTTTTAATGTTTATAAGTAATATTATGATGTTATACCTATTTACGAAATTTACAGTAATATTATTGGCTTTGTTCCTTGTTCCATTATGTTACTGATTTTCTTATTACAGAAAGAAAAAGTATCATAATGACGCGAAAATCATTATTATGGAAGTATTTTAATGTAATAATTAAAAATGGAAAAACCCAATACGTGTGCAGGTTCTGTGAGGTCATATATTTATATAAAAATGTTACAAAATTTGGAAAACACCTAACAAAAAATTGCAAAAAAATACCGGAGATGACAAAAAGAACTCTGCAGAGTCTGGATTCTTCTGCTTGTGATTCCATTTTTATCGACTCTACCACCAATGCAAAAAATAACAACGAAGAGGAAGGAGGTTCCAGCAATAATACTTCTACAGCAGCGCCCACCAAGGGCCCTCCGGGTCCCAGGGCTCAACATGAAATATTGTCTTATGTAGATAAAATGGATCAAAAAGAAAATGTAAGTGTATTTAAGTGATGTCAGTGATCTCACTATTTTTAATAAGCCTTACTCTTACATCTTACTACTTAGTACTTACTAACTACTGACACTGATCACTGACTAGTTTTCCTTTTTTTTTTCAAATGTTTAAATAGGTAAAATGTTAATAAGAGTGTAACAACACACAACACGGATTCAGTGGCACCGGATGGCCGGCACCTATGTGGAATTCTTTTACTTTAGCACCCTAAATGTCCCTAAATGTTTTTTTTTATTATTTCTAGGAAGAATTGAATCAGCTTCTGGCCAAGTGCATATTTGTCAGCGGAGTGCCACTTAGTGTTGTTGAACATCCTCTCTGGAGACAGTTGTTTAAAAAATTCAGATCTGCTTATGAACCTCCATCGAGAAAAGATGTTTCCACGAAATATTTAGATACTACCTACAAACAAATGAAAAGCGATATTGACGACGCCTTAGCTACCTCAAAAGTACTTCACATGCAATGTGATGGATGGAGTAACATCCGAAATGAAAGTATTATAAACTTTGTTATAACAAATCCTAAACCATATTTTGTCGAATTTCTTGATACCGAAAATAATCGTCATACAGCCGATTATCTTCAAGAACAGATAGAAATTGTTTTGGTCAAATATGGAATAGAAAAATTTTTTTCTATAATAGGGGACAATGCTGCAAATATTAAAAAGACTTTATTGGGCCTGCAAAACAAATATCCATTTCTAGTGACATATGGGTGTTTGGCTCACTCGTTAAACCTAATTTTTGGTGACATATTAAAACTTGATTCGGTAAATAAATTTTTTATAAAAGTAATTCAAATTATAAAAGTTATTAAATACTCGCAGGTTCTATCATCCACCTTAACCAAACTTAATAAACAAAAAAATATACAAATGTCACTGAAACTACCTGTAAAACAAGATGGGCTAGTCATTTACATTGCTTGAAGTCTCTGATAGGTTGCAAAAATTCACTGCAAGTTTTGGCAGTGGGAGAAGACGTTTCTCAGGTTCTCTCCAAACAAGAAAAGAGCATATTACTTGATGAAGATATTTTTTGGGTGCAACTTCAAAAGTTTCACGATTTATTGAACCCCATTGCGTTTTGGATAAACAAAATTGAGGGGGATGAAGCAAATATTTGGATGGCACCGATTGCTTTTAAAGAGATATCTACAGAAATAGATAGCCTTTTGCAAAGTTCCCCCTTAACAAAGGCCGAAGAACAAAAAATGTTAAAAATAGTATCAGATAGAAAAGATTTCGCCTTGCGACCGATCCACTTTGCTGCTGATTTGTTGCACCCTGCTTCACAGGGTAACAATCTAAGTGAAGAAGAAGGTATACAAGCTTTAGAGTTTATTGATAAAGTAGCTACCGAAACTAACAACGTAGACGACAGCACAGTACTTTCTGAAATTGCTTGCTACCGTAACCGAACAGGAGGCACATTTTCTAGAGAGTTTATATGGAAGCCAGTAAAAAAAGTTAGCCCTCTTGACTGGTGGAATGGTTTATTGACTCATACCCATTTATCGAAAGTAGCTTACAAAATTTTATCTGCTCCCCTAACGTCTGCTGCAACTGAACGTACTTTCAGCACTTTTAGTTGGTTACACAACAAAAAAAGAAACAAGCTGACAACTGACAGAGCAGGAAAGTTGACTTTTATTGCAAATAATTGGAAAAAAGGTTACAATATAAATGTTAAAGAAAATAAAGTAAGGGATGTACAAGAAGAAAAAAAGATCAGGGAAGTAGAGCAAGAAAGTGACATCAGCATTGGAGGCCAAAAATACAATATGCGAATGCGTAACACAAGCGAGAATGGCAAAGAAAACGATATATTTGACCTTGATCTACCAGCTGAAGATCAGCCTGACCGTGACGAAAGAAAATCTGAAGAAGATAGTGCAGATAGTGATTCTTCGGAAAATAGTACAAGCGAGTCAAGCGACAGTGACTACAATATCACTGATACAGATACAAACTAGTTGCTAGACTAGATACATTTGGCGTCATTACTTCATTAGCCTCATATTTTTTCTGATCCCTCTGCTCTTGATAATTACATTTCTGTAATTCTGTATTTGTTCTGTTTGGTTCTGTACCTTGAAGATTCTTTATTATTATTTTTGTGATTTTATTTTGAGAAGTTATTTTTAGGTTTACTCAATCTCACACATATATAAATAGTTTAAATATTTGTATTAAACACTACCTTTGTTTTGAATATATCTATCTATATTCTATACTATCGTTAAAATCTCTGTGTAATACTTTAAGTATGGTTTATTTAAGTTATATATTATTTCCTTAATGTAAATCCTGTTTTTGAAGTTAATCAATAAAAATTTGTTAATTGTGTGAACTTTCCCACTTCTTTCCACTTTTTGGGAACATTCCCGAGAACGTTCCTAGGGAAATTCCCCAAAAGTACTTTCCCAGGAAAGTGCCCATCACTAATCACCACTATTATAAAACAAATTAAAGAACTGCCAGATAAAGCTGCAGGTATTGATAATATACCCACTAAACTTTTAAAGGAATGTGTGGATGTAATAGCCGAGCCGCTGTATATTATGTTTAATAAGTCTTTGAAACAGGGACATTTCCCGCAGGTTTGGAAATCGGCCTTAATAGTCCCCATTTTAAAGTCCGGCAATAAATTTCTCGCGGAAAACTATCGGCCAATATCTAAATTATGCATTATAGCTAAACTTTTCGAATCTATCATATGTGATGATGACGGCTTCATGAAAAAACGTTCCGTTGAAAGTAACCTGTTCATTTATTCTCAGTACTTGTTGGACAGTATGAATGCGGGTCACCAGGTAGATGCCATTTATACCGACTTCAGCAAGGCATTTGACAAAATTGATCATAATATATTAATTAGTAAACTTGCTGGAGTCGGTATTTGTGGAAGTCTGCTTAGATGGCTGTCTTCTTATCTCAGCAATAGAACCCAAGCTATTAAAATTGGTATGTTTATGTCAGCTTTTACTGAGATCACTTCTGGAGTGCCTCAGGGGTCCCATCTGGGGCCTCTTTTATTTAATATTTATATCAACGATATTGTCAGCTGTTTTAAATTTTCTAATTTTTTAATGTATGCCGATGACTTAAAGGTTTTTCACTCAGTTGCTGATCCTTCAGACACATTTCGCATTCAGCATGACCTAAACAATCTTTTTTCGTACTGTCAACGTAATTGCCTCTATCTAAATCTCAAAAAATGTCATACAATCACGTTCTCTAGAAATATAAATAAAATTTTTTCAAATTATAGTTTTAACGATATACCATTAACAAGAGTCTCTATTGTAAAAGATATAGGTATTTTTTTTGACTGTAAAATGTCATTTGAGCATCATATTCAGCAAATCACCAAAAAAGCTAAAAAATCACTAGGATTTATTATAAGAACCTGTAGAGGCTTTAAACAAATAGAATCTATTCGTACATTATATATGGCATACGTTAATAGCATACTCTCATTTGGATCGGTGATCTGGAATCCTCAGTACGATGTGTATATTGGCAAAATTGAAAAAGTCCAAGAAAAATTTTTAAAATATTTATGCTATAAATTTTATTTAAACGGGAATTCTACCTTAATTAAACGAAACCTAAGATTATTATCACTTGAGGATAGAAGGCAAATGTACGACATAAAATTTGCTTATAAAATGTTTAACAATATGATTGATTCAACCCCAATTATTAACTTATTAAATATTAATGTTCCATCCTATAACACGCGAAATAAGATGTTTTTTCACATTTAACCAAGTAATACCAACTATCACTCCAACTCGCCTCTGCATCGTTGCTGCAAATCGTATAATACGATATGTAATTTGCTCCAACTGGATATCTGCTTTCAATCCCTAATGGCCCTAACAAGTGCACCAAAAAAGTTTTATTCTCACCATATACAATATGATCTATTTTAATAACATTTATTTATTAATTTCTCTATTTAATGTTCAATTAATAATCTTGTTTATATAATATATTAATATTCTCATCTTATAACGTAAGATCTATTTTAATAATATTCATTTGTTGATTGTTTATTTACTGTTAAATATTTAAAATCTTGTTTACATATAATATGTTAATTTTTGTTTACATACTGCTACTTTGCTATTACTACTTATTGTTATTTAGTGAATACTGTTCCTGGGTTTGTCCCGTTTTGTATTCCTCAATGTGAAATAAATAAATAAATAAGTTAAATAAAAATCACAAGATCTTATCCTGGTTGCTGCGAAGCTATGGCAAAATCATTCAGCGACGCTACCCTTAGGCAGTATAATACAACTCTAAAGCTATGGTGGAATCATCGTAGAACAATCAACATATCTCCTTCTGAATCCGAAACATCTGACATTATTTTGTTTCTTCAAAACATTTTTGACACGACAAACAATATTTTTGGATCATTTAATTCTCATCGAGCAGCTCTCTCCCATATAACTTAAAAAAAAATAGGGGAGGATATATACCTTAAGCGCTTTATGAGTCATAAGTCATTGTCCTGCAAACTTATAACCTTATTAGCATTAGCAACAGCTGAAAGGAGACAAACGCTGGTCTTTAGAAAATGCGCAAACATATATTTTTTCGACTCAAAAGTAAAAATCTTCATGCCTCAAATAATAAAAACATCAATACCTAAACTCTGTGCAACCATGTTTGGACTTACTCTTTCTTGTCGAAAATCCTCGTTTGTGTGTAGCACTAACAATAAGAAAATATTTGTCTATGACTAATTTATTAAGAGAATCACATATGGATAATTTATTCATTACATTTAAGAAACCTCATAGAGCAGCGTCCAAACAGACATTAAGCCGTTGGATTAAGAACACTCTTGAGGCAGCGGGTGCAGACCCATCCTTCATAGCACACTCCACTAGGCATGCCGCAAGTTCCGCTGCTTTAAGAAAGGGTCTTTCAGTGGACATTATTAGAAAATTAGCAGGGTGGAGTGCAGAATCCAGACCATTTGCTAAAACAAGAGGTCGGGAAGTTCTAAAAAACAATTATTTCAAATTAGAAAAACAAGTTTTTATGAATTATGTTTTTTTCTTTTTGCATCACTATTTTTAGCTATATAAGTTTTGTTTTGTTAAATAATATACTTCCTTTAGTATGAAATGACTCTAGGTTTAGCTCATACTTCATACCTAGGTATCCAAAGAAAATATATTTTGTAAATTCCTTTTACCAGACATTTAATTTTGTTATCTCTAAATTACTTTTACGGCACAGTCAGTCTTTCAACATCTGCTTTGTGAACAATTATGTGCTATTTTCGGACTGGACCCTCAATTACGATCGAACTTCAGGTAAGTTCTTTTCATCGATTAATTATCTTGATAAAAATCCTAAATTATTACAGTAACGGATCTGTAATATTTTAGATTTAATGTAAAATGTAAGGGTTTCTTGCCTAAAATGTAATATCCTTGTGAAAATACTTAGCAAGTAGTAAAATTACTAACTATTGACGCCACACACTGGTAAAATTAACCAAAAAACATAGGAGATTCTTAAAATCACAGCAAAAATAGAGAAGTTTGTAGTTTCACAACATTATTTGATGTAAATTCACATAGAAATTGTAATTTGTCTCCTTCCGGGTGACGCATGTATGCACGCATCCATAGCTAATGCAATAATTTATTTCTAACCTTCTTTACATAAAAAAAAACAAAAATGCACTTAAAATCATTATTTATTGGGATGCTTTCCAAGTGTGCAACTCTTTAGGTTCTGCAAGAAAGAAACACAAATATTTAGGAATATACATGACTCTTGCAAATATTTCTCCTCGGCATCGGTCTAAAGTTGATCAAATTCAACTCGTAGCGTTATGCTATGAAAAAGATAATATAAAATAATTCGGGTTTTTAAAAATTTTTAATGTAATAATAAGTGATATAGAACATTTAGAAACGGTTAGAATTAATATAAATGAAACAAAATTGAAAGGATCGCTACTTGCAGTTGTAGGTAATAACCTTGATTTGATTGATTGGCAGGTTTATCGAATAATACAAATAATTTTTGTTTGTTATCTTCACCTACTACGAGCTATTTGATTTTTTTTGCTAGAAAAGATGCAGGTTATATTTTGGTAGAATATGAATGATTAAAAGAGTTGAAGGCTTATGAGTTTGTTATTTATTTTGGCCCTTTTCACTACCCTGAAGCTCCAACAATCTCAGGTGTTGTGGGGTCACAGTGGACTTAGGGCAGAGGATTCCAGAGATAAAAGTGTATTAGAAAAGTACAATAAGTGTAATTTGGCTTACATACGAAATAATATGGAAGTAAACGAGAATGCCACGGGCACGGAGAATACAGAAATAATTTTTATCCATGAATTAGTTCAGGCAACTGTAAGAGCTATGATGCTGTACGATAACAGGGATAAAGCACCCAGAGGGCAGTGGCGGATTTAGGGGGGGGGGCGCGCGCCCCCCCCCTAGGGCTTTAACGAAACTATAGGGCTCTAACGAAACTATAGGGCTCTAACGAAACTATAGGGCTCTAACGAAACTATATAATATTTATATTTCTATAAAAAAAAAATCTATTTTTTTGTTTTTCTTAACATTTATTATTTTTAAGTGCCTTTGGCAACATCACTTCTCTACCAAGCAGGTGTGCGATCGGGTCGAATCGTGGTATCACGAAAGAGCAGCAAACGCGAAACGCGAGCGAGGCTACACACGCTGACGCGCGCAATGCTATAATTTTATTATAATTCGTTCGTTAAAGTTGTTATAGTGTACTACGTTTCTGATCTAAATTTTGTCTTTTTTGTGTTGGCTATTCCTGTTTTTTAATGTCTAATAATGCTAATAAGAGACCGTCAAATAGTGTCCTTAATTATTTTAAAAGAATTAAAAATGATCGGGCAGAGACTGCAGAGAGTACAGATACAGCTAATACCTCCACAGAAAATGCACTTGAACTTGAAATAAGTATTACAAAAAGTAGCAGTAGCGGAAGCGGCTGTATCCAAAGTATCGAATCCGAATCAAACCCATCACCATCATCAAAAGAAATTGAGAATAAAACTATAGAAACTCATATTGTAGACGATGGCTTTTTTGTAGGGAACATTGGTGATAATGATATTGGATTATACCTTACCAATATTGGCGGTATTGATGATGCTATTCGCTATCAATTATTAAAAAACCACTGGATGCCAGGCGAAAATTTCGATTTTCCTATCTCGATTCATAAAAAGAGAGGCCGTAAAGAACGACGTCGAGCCAACCACAGGCATTTTGAAAAACACAATTGGTTGGTTTTATCCAAAGAAAAACAAGGACTATTGTGCAAGTATTGTGCCCTGTTTTCGGCAGAATTAGTTGGTGGGCGCCACATTAATTCTCATAATGTTATGCCACGGAAGTTGAGCAAAATTCCTCTTCTTAATTTTTCAAAGCTTACAGGTCAAGACGGAGATCTAATAATGCACGAAAAAACAAATTATCATGCGGAGTGTGTTAATAAAGGTAGGAAACTCTAGTCACCTTCAGTATAGTAAAATTAGTAGGTATAAATTTGAAAGATTACAGTGTGTCTCTCTCCCTGAACCGATTCAATTTAATTTATCAAATTTGTCTATAACTTTATATTGGTTCGAAATATAGGTAATAAAACTAAGTAGGCATTTCTTTCTTTTTCAGCAAACAATTTTCTCGCCAACTATGAGCAACCAGAGCTAGATATTAGAAATATGTTAGATGAGAAAAGAAAACAGCAAGTCCTAGAAAACCGCCAAAGATTGGTTCCAATAATAAAAACCCTTATTTTGCACGGTCGGCAAAACATTCCATTAAGGGGTCATCGCGATGATGGGCCGCTGTTAGGAGAAGTAGAAGTTGGTAATAACGACGGTTGTTTCCGAGCGCTACTTCGTTTTAGAATTGATGCTGGCGATGTGAAATTAGAAGAACATCTAAAAAATACAGGTGCCCGTGCCACTTATATTAGTAAAACTGTTGCGAATGATCTAATAAACTGTTGCGGAGCGCAAATTTTATCTGAAATTGTTTCAAAAATTAAACTGTGTGGGTTTTACTCTATTATTTTTGACGAAACTACGGATATTTCTAACACTTCTCAATTAAGCTTGTCAGCTAGGTTTGTTTGTGAAAATCAACTAGAGGAACGATTCTTAGGATTTTTCGATCTACACAAATTAAATTACGGGGACGGAGAGGCTACTACAAGCAATATGGATACTCCCAGTGAACCGAAAATTACAGGAACCCTCTTAGGGCAATCGGTAGTAAAGCAAATAAAACAGTTAGGATTAGATTTAAACGAGTGTGTTGGTATAGGCTGTGATAACTGCTCTGTAAATATGTCGGAAGTAAAAGGCGCAGCACAAGAAATTCAACGGAGTGCCCAAAATGCTAAGATTTGTCCATGTTTTAATCATAGTTTAAATTTAGTTATATCTCGTGCTCTTAAAGTACAAGCAGTAAAAAACTCACTTGGTGTCGTTCAGGAAGTGGTAACTTTTTTTCATCTATCGGCAAAAAGAAACTTTGTGCTTCAAAAATATTTAAAATGTAAACTAAAGAGTCCTTGTCAAACACGCTGGATAGAAAGACATGATTCGATTTTACAATTCACTACTGATTTACCACTTATTGTAGAAACGTTTAGAGAAATATTACAATGGAACGATAATACTTCGTCTTCTAAAGCTAATATACTCCTAAAATCTATATGCGATTGCGAGTTCATACTAACCATGTTTTGTTTATCGGACATATTTAGCTTAACTTTGCCCCTCAGCAAATATCTTCAAAGTTGTAGTATTGACTTAAATTCAGCATCAAATAAAATAAATGATCTAGTTCAAATTCTGCAACAAAAACGTACAAATGCTGATGCTTACTTCACGTCCGTAATTTTAAAACAGGCCGAAAAGACCCTGCATACTCTTGAGGTCGATCTTAAATGTCCTCGGCTCTGTGGTAGACAAACAACAAGGGATACCTTTTCCGATTTTAAAGATATATCACCAAGTAATTATTGGAAGCGAGTATTATTTATTCCGATTTTGGACAATTTATTGGTCGATTTAAAAAGTCGTTTTAATGAGAGTGATATTTCTATCTTTAGCTTGAATAAATTAATTCCCAACAGCCTAAAAAAAAATTCCGATAATGAGTCATTGATTTATCATTTACAAATAATATTAAAAAACTTTGGCGGACTATTAGGAAGCCCTTCACTAATTCAATTCATGGGCGAAGTACAATTGTATAAACAAAGTTCATCTGTCACGGATAATGCCCTCGAAGCTTTTAAAACCTGTGACATAAATTACTATCCCAATGTTTATAATGCGTTAAAAATAATGTGTACCTTGACAGTTTCGGTGGCCACAGCAGAACGAAGTTTTTCCACCCTGAGGATTATAAAATCTTATTTACGGGCTACAATGGCTGCAGATCGCCTTAATGGTCTGGCTTTACTATATGTCCACCGTGATATAAACGTAGATGTAAACAAAATCATAAATATTTTCTCTTCTAATAAGAACAGGAAACTTGATTTTGTAATTTAGTACAAAGTAAATAGGTACTTCAGATATTTTTTTTGTTCTTATTGTTTATTTTTCGGTTTCATTCTTATTTTGTTTTTGTTCCTATTATTACATAATATAATTTATTATAATAATTATTATACTTAGATATAATTATGACTTAATATAAGAGACATGTTAGGTAATTAGTAAAATAAATAGTTTATTGTCTATTTTGTCAACCTTTCAAATTTCGAATTAATCCCCCCAAATCCCTACTGAAAGTTGACACAATAACTTTTTTGGCAATAGCGGTCGAAACTCACATATTAAAAGAGTGTTTTAAAGTCTGGCATATTGCCGCAGATCAAGCTTTACGGTTATTTTACGCAAAAAAGGGCGTGGCACCCAAAAATTTTTCGTCTGCGGCGCAAAAAAAGCGCCTTCGGCGCAAGAAAAATTGCGCCTACGGCACAATTCCCTTTCGCGCCCCCCCCTAGAACAAATCCTAAATCCGCCACTGCCAGAGGGCAACCGAGAGCCCCAAATTATGCACACTCAGAACTTGCAGCACTACTGCCGAATTTTGAGGGATTTGGAGGAACTGTATGACTGGAAAGAGTGGATTCTGTTCAACAAGCATACCAAGTACCAGATAAAATCATGCAGTTAATTGCTATAGGCAAGTTCGAAGGCCAAGCGAAGCAATGGTATCAGTCAAGAGTAGAATATGTACAAAGCGATTGAGATACTTTAACAACAGAAATAGGGAAAATGTACTACGGTGCAGATGATCCAATAAAGTTAGGAAAGGTTATGGAAAGAAGACGACGGAAGAGAGGTAAAAAACTTTCAATGTACTATTATGAGAAGGTTCAGTTAGGAAACACTGCAAAAGTACCTGAATCAGAGCTTATTCGTTATGTAATTGATGGGTATCACCATATTGTTCTGCAGTTGTTTTTACAAAAAAGAAAACAGGCGAATATAGATTGTGTGTAGATTTTCGACAGCTTAATAAATATATTTTTAAAAGACAATTTCCATTACCTCTCATCGACGATCATTTAGTTAATCTTAAAAATAAAGAGTATTTTACCAAATTGGATTTAAAGAATGCGTTTTATCATGTATCTATGGATAAAGATTCTATAAAATATACTTCATTTTATAACATCTCAGGGTCAACATGGATTTGTGAAAATGCCTTTTGACTTAAATTCGAGTCCCAGTACTTTTATGAGATTTTATACAAAAGAAGTTAATGCTTATATATTTTGATGACTGTTTAATTGCCACAAAAACGCTTGAGGAACATTTAAAGATTTTGACACTTGTATTAAGAAGAATGTCCTCTAACTTATTAGAACTACGTATCGACAAATGTTTCCTTATAAACGAGTCAACTGATTTTTTAGGGTATAAAGTTAATGATAAGGGAGTTAGTCCAAATGAAGAAAACATTCAAACAATAAAAAATTATCCAATACCTACTAATGTTAAAGAAGTACAACATTTTTTGGGTCTTGTCAGTTATTTTAGACGTTTTTTTAAAGATTTTGCTCAAATCGCAAGTTTACTGTATAATCTCTTACGAAAGCATGTTCCTTCCAAATTTGAGAGTAAAGAGCTGGAAGCTTTTGAAACATTAAGACTTGATGAGACGGAGAATGAAGCCAGGTGGCTCCATCTCGTGGTGCTGGTAAAAAACACCAATTCCTAAAGCATACCTGCGCCCTCTGACATGGACTTACAAAGCCACAAATATCAGAGGATCTCCTACAAAGACATTAAGTCACAATTGCAGGAGTCCTCGCTAGACAGCGCTATACCCGAGCTGGGCGTCGGTTTAGTAACCGAAAACTTAACAAACCCTTGATTTTATTCACCACCAACTCAGAAGAAGTTATTAAACGTTACAAATTGTATTCTGAAGCTTATAGCAGACCAAAAAATATTGTGTCGGATAGAGGATCTTGTTTTCATCACGTATATTTGAACAGTTTTGTAATGAAAATATTATTAAACATGCTTTGATAGCCACAGGTCCCCCTGGGCAAATGGTCAAATTGAACGTATTAATCGTATTTAAACTCCTATATTAGCTAAATTAAGAAATGAAAAAACAAATTAATGGAATTTATTGTTAGCAGACGTCGAGTTTTATTTTAATAATACTGTTAATTTATCTACAAAAGAAACTCCAGCTAAACTATTATTTGGTTGTGAACAAAAAGGTAAAGTGATCGATTTTGTACGGGAATTATTAGCACAGCAGTAGAAGGAAGCCAATACAATGGTAATTTAGATCAAGAAAATACCACGGAGAGATTAGATTTACTAAAACAAGTTAGGGAAAAAGCTAGTAAGGAACATTATGATAAAAGGCATAAAGAAGCTATAAATTTAAGGAAGGAGAATATGTAATGATTTCTAATGTTGACACCACTATCGGAGTAAATAACAAATATATTCCTAAATATGGAGGTCCTTTTGTTATTAAATCTATTTTACCCAACAATCGCTACGCAATTACTGATATTATAGGATTTCAGAATACTCAAATACCTTATGAGGGAATTTTAGAAGCTTTACGATTAAAACCTTTGATTAATAATATTACTACTAGTTGGTAGGTGATTACCTTATTAAGATATTAGTTAAGTTAGTATTTATGTATCTCCTTATTATGTTTATGAGACTTATGTCGTTTATGCTTATGAGACTTATGTCGTTTATGTTAATGAGACTTTTATGTCGCTTATGTTTACAATAATTATGATTATGAAATTTATGCTTGTGAGAAAGAAATTATGATTTTGAGACTTATGTTTATGAGACGTTTATGCTTATGATATATATTTATGTTTGTTAATTAGGTTATGAAATTGTACGGTCTTGCTAGAAAAGATGCAAGTTATATTTTGGTAGAAGATTAGTGATTAAAGGAGTTGAAAGCTTATGAGTTTGTTATTTATTTTGGCCCTTTCCACTACCCTGAAGCTCCGACATTTTATAGAACAAGTTATAAAGACGACTTCACATTTAACAGAATGGAAATCTGTCAATATCGTACTATTGAATCCTATGAAAAGGATGTCGACTTCGCTATATCCACAGATGAAACATACAAGGGTGTAAAGGCAAAGTTTGTATTAAATTTGTTAAATTATTTCCACGTATGCAGTCCGGGTCTTCCGTCATGTATTGCGCATGATTTATTTGAAGAGGTTATGCATTATGATTTAATTTTTATTATAAATAAACTTGTCAGCACAAAAATTATGTCATTTGAGTTTTTAAATAGGTACCTACTAAAATAAAAAAATTTTAATTTTCGGTAGGTTTTAATAAAATACACATCCCTGATATAAAAAACACTGGCAAAATAATATCAGGTGCATGCCAAAACTTATACAGGGTCGTTTATATGTATGGAAACGGCCGATTATTTCTTAAAGTTAAACAGCTAGCAAAAAATATTTAAGACAAAAGTTTTATGGTTTTGTGAAGCCTATTAGAAATTAAAAAAGATAAGTATACAGGATGAGTCAGAAAGCCGTAGAGGAATAAAGTTACCTTTTTTTTAATAGAACACCCTATATCTTAGAATATTTTTGGATTTTACATAAAATACAATTATTTTTTAGCAAGTGCATTATAAGTCTAAACTTAATAGCTTCCGAGATATCGACTTTTGAAAAATGACATTTTTGAACTTTGACAGCTTCTAGCTTTCTAACGGTAGGCTATAGAGCAAAACACCTTACATGTCCCTATCTTACTTTTTTATTATCTTTCTGAAAATACTAACTTCTGGTTAAACCGGAAGTACTATATTTCCGACTTTTGAGCTACATCCGGTTTAACCGGAAGTTGCCACTTTTAGAAAGATAGTTAAAAAGTAAGATAGCGACATGTAAGCCGTTTTACTCTAAGACTTACCGTTAGAAAGCTAGAAGCTGCCAAAATTCAAAAATGTCATTTTTCAAAACTCAATTTCTCGGACACCATTAGGTTTAGACTTATAATGTACTTAATAAAAAATAATTATAATTTTATGAAAAATCTAAAAATATTCTAAGATATAGGGTATTCCATTGAAAAAAAGTAACTTTATTTCTCTACGGCTTTCTGACTCATCCTGTATACTTAACTTTTTAAAATTCTGATAGACTATAAAAAATCCTAAAACTTTTGTCTTAAATATTTTTTGCTAGCTGTTGTACTTTAAGAAATAATCGACCGTTTCCATGCATACCAACGACCCTGTATTTACTTAACGTTTTACCATTTGCAATGGTTTCAAAAGCAGGCGACGTATGTAATAACAAATACTGGAATATGCTTTTCGTTTTAAAACAAATTTGCAATGTGCTCTCTAATTCAAGAATATATAGAAGACAACAAAATTAAGTCTGAACATCACTATCTTATGCATTATGCATATTATACTGTGTATTTTGGACCGCTACGACATCTACGGACTTTAAGGTTTGAGTCCAAGCATGGATATCTTCAAATCTGTGTAGGATATTCTCCGAATTTTAAAAACCTACTATTCTCTTTAACTAAAAAGTCACCTTTTGCAGTGTTTAAATATCTCTAAACAGACCATGTTTGACAAAGAAGCCCGTGTAAAAGATTCCAAAATATGTTTGCAAAGGATCCAACACGTGTATTTAATACAGATGAAAGCGCATTTTATCTTTCTCCGAAATCTAATAAGGTGTTGGTAAAAAAAGGAGAAAAAAGTGTTTATACTGCTTCAGGGGATGAGAAAGAAAACCTAACAGTCTTAGTTACTACAAATGCAGAAGGAAAAATGGCTCCGCCTATGATCGTGTTTTCTTACACAGGAATTCCTGGGTACATAGCCGCAAGTATTCCTGAAAAATGGGCTGTAGGAACATCAGAAAATGGATGGATGTGTGCGGCTACTTTTTTTGAATATATTTGCAATGTATTCAATCCATGGCTTGAAGAGCAGCAAATAGAAAAACCAGTGATTCTTTTTATGGACGGACACTCTTCACACTTAACACTGCATCTTTCAAATTTCTGCAAAGAAAATAGAATTGAATTAGTGGCTTTATACCCTAATTCTACCCATCTTCTCCAACCGCTTGATGTGGCGGTATTTAGGCCTCTCAAGCTTTTTTACAGGAATGAAGTTCAGAGCTGGCGGATTGAGAATTTGGGCAACAGACTTCAAAAACAACATTTTGCTAAGGTGTTTGAAAAAGCACTTCAAACCATAAAGGAGGACACTATCAAAAATGGATTTCGAGCTAGTGGATTATGTCCTTTTGAAGTCGAAAATGTTCATTTCGAAAAAATTTCTAGGAGAAATAATCATTCCACTCTCCAACAACCAATGATTTTTAAAACTTTGGCAAAAAGTACTTTAAAAGGTATTGAAGAAAGGCTCAATGAAAAAAAAATAGAGGCATTTAAAAAATGTCTTTCAGAGAATTCAAAATGGGATGGACCAATTGAGGATACAAGTTTTTTGAAATTTGGAAAAATCTAACAAATGAGAATAATGATCAAGAACGAAAAGAGAATGCAGAAAATGATGACAAACAGAAAGAAACTGAAGTGCAACAGCTTGAAGAACCAGAAGTTAACCAGGAATTGACAGCTCAAGAAACGAATCAAGGAATGAATTTTGAAGATGGTAGTATTCAAATAGCAGTAGCCATCAACGAATTAGAAAAGGGGAAACCAGCAATCAATAAAGATATGAATATTCCTAAACATTATACCCCAGAAAAACAAGAAACAGACCTCAGTTCCATTTATGTAAACTATGGTACCGTTCCAAATACATCAAATCAATCCCAAAATAATATACCAACACCTTTTAAAAAAACCTTGTTTTGGCCTGATCCAAAACCCACCACAAAAAAGCGGAAGACAAAAGAAAAAATTCCATCAGTTATTACTTCAAATGCTTGGCGAAACTACCATACCAAAAAAGCAAATGAAAAACGACGCAAATTAGAAGAAAAGGAACAAAGAATGAGACTAAGAAAAGAAAATAAAGAATTGAAGATAAAAAAAAGTAAAAATGAAAGTTTAGGAAGTTCATCAGAGGAAGAAGAAGAATGGAGGGAAAGTGGGCATAGTTCAGACGATGTCGATATTTTTGAACAAAATGATTGCGAATTTTGTGAGCTTAAAAACTGTGACAATGTTTATGTGGGAGACTATATTCTTGCAACATTTTTGGGTGGTAAACGAAACACCACAGTTTTCAAATATGTTTGTGTCGTGCAAAACATTTATGAAAATAATGAAATTCAAGTTATGTCTATGAAGTCAATTAGGGATAAAAAAGTTTTTGTTTTTAATGAAAATGATGAATCCTGCATAACCAAGGACTCTGTTTTAGGAATATTGCCTGCACCAGAAATATTAGGAGCAGGAGAAAGGCTAAAGTATGAGTTTCCTTTGCCTGTAAATATATTTGAGGCTTGAAAGGATAATCCTATCTTCTTATGTATTTTTGTTGTTTCTCATTTGTTTTATTTTGTATTTAGCAGAAATACTTAGTATTTTGTTGTTTAGCTCGTTTCTTAGATTAGATTTAAGAGTAGCCATAACGTTTACCTATTATGATTTATTTTAAAAAACAATTACGTAAGTACTGTTCATAGATTTACCCTGTCAATAAATGGACTGTCAATAAATGGTTTTGATTAAAAAATGGGTGTTCATAATTGGTCGTTTGTCACTAATTTATTTTTCTTGAAAAAAAAAATTCCGCTTGAATGAATATGATTTTATTGCTCAAGAGTATTAGGAAACACTTCAAAAATAACTTTGTTTAAAAATATTAAATATTTTTACATTTGGTTGACCAAAAATCTTTATAAACTCCGAGTTTGCTCTTAAACTGTCAATAATTGGTTGTTTACCTTAGATATAAAAATTCTATATAAGTAATCACATTTACGTTTATGCATTATACATTCTATTATTTTCCCCTAAAAAAAAAACAGTATTACTTATGGTAAAAAGACTCTCTAGCAAAATTTTAACTGCCATGGAACTTGACCTTGCTCAGATACAAAATATTCAGCAAATTCTTTTCTTATTTCCATAGCTTCTACAGATGATTTACGTGCAGTCTGTTGTAAATTAAAAAACGATTGTGAAGTTTGTTGATCTTTTCTCCACGCGCCATCTTCTACTATACCAATATCTATATGTTCTACATCAAAGCTCCCTGCTGGATTATATTTATTTTTGGATAAGGTACATCTTAAATAATTATGCAAACAAATGCATGCCAAAGTTACTTTTTCTACTTTTTCTGGTTGTAGCAGCTTTGGTTTGCGAAACACTCGAAACACAGATGCTAAAATACCAAATACATTTTCTACGATTCTTCGAGCACGGGAAATTCGGTAATTGAAGACACGTTCTATAGATCCCTTATCTTGATGGCCACCATATGGTTTCATAATACATGGCTTAAGGGGAAAAGCATCATCTGCGACTAAAACATATGGACTTTCTTTGTCCCTTCCAGGACGAACACGTTTTTCTGGTAAATTTAGTTTTCCTTCAACCAATAGTTTATAAAATGGCGCACTTTTAAAAACACCTCCGTCGGAGATTCGTCCTTGACAACCAACATTTGCATACAGGAAATTATAATTTGCGTCAACAACAGCAAAAAGAACTACACTGAAAGTTCCTTTGTAGTTAAAAAATTCACTGCCACTGAATGTAGGTGCCTCGATTACAATATGTTTTCCATCCATTGATCCTATGCAATGTGGAAAATGCCAAATCTTGTTAAAATCATCACTAACTTTTTCCCATTCTTCTTCACTTTGAGGGGTCTGAAATAAAATACGAATTAAATTGATTTGAAAATAGGTAAAATTCCTATTTATATTTTTAAATATATTTGGCCCATTTATGCAGTTTTTAATATTATACATTCTTTACTTTACAGGAAAGCGATGGCTCAGGCAGTGATGAAGACGCTGAAGAAACCCAAGCAAATCGCCAAAATACCGCCACCAGCGTCAGCGAGAGTACAAATGATATAACAATAAAAGAAAAAGAAGATCCGCAGGCTCATATGTATAAACAAACCATTGAAAAAAAAAATACCTTACAAACAAAATCCCCCACAGTAAAGAAAAGAGTTCTATCCGCTATTGAGAAGCGAAGTGAACAAGTGTATGGAATGATACCAGAAGTATATAAAAAAAATCAGCAGGGAACATCCATACAACCCGATGATTTTGACATATTTGGTGACCTAGTTGCTAGAAAATTGCGAAAACTTCGCACTCCGTATGCGCAAGCTACTGTGCAGCATTTAATGAATAATGTTCTCTACGAGGCAGAAATGGGACATTATGACACACCAAAAAACACACAACCTCAAGAGCAACTGACATCGTACCTTCGTTTCCAACCTCGAATTGCAGCTCATTCTAGTTATACGAATACAAGCAATGACAGTTACATGAATCCAGATAGTATTCGGTCTTGCACAAGTGCCCTCAGCATTAACACCTATCCAAATCCAGGAAGCGTTCAAACGTACTCAAATCTACCCAGCGTTCCAACGTACGAGATACTCAGTCCTTCCTGCTCATCGAATCAACAAGCCAGCCAGATTGATGAGTCCTGGCCAGCTGCGCAGATAACCACAAATGAATCAGCTCAGTCGTTCATGTAGTTTTCAAATACACTTAAAGTAAAGATTATTTTTAAAGAATAATTATACTTTTTAACAGCTATCATTCAAAATAAAGATTAGTTTAAAAAAATCATTTTACTTTTTAACAGCTAATAATAATGTTAAATTTTACCTTGACATATGCATTTAGAGCACTAGGGGACAAGGGGTCCAGAGATACGATGAATTGAAGAGTTTTTATCAATTTTATACAGGGTGTTCTAAATTTGTATTTTTCTTCTGTATTGAGGTTCCGAGAATTTGTATTAGATTTTCAAGATCGACACTGGAAATTCTTAAAAAGTTTTGAAAGCTAGATCGCATTTCTCCCCTAATACCGACATCATCTTTTCGCAAATCTTCCAGTAATTCCTCAACATAGTTTTTTTGCCGGTTCTGTAAGCTCGGTCTGACCCAAAAACGTTTTTTCTTTTTTTGGTTTAAGAGTACTTTTGTATTGTATGCTGCCATAATAAATAAATCATGGTTCCTTTCTATTGCCAAATTTTGAGCACGCCACATGGCAGCAGATTCGAGCACAAAGTTGAAATAAAATAATAATTATTGTTTTCGTATATGTGGACAGCAGTTGACAATTTGTTTCTGTTTTCGAAAACTTGCAGTTTTGTTTTGTTGCTTTGGTGTGGACCCGGCAATAGAGTGTATTTCGCGAAAATATTTTTGCATATACAGGGTTGCCCAAAAAAGTGTGGTAACATAATGTTGATTTTTTTAAAATGGGACACCCTGTATTTTCTTGCATATTTTGGTTTGTTATCCTTTATAAATATATATAATATTATGCAATTTACTTTGGTAGTTTAAGAGCAATAAATTGAAAACTAAGATAAAAAAGAATTTAGCAGTCCTGAAGAAAAACCAAAAAAAAAACCTGAAAACATTATTGGTAATCAAGGCATTATACAGAAATAATGACAAGGGGTCCAGAGATACGATGAATTGAAGAGTTTTTATCAATTTTATACAGGGTGTTCTAAATAAGGTTTCAAAAATGAGTCATTAAAAACTCATTTTTCTAAAAAAATTTAAATGGGACACCCTGTATAATTTTAACTAATATAACGTAGAATTCATAAACAAATATTTTTTGCAATACAAACATGTAGGTTATTTCCAGCCGTTTACGAAATAATTGCAAATTTCGTAAATTCTGTTGTGTAAAAATGTAAAAAGAATGTTTCTTTTATCAATTAAACATAATATATGCTTAAACTAATATTATAAACTACAATAAATGTTCAAAATGTCTTCCATTTTGATCTGTGCATAAATTAATACGCTCTCGAAGAGATCTATTTACTTCCCTTAACATTTCTGTTCAAATAACAGCAAAATAATGTATTAGTAAAGGTTACGCATAAAAATCTTGGTAGGCTTTGAAATACGATAGGGATTCCATTTTTATTAGAATTTGACAAGTTTATTTAATTCAAAAAAGTTGTCATTTAAGGCTAATAGTACTTAGCGCTTAAGTATAAGATATTACAATAGGTTTTAGTAAAGAGGAGTTAGTTAATATGATTTTTGCACTTGGCGGGAGAGAAAAAAATTGCTTGTTAGCAAGTAAAGTTTACGCGTCACGTTATCCAGAGAGAAGGCAGCCTGACGAAAAAAGATTTAAAATATTATTATTAAGTAGAAAAAATATAAAGGCACAACATCTGGAGAATTTCAGTCATAAAATGATATAAAATAGTCAGTAATCCATACGAACGCGGCTGGTTTTTCTCTCCGGACACGTGTTTCGGCTACCTTATAGCCATCATCAGCGGAGCTGTATTAAACCAGAAAGAAGTAATAGCCCTCATAGCAGTGTTGCCACAGACTTATTTCTTTTCGTGCGAGCCGTCCTGTCAAAATCGAGCGAGATTTCAATGAAAAGAGCGAGCTTCTTTTTTTGGTAGATATATATTAATCAATATAACTCTACATTACCGTACGTTAAGAAGCCAAAATATTTGAGAAAAAATCGCAATAAGAAATAAAATCTTTTGTTTTTCTGGATTTAAAACTTATTGATTAGTATAGGTTTCGGCAACTTCTTTACAAATCTGGAAAAACATAATTTAACAATCATTATTAGAAAATATATGTTGATAAATGAATAACATACTTGTCCATTTTATTTTTGTGAAAGTAGCATTTCTTGTTTTATATTTAATTTTCAAGACGGAGCCATAGATAAAGGTTTATGACGGAGCAGACAGACAGAAAAAGCACAAAACCAAAGACAAGACAAAAACAGCAGATTTCTACTTCTTCTCTTTGGCTTTGGGTGGCTGTGGGTACGGTTAGACCACATGGCCACAAAAACAGTATCTAGGCTAGGCAACCAAATTTAGCACTAATCAAATTATATATTCCCTCGCCGCCATCTATACGTCAAACTCGAAGATTCGTCGAATCGAGCATATCCATCTATACTGCCCAAAGAGTTATCGCGTTGAGTGTGTTATGTCGCCTTGGTGACAGACATTTAAAAACGAGCGAGATTTGACAAAGAGGAGCGACAGAGTGATTCCGAAAAAAATAGAGCGAGATCTCGCTCGATCGAACGAGCTGTGGCAACACTGCCTCATAGTAAAAACAGAAGAACTGTCTTGATACTATGGATTCCAAATGTAATGGAATGCAGTACGCAAAGATTACTGGCCATTTTGGCTGCGAAATTACCGGTTCTGACGGTATCAGTTATTATGTCGCGCCCTCTGTGTTTGTAGACCACAAGTTTGAAATCCATGTTTTAATGCATACGTTCTAGCGTTGATTAAAAGATGGTTCATTCTCGAAAATGTTACACATTAGGTGTCAACCAACCGCGGGATTTACTTAGGTTTTAGTTTGTTTTTCTTGTGAAGTAACTTTATAAAAATGCGTTGTGCAGTGGCTACGTGTAAAAGTGATAATGAGTCCAAAACATTTAGCAAAGATGTAATGTTTTTTTCGATTTCCAAAGGAGGAAAGTTTACAAAAAGTCTGGATCCATACGTGCAAGCGAAGGGACAAAATAAATATTAAATATGCTAGAATTTGTTCAACGCATTTTTCAGGGGAGGATTATGAAAGAAATTTAAAGTATGAACTTTTAAACTATTCTGCGAGAAATCGCCGCCTTCTAAAGGCTGAAGCAATACCAACACTTGATTTGCCGAAGGCGACAAAGATTAAAGAGTCAAAAGACAGTAATAGAAGGGAACGTTTTAGAAAGAGAAATCAGTCAAAGCTGGTAAAGGATATTCTTGAAACCAAGTAAGTTTCGTGAAGATAAAAACTGTATAATGGAATTTTAACAATACTATATTTAAGCTTATTGTTTATTTTCATTGGCTTTGCCTACAGTTACTTTTTGTTTGTAGTGAAGGTCGAGGTGATGACGAGTGTTGTAGTAGTGATGCATGTGATGGAAATGGTCATGGTGATATTTTAGTTACTAACACTAAAGAAAATTCAATCTCTGTTCTCTCGGAGAATACTTCAAGTTCATATCTTACGAGAGAGATTGGGTAAGGCATTATTTGTTTTATCAAAGCATATGCATACTATGCATACTTACAGAGAGTATTCCTAAAACCTATAGGTATTACTATATTGTATAACCGTATATCTTTTAGCATTATGAGAGATACTGCTGACGACAAGGATCAAACAATTTTAAAACTAAAAGAAGAAATTGAAAGGTTGAAAAGTGACAACAAGGCAATTAAGAAGATTTTCTCCCCAAATCAAATAAAAAAATTAAAAAATCCTAAAAAGCGAGCAACCTGGAATATAGAAGACATTGCAAGCGCTATCGTAATACATTCAGCAGGGGCTCGAGCATATAGACTGCTTTTAAAAAAAGGATATCCGCTGCCTGCAGCCTCCACATTAAGAGCATGGTGTAAGAAAATCAAATTAGAACCAGGACTTTTGAAACAGGTTATTATATCCACATATTTATCAAGATTTTTATTTTGGTATAATTTTTATTTATTATTTTTTTATTGTGGTATAAATAAATAAATTTTGTTATGGGAATTTGCTGCACAACCAATTGTGATAAAAATTTAAAATAATATAGCATGATATATTAACAAATTGTAACTCCTGATTAAGAGTTCTTATGTGCCCTTTAAATTTTATATAAAGGATGTACAAAAATTATATATAGAATTTTGATTTTACTCATTCCAAATTATTTATAAAACTGTATTTTTAGGTTTTTATCGTGGTAAAAAAAAACTGATCTAACTGATTTACAAAAAGTTTGTGTTCTGTCATTTGATGAGATTAAAGTTCGGAGTGTATACTTGTATGACAAAGCAAATGATACAACTTTAAAACCATATAGTTATGTACAAGTAGCAATTCTCAGAGGACTCTTTGGAGGTTGGAAGCAACCTATTTTTTTTTACTACGATTGCAAAATGACGAAGGAAAAATTGTTTGATATTATACAATTTGCTGAAAAAGCCGGTTTTCGTATTGTAGCAATAGTTAGTGACCTTGGGGGAGGCAATAGAGGTTTGCACAAAGAATTAAATATAAGTATGTCACAAACTTCGTTCATTAATCCAGCTAACAATGGAAATATATATGTTTTT
Source organism: Polydrusus tereticollis (assembly GCA_963920685.1). Lineage (NCBI taxonomy): Eukaryota > Metazoa > Arthropoda > Insecta > Coleoptera > Curculionidae > Polydrusus > Polydrusus tereticollis. The sequence continues at coordinate 87,313,484 of OY987332.1, forward strand.
GCGGATGTACCGCATCTTATAAAACTACTTAGAAATCATTTTCTGGATCAAGGTTTTATGCTAAATGGAATTTCCATAAATAAACACTTAATAGAAGAAGTTATACAACTAACCAGCACAACTGATTTGAATATTGCACACAAAATATCGATGGAAACTTTACAGCTCAAAGGTGCTCAAAGACAAAAAGTAAAATTTGCTACAAAACTCTTTTCACACACAGTTTCAAGGGCAATTTCTCGTTGTGGACTGCTTGGAAAATTAAATGCTGAAAATTGGATTGAAAATGCAGAATTTTTTAAAGATGTAAGTGGTATTGACGGTTTTTCTTGTGGACAGTAATATGTATACTTCTTTAATTACCCTTGTATATTATGTATAATATATTTTTAGGTAAATGATTGGTTTGATTGTTTAAACGTTCGAGTACCCGAGGAAGATAGTCGAGAGAGAAAAAAAGCTTTTGGGTTGTCTTTGGATTTACAAATTAATATTTTGGATAAAATGAGCAAAATTATATCGGAATTAAGAGTAAACGGAAGAACTTGTTTACTACCTTTCCAAAAAGGCATTTTAATAACAAATACCTCCTTAAAGTTGCTCTTTGATGACTTAAAGAGAAGATATAATATTAAATACATTCTGACCTATCGCCTAAACCAGGATGTTTTAGAAAATTTTTTGGGGCTATTAGAGCAAAAGGGGGCCTTCATGATCATCCGGATCCACTCGAGTTTAAGTACCGGTTAAGGGCGTACATTTTAGGAAGAAACGAGGGGTCACTTTCAGATGCTGGAAATATTGAGCAGGATGAGACATCTGACCTAGAATGTAATGAAGACCTTTTAAGTAAACAGTGTTTCTCAGAGTTAACAGACCCTGTCCTTGCAAATGATATTGTCCCAGACCCTTTAATGGTAGAACTTGATGAACTTTCTTATGATGGACTGGAAAATTTGGCAGGATTTATTTGTCACAAATTTAGGAAAGATGAACCACAAGCATCTTGTTCTAATGAAGTGACCTTTACGTGGGTTGATCACTTATCTGAAGGAGGCTTAAAAAAACCTTCAGAAGAGTTAATGGCTCAATTACAGCAACTAGAACACATTTTTAATGCTGCTAATTCAGACAGCATATTAATATGTAAAGGTTTTTTATTGAAGCTGTTTAATCTGTCCTCCCATGTTACTTGTAGTGACAAAATAAAAACATTATTTTTTAAGTCTAGAATGTATTTCCGACTAAGAATGCTTAACAAAGCTTTGCAGGATAAGGCCTTGTCAAACAAACGAAAAATGTCTAAAATTAAATTGTAATATTTCTCTTCCTTAAAGAAAATATATATATCTGTAAATTAAGCTCTTTTTAATGGTAGGTACCCTACAACTAAGGTGGCCAACCATTCTAATTTTACCATACCTATTTGGAATCATTGTCTGGGTGTAAATCGAAGGAAGTAAAATTTTTATATTTTAAAGGCTATATACCTACTACTTTATTCTGTTTTAATACTTACAATATTAATTAATCCGTTAAAACATAAAATTATAACATGCTTAAAACAATAAAAAAGTTTTAAAAATTCACTTGCAACAAAAATACTGTTTTAAGTTGATTTTTTTTTTGTGTTCTCGTTTTTCTACCAGGAGGGATTTGGCCACCTTACCTTACATCAAAATTTTAAGACAGATTAAACAGACCTTTTTTGTTTAAAAATTGAATGGCAATTAATAATAAAATGCAATTAATGAACTTAAGTGTATTATTTCAAACCGTTTTCGAAGTTTTTGATATAAACCCCAAAAAAATATATATCGAAAACGAAGCATTATATATTTTATAATATAAACTTTTCGACTTAAAATTGGTTTACGAATAGCATTAAAATACATATTAAGCCACATACCCTGTGCATGTGTGCTATTTTTCCATAATAGAATAATTGTTTCAAATTAATATAAAACGAAACATACAACAAACAGTCAATTGTCTTTATTTATTTAATATAATATTTGATTCTATTCATTAAATAGTTCAAAATAATACGAAAAATCTCTATACCCATAGTCATTTTAATCTCTACCGCACCGCGTGACGTCACTGCGCGAACCGGACGAAATTGAGAATGCAATCGATCATATCTTGTTTTCTTTGTATCATGGGGCCCATGTACTTAAACTTTTTACGAAATGATTTACCAGGTTTACTGGCAAACGTTGCTCCATATGTTAGAAATAGGATGTGGTTTCAGCAAGACGGAGCTCCCGCGCATTTTTCACAGGATGTAAGAAATTACCTTGATGATACCTTTCGCAACCAATGGATCGGTAGAAGCGGACCTACACACTGGCCTGCTAGATCGCCGGATCTAATAAAGCTTGACTTTTTTTTTATGGGGGCGTGTAAAGCAAATTGCAAAATTTTCTATCAGTACCTCCTTTCTTCATTTTGCGACATGACCGCTGATCTTTAAGAAAATCGCGTTCTACAAGGGGTATCTGGAAAAAATATCTCGTATTTTAACAAATATTAATCAGGAGAATAAAGAAAAACTTACCTTAAATATTTTTTCACAGCGACAATTTCTATATTCAGGGCATTTGCAGATAGCAATATCAAAAAGAGATTTACTCGATTGCTTGAACGCAGTAAGTGTTTTTTGGAAAGATTGCTTTTGGCTATCTCTTTTAAAAGATTGAAGTAAGCCTAACTTTCGGTTGTGGTATTGTTTAAGCAAAAATATAATCCTTGCTCTCGAAACAACTGCAATTGAGGTACGTTTCCAAATATCTTCGATTACCTCTGCTACAGTCGTGAAAGCTTGAGAGTTAACGCAATTTTTATTTACTTTCAGTTTCACTAAACTATTTTGAACAAACACAAAGTACTTCAAGCACTCTTCTATTGTTGGTAACATATAATGGTAAAGTTTTTCTGGTTTTTCAAATATCGGGCACGTTATAACAACGCCGCGAGTTGCTACGGATTTAGACATAATAAACGGACACACGCACAACACAACTACTAAATATACTAAAAATACGTTCGGCGGTCGCACTTTAAAATCACCTGGTATTTATGATGCCTCTCCTTCACACAAGAGTCTAGCGATCACAGCGGGAGCAAATACAAACTTAGCCCGATCAATACCGAATACCGATACCGAATCACTTTCAATTATTTATTATTTGTCGCTTCGTTAGGTTTGCGGGGGTGGAGAATAACGTCTCACACAAAAATTGTATTTACGGGAAATCATTATTTTATTCTGTTTTATCCTGTGGGCCCTATTGTGATTGAAAATTATTGATTTTTTTTTTGAATTTATTTCAAAGGGGCTGCGTTGAAAAAAAAATACTATTTTTTTTTCAACGGTAAATCCCAACTTTAAAGACCTATTAGATTGACAAAATCGAAAATAAATTTTAACGCGGTACTACACAATACAAGTATAAAATATACATTGATTTAAAGTATGGTGTCAAAAAAGAGACAAGAAATGTCTTATTATGGTTAAAGAAGATGAAAACAGACATGCAAATATTATTTTAAAAGGTAAAAAATTGACGATTGGCAAGTTTCCCATGCACTAAGTGAATGGCCAGGTCAGCTGATTCTATATCTTATACTTAGCATGTCAGTATCTAAAAAACCATAGTATATCGCCATTTTGAAATATTTGGCTTCTTAAATAAATAACTGTAATTTTTTTTACAGATCTTTGCGTTTCAGAACATTGGAAACATTTGTTTGGTTCACTTTTAATTTTTTTATTTCCTATTTTTAATTTCGCCTATGTAATACAATATGGAAATATTAATTGATTGATGTTTCAGTGCAACGATTTTTACTTCGATGAACGCAAGTTTTCAAAATACATCAGCGTCTCTGCGCAAATAACAAAATCGATGGAGGCAAATTAGGAACCCTCGTATTTCCGAAACGGCTAAAAATAGATATCAACAACTATATGGTTTTAGAATCGGATCGCCATATGCAATTTAATCGTGTGGTTATTTATGGGGTTGTCATTTAAGAAAATTCAAAATGGCGCCGTATCTGTCATTTTTTGACATCTGTCGGATTTGACTATAGCGTAAATCGCTTGCTCACGGTAAATTATGTAACTGTGAAAAATATTAAGGTGTTCAGCTTAGAAGGTCTATTTATTAAAGAGGTGAGACACTTAAAAGACAAAATCGATGGAGGCAAGTTAGAAACCCCCGTATTTCCGAAACGGCTAAAAATAGATATCAACAACTATAGGTTTTTAAAATCGGATCGCCAAGTGCAATTTACTCGTGCGGTTATTTATGGGGTTGCCATTTAAGAAAATTCAAAATAGCGTCGCATCTGTCAAATTTGTAAATCTATGTATTTTTTGGCATTAAATTCGGCTTCCTTATCGAAAATCATTGAGAAATATGTGATTTGTTTTTTATTACAGTCAGCAGGAAAATCGCCAATCGGGTGAGACACTTAAAAAAATGTCCCTGTACTACATTACAAATAAAACTTTACCCAATTTTTTCGCACTCATTTTATTGACAGGTAGAGATTATGTAATTATTAAAATCAACATGATCGATTCGGCAACCCTCGCGTTCCCGATGCAATTTTTTGCGATGAAAAAAATCGCATATCAATTTGGAAAATAGAATTGATTTGCGCGTCAAATGTTGTAAAAATAATTGTGAGGGTGGAAAATTGAGCGTTTCCAATGTTTATTGAGTGTCTTACAGCTCAATCTTATTTTTTTCCGATTATGTCAATACTTAATCGTGTGCGCACTGTTTTATCGGCTACAGAACAGTGACTGATAAAACAATACGCGCAAGAATTGCGCGAGAATTCTAGAAACGGATCAGACAGATTTTATTGGATATTCAAAATTTTCGTGTAAAAATTGTTTCTTTGAAATCAGAGCAAAAGCAGCTTCTATGCTATTGGATATGGTTTACTGGGCATAACTAAAACTTCGATATTCGTTTAATCAGGTGCACTCATGAATTCTCAATTTCAAACAGCAGTTTTTAATAATTGAGGAGCATTTTCCCTTAGTTTGAAGGATTTCAAAAAAGTATCTATAAATGTTTACAGGTCCTGAACGTTACTATGATTTATCCCCAGGTATAACATACATAAACTAAATTTCGATACTCAAAAATGCCAAAAACCCAAATTTTTTTTATTTTTCGGAGGTTTCTCGTTTTTGTTGAAGTACTTATTTTATTAGATGCACTTTAAATCTAATAATTCTGAAATGTTCTATCACTTCTTAAATATTTTATTTTTTGAAATTCCGAGTATCTTATGAAATTCTTGATGTAGAAAATCAATCGTGATCGAACAATTTGCAAAAAGCTAAGCTAAGTTTTAGCAAAATGCGTTATTTGTATAGTTTCCCAGATTTTTTTGTCGATTTTAGCAATACTATGAAATTCGATTGTCAATATGAGCAAAAATTTTACAAAAAATTCCGGTTTCTGTAACGTTCTGCAAATCTGGGAATTGAACTTTTATGTAATTTAAAAAAACCAAGCATGCGTCACACAAAGAATTCTAAAACTTGCGACAATTTCCAAAATCTGCTGGAATCATTAAATTAATTTGCGAAAATTTGCAGACAACTCCCACAATTTCTCTTGATTCCTTATACTGCAAAGCCGAGCAACAATTTTTACGAATGACTGAAATTTTATAGATTTTCATAAATGTCCCAAAATTTTAGTCGCATAAACTATTTCTAAAGGTCGGAAAATATCTGATAGATTTCGAAAAATTCGGTAATTGTTCAAGTAAATAACAATTAAAAAATTCATTTGTGAAAATAAATTTCCCAGAAGCCTTCAGTTTTCCAAGAATATTCAAGAATTGCTTCAAATGTTGACTTTTTCCATAAAACCAAATCTTACTGAATTATATTCTTTCAAACAAGGTTGGAAATCCGGCATCGGAGGAGTTCGTCCCAGACAGCATTTCCACTCCCCATGGTGCAGCAGTTCCTGATGCTCAAGAAAAGCCGAAAAATGCATCGACTCATCGTCAAGACGATATTCTACTATTCTCCAAGAACGACATCGGAATTGTTGCCAGTACCATCGGGACCCCAAAAGACTCAAACGAAATACTAAAAATAATCAAGAATTCATGGGTATCACCGACCAAATTTACATTTCCAAAATCAGGCCCCAAAAATTTGTCCTTCCAAACAAAATGGTTAGAAGAGTTCAGTTGGTTAAGATATTCTGCCAAAGAGGATGGTGGATATGTGTGTACTGCGTAGCTTTTGGTGTGAAAACCGGTGGCATAGGTGATATAAAGCTGGGAAAGCTCGTCACCAAGCCTTTTAACCTTTGGGAACATGCAAAAGAAACCTTTCGCAATCACGAGCACAATGATTACCATATAAAATCCATTTTGGGTATCGAACACCTACGTGATGTTGAGCTTGAAAAAAGTACACCCATTGATCTGCAACTTGATCAGCAGAAAGAAAAAGCCAAAAGAGAAAATTATGATAGACTGAAACCCATAGTTAGTACTATTGTTTTGTGTGGACGGCAAGGAATTGCACTTCGTGGTCATAGAGACGACGGACCTTTGTATCAAGATGAGCTCTGACAACAAAGCTGACGGGAAAGGAAAGTTGAACGAAGGAAATCTCCGTGCTCTTATACGGTATCGAGCTGAAGGTGATGAACTTTTAAAGAAAAATCTTAATTGAATTGATTCGGCTTTTACTTGGTGGAAATCCATTGTTAATTTAAATAGATGGTAAAATAAAAAAATATAATTTTACACTTTCCACAGATTTTTATTTTCACTCGACATATGTTTCGCAAGACAGTTGCTTCTTTAAAAGAGTACTATCAAATGGTGATCGGACAAACAGGTCGAAAATAAAATTGAATGAAAATAATAAATATTGAAAACAAAAGCATAAAATTAAATTTGCTTGAATCTTTAGAGATAAATAGGCTTGAATATAACAATACTCTCCTTAATGATCAATTGGATTAAAATGGATCACCTCTTTTAAATCTCTTTAATTAGTTTGTAAATATTATTATTGGTTTTTCCAACAACAGTACCTAAAAATTACCTACAAAATTTTACACCTAAGTATATACTTCTTAAACCATTTGATACTCTTTTGAAGAAGCAACTGTGTTGCGAAACATATGTCGAGTCAAAATAAAAATCTATGGAAAGTATAAAATTATATATTTTTTTATTTTACCATCTAGGTAAATAAAAAAAATCTTAGGTCATTTCCGAAGAATGCAACATAATTGAGCAAAACGATTCAAAACGAAGTGATCGAAATCTGCCATGAGTTAATCAGAGGAAAAATTGTTTATGAAGTGAACAAAGCCAAAGGATTCTCAATTTTAGCTCATGAATCTACCGACATATTCAGCATTGAACAATTTTCCATTTGTATACGATACTTGGATTCAGTATCGATTATCTGCGAAGATTTCCTTGGATTTGCGCCTGTTACCAACGTTTCTTGACAAGGTTTAGCGGATTCCATCAGACATTACTTACACGATATCGGGGTTGATTGCTCATTTATGTATGGTCAAGGATACGATGGAGCTCCAGCGATGAGTGGTCAATTCAATGGAGCACAGGCTAATCTCAAATCATACTTCCCCCTGGCAATTTATGTGCATTGTGCCGCACACCCCTTTAGTTTGACCGTCAATGCAGCTTCGGAAGTATCTGGTATAAAAAACGCGTTGGGAACTATCGGATCGATACAAGCATTTTTTCACTGGCCCAAAAGACAGGACATCTTGAAGCGAGAAATTTCCAAAATGGCAAAAAAAGTGAGGGAAAAAAAGAAAAACTGCAGTCTATTTGTCCAATAAGGTGGGCTCAGTCTCATAAAGCTATTGCAACGTACGTCGAATTGCAACGGACTGTTATTGAAGCTTTGAAAGAAATAAAAACATGGAAGAATCGAGATTCACACAAGGCGTCGCAACTTTTAACTGCGATTTTGACGATTGAATTCCAAATCGCCTGTCACATAATGGAATCAGTTAATTCGATCGTTTTGCCTTTGAGCCGGGAATTGCATCGAAGATCTAGAAAAAGCTACTTAATTAGCTGAGGATGCTTGAATGATTTTACGGAGAAGCGAGAAAAAGCGGATTCATCTTTTCAAGTTATTCTTGAACATGTTGCTGAAATTTGTTCCCAAAACGAAATCGAAATGTTATTGCCATCAGCAAAGGAATCGTTGCAACGTTGAAGCACAAAATCTTGAAGATTATTATAGAATTGCATTTTACCGTTTCTCGATACTTTCATTTCTCAACTAGAGTCGATTCTCAGAACATAAATCGATTTTCAAAAGTTTTGGGCAATTGTTTCCTAAGCAAGAATTCAAAAAAAAAATGCGCAAACCTTTACAAATTTTATGAAAAAATATTGGATTGTTCGGAGGGGAATTTCATCTCCTCGGGAGTCAAGATGTAGAGACAACGCATTCACGATCGAAACATCCAAAATGCGCTAGATGCTTTATCAGTAAGTTACTTTTGATCAGAATTTTCACACACAGACAAAGTTAATGTGCGAAGCCTAAACTACCTTTTTTTTCAAGTGATAAATAGCGACTTATTTCAAAATGTTAATACGATTTTGCGAGTGTCGGCAGTATTACCTGTAACTACAGCAACTCCAGAACGATTATTCTCAACCTTGAGAAGGATCAAAAGTTACCTGAGGAATACAATGGAACAAGAGCGCCTAAATGGACTTGCTTCTTAAAATATCCATACCGGCATTGAACTGACTGAAGACAAGATTCTTCAAGAATTTTTCAAAAAACCTCGAAAATTCACTGAGAATTGAAAATTTTTGTAACTTGCTTTTTAATTTTGAGTAAATCATGTCATTAATAAATGGATGAAGTGTTAAGATTTTCTATTAAAAAGTTATACCCAATTGTGATTTCCTACGACAATCATGACTATAGAATTTTTCGGTCCGGAACGAAATATTGTTTGGGACAGCATACTATAAAAATTGAAAACTTTGATTTCGCCAAGAGAGGGGGTCCGGACCCGAACCCCCCCCCTTCCTGTGGATCCGCCACTGAGTTGCAGGATCGCAATAGTTATCTTAACAGCCACACAAACGCCAAAGTAATGATACTGAGAAGCCCGAAATTCCCGCCAAAAAAATTAAAGAGATGAATAACAGAAAGGTTAGTTGTATAAATTGGTAACCAGAACCTACCAAAAAGACGCCTCTAACCTTTTATTAAATGGTATTGGCAGTGATCACCCAAGTTTGTATATGTTATTAGAGCAGACATATTATTCCCAAAGAGAACCCGTGTAAATCTACCAACATTAGCTGAAATTAAGCAAAGATGACCAGTTCTGTTAAAAAACGAAGCAATAATGTGGCATTTCAAAAAGCTTACTGAGAAAAATTTACCAAGGAATATCTTAAAATATTCAAGAATTGTCGCTTATGGAAAATAAGAAGAATTGAAAGTTGACAAAGAAAAAACCTTGCATTAAAAGCACTGAAAGTTCTGGCGGCCGAACATTACCAAGCATTTCTTTATTTTTCTACAAGTTTGTACGTATTTGGTACGTTCTTAAAAAATTAACTAACTAAGTTTATCACTTTGAACTTTTCACAACAATTTTAAATTAAAAAAGTGCCAAAGTATCATCTGCATGTAAGTAATAATTTAACATTTTAAGTAATGAACTTTTGCCTTCATGTTTTTTTGAGAATTGATAAGACCTAATTAGTAACTTCTTTTTAAATTAATTGTTTCAAATATTCAAGTCAAGGAAATCATTACATATATTATGTAAATATGTTCTACATTTTAATTCTACACATTTGTAGAACTTTACGGATCCAAGCCCAGCATCTGGCAACATTTCACTGTTAGAACCAACTAGACCATTTTAAAAATTTGAATTTAATTTAACGAAATACAGAAAATCGTTTTTTTTTCGATAACGGTCGCCGATACGAAGAAACGACAAGACACTAAAAGTTTTTGAACAAAACAAAAAATTCATCCTGTATTTTAGAATCTACCAGCGGCGTACCGTAAAACAGTTCAGGGGGAGAAAAGGGGGCATGAACCATGGAAAAAATCTCCCTGTAAATTCTCACAACCAAGGCCCAAAGCCCTAGGATGTACTTTTCAAAATTAGATTTTTCTAACACGTTTTAGTGGTTTTAGTTTACTTTCATCAAAAACAGTACTTTCAAATAATTATCTTTCATTTATTATGTCTCCATACTCTCTAGATAATATTCTTTCTCAATAGCGTTTGAAGTATTATATTGTTACTAGCTTGATTAAAGTGCCAGTTGTCAAGTCAACGCCCGGGCAGCCGGACCACCCTAATCAGCTGATGCGGTGTTGCCACATGTTTCAGCGCGACTAGTTCTAGAGTCGGTTGTGGTTAAGTTTTTTGGTATCGTCCAGTATTAGTGAAATGTGCGATGGCCTGCAATTTCGTATGGCCTCTGTTGTCGACCCAACGCTGTCTGTCGGTGGTGGGAAGAAAAGGAACGAGCGCGAGAACGCGAGAAAAGACTGGCATTGATTCCGATTCTTGTCCCTGTAGCGGCTTTGTCAAGTTATAATGTACATATTAAACAGGAAAGAAAAATCCAAAATTCTTCACACATATTTAATGTTTCGCTCTACGCGTTTCGGTTTCTTAAACCATTTTCAAGAGCTATATAATATAAACAAAAACTTTACATCAAGGACACAAACAAGCTCACAATGGCGAGCACAGGTTTATTTATATTATATAGCTCTTGAAAATGGTTTAAGAAACCAAAACGCGTAGAGCGAAACATTAAATATTTGTGAAGAATTTTCGATTTTGCTTTCCTGTTTAATATGAGTAATCTTCACCCCGGAGATATCTATGATTCAATTATAATGTACATAGTTTGCAATAATTTTTATGGTATAAAAATAAATAGAATTTTGGAAGTGAATTGTTAAAATTTTTTTTTTATTATTAAAGCAGCTAACCAGCAATATTACATTAACATTTTGGTCCTTCGAATTCGAATTAGCGGATGGTTGTAAATTGAAAGTGGAAACGAAACAATACCAGTCAATTTGGCGGCGACAAGTAATTTCCTGTAAGTACACTAATTTCGTTATTAGTGTGCTTAATGCCTCTACCAACATGGCCGTTTAATAAAATAAATATTTTGTTGTTTTTTGTTCTTCTGAGAATGTATTCCCTGATTTAAGGATTAATTAGCCTTTATATCGACACATTATCAGCCCAATAAGATATTGCGCAATTTTGTATTAATAAAATAACTTTGTGAAAATATCTGCTGAGTGGTGTCAGTATTTGTCCTAATAAGATATTGTGCAATAATATTTTAATAAGGTGTTTTAACCTTCCATTTTTCATTTTATTTTAATAAGATTAATAAGCCCGATTTTTGTTAATATTTGCTGAGTTTTTTTCTCTTTGTTCGGGAAAATACCATGGCTGACGGTCCAACGTTAAGCAAATTAGGTGAGCGCCTAAAAGAATAGCCACCTTATTTTTGGAGCTTTTAAATAATTTGGCCACTGACAATATTACACAAGATGATATTTGTCAAATTAAGTGTAGGGTTACAAGGTTTGAACTAATTTTGGACGAGTTTGATCAGGTCCAACTTGAAACAATATCCTAAAAATGGAGTTTTTTAAAAATTATTATAAAATTTTGTGTGAATCAAAAAATCTTGTGTTAAAATTTAATAAAGCAAATAGTCCAGCGTTACCAAATTAACAGGTCCAGGTAACATCTATTCCGAGCGGTCAGCCCAACATTGTTTATTAAAGTATGTTGCCTAGGTTAGGAATTCATAAATTTAATGGAAAATATAAGGACTGGACTGCATGGAAGGAGGTCTTTCTGGCTGTAATCGATTCTGACAAGGGCTTGGATGAGAGGCAAAAATTTTTGCATCTTCGTGATACTCTTGAACCACAGGTTTTAGATGTAATAAAATCTATGGAAATAATAGTAAGAAACTATAAGGTTTCTTGTGATACTCTCGTTGAAAGGTTTGAAAATAAATCCTTAATAATTCATAACCACTTGAAGTGTATTATTGAATACCCTCCAATAAATAGGGAGTCCTCAAAGGATCTTAGAAACTTTGAGAATTCATTAAAAAGCAACTTAAAATCACTAAAATCCCTCGGGGAACAAGTTGAGGCTCGGGACAGGATCATTTTATGCACTTGTGCAAAAAAATTAGATCATAAGTCAAGGAGGGATTGGAAGGTTTTTAAATATGACGAAATAAACTGAGCAATTTTAATCAAAATAATAAACAAAAGTATTTTTTATTTGTTGCTAGGGAAACTAAATGTGAATTTTGTTTAGGTCAACATGGGATTCAAAATTGTACTGAGTTTTTAACGTTATCTACGCATAATAGAATTGCTAAAATAAAAAAGCAAAAACTATGTTTAAATTGTTTCACTAGCAATCATACTTCCCCATCTTGTAAGGCGCCAAAGTGCGGTAAATGTTTTAAGGCACATAATTTCTTGTGGCATATTAAGAAAACTAATAATCAGTATTGTGTATTTTGATATTTGGTACTTTCATAGGTACCAACACTATCTGAATTTCGGTTTTAAGTTTTTGCATGCTCCTCGAAGTGTGAGACGTTGGTGGGGTTTTGTCAGTCGGTACCGGTTCGCCGGGCATAGAATAAAGTAAAGTATGTGAATTATTTTGGTGTGTTTTATTTAACTCGGTCAAGCTGCAACAAGTGCAGGTATAGTTTTGTCAAGTGAAAAGGCACCGGCTAAACAAGGCAATGTGGACGGTGTCGCTCGACGGGAAGGTCAGACGGAGATACAAAGCGCGCTTAGAGAGCAGGTGGCGGACGTTGAGAATAGTGCTACAAGATGAGCGACGTAAACACCGCGTTGCAATCCGTTGAGCCCACGACAGCGGTTTTAAAGGTGCAGAGCTGCAATAGTCCGGGAGCGGACGACAATCAAGGCGTATTATTGTCTACTGCGGTTGTTAATATAATTGTAAACGGGAAATTAATACCGGCTAGAGCTTTACTTGATTCCAGGTCAACGAGCAATTTCATTCGTAAAGAATTTTGTAAAAGGGTCGGCGTCAAAATGCAACAAACAAATCACGTCGTGCCAAGGATGTTTAGTTTAATATTAATATACTAAATATTGTTATTATTACCATATATCATGTCATGTCATGCTAATTAGCAATAATTTTATTATTAAATACGTACTTTGTTAAATAGCTACCATTTATTTTTCTATTAAGATATGACCATCATGGTTTTTGCTGTGTTTTTATATTTTCGTTTTCTTTTTAAATGAAACATCCTGTATTTTACATTTTTCTCGAAAACATATTTTAATTCCCTTTAATTGGATATCAATACCTGATACATTATTTCAAAAAGTTGTTGAAGAAAACATGATTTTAAAAAATTGTGTCTTAAAAGCAAGCGTAATTTCGTGATGCCTTAAATTTAATAACTAGTTGGCCATGCATTTCTATCAAATTCAACTTTTCTGCAAATGGCAGACATAATAATTATCAATTATTTGACGTTTTACAGTGGCCTTGTCTACGTTAATTTTCAAACTGAATTTTAATTACACTCGAGTAGAATTAGTAAATATGATTTACGCAATTCAAGAAAGTGATGGAAATTGTTTTATGGCACTACGTTTATATGCTCAGAAGTTTCCAGAAGCTCGATGTCCGGACGAAAGATCAATAATTAAACTAAAAGATCGATTTCAGAGAACGGGGAGCGTAGAGTATGGAAAAACACCTAGGACCAAAATAGTGCTTCATGAAGATAACCAGTTAGGCAGGCATTGCATCGGTCGTGGTGGAGCATCCAGAAATAAGGGTCAGAAAAATTAGTTCTAATTTGGAAATAAAAAAATCTTTAGTGAATAATTGTTTATTGGTAAACAAATTTTATCCCAATAAGGTTCAATTACATCAAGAATTAAGCGACAATGATTTTGAAAGAAGAACATTGTTTTGTCTATGGGCCCAAAATACTACTGCTGAAGATAAAGATTTTTTTAAATATGTCATGTTTACCGACGAATCGACATTTCATAGAAATGGGCTCGTCAATAGACATAATTTTCACTTTTATGATACCCAAAATCCACATGCCCTGCTAGTAAATAATTTTCAACATTAGTAGAGATTAAACGTATGGGGTGGTGTTATCCACGATTATGTCATTGGAGCTGATTTCGTTGAAGAGCACTTTAATGGTCGTTTGTTTTCGGAATTTTTGCAACATTAATGTGTTAGGCTGGCTGATAATCTCCCAGAGTTCGTAACAAACAAGATGTGGGTTCAGCTCGATGGGGCACCCCCTAACTGCAGCAGATATGTTGAGGAATATTTAAATGCACAGTTTCCAGAGCGGTGGATAGGGAGGAATGGTTATTGAAAACCCAATAATATTTCTTCTTTACCTAATATTTTTATCATTTTAAGGTCCGATCAGTTGGCCAGCAAGGTCACCTGACCTAACGGCCATGGATTTCTTTTTGTGGGGCACCATCAAGGTCGATGTTTACAGCACACCAGCAATAACAAGGAGGACATGATTTAACGAATCCGACAATCATTTGGTAGAATTACCCCATTAATGTTGAGAAATGTTAGGGACGCATTCTTCATACGAATTGACGCTTGCATTTTGCAAAATGGTAGACACTTTAAACACTTAATGCGTTAATACGTATTCGTTTTAAATTGGTAAAAGATATTTTCAAAATTAGAGATTTACATACTTTTCGATAGATAATAATTTAAGTTTCTTCTGTTGAATTGTTTATAACTACTTAGATATGAATTACACACTAATTCATTAACTTCTCAATTTTTTTGGAAGTAAATTTAAAAATAAATAAGCAAACATCAAACAACCCTTTAAAATAAGGTATCAAATATTGGCATCAAATTAAAGGGAATTAATATATCTTTTCAAAAAAAACGAAAACTTGGTTTTAAATTCATTAAGTTTGGACCAAAATATTGAACACTCTGTAGTACTTATACCAATTCTAATAACAGTTAGGTGATTTTACACGTTATAACTTTTCTTTCCTAAATTTTAGTAAAAAAATTTGTATAGATAGTTAAAATCCAACGATTTTTATGTAAAATGGTCTTTAGCCAAAAATCCATTTGTAGTAGAATAGAGGACTACTAAAGGCTTCAATATAATAAAAAAAATATATGGTGTTCCATTTAAAAAAAAGATAGGTTTGGCCCACCCTGGATTTTTGAGCCAACCTGTATATTTAAAATTATTTTTAAAAGGTGCGCGGCGTTAACCTGTACAACTTTTGTATAAAAGTTGTTTTCCTTAAGTCAACCGTTAACGAGATATCGTCCACCGGCACACTAAATGGACACCCAATATGAGGCTACCAGCTCCAAAACGGCCTAAGCCACAAATTTGCAATTTTACGATTACCGGCCTAACTTGTCCCATAAATGCATAACTACATAATGCAAAACAGCCTAAGCCACCTTTTGCAACGGGTTAAGAGATGGCACCACTCACGTTGTTTTGCTTTAAATAATTTTATCAAGATGCGATGCGCTTAATCGGCCTAACCCACAGCTCTGTGGGATAGGCCGTTTTTCTGTAAACAATTTTAGTTTAACGGATAATACCACATATTTTGTTTCAGTGTGAATAGTTTTATAAAAGTTGTGGATGCATTAAAATATAAAAATACATGATGAGTACTTTAACACACGGTATAGGTAAGGCTCATACTTAATTTATTTAGGTCGTATTATGACTACAACGTATGTAAAAACCGACTAGTTTTTTGAGGTTATAGGTTTAGTCTTTTCAGATTTAGATGATGAGCCATTTGAACCATTTGAAGATTCTGGATCTGAATACGAACCTAGCAATAACAGTAATTCAGATAGTGAAAACGAACTAGGTGAACCCACTACTAGTAAACCCAAAAAACGCGTCAAAAATGAAAAAAATTGGACAAAAAGTATTAACAAAGCAAAACGTCTAAAAGGTGAACAATATATATTATAAAGGTAGGGCAGTACCGCCAAAGTTATTTCAAGTCATAGTTTGCCCCTGTTCCAATCAGTGCCATATCAGAATAAATGCTGAACGACAGAAAGCCCTGTTTGAGGGCTTTTATGGAATTGAAACCCATGATTTACAAAATGCTTACATTTTTGGCTTAGTTGAAGTTGTGAACAAATTACGATGTTATAAAAACGATGAAAACCCTTCAAGACGCTTAAATACACGACTATATTACTTAACCAATGAAAGTGGACAGAAAGAAAAAATTTGCAAAGATTTCTTTAAAAAGGTTTTAGAAGTTTCGGATGGTAGAATTAGTAGGATTTTACTGAATAAAGCCCAAGGTATGACCCCCCCTGTAGACAAGCGCGGTAAACATATCCCAAGCAATAAAACCACAGAGGAAAAGATACAGGAAATTTTATTTACAAAAAAATTTTATTAATCGATTTCCGGCTTATCAGTCGCACTATTCACGAGAAAAAAATCCTCACAGAAAATATCTTTCGCCTGATCTCAGTCTGGGAAAAATGTATAGCCTCTATAAAGACGAAACTCCTGCCCCAGCTTCATATTTTGTTTTTTGCAACATCTTTAATAGACAGTTTAATTTACATTTTCATCCACCTGTGACAGATTCATGTAGAAAATGTGATTCGTTTAAAATAAAAATTGAAGCCTCCACAGATCCTGCTGCGAAAGAGCAAATTATTACTGAACGAGACTTACACCAACGAAAAGCACAGTCTGCGAGAGAAGGAATGAAAAGAGACAAGGAGTTAGCAAAAAGTGATCAAAACATTGTTGCTATCACGTTTGATTTAATGAAAACATTGGCTACTCCGGTTTTGTCAACAGGTGTGGCCTATTATAAACGACAACTCTGGACATACTGTTTTGGTGTCCATAACTTAGCAACTAATGATGCGGTCATGTATACCTGGGACGAATCGAAAGCATCACGGGGTCCAGATGAGATAGGCTCTTGCCTCCTTCATTATGTAAAAAATTATATTACTTCAAAAAAGCTTGTTCCATATTCCGATCAATGTGGGGGACAGAACAGAAACATAAAAATCGCGTTGCTGTGTAATTATATTGTAAGTTCCCCAAATTTTACGGTTGAAGAAATAAATCAAAAATTTTTAGTCAGTGGACACTTTTACTTGCCATGTGATCAAGATTTTGGTCTTGTAGAAAAACAGAAAAAAGTTTACAAAGAGATTTACGTTCCAGAACATTGGTGTAATGTCATCAAATCTGCCAGAAAGAAGTATCCTTTCAAGATTATTAACATGACGAGCCACGATTTTATTTTCACTGCACTTCTTCAAGCCCAAATCACTAACAGAAAGAAATCCATAAATGATGAAAAGTCGAGTGGCTCAAAATGCAATGGTTACATTTTAAAAAAGAAGAACCATTCCTAATACATTTTAAATATTCCAACAATGATTTTGCCCCCTTTAGTACCGTAAACATCGCAAAAAGAAATGCCGCTACAACTGCACCTGATGCTTTGGAATTGCTGTATCCAAATGGACATAAAATAGATATAAAGAAAAAGCAAAACCTTTTGGAACTTTCCGAATATATCCCTCCTCGTTATCACGATTTTTATAAAAATTTAAAAACAACCGAAAATCCCGATGAAGATTTTATTGAAATAGAGGAAGTCGATGCGGATTAATTAATTTTTTTTTATTTCTATCCAGTTTCATGTATTTTTTCACTCTTATAAAATCAATATAACGACGTTATTAATAAATATTTTTGTCAAACAAACGGTTTTTTGTACCTTGGCCTAATAGATTTAAAAGTATATTCCAAAACCCAAAACGGCCTAACCCACTTTTTTTTATGAAATACAAAACTTTCTGTAGTTTTTCTATTGCTAATTTATTGGTATAGCTATACTTAAAAACATAACATAAATATTACTTTTTTAACTTTTTTGAGATAAGAGACAGGCAATTTTACAACTTCTAACAAAATGTACAATTTTGTGTTTTCACTAATCTTTGGACGACCTGGCCGTAGACGATCCTTTACATTTCCTGTTTCCCTGAATTTCTGCTCAATTTTACTCACTGTAGATCTTGTAATCGGTCGTTCTGGATACTTAGCGCTAAACAAGTTGCAAATTTCTTCTTGATTTCTTGTTTTGTCTCCACATCCAATTAAAACTAAAATTTCGATTCTTTGAGTTTCATTTAAATGCACCATGATCACCGTTTTTCAAGATTATACCTAAAATTATTTTTGATTGACAAATGACTTGCTATCGCAGTGACAATTCATTTAAATTTACCTATTTACCTTTAAGTAGGTACATGTACCTTTTTTTAAAGAAAAATTTCGTTTTATGATGTAATTTTTCTCTAAAACCGTTAGAGATAAGGATAGGGTATGCTACAGGAATTATGCGCAGAATTTGACGTAAAATTCAAAATTCGACTGAAAAAAATAGGGTTCTATTTAAAATACAAAAAATTTTTGCTACATCCACTGTGAAGTGTAATTTTCTTTCTTAATTATTTCAAAACTATCTTTTCAGGAATAGGCCGTTTTGGAGCTGGTAGCCTCATATATGGTTGCGGTTAATTCGCTACTCATCCCCTATTCAACTTCTTAATCTTGACGTTCGACAACCCTATTTACGGGTTCTCCTTATGAGTTGCGTACTAGAAGTTCCTCCATGTGTGAGACAAAGAGCGTATACTTTTTCTAATGGATAAGAAAGGGATGTAAGTATGGCTTTAGTGTTCTTAATGGCCTTGAACTTCTTATTCATACCTAAGGGGTACCGAATTTAGACATGTATTAGAGAGATTTTAAGCCACTTATTTGATCAACGTTATACGTTATCGGTTATTTTGATCATGCGCAGCAGTTGAAAAATAACCGAACTCCTTAATAAGCGACAACGTACTCCGCTAGTTAGGTCGAAATAAACGGAACCTTATTAAGGGATAGCGTTTTAACATCGATGCCAAATGTGTTTTACTTATTTGTTGTAAAAAAGAAAGAAATATCAAAAATTATTAGAATTGTATCAAAACATACATACATAATATTAAATAATTTTATTTTAATACAAAATAATGGTTTAGCTCCTTAAATATGCTATACATATCTTTGGATGTCTTGATTTGGCAACGTAGGATTATTATCCTTTCCTAACCTCAAATGCTCAAATGTCATTTTCAATATTTTCATTTTATTTGGTAAAGGTTTGAGCGAGCGTGGTTTTTTGTTTTTTTTATTGCGTATCTTTTGTAGTACATATTATTATAAATAATATGGATGTTTTAAGAAAGCGGCACCGGTTTACAGACCACGACGATTTGGCTTTGTTGCGCGAGGTGTTGTCTCAGAACCCATTTCAAAATCCTGATTTATGGCAAGTTATCCAGGAACACGTGTTAAGTGTAACTGGAAAACCCTTTTCCATAACAACATTAAATGAACATTTGGACAGACTTCTTAAACTTTGGTTGAAGCAATACAAAATTTTAAAAGACAAGTAAGTACGTAAATAAGCAATTATTTCTCTTTGGTAGATACCTACTTACAGTTCATCAAGTACTACAGTTTTATAAATTATGTACTCTCTTAGAAAATTTTAAATTCTCCTGTTCTTATCTCGATATGTAATGTTTTTTAAGGTCAGGAATTGAAATTCAGATCACAGAGAAGGAGAGTTTATTACATAATATTTATGATATTATGAAAGAATACCAAACTGTGACTGCAAAGAAGAAAAAAGTAGGCAGGGATACCACAAGAGTTATAGGAGTAGAAGCGAGAAACAAATGGACTGAATTATTGGAAGAGTCATCTTCAAGTTACAACTCGACCCATGGTGTAATTCACGATCATGGCTGTAAGTGTTTTACAGTACCTTGCCCTTAAAATAGTAAAATAACTTACTGTCATTTATAGTGTACACAATATTTTAAAAAGTTCCAAACTGTAGATGACAGCTTTTGGTTTAATATTTTTAATTTAAAAAGACAATGCCCATTTATCTACTCATTTACAGTAATATTTTTCATAGAAATTTTTTTTTTAGTGTTGATAAGCTCCTCTACATACAATGATGGAACTGTTGATGAAGTATTCCAGTCAGATATTATTAAAAATAATGAAAATATAGATATAGGTAAGAGAAAGCAATAACATTTTTAATAAATGCGAATCAAATAGGATGGTTTTAAAGTAATAAGGGTTTAACATAATGGGGTAAAAACTTCTGTTTTCTGTATTCCATTTTTTGTTGTGCAAAAAAAAGTATGTAATTTCTTTAACTACTGTACACTGTCACCATTAAAGTCCACACCATATGGAACTTTTTATTATTAATGAGGTTAGTTGAAATAAATAAATAATAAAAAGTTCCATATGGTGCTGACTTTAATGCTGAGCCTGTATATATTTTACTCCCATATAAAAATTAAATGCACTAGTAACTAATATTTTGTTTAACTTCTTCATTCTAGAACCTAATGCCAGTGAAAAGGAAGCCAGTCTACCACCTTCGGTAACAACCCCTACCACAATAAATAAGACACTGCAAATATCTGTGCAGCCTTTAGGTACTCCTACAACCGTCAAATCTAAAAGTCTAAATGTTTTGGGTATGTTATTTTTAAAACTACGCTCGAATGATAACTACTAAAATTTACAAAAAATGTTTTGAGAGTTTTATAATTTTTGAAAATTGCATTTTGCTTCAGGTCCAGTTAGATCCCGAAAAAGAAAAGTAAATACTCAAAGGCAAGGACTGGTTTATCTGGAGCAGTATGATAAGGCGCAAGCTGAATTAAAAAAAAAAGAAATGGACATAGAGGAGAGACAATTAGTTGTAGAAGAGAGAAAACTAGTTCTAGAGGAAGCAAAGATGCAGCTTATGGAAAAAAAGCAGAAGTTGGCTGAATTTCAAGTAACCAAGCAACTTGAATTGGAAGAAAAGAAAATCAATTTAGAAATGCAAAGTAGGGAGAGTTTAGTTAAAATAGTGGAAAGGCAGGATAAGCTATTAAACTTGTTAGTAAATAAGTTAACCTAATTAAATTAATATATAAACAAATTTAGATATATATATATCTTTCATTTATTGTTACAGCAATTTTTACCATTGCAGCAGTTTTAAATTAAGTAAAAAAAAATTGAATGACCTTTGTTTTAAAATATTTATATCATCATCCAGAAACTACAAAATCAAATACTTAAATACCTAATTATTTACATTAAGATACTGTTCTAAGTTAATAGGATTTATATGAAAAAACTGGGATGTCTGATTACCATACAAACAAGTGTGACAGTTACTTAAAATGGTAGCAGTTTTATACATTTCTTGTATATCCTGAAGCAAAAGTTTTTGGTTTTTTTCTAAAATCCAAAAAAGCAAACAACATAATAATTTTCTGGAAACTCCATTCCACTGCCTGTCTTACAACAGACATGGATGCATTAAAGTTTCTTTGTGCTTCATTGACACCATTCCCAGGAAATGGACACAACAGAAACTCCCTTATGCCATATGCCTGATCCCCAAAAAGAACAAAAGTTGTTCCGTCAGCAAGTCTTATTTTTTGCTCTAATTGATTGAGCAATCCCGACTCCCTAAATATACCAGCATCATGCCGCCGTCCTGGAAAGGCTCCAATTTCACTAACAGTCATTCCATCTGGAGCAACCACAGACTGATACTTCACACAGTGGAAATGTTTGTGGCCTGAATAGTAATCTTCTTGCTCTTCTGAGGGGCGACATATTGCTCTGGCAGTACCATCTATAAATCCCCAACAGTTTTGTACAGCAGCACCCTTTGCAGTTATGACCTAAAAAATAATAGGTAATGCCTTATGCATTTGGATTTCTAACCTATACAAATAGATTTAATAAGGCTAAAAAATACCTACACTAAAAATGGCTGTCATAATTTTTAATGCGAGAAAAACTTACTTCACAATAATGCTGTAGGGCAAGGGCCTAGCGACACTTAAAGCACCGGTTCCCGTCAGATCACCGAAGTTAAGCGGTGTCGAGCGCGGCTAGTACTTGGATGGGTGACCGCTTGGGAAACACCGCGTGCTCTTGTCTTAGGGAAGAGTGTAAAATGAATCGACATCAAAACTATCATATTCACGCCGGACAGGCCGGATGAGATCGGATATCTCGTAGGATGAAGGTGCCGTTTCACACTCCCCAGTCGGTAGACCGCACGATTAAAAACCGTACGGTCGATGACCGGTTCAAGATGGCCTCTGATACGCCGACGACCGTAAAAAATAGTAACTAAAAAAAAAAAAAACAATAATGCTGTAGACGGTCTTGGTCAAGCCAGTTTAAATTATTCAAGTCCTCCAAAAGACCTCTAAAATTATTATAAATGTGTTTGTTTATAAAATTGCTAATCTCTGAAAGAGCTGCTGTGGAACGATAAAAAAAATATTCCAGGTCACATAACCTATTTGGATAAGCCAATCGACGCAATAGAATACACAATCCTTCAATATCTACAAATAAAAATAAATTAAAGGAACATCCTTCAGATTGTTCTGGGTATGTTCTTTCTTACCTATTGAAATATGCCCTGATCGAGTTCTAAACATATTTAGAATTGCAAAGGCTTGAACTAATCTTGGAATATCTTCCTTTTTAAATCTAAAGTTTAGTTCTGCTTCCTATTCATCAAGACCATGAAAGTTAAAAACGGGCATTGGGGGTGCTAACATAGGTGGGTCAAAAATATCATAAAGAATGGCGCCCCTTATTAAGTTATGGTCTATTACTCCTTGATGATCTCGACGTCTAATTATATTTTCAATGTTTTCCATAATGAAAGTACACAAGCAGAAAATAATAAGCAAGTAAACAGTAAAATAAACAACAGCAAAGTGAGGTTAGTTACTTCTACAGAACCCTCACAAATTGCGCATAATCGGTATAACGTTTAGCGTGTAACGTAATTTACAACTTATAGGATTTAAAAACTCAAAAATGCAAACAATACCATGCGTTATTTTCCTCAGACTGCGCGGGCTCAGTTTAACGTTTAGCGTGTAACGTCCTTCAAAATTTAGGTGGCTTAAAATTTCTCTATTATCTTCGGCAGAAGCCGTTTTTCGGTAATAGAACATTGATATTCCTGTAAAAGAATGGTGCCACGTTGATGGATTAGCACCGAAAGCTTTTGGTGGAGGGATGAACTTCCGATGAAGAGATTTTGAGAGAAGTACTCCACGCCATTTTGTATGAGATCATTAATTATTGACTCACCATGCTGCTCATCTAATTAAGCCACGCTTGACATCTTCAGGGGCAATATAAATTTGAGTTAGAAGTTCACTCGTTGTGACGACCACGTACGATTTTCTTGGACGGCAGTTATAGGCGTTCAGCCTAAAAGGACCCTCTACTTAATTGCAAAGGGTTTCTGGTTTCTAGTTACTAGTTTTTCGTTTTAGTTTGGATTTGAAGTCCGATGGTTTCAGTCAGTTTAATTGGCTGTTGGCGGATCACTGATTTTATGGGCTCTTTACCCTGATGGTGTTGAGGCATTGCGTGGCTTTGAGGTGAAGGTAGAAGTCTATTGGTGACACAAGTTTTGAACCTTATTTTCTTTATTTAATTATACATATACATATATTTAATTATACTGAAACCATTTGATGGCTAATGGACTGCGTATATCTTTCTTCTTTTTTTATAGAGCGAGAGCATATATTGGAGAATTTTTGAATTAAATATTTTTGTTTACTACTGAATTAAATTTAACTCCTATGATGTTTCTTGGCTAGGTCAATTCACGAGGCCCTAAATACCAAGTTGCATTCCGTTTCGTCATCTCTTTTTAATCGTGGGTGTCTCTTTTGTCATTCGTCGTCAAATGTCAATCTGTCAATAATATTGGGGTTAGATAGCTGTGCCACACATATTCCTGTATCTGTAATGATTTTTGCATTAGGAATTCTATTTGCAAACACATTCATTATGTAGAAATGTCTAACAGTAAAAAAAGAAAATGCCAGAATCAGAAAGGATGGTATTTGATGGAAGTGAATGGGATATTGGCTCTTCAGCAGAGAATCTTAATAGATCCGATACTTTAAAACAAACATTTTCTGCCCGAATATTAATTATATGATCAAGTTGATGAATACTGATAAAAATATATTAGATGATGAAGTAATTTTACAAATTTAAAGTAATCTGGATGTAATTGACAGATTACTTGATTTACGTTCCAGTTCGAATGAATCATTTATTCCAGTAAATTGTAATGAACTTGCAAATAAAAAAAAATGACAAACAAAACATATTCTTTACGACTCAGAAAAAAAGAATAGTTAAAAAGGGTCTGTGCAAAAAACCCCACTGTTGTAGAAGCAGTTGAGATAAATAAAGATTTAAAAAGTAATTTTAACCAATTGAATCGGTTATTACTTAAACACCGTAAGTCAGTTTTAGCTATAAATGAACTGGTTACAGAAAATTGACGGCAAGTCATTTATGCATCTATTTAGTGCTAAACCCCCTTTAGTCCGCTTTAAGGTGTAGCTAAGATTGCACCGGTATTTTACCGATGACGTTCTAAAATGCCCTAAGTCACTGACTTAAGGTGATTAAGCAGGAAATTAAGTGTGTATTTCTTAAAGGCCTTAAGTCAGCAGAAACGTAGAAATGTCACGTTACAACATACCCTATTAGTCATTAATTTATTTTCATTGACACTGTGTGAATAAGTTTATTGTTTTATTCGTGTCGAAAAGATTTTGAAAATTTCAATGGAGAACGAAGAGCAGGATAAAAAAAAAACGCCGTAAAGGTGTTCGCAATGCATCACGTTATAAACGAAATTTAATTCGTAATGCCAGGGTAGCAGGTGCCGAATATGAGAATTCCAAAAAGAAACACGTAGGGTAAACTGGTCCATAGTGGGACACTGTTCATAGTGGGAATTTCCCTCTGCACGCCTTTTTATCATTATGGTAGAGCTATGTTTGAGTGCATAAAATCACTTAGTGTTGTATCAATTTATATGGTGAAATTACAGATATTTTAAATTCGGGTAAGTGATAGGATGAAAATTTTTATTCGCATGATCAGATTTTTTCGAATAATTCGTTGAAATTTACATTTTTTAACAAGTTTTTGGCATGAATATTTAAGACATTCATAACCTCAATGTTGCCTACATCTATTTATGCCTAGTCCTACCACTTTCATTAAATAGTGATAATGTTTATTTCAATGCATGATGGTCCATAGTGGGAAAATATATTGCGGTTCATACTGGGATATCATAATACATGCTAAAAAATTGCATTCGCTGCAGATTTCAATATGCCGAGGCATCCAAGATCACAGCTGTCATCAGTTTTTCAAAAAAGCCAAGATTTTCATGAAAAGTATGAAAAGTCTATGCGTGCTGCTGTGGAAGATGTTGTCACAAATCAAACGGTGTTAGTAAATCAGCTTTACATCGAAAAGTAAAGAAGTTTCGAGCAGCTAATGAAATCAATCATGATACCATTGATTTCGGACGAAGCCACGGTTTTAAACAAATATTTACAAATAAAGAGGAGCAGCTTTTAAGCAATTATCTAATTGAAGCTTGTGAAATGTGCTATGGCTTATCCTTATTAATACTCGACAGTTAGCTTACGATTACGCAGTTGCTAATAATAAAACTGTACCTCAATCTTGGCACGAGAATAGAAGAGCTGGAGTGGAATGGGTGAATAATTTTAGGAAAAGACACCCTGCGTTAACGCTTCGCAAACCAGAAGCAACTGGCCTTGGCAGAGCTACTAGCTTCAATAAGCATAATGTGACCACATTTTTTAATAATTTGAGAAGTGTAATAACAAGACATAGTATTCAGCCAAACCAAATATTTAATTGTGATGAGACAGGTGTCACAAATGTGCATAAACCCGGAAAGATACTGGCTAATATTAAACAGAAACAAGTCCGAAAGATGACAGGTGCTGAACGAGGAGCATTGATAACAATATGCGCCACAATATGCGCTAATGGAACATATGTACCGCCGTTTTTCATATTTCCACGAAAAATATTCAAGCCTTTCATGCTTACTGGAGCTCCTCTGGGATCAGACGGTGCAGCCTATCCCACCGGTTGGATAACGGGTGAAAATTTTATTAAGTATATAGAGCACTTTATCAAACACGTGCGCTGCAGTAAGGAGCATCAAGTTCTTTTAATCCTTGATAACCACGAAAGCCGTTATGCTGTTCGTGTGTTGAATATGTGTAAAGACAATGGAATTATTCTGTTAACATTGCCGCCCCACTGCAGCCACAAATTACAACCATTAGACGTGAGCTGCTTCTTCCCATTTTAAAGGTATTATAATCGAGGGGTTGACGATTGGATGCTAAACTATCCACGTGCACCTATGACAATTTATGATGTTGCTAGTATTGTTGCTATTGTCTACCCTAAAGCATTTACGCCTGTCAATATTATGAAAGGATTTCAAAGAACAGGCATAGCACCCCTGAATTCCCAAATATTTTCAGAAAGTGATTTTATGTCGTCCTATGTTACTGACAGGCCTATAGAAAACGAAGATGATGACCAAGATAATATTGACGCAGAGGTTCAGAATAAAACAAACAATGAAGTTATAGAAGAACCACAACATATCAGTCCGATTCCAGGTCCATCTCATAATATAGTAACGCCACAGGAAGTTAGGCCCCATATTAAAGCTGCCCCTAGGAAGAAACTTAGGAAAGTGAGAAAAAAGCTACATTCAGCGGTAATAACAGATACGCCCATAAAAGAAGCCATAGAGGAACAGCATAAAGAAAGAATGATGAAAAAAGCAGTTGCAGAAGAAAGAAAGGAGAAAGCTAAAAAAGTTAAACGTAAAGTTTTTAATGAGGATACTAGTTCGGACAGTGATGTTAGTAAAGACATTTGCAACGATTCTAGCGATTTAGATAGCTTTACATCAGAGTTTGAAAATTCGCCCATTCAAGAGCAAGATTACGTTATGGTAAGATACGCGACAAAAAAATCTCTTAAACATTATGTTGGTCAGGTTGTAAAGATAACTGGAGATGAATACAATATTTCTTTCTTAAAAAAAATTGTTGCTGATAAATTTGTATTTCCGGATAAACGCGATGAAGATACCTTAGTGGTAGAAGATATTATATTAAAGCTACATTTCTGGAAGTACGACACGGGCTGCTCGCCAATTTGCTTTTTCTATCGATTTTTCAAAATTTAAGATAGGTTAAGTGTTTTAAGCTACAAATCCCATTATAGACCACTACGATTCCCATTATGGACCATATAGTGGTACATAGTGGAACAAGTGGTATATAGTGGGATTTATTAAATAAAATGTAAAATACCTTAATAATTAGTTTAAATCCGTATAAGTTTGTTTCCTTAAACGCATATCTTGGTTTATGTATGTTCGTTATTAATAAAAGTATTTTAAGAGATGCATAATATTATTTTTTAAAAATCTGTCCCATTATGGACCAGTTTACCCTACCTAAGAAAACATTAAGGCAAATGAACTGCAGGTAAATATAATTTTTAATATAGATTTGGATATAGGTATACAACACAATGGACTATAATTTACAAACCTTTAAGATGTGCATATATTTTAAATCAAAATGTTGAAAATTTTAGATGCCCCCTCAAGTGTGCTTGACAGATAAAAGATGGCATGAACAAGCATATTTTTGAAGAATTTTAAGGCAAAGAACGAGCAAGATATTTACCTACAAGGCAAGGTTCAATTCAAGTGCAGGATATTAAACAAAGGCGCAAACGCAAGGATAATGGAAAACAACGACGCCAGGCATACAGTAATTTCTTATCATTTCATGGAAAGAAATTCAAGGTTTGTCAAAACGCATTTTGTAGTATTCATGCTATATCAATCGACAGGCCAAAGCGCATTAAAAAGCTGTTAGTTCAAGGAGAAATCCCTTCCAATAAACGTGGTAAATACGCAAAAGGGAACGCGATTTCAAACGACATAAGGAACTTAATAAAACATCATATTGACTCCTATCCTGTTAGGCAGTCTCATTATTCCTAAAAAGAGTACTTTTATCTTGATGCACGCCTAAATATTAAAATTGTGTATGAAATGTTTTGTATCAAGTACCCTGATCTAAAAGTACGTTATCATTATTATTTGAAGTACTTTCATGAAAATTTCAACCTGAATTTTGGCTGTCCGCAAGTCGATACCTGCAATAAATGCGAAGAATTTACCATAAAAATAAAGAGTAACTCTTTGGAAGAAGAAGCAGAACGAACAGCTATTGCAGAAAAAATGGTTCATCAGCATCGGGCAAAGAAGAACTTTATTATAAAAATAATTGTGCATCTGTTGAAACACAAAACTTAAAAAGACAAGAAAGAAGTATGTTTTCAATATCCAAATTTTATCACTTTGTACACGATTCTTCTCAGCCTGGAATTGTTAGATCGTATGAATTTATAAACGGATGTACATAGCAGACGTTTAATTTGCAAAAGCCTAGAAAATCGAAAGATATGAATGTAACTTTTCCAACGAAACAAGCTTACTCAGCAAGCCTACTCATACTAGAAACTAAACTTAAACACCTGGAAACCACTCTACCATGGATCGAAGAGGAATATAAGCCATATCACAAAGAAAAATACAAGACAAGGACGGAAAAAATAACTTTAACAATTTGTAGCTCTATTTTGTGAAAGTACTTTGGTAATAAAAGAAAAATTTCGTTTGAAGTAGTGGTTTTATTTCTTAAACACCTTAAGTCATTATTTCTAAAACAAAAAGTACACAAATTCTGTTTTTTAAATCAAGAAGTAATAACATATTCTGGACCTCAGAGCCAGAGGGTATTAAGTCCATTTTTTTACATATTAGGGTTATGTTTTATTCTCACAAATATTTGTCCGCCCATCCTGATGCGTATGAGTATTAAGTCCAATGTCTGCTAAATAGCCAGATATTTTTGTAAAAACAATATTAACTCCGATAGATGATAGAGCTATATGGTATTAAAGGTTTTTAATACTCTATGGCTTTAATACGGTGATTTATATTAAAGTATTAAGTCCAAAAGTGAGGTTACTGTGATGGACTTAATACCAGTTAACCTTTTAACGTTTGTCATTTTTTAGTGTTATGTCACGACATTTTTTGCTCTAACTAAACTCTTCTAATTTTTGATATAAGTTGCATAGTCTATGTAATTGTGACTGCGAATTAATTATTACGAATCATGGCATCCAGAGCACATAAAATACTAGATTTGGTGCGGGTAAAAGCAAGAAACGATGACAATTTTCCGAATACAGAAACTTTAACCTCAAATTTTCCAGGTAAGATTTTTTTTTTATTAGTGATTGATGAAATTAAAATTAAATATTATATTACTGGCACCCAAGAGTGGAACCAGTACCAGTGGAATCCAAAACCTCGCCATTTGGCATATTTAATGAATATATATTTTTTTACAATATGCATGCATTTTTTGTTAGTGATTATTGTACGTACCTATGTAAACTGTATGCCAATTAGGATGGCCAGACGTCCCGTGTTTCCTGGGACGTCCCGTATTTTTAGCTAATAAATAATTGTCCCGTATTTTCAACACTACCTACGTGAATTAAAATCAAACTTATAAAGTAATTCTCCTTATACTTATTACAGTAAGTAATATAAATAATACGTTAAAAGCAAAAAATAAATCATAAAACTTTCGTAATCTTCGACAAAATATTTAAAAGAATCTGAAATTTTGAGTTTAAATAAAACTTTGGTAAAATATTTGTTTTATTTTATTTATCCCGGGCAAAAATACAAAATCCCGTTTTTTTCAACTATTTTGTTCATTTGTCCCTTAATGTAAAAATAAAAATCTGGCAACCCTACCAATAAACACAAATAAATAAATAAATAATATTAACTCCGTTTTTACCCTTTCCCCTAAGAAAATAATTACAGATAGATGTTTGTTGTAGACAAGATGGCACAATCTGAGCAGTTGATGAAACTTCAGCTATCTGAAAATAAAAAAGTTGCTAACGAGAACTCTGACAACAATAGTAAACAGAAAGGAGAACAGAGCGATGAAGAAATTGAAGAGAAGAATGTGCAAGGGAACAATAAGGAAAATAATCTTCATGCAACAATTCCTGACTATGAGCTGTTGATGGAACTGCAACCAATTGACCATTTTGACGGTATAAACGAAAATTTTAAAATCCTTGCAACTTGCTCAAACCAAGGTACTACCATAATTCCTATAAATACCTAGGAGATAAAAAGGGAGAGGAAGGAGAAAGCAGTAGTAAGGAAGAAATAGAACATGAAAAAGTGCAAGATAGCAAGAAGATGAAGACAAATACCAACGACGAAGACTTTACTATGGATAATTAATCTGAGGAAAGCTCGGAGGAAAGTGAGGTCGAAAATGACCCTAACTATTCGTCAGATCAAGGAGAAAGTACTAATGAAGAAGAATTAGAACAGAAAATAGAAGTACAAAGTAAAAAAGGAGAAAGTAGGAAAAGAAATCCGGCAACTTGGAAGAAAAATGTCAGGATGGAAAAGAGGTCTGCAGGAGAAGCGTACCTTTTCGCTAAAAATAAGATGATGAAAAAGAAAGAAATCAAAGCTGCGTGCGATGGATGCAGAATGAAGTGCACTGAAAAAATACTCAATGATGATCGTGAATTAATACACTTAGAATATTGGAATGGAGAAATGAAAATTGATCAGAAAAGGCAGTATATTGCGAGTTGTATAGAAGAGATTCCGGTAGAAAGAGTAACCGTTAGAACTGGAAAGCGTACGGGCAAACGTCAAACATCGCTAAAATATTTTTTCACAGTACATAGTCGAAAAATCGCTGTCTGTCGAACATACTTTTTGAACACGTTAAGCATATCGCAGACGTCCATCAGATGTGCATTAGCAAAAAGACAAAATAGCGGTGTCGTAACTTCTGACCAAAGAGGTAAACATGAACCGTGTAATAAAATTAAACCAGAAATTAGAAATATAATCAGAGAGCACATTCAAAAATTCCCTTGTATAGAATCTCATTACTCTCGAAATAAACCTTCAAGAAAATATTTAGGGAGTCATCTCAACATTACACGTATATACCGGCTTTTAATGAAAAATGCTTGTTAACTATGCTTGAAGAGGAAATTCCAAAAGAATGGTTATACAGAGATATGTTTTATTCTGAGTTCAACTTGTCATTTAAAGGGCCCGGGAATGACACTTGTGATGCTTGTGACGAGTATAAAATTAAACTTAAGGAAGTCACTTCCCAAGAAGAACGGTTCGAAACCCAAAATGTATATGATACCCACCTTCTTGATGCAGACAATAGATATAAGCTCAAGAAGCAAGATAAAGAGAACTCTGAAGCATGTACCAAAGTTTTGATGGTCGACTTGCAAAAATGCCTACCGACGCCTGTACTTACAAATGCACGAAATTTTTATTCTTTAAAACTTTGGACTTTCAACTATACAGTTTACGACGCCACCAATAAATCGGCAAGTTGCTATATCTGGGACGAATCTCAAGCAGGACGTGGGGGAAATGAAATGAGTTCATGTCTTTTGAAATACATTTTAAGCCTTGATAATGGTATTAAAAGTATCATAGTTTGGAGTGACAATTGTCCTTCCCAAAATAGGAACATACAAATAATAATGTTCTATCTTTCTATATTTTCGATAAAGCCCTCGCTAAAGTGTATTGAACATAAATTTCTGTTAAGAGGCCATACACACATGGAGGTAGACACAATACATGCCAGAATCGAAAGACGGTTAAAAGCTACCCCTCAATTTTCCATCATAACCCCGTGGGATTGGCAGCAACTTGTTATGTATTGATGTTTTAGTCTTTAGTTATGATAAGTAACAAACATACTGGTTATTAAATAAGGTTATTTATTTATGGTAATTAGGTAATTAACACTGATAATTAGAGCCCTAAAGTGGCGTGAGCAATTCAGTACCGGCGAGCTGTTAACTGCCCATGACAGCGTTGCCGATGTTAACTTAGGAAAATACCTAATGTATAATGGCATACATTACACAACTGATTAAACTTTGTGGACCTAAATTTGTTGTAGAGGGAATGAATCTGCTTGATTTTAAAAATTTTAATAGTTTATATGACAATAGTGCCTCCCCTTTCAACAATAATAGGAAAACTAAAGATGGCCAAAATTTCTTAATATCAAAAGTTGTTCACATGAAATTTTTGAAGGAGATCCCCGGGGTTCTGTATTTCAAAAGAAGTTTTGAAAATGAACCTTTTAATCAGGTTGATTTTAACAAACCAAAACGAGTTTCTCGAAGGTTTAATAATTTAAGTGGTGTTCAAATGATTCAGCTAGAGCCGTTAAGGTAAGCACAAAAACGCATATCAACTAAAAAGTATCGCGATTTATTAAAACTACTCAAATGGGTTCCCAAACAATTTCATGCCTTTTTTGAAAATCTTCCTCATGCTGATCAACAAGGTGATGACAGCGACTAAATAATTATTATGTATGTAATTTAGATAAAAGTATTATTTGTAATTTTCTTTTCTGTTTAATAAAAACTGTATTAATGTTCTTAATAAAAATGTAGCTGATTCTTTATAAAAAAATAATATGTTCTATTGTTTTTCACTATTTCTGGGACTAAATAATAATAAATGCCTAAATGTGGTATTATGTCCTATTGGTTCTTACTATTTCTGGGACAAAATAATATTAAGTCCCTAAATATGATATTATGTCCTACAAAATCAAGTCCCTATATATAGCCAAAAGATATTAAGTCCTTTATTTAGTTAAAAAATCATTAATCTTATGAAATAGTCAATAAGCTAGGTTTTCATTCGATTAAATACTATTTTCGTTCTACATAAACGTAAAAAAAACAATAGTTTATTTAAGAACTTCTTAAATGTAGTCACCGAAATTTTAAAATGGTCCTCCTGTAAAACATGAAAAAAGGACATAGTACCTTCTAGCTCTGAGGTCCAGATATATGTTATATGCACCTCAGACACGTGTCTGACTTTGACCATTGATAACCCGGTGTCATATGGCGATATTACAACACCTCTAAAAATGCAATATAATCAGTATCTTCATGTTGCAATTCTCACGCCATGAATATACTGACTAAGCAATTTAAACTATTATAAATACAGGTAAACGAGAAAGCAGGTTGTTCTTAGATAAGCCGTTATAATGTTAGTTTGATTTTAAAAACATAATTGTACAAGTGTACTAATTTTAATAAATCTTTTTTAAAAAGAGAATTATGAGTGTTGTGATTTAACAAATTGGCGCAGTCGGTAGGATCTGTCAACGCTGTCAGAACAAGAGCATTCTAACTGGTAGCGGAGGATCCCAATCCATAAACAGAAAAGAACCTGCAACATCGAGACCGCTCTCACTTGGCAAAGATACTACGGAAGGAACACCTGGTGAAGCCCCTGGTAGTGAAGGCCGAGAATACGACTACTTCGATGCATCTGATTATGTAAGTTAATGAATCATCTCGTTTGTTAATGTTTTATTGATTTTTGAAACTGTTCGATATTTAATATTTTACTCCCATTTCCCAATTTAATTGTGTATTTACGGCTTTATATTTTAATAGTAACTGACAAGTACGTTTTTAAACGGTTAAAAATAATATCAAGATTAAAATAATCAAATATATCAAAATGTCTTCACCCGACACCCGAGCCGATGACACGGCAGAAGTGGAGCCATATAAATTATCAGAAATATTTTCAATTGTCCCAGATTTTGAGGGCGACCAAATCTTTTTGGGAACGTTTTTAAGTGCTTGCGATTATGCGTACGATATGGCGACAACTACCCAAAAGGTTCTATTAGTGATCCACATAAAAAATAAACTTCGGGGTAGAGCCGCTCAACTCGTTAGCTCAAGAAATCCAGGCTCATACCTAGAAATCAAACAACTCTTAAACCTACATTTTGGCGATTCTAGGGACCTTTCATCCCTTATACAGGATCTTCAAAGACTCAAACAATTATCCAATGAGTCACCAATTACCTTTTTCAACCGCCTACAAGTGCTTAACGCAAAAATACAGGCAAACATTCAAAAATCAACTAGTTTAAACGCAGATCAAAAGTCCGCACAATCCTCGCTTATAGATACTATGGCCCTTAACACATTATTAGTTGAATAAAGAGTCGGTCCATAATTCCCAAAGAGACCTGATATAAATTAGGAGTTAAAAAACCCAAAGTCTTGGTCTCAAATTTTATAAAAGTTTTAATATGCTGTTGATAAGTTTATGTAGGTTACATGTTTCGCCTTCTCGGGCATCATCAGACCTAAACTAACATTAAAAATGAAACATCTTTACAAAAATACAGTAATGGCGCTATGCTATGATG
This sequence comes from Polydrusus tereticollis, assembly GCA_963920685.1. NCBI lineage: Eukaryota > Metazoa > Arthropoda > Insecta > Coleoptera > Curculionidae > Polydrusus > Polydrusus tereticollis. The sequence goes on from OY987332.1 coordinate 87,348,094, forward strand.
ATGCCCGAGAAGGCGAAACATGTAACCTACATAAACTTATCAACAGCATATTAAAACTTTTATAAAATTTGAGACCAAGACTTTGGGTTTTTTAACTCCTAATACATTATTAGTTGGCCTAGAACCAAAACTTGGACAACTTATTCGTGCCGGAAACCCAAATAATCTCCTGCAAGCTCATTCGCGAATTAGGAGAGAACTCCAACTTTCTTATCTCGAATCTCAAAAAATTGAGAAACCTGTCCCTCCAAGACCAAATTTAATTCCTAGGAGATTACCACCTCAATCTTTAAGGTGCTATAATTGTGGGCGCAATGGCCACACAGCTAATCAGTGCCGAAGTCAGCAGCAGCAACGGTTTGGTCCACCACAAAACTCTAATTTTCAACGACCAGCTCAGACTAACTTCCCTAACCAATCTAGTAGTCAACCTCAAAACCAGTCGAGGCCTCCACAATTTAATAGTTCATTTCAAAACCGTCCTTCAGTCATAAACAGAAATCCTAATTTCCGCCCTAACCCACAAAGGACATATCACGTAAATACCAGTGATTACCAACAAGACGATTTTTCTAACTATTCAAACGATCATCAATATTACGATGATTATCAAGAGTATCACACCCTTAACGATCAATACCAAACCCCAGATACTAACTATTGGCAAACCAATTACGATTACCCGACAGAATCTTTAAATCAAGGAAGCTATCAGGATTTTCTCTCTCTCCCTGTTCCACAGAACCCTCCCAGAACAACCTCTCAAGAGAACAACCCGATAACAGAAATCCAGAGCCAAATCCAAGCAATGAATCTGGACGATATGAACCCCAATCTAAACTTCTCGGAACAAAAGTTTCTTTAAGCCCGCTTCTTACTGTCAATTCGAAAAACCTCTATTATATTAAGGACGCCAATGACCAATTTAAATTACTTATCGATTCTGGCGCAGGAATCTCCATTTTTAAAGAAAAGACAGCAAAGAATTTTCGACAAAGATCACCCGAAAATGTAACCATCCAGGGTATAACCGACCAAAAACTTTCTATTAAAGAATCAGCCCTTGTGCCGTTTACCACTGGAAACCCTCACAAAGTTTTTATTTATAATCTAGATATAGACTTTGATGGTATTTTAGGTTTAGATTTTTTAGAGCACTACGAATGCGTAATCGACCTTAAATCTAAACAATTAATTACTAATTTTAAAACTATCCCCCTGTATAAAGTAGAAACGTCAACAACTTTGATAAGAAATAAAAATAATGCTTCGAATCTTCAAACTTGCAATGAAATATCTATAGAAGCACGGACAGAAAGAATTTTTAAACTGAAATGCGATCTTGTCAATACCGATGCTTTACTTATCGCGCAAGAGAACGATAAAGTTAGACTTCCCAACGCGCTAGTTAAAGTAAATAAATATGGCGAATTCTATACCTCAATAATAAACGCTAACGCGATACCTAAGGTCATAAACTTCTCGGAAATAACATTGGAACCGGTGGATGACACTGCCGAATCGTTTTACAACTTTAACATGAACAATGAAATAAGAGAATGTCAACAAGACAGAACCGCGTTGATAAAAAGCCAGTTAAGAACAGAACATTTAAATTACGAGGAAAAAGAACTTGTTACAAACTTATGTCTAGATTTTTCTGATATTTTTTACCTCGAAGGTGACACCTTATCATTTACGAACGAAATAAAACATTCCATAGAAACAAATAACGCCCGTCCCATTTTTACAAAATCATACAGGTATCCTCAAATACACAAGCAGGAGGTAAAAACCCAAGTTAACCAAATGTTGAACGAAGGAATCGTCCGTCCCTCCGTGTCACCCTGGTCATCGCCAGTTTGGGTAGTCCCCAAAAAGCTGGATGCTTCTGGAAAACAGAAGTGGCGAGTTGTAATAGATTACCGGAAGCTTAACGAGCTCACGGTTGACGATAAATACCCTTTACCCAACATTTCTGACCTTCTAGATCAACTAGGAAAGTGCGAATATTTCACAACTTTAGACCTCGCCTCTGGATTCCACCAGATAGAGATCGACCCCAAAGATATATCTAAAACCGCCTTTTCAGTAGAGAATGGCCATTACGAATTTGTTCGAATGCCATTTGGGTTGAAAAATGCGCCGTCCACGTTCCAACGTGTGATGGATAATATTCTCCTTGGTATTCAAAACGAGCGTTGCTTAGTATACATGGATGATATAATTATCTACTCCCCGACTATCCACGAACATATTTCTCGTCTAACTGAAGTCTTTAAACGTCTCAGGAAAGCAAATCTTAAAATACAGCCAGACAAATGCGAATTCCTTAGAAAGGAAGTCGCTTACCTTGGGCATCTTATTACCCAAAACGGTGTCAAGCCCAATCCGTCAAAAGTGGATTGTATCCAAAACTTCCCTACACCGAAAAAATCCAAAGACATCCAATCTTTTCTCGGACTTGCAGGATACTACCGCCGTTTTATCCCCAATTTTGCTAAAATTTCTAAACCCCTAACAAAGCTATTAAAGAAGGACACTCCATTTATTTTTGATTCCGAATGTACTTCATCCTTCGATGAACTTAGGAAGGCCCTCATCTCGAACCCTATTCTTGTCTACCCGAACTTCCAGGAACCGTTTCTATTAACCACAGACGCGAGTGCATTCGCCATTGGTGCTGTACTTTCACACGGCCCAGTAGGAAAAGATCTTCCCATTGCGTATGCCTCTAGAACTTTGTGTAACGCAGAAACTAAATACTCAACCATTGAACGCGAACTTCTTGCAATCGTCTGGGCTGTAAAACACTTCAGACCCTACCTCTTCGGTAGAAAGTTCACGCTCATAACCGATCACCGTCCTCTTACATGGCTCTTCTCCATTAAAGACCCCGGAAGTCGTTTAGCTAGATGGCGCTTGAAACTGGAAGAATATGATTATAAAATAGAATACAAGCCCGGAAAAATAAATAAAAATGCCGACGCTCTGTCGCGAATAAAAATTAATCACTTCCAAGAATGTGCAAAATTTCAATCAAAATGTACCGTTCACGTAACTAATAAAGATGACCATAATAGGCCGTCCACCAGCGGTTTACAAAAATACCCAGAAGAAATTGACGAAGACAATGAAACGGAAACTGACCTCGAAAAATTAAAGGACGAGTTTAACACTTTCGTCCACTTGTACAAAACTAAATCCATCATCGATTACTCGAAATTCGAAATTTCCAACTCTCAACTTTTAGATAAAACTCACAAAAATATAGTTACATTTTTTTGGCAAAACAAAATGGAAGATCTCCATTACAAAATTATTCGAAGAACATCCTGAATTTCTTCAAGATCAAATAAATATTTTGTCCAGTAAAACCGTAAAAAATAGAAAATATTTTATAATCCCTCTACGTTTCGATCCTGATAATGTAGTTTCACATTTATTTTACATTTTATATAAAGGTCAAAATGAATTTGACGACTTAAATACATACTGTATAGAAAACAATATTAATCTGCCCATACTCGAAATTATTTCTTTTATTTTTACGGATAAAGAAGTAAAACTAAAAATTTGCCAAAATATTGTTAGGACCCCTGACCCAGATCAAATACCCATTATCTTAGACCAAAATCACAACGGCAAAACTAATCTACATCGTGGAATAAATGAAACTATTAAACGAGTTAAAGAAAAATATAATTGGCCAGGTTTAACTAAAGATGTCGAAAAATTTATCAAAAGTTGCGAAGTTTGCCAAAAAGTTAAAATTTGTCGCAAAAATTTAAGTACCCCTCTCGTAATAACAGAAACGCCCAAGACGCCTTTTGAAAGAATTAATATCGACATTTTCGAATATCCAACCCGAAACTACGCTCTAACCATTCGGGATGAACTAACCAAATTTACTCAAGCTTATCCGATTGAAGACAAAAAGGCCTCCACGGTAGTTAATACCCTCTTAATATTTTTTCAACATTACGGCACGCCTATGAGAATTCATTGTGATCATGGCCGCGAATTTGATAACACTCTACTTAAAGACTTATGCGAGTTGTATGATATAAAATTAACTTTTTCTAGTGTTAACCACCCACAATCAAATGGTTCCATAGAAAGGTTTCACGCAACCCTTACCGAAATGTTAAGAGCTCATACCGCCGAAAACCCCGACGAACACCCTTTTAATATCCTCCCTTATGCAGTTATCTGCTATAACAATACAAAAAATAAAACTCACGGTTTTACACCGTACGAATTAATTTTCGGTCATACGTCTAATAGGCCTCCTGAAACCCTATATAACCAAAAGGACTTAATATCCAAATATGTTAGGGACTTAAGCAATCGAATGGAATACTATTATAAAGTTGCGCGAATAAAAACTGATCGGCAAAAGGAAAAGGCTAAAATTAGGTTTGACAAATCGGTCTCAGAAAAAATTCCCGAATACAAACCCGGAGACAAAGTATACGTCAAAGAATCACAAATTAAAGACAAAGCCCAAAACAAATTTAACGGTCCTTTTAAAATTCAGGAAGTTTTCAAAACATCGGCAACAGTGCAAAACCTTCAGACGAAACAAATATCAAAATTTAATTTCGATAGGTTAAAGCCCTACTACGAATAGTCTCTTTCTTTTCAGACTCTTCGGGCTACTATTAGCCGCGCAGTCGCAGTACACAATAACACCAATCAATAACACCATAGGACTCTTCTTTCATGAAGAAGACGCTATCAAAATTTCAAATGACAAATGGACCTTGCTAGTCTATAAAGAACTGCAGCCTCTCAAAGACGCCATTTCTATAAATGGAAAAATTCTCTCCCATTTGACAAACATGTTCCTTACTCCCAAAATGTTGCCATTTAAAGCTGAAATTCAAACGCATATTAGTCTCATAAAACAGATTGCTGAATCGGTAAACCAAAAATATAAAGAGATAACGACGGACACTAAACGATACAACTTTCGAACGAAACGTGGTATATTCAACGGCGTAGGTACTGTTTGGAAATCAATAACGGGTAACTTAGACGCCTCGGATGGCGAATATTTTAACGATTGTATAGAAAAAGTAACACACGACGAACATCAAATCGAAAATTTATTAAAAAATCAAATTTCGGTCACTACGTCAGTAATTAAAACTTTCAATTCCACCATTCAGAAACTTCAAATAGACGAGAAAACTTTTAATATCGATATAATAGAAATTAAAAAAGCCATCCTTAATATTTCGGATATGATGGTCTTTTACGAAGGCCAAATCAAATTTATAAACATCTGTGAATCACTAATGGAAAGTTATGTATTTTTAGCAGACTATCTTAACGACATATTGGACGCAACGACATTTGCACGTCTTAAAATACTTCATAGCTCGATTATTTCTCCAAGAGATTTGGTTACTTCCTTGCAAGATATTTCCCGTTCTTTAGTCAAAAATAACTTACCTTTACCTACTTACGGATCAAATATTGCGGAATACCTCGATATTATTGAATTAGAAGCATATCAATCTGATTCAAAAATAATTTTTGTTCTAAAAATCCCACTAACCGATCCAGAAACCTACACCCTTTACCACTTATACCCAATTCCAATATTAGATGATCGAACAGGTCTTCATCATATTCTGTCAACTACCAAAAAATATATTGCGCGTGATGATGATTCATTACTATACCTATTCCTTCGAAATCTGGACAACTGTAAACAACTAGGAACCAAGACCAAGATCTGCTCTGACACTCTCCCGTATCCCATAGACAGTGATGCTATTTGCGAAGCCCAACTTCTTAAGCACCTCAGTAAGCTGCCCAAAACATGCCAGACCTCACTTCTCTTTGCCAAGGAGTACAATGTCCAGGAACTCAGCCAAAACTACTGGTTAGTCGCTATTTCCGACCCTTTGCCAGTAACAATCAAATGTGAAAATAAAGACGTCATCACCAAACTAATAAACACTAACGTCCTTTTGAAGCTACAACCAGGATGTACTGCCTTTATCGGAAGTACCAGGGTACATGCCAAGTATCCCATCGACGAATACAAAACAGTGACGTATCAAAACCATCCCGTGGAGATACCCTTCGAATGCTGTAACCATATTCCAGATAAATCCTATATTCCCGACTTGAAGCCACTGAAGCTAAACAAAATTGACATTGAAGACTTGAACATTGCCCAACATAAACTTAACCAATATTCGGACGAGCTGGAAAAACGAATTAACGAACCTTTCGTAACCAAACATTTACATTGGTTTACAACCTTCACTATAACATTAATTGTCGTTTTAGTAGTTCTCTACGTCTTTTGCAAATGCAGACGCAGGAGACATCCCAGAATTGGAATGGCCATAACAAATGATGACAGTCCGCAACCACCATCTTCAGCACCCAGATCCAGACAAGCCATCCATCAGAAACTAAGGAACCTGATGCCAAAAAGGCGACCCAGTGCTCGTACCTCTGATGCAGTCCAGGCGGAAGAACAAATGGAACTTCAATTTACCTAGGAACTTTAAAAGTTGCCGCAAAGCACCAACTTTTCATTAAAAAGGGGAGTTGTTATATGCACCTCAGACACGTGTCTGACTTTGACCATTGATAACCCGGTGTCATATGGCGATATTACAACACCTCTAAAAATGCAATATAATCAGTATCTTCATGTTGCAATTCTCACGCCATGAATATACTGACTAAGCAATTTAAACTATTATAAATACAGGTAAACGAGAAAGCAGGTTGTTCTTAGATAAGCCGTTATAATGTTAGTTTGATTTTAAAAACATAATTGTACAAGTGTACTAATTTTAATAAACCTTTTTTAAAAAGAGAATTATGAGTGTTGTGATTTAACATATATATAAAGTAGTATCTTATATACATCCTCAGATTCTAAAAAACAGTTTTTTTTTTTCATAATTTTTGCCAGAAATGTTTTTTTCATTTCCTGAAAAGTAGCAAAAAAAAACTTGGGGTGTTTAGTAATAACCGATTCAATTATATTTTCAACAAAATGGCGAACTCCACATTATAATTATAATTTTACACCTCTAGACCACTGTGCGTTGAGGTCAAAAGACCAGACAAAACGACGTCCATAGTATTATTGGATTCTCCGATATTGTCCACAAATCGGAGAACACCCAGTAAACGTTGTCGCCCACTTGTCCAGCACAGCACAGCACGGCACGTCCCGTCAAAATGCGGATCGGATTAATACAATGCTAATGAATGGACCACCGCCCATTAGACCAGCACAGCGCGGCCCAGCGGCAAACGGCGACGGAAAGGATCGCTGGCCTCCGACTCTCACCGGCAAACAACGGGATGTGCTGTGCTGTGCTGGTCAAGTGAGCGCATCACCGGCCGGCGCTGGCCAGCATCGGCTTGCATGGACTTGGATGTTTTGCATTCGGCAGTTGTTATTTTAGAGTTCAAAGGTAGTGTACGTAATGGATACTACCATAACCGACTAAAAGACAACGTATGGGAGGAAATTGCAGGAGAACTAAACAAATCTGGTAAATATTTATATTTATTTATAAATTTTGTAGTTTATTTATACAATGTGTCTCAGGATTAAGAAGTCCCAAGCGGAAAACTTTTGTATTTGTAATTTGTCGTAAAAAAGATACAGTTTATAAAAAAGTTATACTAGTTATAACTTTAAAAGCAAGGAAAAATTAAACATTTTATGTACAGGGTGGCAGAATTTTATAATAAACTACGAAATATCGGCTTTAGTGCTATAGTCTTAAGAATTAATAATTATAGATGATGGTAGTTTGGTTGGATAATGGTCAAAATAAAAACGGCTTAGAAGATCAAATTATTTATTTATCGACGTTTCGACCTATATTAGGTCATCCTCAGGATTCTAAAATATAGAAAGGGTATTGTGAAGGTACATATTTAAACATTTTCTTTAATTATTAGGCTTGTATAGAGCCCGTTAAAACAATATACGGTTAAAATAATATAGTAACATTCAGTATATAGTAATTTAAATCAACATTTAACTTGCATATATATATATAAATGCAAAACAACATTGTATATGTAGGTTAACAGTCATACACTTACATAAATCTAGATCTTCTGCGTAAAAATGGCTCATTACGAAACACATGATTGGACTGGTTTTTTTTTTATAAATATTTTTTATAATTTTTTTTTTTATATTAATTAATTAACAGTAGGTATGCTTGGATTTTTTTGATTATTTTTAGCTGTTGGTATGCTACACTTGGCGAACGACGAAAAGCAAATCAAATATTAACAATAAAATCAATTTTGTGGTAGGTATTATTCTCCCAACAATGTTCACCAATATAAAAAACTGATAACGATATGTCTATTGTATTAGATATCAAGGATGAAGGTAGAATGACTTTAATTGAATTTTTTTATATACTGGGTGTTAAATATTTAAGAATGTTGAAATATGAACTGCTTAGATGTTCGACATCTTGTTTTTTATTTATACTATTTTTGTCTTTTTTAATTTGTGTACCAATAGATAAAATAGATACCCTGTTAAATATCTTTAATGATTTCCATCCAAGGCTACAATTTACGGTAGAAAAAGAACATAATAACTCTATCGCATTCTTAGATGTGTTACTTGTTAGAGACAATAACAATATAATAAAAACTGATTGGTACCAAAAACCGACATTCTCTGAAAGGTATATCAATTTTAACTCCCAACACTCATTTCAACAAAAAATTAATATAATTAACAACTTAAAAAACAGAGCACTAAAACTATCACATCCTGACTTTCACCAAAAAAATAATAAAAAAATTGGAACTTATCTTATAAAAAATAACTATCCCAAAAAATTAATAAACAGAATACTATTCAAACAAACAACCAACATCAATAGATCATCTCCAGTAATCTTACCAAAAAATACATCTGTGTATATGACAATACCCTATATAAAAAACCTTTCGGAAAAATTAGCGAAAGAACTGAGTACCGAATCAATTACAGTAACCTTCAAGAATGAAAATACACTTAACAGACTTTTCACAAGACAAAAGACAACAACACCACAGAGTCTTGAAAGTAATATCATTTACAAAATCCCATGCTCGGGGTGTGATGGTGTCTACATCGGACAAACCAGTCGTTATCTTAAAACAAGGATATCAGAACATGTTAGAAGTGTAAGGCCTATTAATCTTATAAGAAACACTAATAAAACGGCTCTTGCCGAACATTGTGACAGATTTCTACACCAATTCCAATTCGATGAAACTAAAATTTTAGCAAAGCAAAATAATTATAAAAAACGATTACTTAATGAGATGGTTGAAATTAAAAAAGACAAAAATAGTATAAATAAAAAACAAGATGTCGAACATCTAAGCAGTTCATATTTCAACATTCTTAAATATTTAACACCCAGTATATAAAAAAATTCAATTAAAGTCATTCTACCTTCATCCTTGATATCTAATACAATAGACATATCGTTATCAGTTTTTTATATTGGTGAACATTGTTGGGAGAATAATACCTACCACAAAATTGATTTTATTGTTAATATTTGATTTGCTTTTCGTCGTTCGCCAAGTGTAGCATACCAACAGCTAAAAATAATCAAAAAAATCCAAGCATACCTACTGTTAATTAATTAATATAAAAAAAAAAATTATAAAAAATATTTATAAAAAAAAAACCAGTCCAATCATGTGTTTCGTAATGAGCCATTTTTACGCAGAAGATCTAGATTTATGTAAGTGTATGACTGTTAACCTACATATACAATGTTGTTTTGCATTTATATATATATATGCAAGTTAAATGTTGATTTAAATTACTATATACTGAATGTTACTATATTATTTTAACCGTATATTGTTTTAGCGGGCTCTATACAAGCCTAATACTTAAAGAAAATGTTTAAATATGTACCTTCACAATACCCTTTCTATATTTTAGAATCCTGAGGATGACCTAATATAGGTCGACACGTCGATAAATAAATAATTTGATCTTCTAAGCCGTTTTTATTTTGACCATTATCCAACCAAACTACCATCATCTATACCTAACTGTGGTCACTAATATCAAACATTAATAATTATGTAGATATCAATGAAAATAGTATTTTAAACTTAAATATTTCTAGATTTAAGAAGTAGTCCATGGTCTGTGGTTATGTATTTTAAAGGGAAATGAAAGTCTGTCTTTACCACCAAAATTTTTTAATATTAACTACACTACACCCTAGATTTGGGTATCGAGGGCATATATATGGGAGGGATTCACCATATGAGTTAGATGTTCAATATACATTCAAGTTTAAAAATTGAGTCGGACTAGTTTCGACCTTAGAAAAGATCATCATCAGCAACTCTATATAATTATAATGTAAACAAGGTAAAACACAGTAGTGGATGGTTCAATGAATGTGTGTGCCTGCCCATGGACTTGACTAGGAACGTCCCTTTGGCTACACAAATAGGTTAAGAATAAGGGGTTAGTTGATACACTTGTTGAGTATTGAGTGTAGAGGTTTTATATTTATTTGACGTAGGCTAATAACTGTAAACAGTAGGAGAAATAGGTATTAAACAAGTTTGTTTTTACTCTTGACCCATGCTAGTAGAGAAATGATTTTATTTATTTTCATTACATATTTTATTGAGAGAAAAGGATTATGATTTTGAATTTGTGGTGGTATTCTTTGTGGAATAGACTTTTTAATTAAGGTGGGTAAATTTTTAATTTTAATATAAATTTTTAGATGTAAGATAGAACTAAAGGTTTGTTTTATGTTAAATTTAGGTACCTTTTAGTTCGTTTTTGTATTTTATCTGCAAAGGGGGAGAAAGAATATTTTAGTGTTGAGTAATTTTAGGAACACGTGTAAGAGCTGTACTACAGAATCAATAAAATGTAGATAAAAAGGTACTTACTTTTATTTCTCAGTCACTCAACAAAGGTGAGGCTTTTCTCTTTTTTCTTTTGAGAAGGTAGAACATATTAATTTGGTAATATTTAATCATCAGTTAAAAACTGTTAACAGTAAGACACTCTAAGTACTAGCAGAGGAATTTAGAAAATGGAGATACCGGAAAGATGGTACTAAGATTCAAAGTTTTTCCCTCCTACAATTTTAGTTTCCCGGGTAAACCGTCAAGTCCATTGGCGGCAATATTTGAAAGGAATTGAAGTTAAATGTTAAATTTAGAGACAATCTCAAACCACAAAGAGGTCATCCCAGTACTAATTAACATCCCTTATTCGGGGTGTATACATGTTTATTTAAGTTAAATTTAGTTACTAGTTATATAAACGAAATCTGAAAATTAATCGATACAATTAAGTTTGGATTTTATCGTTTAGTATTTTAATATCCTGTATATTATTAACAATAGAAAAGGTAGATATCTTCACCCGAGCACGGCTGAGCGGGGGGTAATGACAGTGGTAGTACCTCAAAGAGTCAACAGGCAAGTAACCTTAATTTATCTAAAATGAAGGTAGGCAACCACCACAGAGACACCAAACAAAATATTTATTGGGCCCGTCTGAAATAACACATCTTTCTCAGTGGTGACATATATTCTCTGTCAATCATTTAGTTTTATCATTAATAAATGTTATTATAAATACTTAAAATTTTATAGCTTATTGTTATTTATAATTAAAACAAAACCGAGGATGGTATGTGATGTTTCTACGAAAGTTCTTTAGTATGGGTTAATGGTCAAATTGCAAGTGAATAAAAGAATGGAAGACAATCGAAGGTAATTTGTTCGTTTAAAACATTTAAATTGGGAGCCCTTACTGCTTTGTTAATTTCGTAGATCTCGAGCAAATTGGAAGTCCTACCCTCATCCACAACGTGGAGAATTTGAATGTCAGTATCCGGATTAAAACTGTGCTGGGAATTTAATATGTGGTCGGCGAAGTTTGACTTTGTGTCCACCGGTGGTTGTCTGCCCACATTTCTTTGAATCAGGGAAAGATGGTCTTTAATTCGTATGTTAAACTTCCGCCCTGTACGCCCTATGTAGCAAGAATTACATGGAACTCCACCGTCCACATGAGAACAATTCAACCTATATATTCCTGACTTTTGTAGTATATTAATCTTATCTTTGTTATTATTAATATATTGTTTTAATGTGTTTTGAGTTTTAAAAGAGATTTGAAGGTCGCTGTTATATTTGAGTAAAGTATTTTTGATGCTGTGAGTAGTGGTGGGCAATCCGGGTCTTTTTTGGGATCCGGATCTCCGGATCCAGATCAGTACGAAGATCCGGATCCCTGAACCGGGTCGCGGATCTGCAGCTTATAAAAAGTTCGTCCGATTCGCACGTTTCGTTTCCAATCGGGTGGGTCGCCGTCGAATCGTTCACCTAGAGCCGGATTCCGCTCGCGAATGAATATAATAAATTTAACCGTGTGGCCCGCGCCGTTTCCAGGTCTGGCGAAATCTATCGAACGAAGGGCAACAGGAACTGCAGATTTGCAGAATGCAGTGAGCCGCAATGCATGTCGCAACCGTTGTTAAGATGTAATAGAAAAGGATAACGCTTTGTTTATTTCTCGGGGAATTACTGGGATTTCTCGTACTACGGGGAAATACCACGGTAATACAATACATTATAGTATTACCCGTGGTATTACTATTTAGCCTGTAACCTGCAAGCGATTCGGGCGGCGGTGAGCGTCGCGGCTCGCGGCCCAATAGTTTCGCTGTTCAAGTTGCTCTTTACTCAACGCGATGGACTGAGATCGAGATATGATCGGAAAAAGCAAAGCGCACCTGACCCAGACGTCAGGTCGTATTCGCTGGATCTGTGACCCGGTTAAGATCGGAGAAAAGAACCGGGTCGCTCGGGTCCCAGTAAGGATCCGGATCCCTGAACCGGATCAGTCGCGAACGACCCACCACTAGCTGTGAGATATAGATCCAAAATAAGGTAAGCTGCTATATGATTTTGGTTTATTGTTTTCGATACTGGAAATTAAGTTTTTGTTTATAAATTTATTTAAGAATTTGAAGTAAATTTTATTGATTATATGTAGAGGGTATTGATTGTTTGTTGCTAACTGTCTGATAAAAGAAAGTTCTTTATTGAAGTTGATATTGTTTAACGGTATAGTAAATAACCTATGGAAAAATGAATGGAAGGCACTAAGTTTTTGGTTGATTGGGTGGTTTGAATGATATGGAATTATGTTGTCTGTCGAAGAAGCTTTGTGGAAGATAGAGAATTGTAATTCCGAATTATTTTTGGATATTGTTAAATCCAGAAAGTTGATGCTATTATTATTTTCATATTCGACTGTGAACTCAATGTTAGGATGAATTTTATTAATATAATCATGGAAATCCTTCAGCTCATGCATATCACCAACAAAAGCAACTAGTATGTCGTCGACATATATCTATAGTAGAATAGAAATTTGTTAAATAAAGGGTGGGTTTGGATGGTTTTTTCTAGTGAAAACAAAAAGATTTCTGCAAGTAAGGGGGAAAGATTCGATCCCATGGCAAGACCCGATTGCTGGCTATAATGTTTATCATTAAATTGGAAGAAGTTTTGTTTTAGTACGGTATCGACTAGTAGGCATATATTTAGAATGTGGAACATATTGAGGTTAGATTTTTCGATTAGTAATTTTCTGACACATTCTATACAATCCTCCGGTGGTATACTTGGGAACAGGTTTTTTATATCAAAAGAGATTAGTGTAGTGTTGGGGGGGTATTCTTATTTGAGCAATATTATCCGTTAGGTGTTTACTATTTTTTATTGATTGGGCCTCAAGTTTAATTTTCATAATACCCTTACTGCTAACAACTTAGCTCTTCTAGGTGTTGAAACGGAGAGAATACTCGAAACATACAATGACCTCTCTAATGCTGACATAATTAGAACTAATGTAGCCAATATCATTAATCAACACTCCAAATCTAAAAATAATGTTCCACATCATAATTATGTAACACAAAATTTGAGAATGAAACAACTTACCAAGAAAATCAAAGAACATAACCTAACTATCACAAGGGCGGATAAAGGTGCATGTATCACCATACTGAATAGAGATGACTATATAGGTAGGGTTGAGGACTTTTTGAAAGAAGGCTTCACAGTCTTAGGTAATAATCCTACAAATAAATTTTTCATATATTTAAAAGCCAATTTGGACATCACTATAGACACCATAAAATACCTAAAATCCAACAAATACAGATTATACCCAATGAATCCCTCTACTCCACTGCTTTATGGCCTACTGAAAATTCACAAACCTCCTCCTTTTCCTGTCAGGCCTGTCGTTAGTTATAGCCAATCACCAGCATCACGACTTTCCAAATGGCTCAATCAAATAATTTTATCTGAAACTAACTTTTCAAACCCCTTATCAATAAAAAATAGTAAACACCTCACGAATAATATTGCTCAAATAAGAATACCCCCCAACACTACACTAATCTCTTTTGATATAAAAAACCTGTTCCCAAGTATACCACCGGAGGATTGTAAAGAATGTGTCAGAAAATTACTAATCGAAAAATCTAACCTCAATATGTTCCACATTCTAAATATATGCCTACTAGTCGATACCGTACTAAAACAAAACTTCTTCCAATTTAATGATAAACATTATAGCTAGCAATCGGGTCTTGCCATGGGATCGAATCTTTCCCCCTTACTTGCAGAAATCTTTTTGTTTTCACTAGAAAAAACCATCCAAACCCACCCTTTATATAACAAATTTCTATTCTACTATAGATATGTCGACGACATACTAGTTGCTTTTGTTGGTGATATGCATGAGCTGAAGGATTTCCATGATTATATTAATAAAATTCATCCTAACATTGAGTTCACAGTCGAATATGAAAATAATAATAGCATCAACTTTCTGGATTTAACAATATCCAAAAATAATTCGGAATTACAATTCTCTATCTTCCACAAAGCTTCTTCGACAGACAACATAATTCCATATCATTCAAACCACCCAATCAACCAAAAACTTAGTGCCTTCCATTCATTTTTCCATAGGTTATTTACTATACCGTTAAACAATATCAACTTCAATAAAGAACTTTCTTTTATCAGACAGTTAGCAACAAACAATCAATACCCTCTACATATAATCAATAAAATTTACTTCAAATTCTTAAATAAATTTATAAACAAAAACTTAATTTCCAGTATCGAAAACAATAAACCAAAATATTATAGCAGCTTACCTTATTTTGGATCTATATCTCACAGCATCAAAAATACTTTACACAAATATAACAGCGACCTTCAAATCTCTTTTAAAACTCAAAACACATTAAAACAATATATTAATAATAACAAAGATAAGATTGATATACTACAAAAGTCAGGAATATATAGGTTGAATTGTTCTCATGTGGACGGTGGAGTTCCATGTAATTCTTGCTACATAGGGCGTAGTGATGGGTCATTCGTTCAATTTCAAAGAGCGCGCTCACCCGCTCAGCTCACTTAGAAGAGTCGTTCGCAAGGAGTCGTTCGATTGAACGAGAGCGCTTCCCATATCCTCGAGTTACTAATAACCGCGGACGTTCGACGGCGATGGAGGTTTTTAGGCGACATCTGCTCTTGTTTATAAAAGAGCCTAACATTACAAGATGCTAATAATTTATTAATTTGGAACTGCGATTGCGATGCCGTGCCTTGCTGACGGCCGGCTTTCTTTCTGGTCGTGCCGGCACAACGGGCACGGTTTCAATCAAACAAAAATATTTGAGATAAAATAAATATTAGAAGGATTTATGGCTTTTTTGCAGGGCGGCTGAACGTTTGATTTAAAATAATATAATAAGAATATTGAACTCTTTTATATTAGTTATTAGTTGCTTGTTGCTTGTCGGATGCATTAAACGGTTTAGTTTGTGGTTTAAAAATTTTTAAGAGTCAAGATGCCGAAAGTTTTAAGTAAAAAGAGAAGTTCAATTTGGTCCTATTTTGACCAAGAGAAAACAGCAAAGCGACCTGCAATTTTTGCTCTCAGCAAATATCATACAAGGGTGGTTCAACTTATAATTTAACAAGGCACGTAAAAACTAAACATCCTTATGTTTTCTCATTAATAAACACCCTTGATGACATTTTGACATAAAAGGTTTCATTATAGATTAGATAATGATTTATAATATGTTTTATAATATCAAATAATATAGATTTCAAAATTTTAATATACCCGCAGTACCCGCCTATGCTTAAATAAAAAATAAATCTCCGTAATCGTATTATAATACATAACACCATATATTGTTGTATTTTATTTTATGCTGCCGCTCTAAACGCACCACAGCACGGGCCGCTCTCCTAGCCCGCTCTCTGAAACTCGCGTGGAGCTGGGAGCGAAATGCGGAATATAATATATTAACAGAGAATCTAGCCCGACTGAGCCGTGAGCCTATGCAGATATTTTCATTATTTTGGCGAACGATGAACGTATCGTTCAGTTGATTGGAGCGGCTCGTTCGCGACTCTTTGAAAAGAGTCGTTCGAAGTGAACGACTCGTTCGCGAACGACCCAACACTAATAGGGCGTACAGGGCGCGGAAGTTTAACATACGAATTAAAGACCATCTTTCCCTGATTCAAAGAAATGTGGGCAGACAACCACCGGTGGACACAAAGTCAAACTTCGCCGACCACATATTAAATTCCCAGCACAGTTTTAATCCGGATACTGACATTCAAATTCTCCACGTTGTGGATGAGGGTAGGACTTCCAATTTGCTCGAGATCTACGAAATTAACAAAGCAGTAAGGGCCCCCAATTTAAATGTTTTAAACGAACAAATTACCTTCGATTGTCTTCCATTCTTTAATTCACTTGCAATTTGACCATTAACCCATACTAAAGAACTTTCGTAGAAACATCACATACTGTAACGTAGCAGACCTAGGTCCCTCTATTTGAAATATTTTCCGCTATTTTATTTATTTATTATTGGGTAGATTTTTTTTTCCCTTGACATTGATTTATTTTGCCCTATTATTTGTATTTATTTTTAATTATATAATGGTATTAATTGCCCTGCAATACTGGTATAATATTTTATGATTTTAATACAATTTGTTTCATAATTATAGGAAATAACATATCTATTTGTTTAGTATTATTAAACATAAAACAAAGTCCTCAGTATATTTGATGTTTTAAAAAGGCGCGTGGACTTTGTACCGTACGCTTCTTCGGCGGAATTTTGATTTTTCCTAGCAAACAGCGAACGTCGAAGATGACGCAGGGTGATAAAGAGAGAAAGAAATATTTTGGTGGGGTTAACAATAGCTAGCTCGTCGACAGACAAGTTTTAAAGAATCACTTCATAACATCCTTTTGGTAGGGTAAGCAGCTTAATTTAAAAGCTCTCTTTTCTATAATTATCTTGAAATTTTGTTTTTCTAAATATCATATTTAAAAAGTAAAGCTAATAAATTTAAGTGGAATAGATTCACTTTTGTGTGTGTTTAGTTTGGATATAATTTAATTTGAGTATAACAATATTCTCAGAATGTATTATTGCATTCTAAATTTTAAAACGTTTTGATCATATTTTAAACCATTTTGTGTAATCAAAAAAATTAGTTACTGGTTGTTGGTTTTTCTATACTGGGTGATATACATTTAAAGTAACTGAAGTAAAATAAATAATACAAATAAGTTACAAAAATTTACAAAGGTAACACATTTTTATTTTGTGTTGAAAAAATATATACTTTCTCTAAATAACAAAGTGACACGACATATGCCAGGTTTTCCCGTTTGTTTAGGAAATACCACTTATGTCTCTCTAAATAACAAAGTCACACGACATATGCCAGGTTTTCCCGTTTGTTTAGGAAATACCACTTATGTCTCTCTAAATAACAAAGTCACACGACATATGCCAGGTTTTCCCGTTTGTTTAGGAAATACCACTTATGTCTCTCTAAATAACAAAGTGACACGACATATGCCAGGTTTTCCCGTTTGTTTAGGAAATACCACTTATGTCTCTCTAAATAACAAAGTCACACGACATATGCCAGGTTTTTCCGTTTGTTTAGGAAATACCACTTATGTCTCTCTAAATAACAAAGTCACACGACATATGCCAGGTTTTCCCGTTTGTTTAGGAAATACCACATATGTCTCTCTAAATAACAAAGTCACCCGACATATGCCAGGTTTTCCCGTTTGTTTAGGAAATACCACTTATGTCTCTCTAAATAACAAAGTCACACGACATATGCCAGGTTTTCCCGTTTGTTTAGGAAATACCACTTATGTCATAAAATGTTTACTCTTAATTTAATACAAAAATAAATAAGAAAAACATTCTTAAATAGCAATAAAATTTTAATTAACCTAAATTCCCAGTACTAAGATTATCACTATAACAACAATAACTAATTAAAACGAAACATAAAAAAAAAAAATAATTTAATCAAATATTAAATAGAAAACCAATCAGCCAAAAATATATACTTTCTCTAAAAGAAGTAACTTAAATAACTAAGTTAAAACTTGCAGAACGCTAAAATCATGTTTTCAATTTTCAGACCGTAAGTAACTAAATAATCTGTGAACATTTAAAGAATGCAGTCTGAAGAAGAAAGGGAAGGGAACAATTTAAATAATGTTCCAGGTTAGCAATCTTATTCTTGTTACCATATTATTTTCACCCAAAGTTAATTATGGCTTTAAAACAGTAACAAAGTTTGTGGTATCCGTTGTTAGGGCCCGAGTTTAAATTAAACTCAACAAACCTAAGTTACCAAAACAAAAAGAAACTAGATAGTGTGGATGACACGGGATTTGCCATCACAACTTTGTGTGGAGGTAGACTTTGTGTTATTTACTTTTTCTATTAGGGCAATTCCACGTTGGACAGCAAATTTTTTTCAAAAACAAAAGAAAAAGAAACTAGGAGGTGTGGATGGCACGGGATCTGCCATCACAACTTTGTGTATGGAGGTAGACTCGGTGTTGTTTACTTTTCCTATTTATTTAACTTCACTTTGAACAGGGAATATTTCTTGAAAAATAAATTAGGTTTGATCTTCTACGTAACTGAGTTTATGAGCGTTTTTCCCCAAATGATTTAAGTTCAGGGTTATCCTATTACCAAGCTCTCCCTTCGCACTGTTACGGGGCGACAGCCCACGCTGGACGTAGCATCGAGTAATGATCTCGTGGAGGTGTGGGAATTTTTATCAGGCAGGAAAAAGCACCTCTCATTTTCTTACGTTATGTACTAGTCCGAAGCAACGATACCAGCGTCAGATGTTAAACTAAAAGGTGGCAGTTTTTTTGCTTCTTTGTAAACTTCATAAACAAATCTTAAAACTTAAATAAATTATGTTGAAGGTTGTACAGGGAACAGTGAATGCCTCGTTCTTTTGATGCAGACCGATAACAGGGTTCACAATGTTTCCTTCAACGTGGGACAGCGGCCGACAGACCGGTGCGACAGCACATTCCAGCAACTGTCTTGAGGGGAACCTATAGAGATAGGCGACAGCCTAGAGCGACAGCTCCTTAGTCTCGTCCGGTGCACAGGGTAGGGAAACCTTTGGAAACGTGGTCTAGAGTATGTTGCAGGAGCTTTTCTTTGAAACAACTGACAACTTTTGATTTTTAAACTCTCCAAGCCAAAAGCTTAGAATTCTGCCACCTAGCGTGTTTCACAATTTTCTTTAAAGAAGAGGGATTACTTAAATGATAGCCATAATAGATTTTGGTTTATTTTGTCCACTCAGTATAATACTTCAATTAGTTTTTTTTCAGCGAACTTGACAACACAACGTAGGGTCGGCCATAGATTCTTGCCCGAATCTAGACGGTCACATCAGAGCCTGTTTCTTTATTGTGTGTGAGGCATGCTAATGCATTACTTTAAATGTATTTGGATGTCATGCATGGAATTCTGAAATAGGTGAATAATGACTCAACTCCATGAGTCGTGCGATAACACTTTTGTGTTAAATCTGACCTTCCAGGGCACAAATTTTTTTGTTGAAAATAATAATAATAATTTTATTTTTCAGCTTTGTAATTAAATATCTTAATTATTTAATTAACCCAATTTTAATAACCCACTAATTAAAATTTCTTTCAGCTTTTTACTCCGGTCGTATGAGCCGGGGGCCGTAAGGTTACAGTGGTGCCGTGACCAGGATTGAAGTTTTAAAATTATACTATTGTGTGGCATGTGTAGTTATTTTTTTTTCTCTCTAGGATTGGAGTTTGTTTAAAAATTATACTGAGTTAAAATTTTTTTTTTTTTTTAAAAAATTTTTAATACGTTTATTTTATTTAATTTTTATTTTTTTTTGTATTGCAGGGCAAAAAGTGTAATTTAAATAAAAAAAAATAATTCCAATTTAAATAATGTTCCAGATACTCCCGAGGAACCAGCCCCAGAGCGAGGTAATATTACTCGAGAGGAATTGCAAGAAATGTTCACGCGACAGAATGCCAAAGTTAAGTCCCAAATTACCACCCTAGGAAAAGGCATTCTTGCTATGCATCAGGAAATAGTCGAAAAATTAACGCAAGTCAATTCTCAGGTAGAAGGTCTGTCCTTTAATGTGCCCAGAGACTGTGGATCGCAAAGGGTTTCAACACCCGTTCCACCCAGCAATAGTGTGGCACCAGTATATGTTACTCAAGCCCCAAATATTCCAAAATTCTTTGGTCAAGACAACAATCGTAAGCATCCCATGAAGTTCCTCGAAGAGTTGGAAATATATTTTCGCAAAGTGAACATCGATGGTGATAAACGATTGGAAGTGTTAGCTGAATGCTTCGAGGAGAGTGCGGAAGACTGGTATTCTATTTACCGTGTTTCTTGGGAAACTTACGATGACTTTAAACAAGCGTTTCTCCACTGTTTCTGGTCAGAAATGGAACAGTCTAAACTGCGAGAGAAATTAACAAATAGTGTATGGAAGGAAGAGGACATGTCAATGGCAGATCATTTTTCCAGATGTGTAGGATATGCTGCTTTGCTGACCAACCCCCCATTAGAAGAGGTACTGGTATCTCAATTAATCAAACATTTTCCTCCTCACATTCAATCTTTGTGGTTTTTGTACAAGAAGAAAACTATTACTGGAACTGTAGACTTTTTGAAACAACAAGCATCAGTTGGACCGATACGAGTTGCTGTACAAACAACCAAGAAAACCTTTGCACCATACCAGAATTATCAAAAGGGTTTTGTCCGTGGAGCACAAAATACTGGTAAAGAGCAATTATCAACCCCCGCAGGTCCTAGAAATCTGGGAAACTTCAAGCCGTCGAACTAGTAGGGTCGCCGTGTTCGACAGTGGTAATGCCAGGACGACCTTTGGAGTATAATTGTAATAATTTTTCTATTGCTTGGAAAATCATGTACAAAATGGGATGGAAAAGAGGTAAGGGCCTAGGTTGTAACTTACAAGGAATCATTGAACCAATTGTTGGAAGGGGAAAATCATCTTTAAATCCAGCCGGTTTCGGTTATTGCACTCAACAGGTATCTTCCTTAAGAAGAAAAGAAAACTCTCCAGGATTGCCGGAAATACAAATAAAGCTGAATGGTGTAGAAACAACAGCACTATTAGATACTGGCAGTGAAGTAACCGGAATATGTGAAGAATTATGGAAAAAGATTTCTACCAGTAATACCACTATACCCTCCTTACCTCTCAAAGCCATTCAGGTTCAGGGAGCTTTTGGAAAAAAAAGTAAAAGAATAACCAAACAAGTTTTCCTTACAGCTCAGATGAATAATCAAGAATTTACCATGCGTTGTTTAATTCTCCCGGACCTAATAAGACCATGTATTATAGGTTTTGATTGGTTAGAGAAACAACAAGCTGTAATCGACTTAAAAAGAAAAACACTTCACTTAAGATTAAAAGACCAAACTCCCTTCATAATAAAATTTGCCATATCAACAATACCGTCCGAAGAAAATATAATATATCCTGAAGAACCTGTGGATGTGTTATCCATGGAATTCACAGAAGTTCTACCAGATAAAATCCTTCAAAAAGTGTCAGAAGCGGAGATCCAAGAAGAACAAAAACACCACCTCTATGAAATGTTACAGCAATATAACGAACTATTTGATGATAAGCCTGGATTAACACAAGTGTATACTCATAAGATTATGATGTTAGAAGAATGTCCATTTGTCAAAAGAAGTTATTCTGTGCCCTTTGCCTTGAGACCTGCTGTCGAGGAAAAATTGAAGGAAATGGAAGAATTAGGTGTTATTGAACGTGCCAGTACCGAATATTCGAGTCCTATAACCGTAGTTCGCAAAAAAGATGGATCTGTAAGAATATGTTTAGATGCTCGCTGTCTTAATGAAAAAATGGTTGCAGATACGGAGTCTCCCCCAAGTATGGAAGAGATGCTACAGAGATTTAATAACTGCAAATTTCTTACCACCATTGATTTGACTGCGTCTTACTGGCAGATTCCCTTAGAAGTTTCTAGTCGTAAATATACCGGATTTTCCTATAATGGTAAAAGTTATGTTTTTAAGGTCTTGCCCTTTGGTTTAAAAACAGCGGTAGGCAGTTTTTCTCGTGCCATGGATTATGTATTGGGACCAAACGTAAGGGAATTTACACATAACTACATTGATGACCTGTTAATAACCTCCCCTGATTTTTCTTCACATTTGGAACATCTCAAAATGACGTTGGACCGATTAAAAAATGCCAGTATGACCATTAATATAGAAAAATCATATTTCGTTAGGAAAGAAGTTAAATTTTTAGGGCACATATTGACTCCGGAAGGCATTCGAAAGAATCCAGAAAAGGTTCAAGCTATTTTAGATTTCCCCAAACCCACCAAAGTTAAACAATTACGAAGTTTTCTGGGCCTGTGTAATTATTATCGACGATTTTGCATTAACTATTCCATGGTGACCGCTGGATTAAGTCATTTATTAAAAAAAGGAACAAAATGGAATTGGGGCGAAAAAGAAGATAACATTTTTACACATATTAAACACCAATTCTTAGCTGAGGTTATATTGGTTCATCCAGACCCCAAAGTGCCCTATATTCTGGAGACAGATAGTTCCTTTTATGGAATGGGTGGTGTTCTTAATCAAGTACAAGAAAATGGAGAATTAGGGGTAATAGGTTTTCAAAGTAAAAGATTCAATAACTGTGAACTTAATTATACCACTACGGAAAAGGAGCTTTTAGCTATTGTTTATAATCTTAAAAAATTTCGACTTTTTATTTGTCAAGCCAAACTTATTATTAGAACCGACCATAGTGCTTTGACTTTCCTTAAACAATGTCGATTTTTGAATGAACGATTGACCCGTTGGTCACTATTTATTCAACAATTTGATTATAACATCGAACATATTTCTGGTAGAAAAAATAAAATTGCTGACACCTTATCCCGCTTTCCTGTAGGAAATAAAATTCTTACATGTCCGGAACCCTTAATATTGGCCTTTCAAGTTGACGGAGCTCAAGATATTCTTCTGGACTTACAAAATTTAAGACACCTACAAGAACAAGATAAAACTCTCTCACAAATCGTTAAAGCAAAAATTGGGGAAGCTATACCCAATCGACCTATCAATCGAGTACTAAATCAATATGAAATTGAAAGTGGTGTTCTGCAACACATACATTTTATAAATCACCGAAAAACTCTGGCAATTCCTGACAGTTTAAAAGAGAAACTTATCTGGCACTATCATCTGGAACTAGGACATTTTGGTGGAGGAAAAGTTTTTCAAGTTATGAAAGAATTTTTTCATTGGAAGGGCATGCACAAAAACATTCTACAAACAATTGGTACCTGTGATCTCTGTCAAAAAACTAAAAAACCAAATCAAACTTTCGTGGGACCATTACAACCTATAATTCCCGAGAATGTCGGTGACATTATTGCAGTCGATTTTTATGGGCCCCTACCAAGAGGAAGAGGCGGTGTTTCGTATATTTTGGTAGCGGTCGATTTATTTTCAAAGTTCATCAAACTTTTTGCTTTAAAAAAGGCCAATACTGTTGCAGCTCTGAATCGCATAGAAAAGGAACTCTTACCTCTCATACCAGTTAAATGCATTTTAAGCGATCATGGTAGCCAGTTTACATCAAAACTTTGGTGTAAGAGATTGCAGGAAATAAACATTAAACCAAGTTTTTCTTCTATCAGACATGCTAGTTCGAATCCTGCTGAAAGATATATGAAAGAACTGGGTAGATTTATGAGGGCCTATACCTCCGATAATCATGGTAGTTGGCCATTGATACTGTCTGACATCGAACAATGTTTAAATAATATTCCGCACACAAGTACTGGATACTCTCCCTTAGAAATTTTAACTGGCAATAAACCAACATTTTTGTTGGATTCCATCTTAAACCAATTCTTGCCAAGATCAGCCGCAGAAACTACAGAAGAAATAAGAGAAAAGGTTACTAATCATCTGATTAAAATGTCATTAAAAAGAACCAAAGCACAAAAAGGAAAAGTAACTGAATTTTATGTAGGAGACCTGGTACTTTTAAAGGCAAATCCAATGTCTAATGCAGCCGAAGGAGTGGCAGCGAAATTTTGTCTCTTATATGACGGTCCTTTTAAAATTTGTGATAAGCCACACCCGAATACTTATCAACTACAACACCCGAAAACTCAAGCAATAAAAGGCGTCTATAACATTGCTAATCTCATCCCCTATCGATCGGCATAAAAGGTCATCGAGGTGAAGGGTATTATCGGTACTTCGCAGGTAGTCTATTGTTCGCTAAGACGAGAACAACACTTTATGGTTTAAACGATAAGAATAAATTACTTAACAAAGAAAAATGGAGTCCTTAGATGAAACGTTTGCTGAGCTGGAGAACAGCTATGTGTTCGACTTCTTGGACAGTATAGAAACTACCGATACAGTCATAATAGAAAAGCATCCGGTTTTAAGAGATCCACGACCTCCAAAATCGCCACCACCAGGCCTCTTTTGGATAGAAAACCATAGCAAAATTCTGGAGCTTCCAGTTTTTAAACCATATACTCCGCAGTCGCCTGGCGTTCCCGTTGTCGAACATACTACAACGAGTAACCCAGAAAGTCAGAATGCAAAACCATCATCAGATATACGGAAAGCAAAAAATTATTTTAAAGCCAAGAAACGTCGTTGCAGAAAAAGGCAATTGAAAAAAGAAAGTAGTACCCAATAGTCATACAAATAATTGAGGCTACTTTGAACGTCAAATCGCTTCAGATCGGTGGATGCTCGCTGCCAGCAGTTAGTTAAGGTAATTTGTTTTTTTTGTGAAATGTGAAGATTTATTTTTGACATATTTTATAATAATATATTAAGTATGTTTGTTGTTGTTGCTTGTTTAAACAATGTTAATCTGGCTAGGAAATCATTGTTTGGGTAAATATTTGTATTCTAAGTCTTGTGTATAAATTTAATAAATAAAACTTAACATTCAAATTAAAATTAAATTGAAATATACCCACTATTCGTATTTATTATACTGTACATATTTATTACAATGTTTGCATTTTTGGGTTTTTTAAAAAAAAACTTTATTTAATATACGAGTTTTTGTGTAGATTTATTAATAAAGTAGTTTTTCATATTTTTTTAGCTCTGTATTATTTTTCGCTCAAAACCTTGTTTTTCGCTCAAAATAATGGGGGGCGACTGTAACGTAGCAGACCTAGGTCCCTCTATTTGAAATATTTTCCGCTATTTTATTTATTTATTATTGGGTAGATTTTTTTTTTCCCTTGACATTGATTTATTTTGCCCTATTATTTGTATTTATTTTTAATTATATAATGGTATTAATTGCCCTGCAATACTGGTATAATATTTTATGATTTTAATACAATTTGTTTCATAATTATAGGAAATAACATATCTATTTGTTTAGTATTATTAAACATAAAACAAAGTCCTCAGTATATTTGATGTTTTAAAAAGGCGCGTGGACTTTGTACCGTACGCTTCTTCGGCGGAATTTTGATTTTTCCTAGCAAACAGCGAACGTCGAAGATGACGCAGGTGTCCTGGCACAATTCGCCTTTGCTTCCTCCTTCAAGGGGCATATCCCTGGCGGTTGCGCGGCTAGCGTCAGTCGTTGTCTCAGGGGCGGCGATCTGTGCAGGGCAGTTTGAGACCGCCCCAGGTCTTGTTTTGGGGTCGGCCTCGGTGGTAGAGAGCATGTCGTGTGTTTCGTCGTCCTCGGCCGTCCGGGCTGGAGGGGATTCCTGGTATAATGCCTTATTCTCGGCCATTACACTGTTTGCCATGTGTTTTTCACGTTCTGCCGACCTGGTGCAGGTTATGCCCAGGTGGTAGCTACTTGTATGCGCCTTCCTGGCGATGGCGTCGACTGCTGCAGGTGTGGCACTATGTGTCCAATGCTGGCAGCGCCGGCTATGTCGATTTTTGTATTATTTTTACTTTAATTCGGTTTGCCGTGCGGTTTTACTTCTTTGCCGACCTGGTGCAGGTTATGCCCAGGTGGGAAATTGTTGTATACGCCTCCTCGGCGATGGCGTCAGCTACTACAGTGGTGGCACAGACCGTCTAGGGCTGGCAACTCCAACTGGAGCTTATTCACGTACTATTCTTCCTTTAAATTATTCTGCCACGTAGATTTCGCGTTTTGCCGACCTGGTGCAGGTTATGCCCAGGTGGTAAACTATTGTATACGCTTCCCCGGCGATGGCGTCGGCTGCTACGGTTATGGCATGGGTCATCCAATGTTGGCAACGTCGGCGATGGCTGGTGATCGTAGTTATTCGTCTCAAACTTCGTTTGCCGCTAAGTTTTCTTCGTCTGCCGACCTGGTGCAGGTTATGCCCAGGTGGTAGAGTATTGTATACGCTTCCCTGGCGATGGCGTCGGCTGCTACGGTTATGGCATGGGTCATCCAATGTTGGCAACGTCGGCGATGGCTGGTGATCGTAGTTATTCTTCTCAAATTTGGTTTGCCGCTAAGTTTTCTTCGTCTGCCGACCTGGTGCAGGTTATGCCCAGGTGGTAGAGTATTGTATACGCTTCCCCAGCGATGGCGTCGGCTGCTACGGTTATGGCATGGGTCATCCAATGTCGGCAACGTCGGCGATGACTGGTGATCGTATTCTGTCTTCTTAAAATTAGGTTTCGGTCTGGCTTGTACCTTGGTACAAACGCCGCGGATCAGCTAGGAACCACTGTTTCCTCACAGTATCGGGCTCGACTACGGCGTCCTTCCACCGGTGCTTCTTCAGCTACGCTCTGCTTTAATCTTCAGGTTCACGTATGCCCTCTTGGCATACCCAGGTGCTCGGCAGTTCCGAGTTCGACTGGCAATTTTACTTGGCGATGGTCGTCCAAAGAAAAAGACTTATGCAGATTTTAAAAACCAGAATTACTGCTCAACGAATATTTAGTTGTTTACTGTCTTATGGTTCTGCACCGACTGAATATTCCCAGTGAAATCGCGCTCTTTATAGCCGATTTCCACGTGGCGAATACCACAACACCCCCCCCCTTAAGAGCGGTAATTATGGTATGTTTATTTAACTGTACCCATCTGGTACAATTATACTGTATTTACAATCTCAAATTCTTAAAAATAATTAACTTCATAAATAACAAATAAACCAAATAACTAAGTACATAACTAACAATAAAAACTAACGACTAAGTCCAAAAACAACAATAAACATATTTAAAATCACTCTCTTCTTTAAGACGATTTTTCTTTTTCCCTGGTTCGAGGCGATTTCTCAACCTCCACGGCGATGTCGTCAATGGGTGGCTCTCCTCCAGGTGACCTGGTATAGGCCTCCTGTGGGTAGCTTCCTGGCGACCTAGGGGACTCCTCGGAGGCTTCAGGTGGCTTCTCTCTTGGCTGCCTCAAGACTGGGACGGCGACCTCGGATTGAGGGGCCGTAGTTTCTTCCACGTCTGGTGGTTTCTTCTTGGGCTGCCTCACTGGTACCTCGGCGACCTCGGGCTGAGGGGCCGGAATTTCAGGGACTTCACGGGGTTGGCTATGGAGCTGGATTTGTGCGGGAACTCTAGTGGGCACATATCTCCACGGAACGCCTTGTTTGTCATACTGGGTCTCCAAACTTGGAGGACACAAGTACAAATCTGTCACAGGTGGCTCTACAAAAGCCGCTATTGGGTTGGATTCTGGCAGTGGCATACGTTTCACCGCGACTACCGTCCACCCTACATACTCTTCTCTTGGATACCGGCCTTCTTGCCCATCTTTTAATCGTAGGTCCGTCAACGCCGGTTCTCTTGCTTCTGCTAATTCTGCAACTACTGGTTGCTCAAATCCTGCAGCTGTGGCGGCCGTTGAATCGAACAGTTCTTCTTCTTTGATATCAATTTTGTCTTCAAAATCCGGAGGTGGCGAGATAACATCGACCTCGACCTCTTGGTCCACGTCTGGTGGTTCCAATACTTCATTTTTAACTATTATATCTTCTTGGATCACGTCCGGTGGCTCCAAGACTTCATCTTTAACTACTACGTCCTTTTGGATCACGTCCGGTGGCTCCAAAATTCTATGTTTAGCTTGCTCTATCTGTCGCAACAGCTGATTTGCTGCAAATTCTTTGTTCTCCGCTTGCAACAATGCTGTACACATCCTCTTATTGTACCTTACGTCCTCTTCCGAGTCCGAAGTTGGGGGTGAGGTTAGACGCTGTCTAAGCCGTCTCTTCCGTCGGAGTTGTTTCCGGTCTCTACGGATTTCTGTCATCGGCGATTCCTCATTTGTCACCGTATCATCGTCAGTTGTAGTAGAATCACTGACCATTCCCTCGTTATCTTCACTGGCGGTTAGGATTTCTATTGGTAAACTGCCAATAGCCCCGCTTGTTGATTGCACCGGGTGTCGGTTCTCTGGATCCGCCAGGTCATCTACGCAAGAAATATAGTCATTGCTTCGGAAGTTAAATAGCATCTTCTCTGGGTCCTCTATTTCTTCTTCTTCTTCTGACGTATCTTCTTTTCCATTTTTTTCTTGTATTCCACATTCTTTACGCAGGAGTTCCTGGTCGTAATCTTCATCATCCGCATGCAATGCGTACCACATTCCATCTTTTAGCGCTTGACGCTTATAGTTTGATCCTTGCGAAGGATGGTCAATTTGGTATTGCATGGCATGCATAATCATTGCTCCATGCTTGTTAGTACCAGGCATTTCTACTGGTGACCCATCTGGGAACACAAACTTTAGCTTCTTTGGTTTAACCACGCTCGCCTGTTGTCTGTTCGGATTCGGATTCTCACGTCTCTCCCACGTCCTGCTATATTGTGGCCTATTTGGGGCTTGAGCCTGACCTCCTTGTTGTTGAGGCCTTCCTCCTTCATCTGGACCGTTTCTATTGTATTGTGGTCTATTCGGTGCTTGCGCCTGACCTCCTTGTTGTTGAGGCCTTCTACCTTCTTCTGGACCGTCTCTATTATATTGTGGTCTATAGTAGTTTCGACCACCTTGATAGTTCCGATACTGGAACTGTCTAGTCTCACTATTATCTCTGCCATCTTGAGTGTTAATATTTACTCTGGGTGCGGTGTACACCTCGGAACTCTTCCAATCCCGTTCCACCGTGATCGCAGCGTTTAATAGTTCTTCCGTGCTTTGACAATTCCAAGTACGTAGCGCAGCTCGCAACGGACCGTTTAATCTGCTTAGCAGCAGTGGTACTACTTCCTCGTCCTGCCATCTCGGATTTATCCGTTGACAAATTTGTCTCTTGCGAATCAAAAATGCCTCCGCACCTTCTCCTTTAGCTTGGTCTTGGCCATATAGTTCTGCGCGTAGATGATTCACGCATTCGCTATTATTATATGCCCTAAGCACTGCCTCTTGCAACTGCTTCCAAGTAATCTGCCCTCCTGCATAAATCTTCATCCGGATGGCTGCTTGTCCGGTCATCTGTCTTATTGCCAGGTCCGTCCATTGGTACGCCGGCGCTCCGTTTTCTATACAATATTCTTTCATATGTTTCAAAAATAGCACCGGGTCCTCCGTATCGGCTCCTGCAAATTTGGGCGCTGGTGCTGACATTATTCTCCTAGGCTTGTCTATCAACTGACCTATAGATTGGGCCAAACCCTCCATAGTCTTCCATCTCAAAGCTTCTATGGCTTGCCAATCTTGTCCTGGTTCTGCTGCCTGCTCATTTAACGGTGGTAACACCATTTCTTTAATTCTCTCTTCATATCCTTGTCTATGCCGGACTCCCCTTTGAGTTGGCGGAATTTGCCGACTTAACGGTGGCAGCGCCGGACCTCTAGGCTTGTCCTCATAGCTTGGCCTTCTTAGTTCTTCATCCAGGGTAGATGGCAACCGTCGTTCTTCAGGTGGCCTTTCACTTTTTGACAGATTTCTCTGAATTTCTCTTAACATAACCGAAGCTTCTTGGTTACATGGTATTTGTTCGTCGCTTGACGTATCTTCGGACTCATCATCCGAGTCTTCTTCAGACTCACTACGAATCTCCACGTCTACACTGTACTTCTCCTCCCATAGTCTGCGTTTCGCTCTAGTATTGAACGCTGGGCACTCCATGGGTAGGTATTCAAATGATCTACGATCGTTTAAGCCAAAGGGCCTAACGTCGTCACAGGGTTCTTTGTTACTCTTGTGTGTCGAGTAAGTCAACGAGTTGGGCGCCATGTCCTGGCACAATTCGCCTTTGCTTCCTCCTTCAAGGGGCATATCCCTGGCGGTTGCGCGGCTAGCGTCAGTCGTTGTCTCAGGGGCGGCGATCTGTGCAGGGCAGTTTGAGACCGCCCCAGGTCTTGTTTTGGGGTCGGCCTCGGTGGTAGAGAGCATGTCGTGTGTTTCGTCGTCCTCGGCCGTCCGGGCTGGAGGGGATTCCTGGTATAATGCCTTATTCTCGGCCATTACACTGTTTGCCATGTGTTTTTCACGTTCTGCCGACCTGGTGCAGGTTATGCCCAGGTGGTAGCTACTTGTATGCGCCTTCCTGGCGATGGCGTCGACTGCTGCAGGTGTGGCACTATGTGTCCAATGCTGGCAGCGCCGGCTATGTCGATTTTTGTATTATTTTTACTTTAATTCGGTTTGCCGTGCGGTTTTACTTCTTTGCCGACCTGGTGCAGGTTATGCCCAGGTGGGAAATTGTTGTATACGCCTCCTCGGCGATGGCGTCAGCTACTACAGTGGTGGCACAGACCGTCTAGGGCTGGCAACTCCAACTGGAGCTTATTCACGTACTATTCTTCCTTTAAATTATTCTGCCACGTAGATTTCGCGTTTTGCCGACCTGGTGCAGGTTATGCCCAGGTGGTAAACTATTGTATACGCTTCCCCGGCGATGGCGTCGGCTGCTACGGTTATGGCATGGGTCATCCAATGTTGGCAACGTCGGCGATGGCTGGTGATCGTAGTTATTCGTCTCAAACTTCGTTTGCCGCTAAGTTTTCTTCGTCTG
Source organism: Polydrusus tereticollis (assembly GCA_963920685.1). Classification (NCBI taxonomy): domain Eukaryota; kingdom Metazoa; phylum Arthropoda; class Insecta; order Coleoptera; family Curculionidae; genus Polydrusus; species Polydrusus tereticollis. The sequence continues at coordinate 87,379,595 of OY987332.1, forward strand.
CCGACCTGGTGCAGGTTATGCCCAGGTGGTAGAGTATTGTATACGCTTCCCTGGCGATGGCGTCGGCTGCTACGGTTATGGCATGGGTCATCCAATGTTGGCAACGTCGGCGATGGCTGGTGATCGTAGTTATTCTTCTCAAATTTGGTTTGCCGCTAAGTTTTCTTCGTCTGCCGACCTGGTGCAGGTTATGCCCAGGTGGTAGAGTATTGTATACGCTTCCCCAGCGATGGCGTCGGCTGCTACGGTTATGGCATGGGTCATCCAATGTCGGCAACGTCGGCGATGACTGGTGATCGTATTCTGTCTTCTTAAAATTAGGTTTCGGTCTGGCTTGTACCTTGGTACAAACGCCGCGGATCAACTAGGAACCACTGTTTCCTCACAGTATCGGGCTCGACTACGGCGTCCTTCCACCGGTGCTTCTTCAGCTACGCTCTGCTTTAATCTTCAGGTTCACGTATGCCCTCTTGGCATACCCAGGTGCTCGGCAGTTCCGAGTTCGACTGGCAATTTTACTTGGCGATGGTCGTCCAAAGAAAAAGACTTATGCAGATTTTAAAAACCAGAATTACTGCTCAACGAATATTTAGTTGTTTACTGTCTTATGGTTCTGCACCGACTGAATATTCCCAGTGAAATCGCGCTCTTTATAGCCGATTTCCACGTGGCGAATACCACAACACAGGGTGATAAAGAGAGAAAGAAATATTTTGGTGGGGTTAACAATAGCTAGCTCGTCGACAGACAAGTTTTAAAGAATCACTTCATAACATCCTTTTGGTAGGGTAAGCAGCTTAATTTAAAAGCTCTCTTTTCTATAATTATCTTGAAATTTTGTTTTTCTAAATATCATATTTAAAAAGTAAAGCTAATAAATTTAAGTGGAATAGATTCACTTTTGTGTGTGTTTAGTTTGGATATAATTTAATTTGAGTATAACAATATTCTCAGAATGTATTATTGCATTCTAAATTTTAAAACGTTTTGATCATATTTTAAACCATTTTGTGTAATCAAAAAAATTAGTTACTGGTTGTTGGTTTTTCTATACTGGGTGATATACATTTAAAGTAACTGAAGTAAAATAAATAATACAAATAAGTTACAAAAATTTACAAAGGTAACACATTTTTATTTTGTGTTGAAAAAATATATACTTTCTCTAAATAACAAAGTGACACGACATATGCCAGGTTTTCCCGTTTGTTTAGGAAATACCACTTATGTCTCTCTAAATAACAAAGTCACACGACATATGCCAGGTTTTCCCGTTTGTTTAGGAAATACCACTTATGTCTCTCTAAATAACAAAGTCACACGACATATGCCAGGTTTTCCCGTTTGTTTAGGAAATACCACTTATGTCTCTCTAAATAACAAAGTGACACGACATATGCCAGGTTTTCCCGTTTGTTTAGGAAATACCACTTATGTCTCTCTAAATAACAAAGTCACACGACATATGCCAGGTTTTCCCGTTTGTTTAGGAAATACCACTTATGTCTCTCTAAATAACAAAGTCACACGACATATGCCAGGTTTTCCCGTTTGTTTAGGAAATACCACTTATGTCTCTCTAAATAACAAAGTCACCCGACATATGCCAGGTTTTCCCGTTTGTTTAGGAAATACCACTTATGTCTCTCTAAATAACAAAGTCACACGACATATGCCAGGTTTTCCCGTTTGTTTAGGAAATACCACTTATGTCATAAAATGTTTACTCTTAATTTAATACAAAAATAAATAAGAAAAACATTCTTAAATAGCAATAAAATTTTAATTAACCTAAATTCCCAGTACTAAGATTATCACTATAACAACAATAACTAATTAAAACGAAACATAAAAAAAAAATAATTTAATCAAATATTAAATAGAAAACCAATCAGCCAAAAATATATACTTTCTCTAAAAGAAGTAACTTAAATAACTAAGTTAAAACTTGCAGAACGCTAAAATCATGTTTTCAATTTTCAGACCGTAAGTAACTAAATAATCTGTAAACATTTAAAGAATGCAGTCTGAAGAAGAAAGGGAAGGGAACAATTTAAATAATGGTCCAGGTTAGCAATCTTATTCTTGTTACCATATTATTTTCACCCAAAGTTAATTATGGCTTTAAAACAGTAACAAAGTTTGTGGTATCCGTTGTTAGGGCCCGAGTTTAAATTAAACTCAACAAACCTAAGTTACCAAAACAAAAAGAAACTAGATAGTGTGGATGACACGGGATTTGCCATCACAACTTTGTGTGGAGGTAGACTTTGTGTTATTTACTTTTTCTATTAGGGCAATTCCACGTTGGACAGCAAATTTTTTTCAAAAACAAAAGAAAAAGAAACTAGGAGGTGTGGATGGCACGGGATCTGCCATCACAACTTTGTGTATGGAGGTAGACTCGGTGTTGTTTACTTTTCCTATTTATTTAACTTCACTTTGAACAGGGAATATTTCTTGAAAAATAAATTAGGTTTGATCTTCTACGTAACTGAGTTTATGAGCGTTTTTCCCCAAATGATTTAAGTTCAGGGTTATCCTATTACCAAGCTCTCCCTTCGCACTGTTACGGGGCGACAGCCCACGCTGGACGTAGTATCGAGTAATGATCTCGTGGAGGTGTGGGAATTTTTATCAGGCAGGAAAAAGCACCTCTCATTTTCTTACGTTATGTACTAGTCCGAAGCAACGATACCAGCGTCAGATGTTAAACTAAAAGGTGGCAGTTTTCTTGCTTTTTTGTAAACTTCATAAACAAATCTTAAAACTTAAATAAATTATGTTGAAGGTTGTACAGGGAACAGTGAATGCCTCGTTCTTTTGATGCAGACCGATAACAGGGTTCACAATGTTTCCTTCAACGTGGGACAGCGGCCGACAGACCGGTGCGACAGCACATTCCAGCAACTGTCTTGAGGGGAACCTATAGAGATAGGCGACAGCCTAGAGCGACAGCTCCTTAGTCTCGTCCGGTGCACAGGGTAGGGAAACCTTTGGAAACGTGGTCTAGAGTATGTTGCAGGAGCTTTTCTTTGAAACAACTGACAACTTTTGATTTTTAAACTCTCCAAGCCAAAAAGCTTAGAATTCTGCCACCTAGCGTGTTTCACAATTTTCTTTAAAGAAGAGGGATTACTTAAATGATAGCCATAATAGATTTTGGTTTATTTTGTCCACTCAGTATAATACTTCAATTAGTTTTTTTTCAGCGAACTTGACAACACAACGTAGGGTCGGCCATAGATTCTTGCCCGAATCTAGACGGTCACATCAGAGCCTGTTTCTTTATTGTGTGTGAGGCATGCTAATGCATTACTTTAAATGCATTTGGATGTCATGCATGGAATTCTGAAATAGGTGAATAATGACTCAACTCCATGAGTCGTGCGATAACACTTTTGTGTTAAATCTGACCTTCCAGGGCACAAATTTTTTTGTTGAAAATAATAATAATAATTTTATTTTTCAGCTTTGTAATTAAATATCTTAATTATTTAATTAACCCAATATTAATAACCCACTAATTAAAATTTCTTTCAGCTTTTTACTCCGGTCGTATGAGCCGGGGGCCGTAAGGTTACAATATCATCCTCGGTTTTGTTTTAATTATAAATAACAATAAGCTATAAAATTTTAAGTATTTATAATAACATTTAGTAATGATAAAACTAAATGATTGACAGAGAATATATGTCACCACTGAGAAAGATGTGTTATTTCAGACGGGCCCAATAAATATTTTGTTTGGTGTCTCTGTGGTGGTTGCCTACCTTAATTTTAGATAAATTAAGGTTACTTGCCTGTTGACTCTTTGAGGTACTACCACTGTCATTACCCCCCGCTCAGCCGTGCTCGGGTGAAGATATCTACCTTTTCTATTGTTAATAATATACAGGATATTAAAATACTAAACGATAAAATCCAAACTTAATTGTATCGATTAATTTTCAGATTTCGTTTATATAACTAGTAACTAAATTTAACTTAAATAAACATGTATACACCCCGAATAAGGGATGTTAATTAGTACTGGGATGGCCTCTTTGTGGTTTGAGATTGTCTCTAAATTTAACATTTAACTTCAATTCCTTTCAAATATTGCCGCCAATGGACTTGACGGTTTACCCCGGAAACTAAAATTGTAGGAGGGAAAAACTTTGAATCTTAGTACCATCTTTCCGGTATCTCCATTTTCTAAATTCCTCTGCTAGTACTTAGAGTGTCTTACTGTTAACAGTTTTTAACTGATGATTAAATATTACCAAATTAATATGTTCTACCTTCTCAAAAGAAAAAAGAGAAAAGCCTCACCTTTGTTGAGTGACTGAGAAAAAAAAGTAAGTACCATTTTATCTTCATTTTATTGATTCTGTAGTACAGCTTTTACACGTGTTCCTAAAATTACTCAACACTAAAATATTCTTTCTCTCCCTTTGCAGATAAAATACAAAAACGAACTAAAAGGTACCTAAATTTAACATAAAACAAACCTTTAGTTCTATCTTACATCTAAAAATGTTATATTAAAATTAAAAATTTACCCACCTTAATTAAAAAGTCTATTCCACAAAGAATACCACCACAAATTCAAAATCATAATCCTTTTCTCTCAATAAAATATGTAATGAAAATAAATAAAATCATTTCTCTACTAGCATGGGTCAAGAGTAAAAACAAACTTGTTTAAGACCTATTTCTCCTACTGTTTACAGTTATTAGCCTACGTCAAATAAATATAAAACCTCTACACTCAATACTCAACCAGTGTATCAACTAACCCCTTATTCTTAACCTATTTGTGTAGCCAAAGGGACGTTCCTAGTCAAGTCCATGGGCAGGCACACACATTCATTGAACCATCCACTACTGTGTTTTACCTTGTTTACATTATAATTATATAGAGTTGCTGATGATGATCTTTTCTAAGGTCGAAACTAGTCCGACTCAATTTTTAAACTTGAATGTATATTGAACATCTAACTCATATGGTGAATCCCTCCCATATATATGCCCTCGATACCCAAATCTAGGGTGTAGTGTAGTTAATATTAAAAAATTTTGGTGGTAAAGACAGACTTTCATTTCCCTTTAAATATTTCTTTTGCCTTTCCTAACTATTGCTGTTTGCCATGACACCGAACCTGTTCGAGAGTTAAAATAATTTTTAAATTTATTTCTTATCTCCACTGCAAGTTTAGTTGAAGATCCGCCTATTCCGCGTATATCTATTAATCCTTGTGAAGGTTGATTATCTTCGTCGGCTTCGTTCCAATGGCATGTATCATTGCGAAGAAAATTATGCAAGCAGCATGTAGCAAGTACAACTTTATCCATGTGCTCAGGGATAATTTGTAGGCGTCTTTGGTACATACGAAATCTCTTTGTCAAAATTCCGAAAGCATTTTCAGAAACTCGCCTAGCTCTACTATGTCTGTAATTATATGTTTTAACTTCCTCATTATTCAGTATTTCGCTACCGGGATAAGGACGCATTAGATGTTTGTGTAAAGGGAAAGCCTCATCTCCGACGAAGACGTGGGGCATAATGATGTTAGTGCCAGGTAAAGGCTTGTCTTCAGGCAAATCCAGAATATTTTTGAATAATTTCTTTCCAATTATCGAATTTGCGAATATTCCCCCATCGCTGTTTCTTCCAAAAGTGCCTACATCAATGACGGTGAATTTACAATGAGCATCTACAAATGCAAGTAAAACAATACTAAACGATTTTTTTTAATTAAAATAAAGGGAACCACTATTGGGGGGTTTGTCAGAAACTACGTGCTTCCCATCGATGGCAGCAACGCAATTTGGAAAATTCCATAATCTTTTAAAATCTTGTTCATTTTTGATCCAAGTTTCTTTTGTAGGAGAAGGTAGTACTAATGGTCCCAAATTTTTCCATATGGCGTCACAAACTCCATAAACGATATTACGAACTGTTGTTTCTCCAAGTCGGTAACTAAACACAATTGTTCGGAACGTGTCTCCCGTGGCCAGAAATCTGGAATAAAATTTTTATACGTAAAATTAAGGTTAGCTTTTATTAAGTATTTCTTTTTTTAGTTTCAGAATGCAGAAAAAGATGGAGTACGTTAAGAGATAGGTATCGAAAATCTATTCAACAAACTAGAAGTGGCGAATCAGCAAAAAAAAAAAAAAGAGTTGGCGATATGACAAACAGATGTCATTTCTGCGACCATTTATAGCCGATAGACAGCAAATCACTAATCAGTCTGATTCATCAGAAACTGATATGCTGGTTCAGGAAGAAAACAGTCAAGATAATGTTACCAGTCCTGCCAGCATTCTAAGCGGCCCTTCGACGCCCAAACCCAACAGCTCTGCTTCAAATAAATCGGAAATGTCTGCAGGAAAAAGGTCTTACATTAAGAAGAAGAAAAATACACTATCATCAGCAGCAGTACTTCAAGATTATTTGGCTGAAAAAAGTAGCCGAAGAAAATGTACAGCTGAAACACAGTTAAGTTCAGACCCTATAACTAAATTTTTTGATTGCATGGCCGAAACAGTAAAAACATTTCCTCGACAGTTACAAATTGAAGTGAAGTCAAAAATATTTGGAATAGTTAGTGATGCAGAAAGAAAATGTATGAATTTAAGCCCGATTAATTCAACTTACAGTTAAGGAGAAGCTGCTTTTGCTCATCAACCTTCTCAGACTACACGCTTTTATCAACATCAGATCACTAGGCTTGCCAACCCAATATCAAATGTCAAGTCCTCAGCCTGAAACACATCACCCGTCAGCCATTCAACAAACGCTCCATTCACAATAATCTGCGCCATTTTGTCAACAACGAACAACAGCAGCTACTCCTCTTCGACCACCTCCCAGTGATTTTCCTGAAGATGTTGCTAACATTATCGATGATAATAACGACATTATTCAGTGTATCTAAATACTATGTCGTATTACATTTTGATAGAACAAATACTATTACCTAACTATATCTTTGTATTTGATGTATAACATTCTTTACATAAAAATTAAAGATTTAAAAATATTTTAATATTATTGGTCGATACTTGGTGGAAATTCATAATAATTTTGTTATATTATTTAAAATAAAACACTTTTTTACTTCAATTTCCACTTTATTTGACAATACAACATGTTTCACTGCACCGCTGAAATTAATTGTACATTACCTGACGAAGCTGCAGTGCAGTGAAACATGTTGTATTGTCAAAAAAAGTGGAAATTGAAGTAAAAAAGTGTTTTACTTTAAATAATATAACAAAATTATTTAAAAATATATTGTATGTAATGTATTTATAACAACTCACCTTAATGCTACAGCGAGCCTTTCTTCTTTTGATATGGCTCTTCGAAATGAAGTGTTTTGCAATGTTAATTCAGACCCTATAGTATTGTAGCGATACGATACGTCCACCTTCCCAGGTAGCTCGGACGCATGCGCACTACAATTTAAAATTCGCTGACGATCAGCTAATTCGACATAAACGTCTTTTTCTTCGTTTTCACCCAGCATTCCCCACGGCTGTATATCTTCACACCACGACCAGAGATCCTCTTCTTCAGGCTTCGTTGTTAATGCCCTTTTTGAGCCACCCACGGGGTTTGGGTCGCTTGCCACTTCTATGCCACTCGGCCGGCAGTCGGACGGAGGTTTAGGGAACCCTAACAGGTCCTGGACACCAATTGATGAGTTGGCATCTCGGTCTGGGCCCTTCGCCACCTCCGCAGAGTCGACGGATGAGTCATAGCAGACTCCCTGGAGTTCTGATTGTCCATTGGGCGTACAGAAACCCATGGCATCGATGATCCAGGCCTCCAGGAAGTCGCTCGGCGAAGACGGTAGCAGCACGTCTTGCATTCGGTCTAAGACTGTTGCGAAATTTAAGGCCATGTGTCTGACTTCCAACAGCTTAGTTAAAACGTAATTAAAATATTAGAGTTTTATTCTAACTCTGTATAATATTTTATTTCTTAACACTTTTTATGCCTAAGTATTTTTTCTAACTTAAAAACACAAAATAAACAACTTTATAACTTTTGTAAAATTTTTATTCATCCGATTTACGATGCTTTATTACTGCCAGAAAAGTCCCAGATTATGCTTTAGGAAACTTTTATTTAAATATGTAAACAACTTTTAATTACTATGAAAATAACTCATCATCTCGAGTTATGACGTCATATGATGACTGCAGCTAATTTGATCTTATTACTTTGAACCCCCGTGAATGACTGAATCATTAGCACGATTGTCGGCTATTTATAGTAAAATCGAGTACCAAAACACCCCCCCCCCCCTTAAGAGATCCAATTAGCTGTTGTCGAATGAACAACAACAACAAACTATTTACATTTACATTTCTACTTAACTATATACACTTTACTTCTTCTCTGGAGGATTGTCCTGGTGTTGGTCACCATCTCTCTGGCCGTAGCTCCATTTCTACTCTATGCTACGCTTTAGAACGTCTTGTTCTGGAGGATCGTCCTGGTGTTCGTCACCATCTCTCTGGCCGTAGCTCCATTGTGGTCATCTCTGCGGCTCCTGGCTTGATTCAGCAAGGACTGCAACTGTAGAGGCCACTCATCTCTTGGCATCGCTAAAATTCTTGTCTTCATTTGTTCAAATGGTATCATCGTGGAAGTTATTAATTTCTCTGCCGTGCCAACTGTTGTAATGTTGGTTGCGTGGGCTATCTTCTCCCTGTACTTCGCCACTTCTGGCATTAGCATCAACAAACTGGGTGTTCCCCATCGGCTAATCACCTCGGCTTGTACAAATTCTATTAACGAAGCTGGGTGAATACTTCTGTGTGGTCTCGCTTCTATAAATCCACTATATACGTCCACAGCACAGTATAGTGTTGTAAATCTACTGTGTCTGGTCCTTGATAAATTTTCAATAATTGTTATTAAAACTGTGCCCCACGGTTTTAACATTCCGTGGCACAGGGCATCTTCTTTGAAGTGTTGACATAACACACATTGGCTGAAATGCGTGTCCACATCCTTGTCTACCATCGGCCACCATAACCACTTCTTGATAATATCTTTCATCCCTTCACGAGTATTGTGGCGTATTCCATGTGCCAGATTGAGAATATTCTTCCTGTGGTTCCTCGGACACCACACCGCCACTCCATCTTCCTCCTGACGCCCCACAACTCCAAAGCGATCTACCAGCGGCACCCTAGCATCTCTCCGGATAGCTTCACGCAGGTCCCTGGCAACCGGGTCCATTGCTTGCGCCCCAACGATCCCTAGGAGTGCGGTTATCCACCGCCCATCTCCTGGGTCCTCCTTCTCCAATCTATCATGTAGCCACAAAACTGTCTCTCCATCTATCTCTTCCTGATGAGACACCACTTCAGGCACGTCACATTTCTTCAAAATTTCCTCTTTTGATGTTAAATGGGTCTTCGACCTAGGCGCATCGAAGGGCTTTAAATCTTCCTTGCCTTTAACGGTCTTTCGCTCGGGCGCCATGTAGCGATACGATACGTCCATCTTCCCAGGTAGCTCGGACGCATGCGCACTACAATTTAAAATTCGCTGACGATCAGCTAATTCGACATAAACGTCTTTTTCTTCGTTTTCACCCAGCATTCCCCACGGCTGTATATCTTCACACCACGACCAGAGATCCTCTTCTTCAGGCTTCGTTGTTAATGCCCTTTTTGAGCCACCCACGGGGTTTGGGTCGCTTGCCACTTCTATGCCACTCGGCCGGCAGTCGGACGGAGGTTTAGGGAACCCTAACAGGTCCTGGACACCAATTGATAAGTTGGCATCTCGGTCTGGGCCCTTCGCCACCTCCGCAGAGTCGACGGATGAGTCATAGCAGACTCCCTGGAGTTCTGATTGTCCATTGGGCGTACAGAAACCCATGGCATCGATGATCCAGGCCTCCAGGAAGTCGCTCGGCGAAGACGGTAGCAGCACGTCTTGCATTCGGTCTAAGACTGTTGCGAAATTTAAGGCCATGTGTCTGACTTCCAACAGCTTAGTTAAAACGTAATTAAAATATTAGAGTTTTATTCTAACTCTGTATAATATTTTATTTCTTAACACTTTTTATGCCTAAGTATTTTTTCTAACTTAAAAACACAAAATAAACAACTTTATAACTTTTGTAAAATTTTTATTCATCCGATTTACGATGCTTTATTACTGCCAGAAAAGTCCCAGATTATGCTTTAGGAAACTTTTATTTAAATATGTAAACAACTTTTAATTACTATGAAAATAACTCATCATCTCGAGTTATGACGTCATAAGATGACTGCAGCTAATTTGATCTTATTACTTTGAACCCCCGTGAATGACTGAATCATTAGCACGATTGTCGGCTATTTATAGTAAAATCGAGTACCAAAACAGTATCAAGAAGTTCTGAAAATTTAGTAGGTGACATTCTAAAATATTGGAAAAATTTCGTCTCCTCTTCTTTGAGATCATTAAATAGATGGTGAAACTCTCCAAGGTTTGCCCTCTTTTGATTAATAGGATGGACCCACATACTCCTCTTTTTCTTAATATGTTGTTTTTCATCTTCTGCCAGAAAAGCGGCCACTGCGATCACTTCTTCGTCATCGGAACTACTGCAGACACACATGTTTTAAACCTGCCACTGCTATATTATGTAAACTTTTAAACAACCTTCGACCGCGACAGGCGAGCCGTCGATGCCGGGTTGCACCGGAGAAGTGAGTGATGCTATTATCCGTCGCCGGCCGGCGCTGTACAGCAACGTGCCGTGCTGTGCTGGACAAGTGGGCGACAACCTTAAGACAAATGGGCGTCGCAAACACACTACAACGCGGTGGGAGGAGACTCTGACCGACGATTTACTAAGGACAACCCACTAAACTGCGGTCTCTCTCCACCATCATGACGATGGGGGCGTGGCTTGCCGCTGCAGTGCTTCTAAATTGCTCGCCGTGGTCGGGCATAATTAGTCGTACCTGATTAAATATTACTGGGTTTTTAATGCCTTTTTTCCCAGATTGCTTGCTATTGGCGTTTCATTGACGCTATAATGTTTTATAGATTGTGATTGTACTCGCAAGAGTAATTAGATTGTATAGCACACGTCAAGGCGCTGCCGGAACGTGCGTTGAGTGATACTTGTAAATCATAAACTAATTTTAATCCACAGGCCATAATACCGGCCGCCAGGGTTGCCTGGTTTATTGGGCGTATTTTGGGCCGTATGCTTACGGTCCACATACGCCCAAAACTTGTATATATGCTTAGTTTAATTTAGTCATAGGTTAGATTAGGTAATATATTAGATTAAGGCTAGGAACAATAAAGAAATTCGAAAAGTAAAGTAACCAATAGTCAGCACTTTCGGTGTATAAATACCCGAACATTGGGTGGACACGATATCTTCGTCTTTCCGACTGGTCACCTCCCCTACGATTAGGAGCGCTCATGTGTCTTGTAGAGTCCAGGGTCCTAATTATTGAGCGTGAAAGAACGGAAATGATGGCATCACCCATAGGATCATTCCCTTCCTCGGCAGTTCTCCTATGATTTTAAATTAGTGAAATTTGTATTCTCGAAGGCAGACGATATGTTCCGTGCGAGGAGGTGATAAAGCATCGTTCCCAACCTTTTTCAAAGCGAAAGCCACCAATTTCTAGGTATTAAAAGAAGAAAATTCAATGAAATCTAACTTAACCTATGTGTTTTATAGTATTTTCTGTTTTGCGAAGTTGAAAATTGTGGTTGAATTGTGATTTGTGATTGATGTGTAACATTTTAGCGGCTTTTTTTTGTTGTGGAAGGTAAGATTATGAAATTACTCAATGTCAATTATTATTATTCATGTAGGTATGCAAAAATTTTTATAGATGGCTGAAAATGAAAAAAAACGTGTAGGACCCAACATTCAGCAACAAAAAGACATGTTAGCAGAGTTCAAAAAATGAAATCATGAAGACTTGCTCTCAGGAAAATTTGGTACTGATTTTACGAAAAGAAACTGGACAAAACCTTTGGGAACAATTGACGTACCCGTTAAATGCAGTTCCAGGGAGCCCGAATAATGGTTGGATACAGTGGAGAAAGGTGATTATAAAATTAATGTTATCAAAGTTTTAGCATATTATATTTCTACAGCTACACGTTGTTTGTTTAAGAAACAAGAGCACGAGCACTCGCACACAAGATATCCGTTGAAAAATCCTTGATTGCATAATATTTAGATTTAAGTAATGTTTCATGGAAATATGTTATTAAAATATATTGTGTTAATATTTTTTATACATGGGAGGACATGAAAAAAACCGTCAAAGCTAAGTCTGCGTCTAACAAGAATTATGCCTGTGGTACAGGGGGTGGACCTGAAAAAAATATAATATTTGATGACACAGAAACAAAAATTGTAAACCTCCTGTAGCCAAAGACTATACTTGGGGATACATCTGTCCCAGTACCAGATGTCGAATTTGATTGTAGCAAGGTAGGTTATATTTTAGCGGTAGTGGTAGTGATAATAGTATAGAGAGAGAATATCATGATTAATAACAAATAATCATAAAAGTAATGTATGGAACGTTGCTGTATTATTTTTTTAAGATTTTAACGGATTATAAAGTAATAATCTTATAGGAATGGCATGTAATTTGGATGGACGTACTCAGGTCTAAGTAGGTAACCTGTTAAGTTACTTGCCCCACAAAACTGATATTAAAATTTATTTATATCCTTTTACAGGGTACTGTTATTGTTACAGAGGGGCTGTCGGACATCATTGTAATTCCATCTGAGCCCAATAATCAGAAAGAGGAAACGGTCGAGAAAAAGGCAAAAGAAACTACAGTAAGTTAAATTTAAAAAAGTCAATATTTTCAATACAGCAGAATTAAAGAGAATAACTAAATACAAATATACAAAACTAAATTTTTCTTGTGTGTGTTGTCCTTATACAAGGTCATACAATCATCACAGATAAAAAAATTTTAAATTAGGGTTGGCAAAAATCATGATTTGTTTAAAAAAATTATATTTCTTTGATTTAAATTAAATTTTTTGATTCATCAGAATTTTTGATTTTATTTAAATTTGTATTATTTGATTGTTTTTTCAGATGTAACAGAGTTATAATAAATACAAAAATTAAAGGGGGTCTAAAAATGAATATTTAAGAATATTTTGATATACAGGGTGTTTCACAAAAGCGGGCCAACTGAACGTTAAATATTTGTAAATGGCCCACCCAGGATTTTTTTACCCAATAAGGATGATATCGGGTAAAAAATGTAGGGTGTCCTATTTAAAAATATTTAAGTTTGTGGAATATTTGAAAATATTTTTAAAATCTACGTCTTTTAAAATCCCTTCATTTTTATATTTAAAGTTCTCCTCTATCTATGATAGTTTATGAGATATCGAAGCATTACACACTAAATGGATATTTTTTATATTATAACTATATCATATATTTTTCTTCAGAAATCTAAACGAGAAGAAACAAAAAGAAAGGAACCCCCTTTAAGGCCGTCAGCTAGGAAACGGCTTGCTGCAGTCAAAATGTTGGAAACCTCAACGGACATATCGGCAAAACTCGTACATATTGAGGAAGCAAAAGTAAATGCAGTTATGCCGTATTATGCGGATAAACGAAAATACCTCCTGTGGAGGGAAGAATATGAAAGAAGTAAATTATGCCTTTTGAACAAGAGTAGCAATATACAGCAAAGTATATTGTAAGAAATTAGGGAAATTAAAGAATTGGTCAGTCATAATACCCCACAAGTTCACTAATTATACTCTACTTGCACCCCTGTTTATAAGTTCAGGTTCAATATAGGTACTTAAATGTTTTCTTGCATATACATGTTTCTTGTTTTGTTTTGTGTTACATTAAATACCTATTATACAGATGAACATTGTTTTATGTTAAGCTGTACAATCAGTTTATTAGTTACGAATGGTAATTTAAATAATTTGATTCATATTGATAAAGCTGTACTAACTAAAAGCAGCAAACAAAATTATGTATTTAATTAAGGGATTAATATTGTTTAATAACACCGGCGCAACCCTTAAAATCATTTTATTTCTGACCGGTATATTATTAGCTTATAACGTCTTAGTTACACGGGAATTATAAGGGTCATAACTCCCTTGGGATATTAAGAAAAATTTGACATAAAATCAAACGATTGACATCTAATGTCAATTTGATTGTCATCTATTGAAACATTTATTCCACTTTAAAAATGAACAAAATGTTACTAAAATCGGTCAGAAATAAAATTATCTATGTATCACTGGAATTGTAAGGGTCCCAATTACCTCGGGCAATTGCTGTCCCTCGGGCCAAAGGCCCTCGGGACGTAAACTTTGCCCTCGGTAATTAAGACCATTATAATTCCCTAGATACATAAATAACTATTCTACTAAAATGGGTTTCTGCAATTTGTCTTTGGATTCTTCGGGCCAGAGCTAGATCTGGATTTACTGCATTACGTGGCCTATCTTCTATTAGTTGTTTGTGATATATTTCAATATCTACGTTATCAACATCCTCGTCTATTTCTGGTTCAGCAGTGTTGGCAGCTATGCACATGTTGTAAAGCACAACACAAGCATTTATTATTCTTGAGGCACATTTTGGGTTGTAATGTAGGACTCTATGTTTAAGTAAACACCGAAGTCGGTTCTTTAAAACGCCATTACATCTTTCAATTCCACTTCTTACTGTTTTGTGTGTCCACGACATGCATAATCCAAATAATATATTTTATCTTCTTGGTGATCAAGGACAAAATAACAGATGTAAAAACAATGACTGAACCTGAACAGAACAGTTTTTTGTTAATACTAATTTTTAATACCTATATTACAGGCTACACTCTGAGGCCATGGTTATTGACCCCTCTAGACCATCCAGCAACCTGTGAAGCTGTCAAAGCGTTCCTCAGCTTCGCGGGTTGCTGGTTTGGAGTTTGTCTATACACTTGTTTCATACCTTACATTTGTCTGCTTCCAGATATGAATGCCGTGGACACTTCCTGGAAATATAGCGTCGACATTTAGTATTTTTAGACTTTCATCACATATCTAAAAAAATAATTGGGCTTATTATAGCTTATATTATAGCTTATGTTTGGAAGCTTACGACAACTACTATTATATAAGATATTTTTAATTAGTTACCAACAAGCATAAAATAAAAATATATTCAGCAAATAACTCACCAACTGAACATTTATCGAATTATAATTTTTCCTATTTACATAATCAAATTTTCGGTATTCATCTCCGGAAGGTGCAACTGTGTACAATAAATTATTCTCACTACTCCTGGAAATTGATATTTTGCATAAAATCTAGAAATATACCAGCATTATATTAGGTAGGTACATGAATTATGTTATATGTATGTTGTATCGTGGCAAGCAAAAACGAAGTTTTAAAAAAGAATTTTATTCTTACGACCAACAATAATTATTACAAAAAGGTTACTGCTACCCAGATTAATCTGAACTGAATCTGTTTGTAGGATGAGCGTGTTTATAGAAGATGCAATGCTGATCTGGTTCATTTTGTGTCAGCAGTTTTTGATCACGTAGTTAGTTTTCTTGATACTTTATCAGTAATATGATAGGTTTGATAAACACGTGCATCCTGTATAGATAAGTGACTTATAATATTATAAAAGATATACAGGGGGTAACGTATATAACAGCTCCATCTTATAAAAAAAAGTTATTGCTTTACAGAGCATTAACTTTTAAAAGCTAAAACAATAATAAAATGGTTATGTAATCAAGTGATAAAAAATTCATAAACCTAAACATAATTTTTATTTCTATTTTATTTAAATTCTGGAAAATCTATTTCCTAATAAGGAAATTCCAGGTTTTGGACTTGGAGGAGGTGGTGGATTAGAATGTTCCACACTAATTCCAATCATTCGCCTTCGTCTACGACATTTTTAACACATAAAAAATTATAAAAAGTAAAATAAAGGTTATAGAAACATAAGTAAACCAAGGCGTATATTTATTGATTAAAGGTTCGTTAATCAGATCATCAAGATCTTTAGAGTATTGATCCAACCTATGTTTTGCGATCTCTAGATCTTCTAGATTAAGTTCTCCAATTTTAATTGGTTTTAGATCTAAAGTTTTGTGAACGTTTTCTGGATAATTTTTGCAACAATTAAATGGTACTTTAATTGAATGAGAAAAATTGTAATGCCATTCTGATACTTTAGTCATTAAGGCTTGAATTCTAGTTGTACCAATAAAAGCTATACATCCAGGTTGTAAAGTCATTATAGAATTTGTATCAATAATTTTAGATATTGGATCAATATCCTTACATTTAAAAGTAACAGGAGTTTGATCAGTTATTGCTAATAACCACATATTTTCACTAATCAGTTGTATTTTGTAATCTTGCGCGTACACTAAAATCACTTCACACTTTTTAGGAAGATCACTAAACATTTGAGTTTTTAAGAGTTGAGCTTCACAAATAGAGTTGGAGTCAATTGGATAAGAATAGAGATTTTTACAAAGTTTCACATTAATCATTACTTCTTTACAATTATCGAGGTTTGATAATGGAATAAATTGATCTGAATCGTCACTTTTAGCAATATATTTTGGGATTGTTGGTAATATATAATGAAGCTTAGTTTGATTATCTTTCGTCGGAATAGGGTATAATCGATAAACTGTATAGATTTCGGGTTCAACAAGAGGAATATCCAAAACAAATATCAATTTATCTGAAGTTTGGAAAGCCGCTAATTCTATGATCTAAATAGGTAGCAATTTTTGCTTCTCTAGGTGCAAGAGGTAAGTTATTTTTTTGAAGGCTTTGCGCTACTTTCTCCAAAGCTAATACTAAGTCTTTTGGTGTAATAATTGAAGTATGAATAATATTTAATCTTGCAAAGGTAACGGCATTCAAAATATCATTTAATTGTTCTTCTATAAAAGAATAAGATTCCATTAAGTGTTGGCAAAATGACATTAGCTGTAGCTTAGTTTTTAATAGATCAATTTCATCCCAAATATCGTAAATACTGGTTTCTATTGATTTTAAATCTTTGTTGAAAGTCTCTTCATCGATTTGAAGTTTTCTTATAGTTTCATTGAAACTGTTTATAACAGAGGTTGTTACCATTATTTGTTTTTTCATTAAGTTTTCTACTTCATGTTCGTCTTTCTCAATCTTGTTTATACAGTTACTGTAATATTCACCATCAGAGGCGTCTAGATTTCCGGTTATAAATTTCCAAATGATTCCTACGGCATTGATCAATCCTCGTTTTCTTCTAGGTTTAGCTGAAACGTCTAACTCTAGCTCTTCGAATTTATTTTCTAATTCTTTAGAGATTTGTTTAAGTAAGCTAACGTGCGTATTTATGTCAACATGTACCAATTTCATAGGGGTTGCCTTAGGTATAAGCATTGCAATAATACTTTCTAGGATATTATTGTTGTTTTCGTAGATCTCTTTTAATCCAGTTATATCCTTATAAACTAATAGCGTCCACTTGTCATTTGACACTTTTAATTTTACTTCTCTTTGATAGTATACGCCGACATTGTTATCTACAGGCTTAAGCGTATAATAATATTTTTCTTGAAGCGTAAGCGTAAAGGAGAGCATGAACCTGAAAAGAAAAGTTAATCAGTTTGAGGTTCTATAGCAGTTTTATCATCTGGTTTAATGATAATATCGTCATAATAGAGTTTAATTCTGTCGAAATTGACTTTAGTTGTCTGCTTTGTTTCTAGGTTTTCTAATATTGCAGAATTTAAAAGAATTTCTTTTATTAGAAACGGACCGTTAAATTTCTTTGCGAGTTTATTTTTTATTTGAGATTCTTTGATATATACTTTATCTCCAATTTTAAAATCTGTGTTTGCCTTTTTCACATGCTTATCAAATCTTTCTTTAGCTTTTTCTTTTGATCGTTGCGTTCTTTCTCTAGCAACTTCATAGTAATATTTGACTTTGGTGTTGAGGTCACGTATATATTTAGAAATAAGTTCTTTCTCGTTGTAAAGAGTTTTTGGGTGTCTTGCAGAGGTATGTCCGAAAATTAACTCGTATGGAGTAAATCCGGTCGTCTTGTTTAAAGAATTATTATAGCATATGCAAGCGTAAGGTAGTAATTGACAAGGGTGTTCTCTGGGATCTTCTGTTTTCATGACTCTTATCATTTCTAATAATGTACCATGAAATCTTTCCAATGATCCATTTGACTGTGGATGGTTTACACTTGAAAAAGTTAATTTAATGTCGTAAAGTTTACATAAGTCTTTCATAAGTTGATTATTAAATTCTCTTCCAAAATCGCAATGGATTCTGAGAGGTGTTCCATAATGTTGGAAATAGAGCAATAGAGTATTTACAACAGATTTAGAAGTTTTATCCATAAGTGGGTATGCTTGAATAAACTTGGTTGACTCATCTCGTACTGTGAGAACATGATTTTTTTCTGGAATCTCCAAAATGTCAATATTGATTCTTTCAAATGGAGTTTTTGGAGTTTCTGTAATAACTAAAGGATTGTCCATATTTTTCCTCATTGTTTTATTCTTTTGGCAAATCTCACATTTTTTTATATAATTTTCAACATTTTTATTAAGACCTGTCCAGTTATATTTTTCTTTAATCCTTCGAATTGTTTCGTTTACTCCTCTATGGAAGTTTCTTTTTCCAGAGTGGTATTGATCGATAATAATTTCGATTTCATCTTGTTTAGGGGTGCTTACAATATTTTGACAAATGACTATCTTTAAATCCTTATCAGCAAATATAAAACATAACATTTCTAAGATTGGTAAGTCGATATTATTTTCAACATAGTATGTTTTAGAGTCGTCTATTTTATTCTGGGAATTTATTAAAATTTTAAATAAAGTTGTAACGGCGTCCTCGTATAAAAAGGGTAAGGTTATAAGATAATATTGCCTTTTATTTATGGATTTTGAGTTTAAAATATTAATTTTATCGTCATCAAATTTTGGATGTTCTTCATGAAAGTCTTCAATTATTTTATAATGTAAGTCTTGTAGTTTGTCTTGTTGGAAAACTGCAATAATATTTTTATGTTCTTTATCTAGGAGTTGATTATTAGTATATCTTATCTTCGAGTAATCAATTAAAGATTTCGATTGATATAATTCTCCAAATCTTTTAAATTCATTTTCCATCGTTTGGGGTGACATAAGTTGAGTTTCATCGTCCTCTATTTCTGTCGAGCTTGATTCTGGATCTCCTTGAATATCTTTGTTTAGAGCTATGACTTGTTTACAATGATTTATTTTTATTCTACTTAAAGCGGCATTTTTATTTATTTTTCCAGGTTTGTAGAGGATCTCATAGTCATACTCTTCTAATTTGAGTCTCCATCTAGCTAGTCTAGATCCTGGGTCTTTTATTGAGAATAACCATGTCAGTGGTCTATGATCGGTTATTAATTTAAATTTTCTTCCATATAGATAAGGTCTAAAGTGTTTGACCGACCAAACGATTGCTAGGAGTTCTCGTTCGATGACGCTATATTTAGTTTCTGCTGGACATAATGTTCGTGATGCATAGGCAATTGGTAAATCTTTTCCAATAGCCCCTTGAGATAAAATTCCTCCTATAGCAAATTGTGATGCGTCCGTCGTTAGAACAAAGGGTTCTTCGAAATTTGGATATATCAAAATAGGTTCTGTAGTTAGATGTTTTTTCAAGTTATCGAAAGCTTTTTGACAGTGTCGATCAAAATTGAATAGAACGTCTTTTTTCAATAAATTTGTCAAAGGTTTGGAAATTTTGGCATAATCTGGAATAAATCTTCTGTAATATCCAGATAGTCCGAGAAATGATTTGACTTCTTTTGTATTAGTAGGTATTGGAAATTTCTTAATAGCTTTGATCTTGTTAGGATTTGGTTTAACTCCATCTTTTGTAATTAGATGTCCTAGGTAGGCGACTTCTTTTCGGAGAAATTCGCATTTGTCAGGTTGTAGCTTCAGGTTAGCCTTTCTGAGTCTGGAAAAGACTTCCTTGGGTCTAAGAATGTGTTCGTGAATGGTCCCGCTATAAATAATTATATCGTCCATATAGACAGCGCATTTTTCATTCTGGATGCCCATTAGGATGCTATCTAGAACTCTCTGGAACGAACTTGGCGAGTTCTTCAAACCAAACGGCATACGAAGAAATTCGAAATGTCCATTCTCCACTGAAAATGCTGTCTTCTCAACGTCATTCGGATCAACTTCAATTTGGTGAAACCCTGATGCTAAGTCCAATGTTGTGAAATATTGGCAATGTCCTAACTGATCCAATAGGTCAGAAATATTCGGTAGAGGGTATCTATCGTCAATTGAAACATCGTTGAGTTTTCTGTAATCGATAACAAGTCTGTATTTTTGCTTTCCGGAGGCATCCATTTTCTTTGGTACGACCCATACTGGACTTGACCATGGTGATATTGAAGGTTGAATAATTCCTTGATCTAGCATGTTGTTTATCTGTCTTTTCACTTCTTCCTTATGAACATATGGGTATCTATAAGACTTTGTATGAATAGGTTTAGCATCTTTAGTCTTTATAGAATGCTTAATTTCACTTGTGAAACTAAGTTGATCTCCCTCTAGATAAAATATATCAGAAAAATCTAAACACACTTGGGTAATCATTTCTTTTTCTTCTATGTTCATATGATCTGTTCTTAATTGACTTATTATTTCTTCTTCTCTATTGACTATTGGTAAAACTTGATTATTATCTTGATATAGAGTTTGGATTGAAGTGGTTTCCTTAATAAGTGGTTCAAAATCTAAGTTGGAAAAATCGATTGTCATGGATATCATATTTATATTTAAAATTGATGTTAAAAATTCGCCTTTTTCATCAATTTTTACTATGGCATTGGGTAGTTTTACTTTATCTATACATTGAGCCAATAATATTGCTTCCGTGTTTTTCAGTTTATTAGTTTTTAATTTAAAGATTTTCTCGGTTCGAGGTTCAATAAAAATAATATAACTAATTGGTTTTTCTTTGAGTTTGAACTCGTTAGACTTAATAATTGCGGAATTTACTTTATACATAGGTAGTACCTTAAAGTTAGTAGTCAGCTGTTTTTTTATTTAAATCAACAATACATTGATAATGTTCTAAGAAATCAGATCCGAGTAGTCAGTCGAACTCAATGTCTAGGTCGTAGATAAAAACTTAATGTGGGTCATTATCAACAAAAGGAATTAAAGTTGACTGTGTAATTAAAACGTTTTCATTTGTAATACCTTTTACTACTAAATTTTCAGAAATTCGTGTTTTATAATTTTCACAAGTTTTGGGTTTAAAAATGGAAATACCTGCGCCAGTGTCAATTAATATTCTAAATGTTTTTGACTGATCGTAAATATAGTAAAGGTTTTGGGAACTTACTGTATTTAAAGAAATTTCTGTTCGGAAAAATTCAGATTCGGGTCGAAATTGTCTTGAACTGTCATAGTTTGAATTTGTTGTGTCAGTTCTGACATTTCCGAGGCATCTTTTAGAAAATTTACGTTACTCTGGGGAAAATCTTGAATATCGCTACACTGAGCAAAAGTATTATAATCATTACACTAAGAAAAATTTAAATTATCCGGGTAATATTCAGTATTTAGACAAGAGCTATTATTTCCTGAAAAATAATCATAGCTTTCAGAACTTTCATTGTAATCCGAGGTTTCAAAATTATAATCATTAGCATATTCGATAAAAGGTTCACTTTCATTTAGATAATATGTTTTTTGCGGATTAAATTTTTGTTGTTGATAAAAATTCTGATTGGATGATGAAGGCTGTGCCCTGTATTGATTATTTTGGGCAAATTGCGGTCTGACTTGATTATTATTTTGGTTTTGGCTGGGCTGTGCCCTATATTGATTGTTTTGGTTTTGTGTGGGCTGCGCCCTGTATTGATTGTTTTGATTTTGTGTGGGCTGCGCCCTGTATTGATTGTTTTGAGGGAATTGTGTCCTAAACTGATTTTGATAAAATGGTTGCGGTCTATTTTGTACTTGTCGACTCTTACATTCGTTTATAATATGACCGTTCTTTTTACAAAAGGAACAGAATTTTTGATTGGTATTTTGACTTGTATTTTGATTTGGTTTTTGTATTTTTACAAACTTTTGATTTTCAAAATAAGAGAGTTGTAATTCTCTTTTTACTTTATTAATGGCTTCTAACATATTATTAGGGTTTCCCGCTCTTATTAATTGGCCTAATTTGGGTTCTAAGCCGGTTAACAAGGTATTAAGACACATGTTATTAACTAATATAATTTGAGCATCTTTTTGTTGCTGGGACAATGTTTGCTTTGCAATACCTGCGTACATTTTGGCGTTGTGCGTTTGGAGACGAGCGGCGAAAGTTAAAGGGGTTTTATTAGGTAATTGATGCATTCTTTGTAAAACTTGTATGAGTGAAGTTAGATCTCTTGGATCGCCAAAATGAACAGATAATAATTGAGAAATGTCTGCCCACTCATCTAGATCTCTAGAATTTATTAATTGAGCAGCTTTTCCGCGTAATTGATTTTTTATTTTAATCACCAATAACACTTGTTGATCCGTACTGCATATTTGATGTGCCCTGTTACAAGCTTGGGTAAAAGTATTAAGCCCTATTTGGTCACCATCGTATTCAGGTATGAGGCAGAAAATTTCTGACAGTTTGTACTCTTCGACTGCGTCGGTACCTTCAGCCATTGTTATTTATTTATTGATTTTATTTATTAAAATTGATTAAAAAGTATAATCAAAGTGAGTTCAGACAGTCCAGGTATATAAAACTTTGGTAAAATTTGTGCGATTCAGATAAATTCACGTTAAAACAGTTACAATCAAAGTTAAAATGTTTGACTTACAGTAAATGTAGAAGCATTTTGTGCGACTTAACCTACGTTGGGTTCTGGAAAGGATTCAACTATCCGACGTGCCAGGGATGTCACTAGGTGTTCCTTCCACACGACGTTTTTGGTAGCTTCCACTCAGCGTCTACGTATAGTTGTTGGGGTGAGGATGTCAACGACAACAGGGTAGTTAGATCTTGCCCGCAGGCCACTTGTTCTACGATGAAGTTCGTCGAGGAGACTTAACCTACTTTTGTTTCTTCTTTTTCTGATAATGGGTTACTTTAACCCGTTGGTCTCTTTGGACCCTTTTAAACTGGTGTGCTTCTGTATTTCTTCCTTCTTTGGACTTGAAATTACTGGTTTGTTCCAGTAAAATACTGTTAAGTTAATTGTAACACTTTGGAACTGGTTCTTGTTTGTAAAGAATTGGAATTCACCGCGGAATACGCGTTCAACACGACATCCTACCGACTGCGCCAATTGTTGTATCGTGGCAAGTAAAAACGAAGTTTTAAAAAAGAATTTTATTCTTACGACCAACAATAATTATTACAAAAAGGTTACTGCTACCTAGATTAATCTGAACTGAATCTGTTTCTAGGATGAGCGTGTTTATAGAAGATGCAATGCTGATCTGGTTCATTTTGTGTCAGCAGTTTTTGATCACGTAGTTAGTTTTCTTGATACTTTATCAGTAATATGATAGGTTTGATAAACACGTGCATCCTGTATAGATAAGTGACTTATAATATTATAAAAGATATACAGGGGGTAACGTATATAACATGTATGATTGTGTTAACATATTTTATATCCTTTATACTGCGGCATGCGATACAACTTTTGTAAGAGATTGACATGACTAGACCCCACAGGAAAATTCATACTTTATCTTTTTGATATAGATATACCTTGTTCGTAAATCTTCCAGTTCTTGAATATTTCGTGAAAATTTCACGCAAGAATTTAAAACCTGGTGTTGGTTTTTAAAGCATCGGTGACCTCCACTATGCAAAGAGATGCACTTGGCTGACTAATGGCAGCATATAGATTGCTTTCAGTTATTTCTTGATAACTTCCAGTTGCATAGAATTGCAGGGTCACTAGTACCTACATTTAAAACAATTAGGTATAAACATTTAACCCTTGCAATAACTAAACACATAGGTACCTGGTACCTAAGTATTTAGTTTTATTGATTGTGGCTGCAAACCTTTGTAATAATACTTATTGCAGACATTCTTGTTGAGGCTCGCAGATACGGGGAAACCATGTCTATTAGGTCCCGGGTAAGTTGTTTGGTTAATCGGAATAATTTTATAAATTTTGTATCATCCAACTCAAATGCGTCCAATGCCCTGTACATTCTTCGTGGCTGACGTTTCTCATGTTCCTTTGCATCTAAAAGGCACTTAAAATTAAGAAATCCGTATTTTAATAGGCGTATATATACATACCTTGATAATTGTCAAGAACCACACACGGCAGCTCTTCCTTTCATCGGATTAATTATTTTCAATGTACCTATACTTTTAAACACACAAAAAATAGATACTAAAAGAAAAACACAAAATTGAAAAATTTAACGACCCAAACATAAAACTGACGTTGACCTAATTTAATGTAGCGCACCCTCGACCATGGGATTGGTTCGTTCTCTCCAAAAATAGTAGAAGAAGGGAGTTCTCTCATTAATCGGTGATATGAATATTTTCAAGAATACCATATCATGCGTTACGTGAGAACTCCTCCCATATTTTTCCTGAGAACACTGTTTCCCAGTTTCGAGAATTAGGACCCAGGCCTCTTTACTGATCTTTCTTGATTACCCACAGGAGCTCCCATATAGACAAAACAACTCTCCTGGGTCCTTTAACCCTTTGAGGACTGCTGGTTAGCAGAAAGAACCACCTTTCAAATATTTATTTCCTACTTGCCTACTGGTCGTCGCGCGTAACCTCAGTGTTAAATGTGTTGCCTAATGCCTGGCGCCATGTAATGCATGCCTGGCGAAATATTCTGCCGTTTGTTTTAACTTGCTGTGAATATTTAAAGACAACAGTTTATTACGTATTGAAAATAATTAGGTTATAAAGTGTGGTTCCGTGTTTTTTTGCTTAATTTCTGCAGATTTTTCTACAAAAATGTCTGGTAAGTACTTGAAGTACATTAATTTACCATTTATTTTTAAAAATAATGTTAAAACATCAAGAAATATGTTTTTATTTTATGTTTTTGATGTGTGGTCGCTGGTGTTAACCACTAGGCACTAGGAGCATTACGTAAAATAAATTCAAAAAATTATATTTATATTTAATATTTATTAACTAGATATATATTTTATTTTAGCTAAAAAATCAAAGTGGAGTTTTGCTCACTTGGAACAAATGAACGAAACAGAAGTCAATGCTCTACTCGAAGAAATTCTCAGCGATGATGAGTCAGTTGTTGGCGATTTAGAAAGTATAATAGGTGATGAAACGGAAATGGATTTTATTGCAGAAGAACCCACTCCAAGTAATAATAATTTACAATGGGATAGTGACGACGACATACCGTTGGCAAGAAGGTCTGATATTACGCTTCCCACGATATGGACTAAAGATACGACATTTGTTACTAGACCCACTGCGTTCGAAGGATTAACTGGCCCTAATTTACCTGATAATATAGAATCTCCTACAGATGTATTTTTACATCTTTTTTCTGAAGACCTGATAAGTCATATTGTCTTTCAGACAAATTTGTACTGTATTCAAAAGTATGGTGAGAACAGAAACTTTACTCCTACGACTCAAGACGAATTAAAAAAATTTATTGCAATTAATTTGCTAATGGGTGTAAAAAGTTTACCCAGCTACAGAGACTACTGGTCTTCACATGAGGCCCTTAGAGATCCCTTTATAAGTGCTTATATGAGTAGGGATCGGTTTTCCTGGCTGCTGAGTAATATTTATCTCAACGATAACTGTTTACAACCGAAGAAAAACGAACCAAATTATGATAAGCTGTATAAAATTAGGCCGCTTCTTACGAAGCTTTAAGAAACTTTTTTGTCGTCATTAAACCCCAGCGAGTTTCAAGCTGTCGATGAGTCAATGATTCGATTTAAAGGACGTTGTAGCATCCGCCAGTATATGCCCATGAAACCCATAAAGCGAGGATATAAAGTGTGGGTTCTTGCCGATTCTACAGGATATATGTGCGACTTTCAAATATACACTGGAAAAGTCGCGCAAGGAACCGAAAAAAATTTGGGTCAAAGAGTGGTCACTGACCTTACTAAGCTCCTAATAGGGATGGGACACAAGGTTTTTTTCGATAATTATTTTAACTCGCTGTGGTCAATTCCTTTATTTTATTCAAAGAAAGAAGCAGCAGCAAGACCATTTCTCTGAAAATGTTTAGAGTCTCATTAGCACTGGGTCTTCTAGGGGTGGCAGAACGGACAAGAGGAAGACCGACTATTCAAAAACAGCCTAATAAATTTAAAAGATTAGTTCCGTACGAAGTACGTTACTGTAACGTATCGCATATGCCAGAAAGGTCCACTTCACTTTTTTTTTTTTTATTTTACTTTTTTACGGTTCGTCAGCGTATCTGAGGCCATCTAGAACCGGTCATCGACCGTACGGTTTTTTAATCGTGCGGTCTACCGACTGGGGAGTGTGAAACGGCACCTTCATCCTACGAGATATCCGATCTCATCCGGCCTGTCCGGCGTGAATAGGATGGTTTTGATGTCGATTCATTTTACACCCTTCCCTAAGACTAGAGCACGCGGTGTTTCCCAAGCGGTCACCCATCCAAGTACTAGCCGCGCTCGACACCGCTTAACTTCGGTGATCTGACGGGAACCGGTGCTTTAGGTGTCGCTAGGCCCTTGCCCATCCACTTCACTTAGATGTGCCTATTGCAGCACGCGAAGCGAGGCACATAGAACAATATGGAAGTGCTCAACTTGTCAAGTTGGTTTATGCCTAAACAAGGACAGAAATTGTTTTGCAGAGTATCACAAAAAATAATTTTTGTTAAGCATGTTTTTTCACAATCTTATCCTCTTTATTATTTTTTGAATTTTGTTTACATATGTTCCTACTGGTTAATGGTGGTAACCACACTTTTAAGGGTAGGTCAACCCCTTAAAGCGGGTTATACTTATTTTGGTGGCCCATGTGTAGTCTAATAAACCTATATTTAGCCATTTTGTTTTTTATTTAGTTCGCAAAATAAATTCGGCCTCAAAGGGTTAACCGTCCACCTTCCCCGAAGACGTAGCCCGGGTAAAGCCCTTCAGGTGCATCTCCTCAAGAGCCCCAAGCCCATAGTGCCGGCCAGGTCGACACTCCTACAGAGACATGCTGGGTTTCCTACAGGCTACCTGGCAAACAAATAATATAACATAAATAAAAGGGTCTGTGTTTGCTCTAGCCAGTGTTTTCATTCACGCCCCGTTAGGGAAACTACCCCCAAGTTGTGACAATATGTTAGCTCTAATCATTCAGTAGATCATAATTATTTAGTATAAATAAATTAATGCATTCTCCTTTTGTTGTTCTTTTCGGAATAGGCAATGGGGTGAGATTTTTACTTCCTTTTTTAAGTTTATTAGTGATAAATTCACTCCTGCAATAAAATGTCCATTTGACATTTGCATTTTTATCACTTTGACATCAATAAAAAAGGTGCTAAAAATTAAATGGTAAAAACCTCTCCAGTTCAAAATCGAGTAGCTTTTCTTTTTCATTGCTCGGCAACCTGACATAACGTTACAAATTAATTTGATGCCGTCAAACATTTGTTTAGTGATTTGCGCTTAAATTATTAAAAATGAACCGTTTTGGACACGTTTCAATAAACGAGATTGAAGAAAACATCGAAAAAAGCATTCCTAAGTCTACAAAAAATACTAAATCATCGATATGGAGACAGTTTATTGTATTCTGTAAGGAACGAAATTACGAACTATTAGCGTCGACTCCAGTAACAGAAATTGAGATGTTTTTAACTAATTGGGCATATAACACGAAAAAAGTGAATGGCGAGAATTACAAAGAGTATACTGTCAAGACAGTGTGGAACTCTACAGCAAAAATGGTGCAAAGGAAATATTTCAGCGAATTTAAAATAAATTTTAATCTTTTTACCGACATTATATTTAAAGAGGCCCATGATGCAAAAAATGCCAAAAGAAAACAATTACAAACTATGCCAGAGAAACGAAAAATAAGTTAACAGAATTAAATATAATCCCATTTTTTCCAAAGCAACACAAAGTGGGTCAAAGAAATGCATGGATAGTAAATGGCTAACTAAAAATAAGAACGATGAAAGTGTATGTCCCGTAAAATTATTTAGAAATCTCATAAAAAAGCGAGCCAAAAATGTGACGACAGAACGATTATTTTTAACGCCAAATCCATTTTGGAATAAAGAGAACTCTAAAGGCTGGTACAAAAATGTACCTCTAGGAGTAAACACAATATCACAATGGACAAAAACCTCAGCAGCTAGAATTGGACTAAATGTCAAAAATAACAAAATTACGAACCACTCAAACCGCGCAAGTTTGGTGTCTCATTTGGCTAAAGCAGGCGTCAGTGACGAACAGCTAATAAAAATGACTGGACATAATAATTCTAGCTCCATAAAACCATACCTACAACTAGATGCCGAGCATCATGAGAAACTAGTGAGAAATTTAAGAAGCGACATCGCATTGCCTACAAACAGAAGAGAAAATTACATTACACGTATGGAACAGAGCAGCTCGTCTCGCAATCTTTATTACCCAATGAAAAGGTTTATAATACTTGTGTTTTCAATAATTGCACATTTAACTAATATTTTAGCTTTAGCATAATTTGTATTAAACTTGCATTAGAAAATAAACAGTATTATTTTTTTTTAGTATCTATTCATGTCAAAATTCGTGAATTTCTTTAGCTAAAAATCACTCGATCTTTTTTTAAGATCGGACAAACTTTTATTTTTTAAACTCAAACTAGATCACTTTTTAGCAATTTAAACTCGAACAAACGGTAATAGATAAAAACGCTCCAGCTTCGCTGTCGCGTTTTTAATTATTTCGTTTGTTCTCGTTAAATTTCTAAGCAATCTAGTTTTCGTAAAAAATAAAAGTTTATCCGATAAAAAAAGCTCTTGTGGTTTTACGTATGATAAAATTTGTAATACCGGGTGACCCAAAATCAATGTAACCCCCTGTAACTTTGTTGTTATTTTAAGCAAGTATTTAAAACTTGGTAGAGTAGGGTGTACTTCCGGTTAAACCGGAAGTGCTCAAAATAATACATTCTTAAACTTATAATATTAATATTTCAAGTTTCAAATACTTGCTTGAAATAACAACAAAGTTACAGGGGGTTACATTGAGTCTGGGTCACCCGGTATATGATTGCGAAATAAATTATGTTAATATCTGTCTATCTTTTTTTACTTTCCTTAGGCTTATTTATTATTGTTTAAAATGTTGAATAAACTATATCTAAATTAATTTATTATAATAATACACTCTAAAATTAGCATTTTTTCATTCCCTTTTTTCAGATTCTCCATACCTCTTAACCAAACTAATTTCAAAAATGAGCTGAATATCATTAAGCAAATTGCAACAAATAATGGATACCCCCAACAACACATCAATAAAATTTACTTCAAATCTTAATAAACATCTAAACAAACAACTGATATTTAAAGAACCTAATAATAGATATTGTTCCTTATCGTTCTGGGGTCCCATATCATATAAACTGAAAATATTCTTCAATCTTTTGGCTTTAACATAAGCTTTAAAACCAAACATGCCTTGGGATCATTCGTTTGCAATGCCAAGGATGTTATCCCACCGATGGATAGATCTGGTGTATATGAGGTTATGTGTTCGACCGCTGGCTACTCTACAGCGAATATTGGGCAGACTGGCAGAAAATTCAAAACTCGTATAAATGAACATTGCAAGGAGATCGAAAGAGCTTAATTTATCACAGTCTAATATTAAATCTAACTTTTCGAGACACGTATCAGCCAATAACCATACTTTCAATCTAGAAATAAACACTAAACTCTCGTAATAAGATTGACCTACTTGAAGTTGTCGAAATAAATAAAAATTTTAATAACGCTAATAAAAATTGCGTCAATGATCAAATTATTCATAGTAGCACAAATTTCTTGAACTCTCTAAATTTAAGATAGCATCACGAACGTGTCTCCTCTTGGGGTTTTGCGTGGGCCTATCATCCGCTCGCGGTGGACATTTGGGGCGTTTTTGGACCTCTACATCAGCTACTTACGGATCCGTGCTTCGCTGCCGCAAATGCAGTTTTAAATGAAAACATGTCGGAACGAGCTGCTGCTAAACAATTTAAAATATCAAGAACCACACTCCAAAACCATTTGAAGAAACAGCAGGACAATAACAATATTACTTGTCCAGGTTCTTGGGACCTGCAAGGACAGGCTGGAAAAACGTGGTATTATGGGTTTATGAGTCGTCATCAGAATATGTCATTGAGAAAACCCCAAGCAACTAGCCTATCCAGAGCCACGAGCTTTAATAAACACAACGTCTCTTCCTTCTTCGACAAATATAAGGAACTCTTAGATAAGTACCATTTTGAACCTGAAAACATATACAATGTAGATGAGAGTGGCATCTGTACAGCTCACACATCTTCCAAAATTAAAGCTGTCAAGGGCATCAAACAAGTGGGAAGCATGACCTCTGGCGAAAGAGGCGTCAACACTACCATTATTGGTTGCATCTTCACTGGGCAATACATACCCCCAGCTATGATTTTTATACGAGTTCACTTCAAGGAACATATGCTGAAAGGTGCACCCGCAGGAACATTGGGAATGGCACATGCAAGCGGCTGGTCGAATTCAGAAAAGTATTTAGAATTCCTCAAACATTTTATCAAACACGCAAAACCCTCCGAGCATAACAAGGTCCTATTGCTCATGGACAACCATGAAAGCCACATTACCATTGAAGCTATAGACCTAGCAAAAAAACCTGGGGTGGTTAAGTTTACATTTCCACCTCATACAAGTCATAAACTGCAGCCACTTGATAGAGGTGTATTTGGACCATTCAAAAATTTTATAATGCCGCAGCTACTGAATAGCTGCAGTCGCATCCTGGGAAGCCACTAACAATTTATGACGTTGCTGAAATTGTTGGTCGGGCCTATCCAAGAGCATTCAACCCGGTTAATATTCAAGCGGGTTTTAAAGCATCTGGAATTTGGCCAGTGAATGAACATGTCTTTAGCGTAGACGAATATTTGTCTTCAAGCGTGACCGATCGAGCTCCAACCAATGGTTCTCTGCAAGATATAAATAACACAACGGAATATCTATAAACTTGCCTGAAAACACAGAACAGCATTTATCCGGCTCTACTCCAAGCACATCAGGTTTAACCGTTTTTCAATCTCCGGAAATAATACGTCCATTTCCCAAAGCTGGCCCAAGGCTTGTATCTAGTAGGGGCAGACGCAAACCTGGAAGATCACGGGTATTAACTGACATACCAGAAAAGGAGGAAATTGAGGAAGATCATGCCAAGAGACTTGCTAAAAATAACGAGAAAATTCGAAGTGTAACCAAAAGGATAGTAAAAGAAAGCTCCTTATCTTCCTCAGATGAAGATGAAGAAATTGATGGATTGGAAGGGTCTGATCTTGATGATGTTGATTGGCCTCCGGTTATGGACACTGATGAAGACAATGATGAGAACAATTTAAGTGACAAATAACAAAAGGCGATTTTAGGCTGACTAAACTAGATGGTAATAAGGAAACCCATAATTATGTTGCAGAGGTTGTTGACATTGACAAAGGAGAGTATTTGATCAAATATTTGAAAAAAGTGAAAGGTGCAACCAAAAAATTTGTATATGAAAATGAAAAGACCTATGAGGTTTCAGAAAAATACTTTAATTCTGAACTTACCCAGACCTATAAGTGTAAGAGGATCAGCTAGACAGGTGTCGCAATTATCTCTTTTCATAAATTTGGACACTTATCACGTTGAATTGAAAATATTGATGTTTTATTTTGGTTTGTCATGTAATCATTTTGAAATTATTGAAAATAAAGTTTTTTGGTTATTTATTGTTTAATAGCCTGAGGTACAATGCTCTACTCCCCAAGGTACAAGACGAGTTTGTACCTCGGGCCATTTGTCTTTTTTTTTTTAATATAAAAAAACCTAAAAATCTTTAAAAATCCTTACTTGTCAGATGGAGTAGAATAAATATAATATACTAATTAGGAAATTATTTCCTAGCCATCTGATTAAACCTTATACTAAAAGGCCGTATTTGGCTAACACAGTTAGCGCTACAATACTAAATTGATTGCTTAAAACTACCAAGAAAGGAAGACCTTCATGTTGGTAGGATGCTGCTACCTATGGACCGGTTTCGAACTTATTGGTTCTCGTCAGCATAGGGTAAGCGCAGACATACCTAACAACAGAAAGGCCTCAAGTCTTTATAACCAGTTTTATCGTCCTACTCAGGCAGTGAACGACAAGTGGCGCCATCTCTTAGAAGTTTTAAGCAATCAGGAGAGAGGACTATACCTTTAGGCATATTAAAAACTTAAAAATCTTTAAAAATCCTTACTACTCCATCTGACAAGTCTGCGCTTACCCTATGCTGACGAGAACCAATAAGTTCGAAACCGGTCCATAGGTAGCAGCATTCTACCAACAGAAAGGTCTTCCTTTCTTGGTAGTTTTAAGCAATCAATTTAGTATTGTAGCGCTGTGTTAGCCAAATACGGCCTTATAGTATAAGGTTTAATCAGATGGCTAGGAAATAATTTCCTAATTAGTATATTATATTTAAAAAAACCTAGTCTAAAGTCCACTAATATTATTAGTTTGTTTTTTTAATATTTTCGAATTTTTATGTGGTTTTCAAAAAAAGGTGCCCAAGGTACAATACTCTCCCCTATTGCTATATTTCAGAGCTTTAATTGCCAATGGGTATAATCTCACCTCAGTTTTGTAACTAAATTCTCCTAGTTTAGCCGAACTAAATTAACCTTTAACTAAATTTCAAAGTTTTACATTTAATGAGATTTGATAATAACCTTTAATTAAAGTGTCCTGATTTTTCATTTAATAATATTTGATATAAACCTTGAATTAAAGTTTCCCAATATTACAATTAATAATATTTGAGGTAAACCGTTAATTAAATTTTGCTGATCTTACATTAAAATTGAGACGGACCTGACCCAGGTCCATATTTTTTAACAAGTTTTTAAATATAGGTAAAAATGTGTTTAAATTAAACTCGTGAAATGAGTCAACAAGGTTTAATAACTAATTTAAAATAAAAACAGTAAGTATGAACATTTAAATATTTATTACATAATTTCAGATCAATAAAAAATTTCGCGAAGTTAGGACATCGGTACGCACGGACACCGCGATAGCAAGCCAGGGAACATATAGAATGATCGCATAAAGAGGAGACGAAACATGCGCGGGCACTAAGAATCGGCTATAAATAGCTGAGTTGCAGGCTTTCACGGGGAGAGACCAGAGTTGCAGTGACAAGTGAAAGTAATAGTGATTAGTGAAGTAATTAGCAGTGCAATGGACAATGAAGTACAAAAAGCTGAGCAAGCGCGGCCTCCGGGCCCCGGACGGAGGCAAAACGATAACGAAGGACAAAGCAATCCCGTGAAAAGCAACCGGAAAGGCGAAAGCCTTACCGGGAAAACACCGAGAAACAGGAGCTTCTCCCGCTCGAGGAAAGCGAAAGTAGATCGGTAAGGAGCCGCCCTTTCGCCAACAACGAGGAAGTCCTAACAAAGGAGGACTTCCTAGCCGAGTTGGAGAAAAGGCAAGCAATTAGCGAGAGCCGCATAAGCGAGAAACTTAACGAAAAACTGGAAGAAAGGGACGCTATATGGAGAGCGAAACTTCAAGAAATTATCCAAATCAAGGAAGCAGAGCACCAAGAAGTATTAAAACAACTGTCTGAAGAAATCGAGCGACTAAAAAACCGACTAAAAAAGGTAAGCCAGTCAGTAATAGCCCCCCCCCCAACAACCCCCAAAATTTTAAAAAACCCAGCAACCTAATCAAACATACAACAGACACAGACAACTCCGACATGGAGTTTTCCTCAAATTACCTAAAAATTCTAAACCCCACGAACAAACACAACCTACCCATCAACATCCTCCACCAACACCCAACAACCATCCACTCAACAAAAGAACCAACAATCAGCCACCCAACAAAACCAAACACAACATAACTTAAACAACCACAAAAGAACACTGACAAAAACGAAGACACTGCTAAAAAACCCAGGGTTCCACCGATAATCCTTAGGGAAAAAAATAAATACAATTACGTAACCAACTACTTTAAAATAAACAAAATTAGCTTCGATAAGGCTTTCACAGTACCCAAGGGAGTGAAGTTTCACCCTTCCACCCCCCTGATTTTAAAAAAATGATAAACTACTTAGTGGCGCAAAACATTTAGCATCAGGATGACCATTCTCGTATTATCCGAATGTTTTCCGCGGATGATGTTAACAAAATGTAAGTCCGACTTGACTAATACTTATATAATGTCTTTACTGCGATGGCTCTGTCTTTTCTATACCAGAATGTCCATGGACTGAAAACTAAACTAAACCACTTGTTCAAAACTTCTTTAAATTGTGATCACGATATTGTTTGCCTAACAGAAACCTGGTTAAATCCAGAGATTTCTTCATCGGAGTGCTTTTCGGATTCATATAATGTATATAGACGTGATCGTGCCGACTCTATTCTTTCTACTAAGCAGGACGGTGGTGGAGTTTTGATTGGCTGTGAAAAAAAAATGCGTAGCATCCTAAGAGCTAATTGGTCTTCAGACGCTGAGGATCTATGGGTGACAGTTTACCCTAATCAAAACAAAAAGTTAAAATTTCACATTTGGTGTGTTTACATTCCCCCGGGCGGATCTACATGTTTGATCACTTTTTGCTCGAAATTATATCAAATCATTAACAATAATCCGGATGATGCATTCATTATTTGTGGAGACTTCAATCTTCCTAATATTAAGTGATCACTTGATCCGACTAATTAAAATTGTACACCACTAAACTTTTCCGATCAGGACTCAAACTTATTCGTAGATACAATCGCCTTCTGCGGTATATCACAATTTAATTATTTCGTTACTTCATCTAGTAATACCCTTGACCTTATCTTAAGTAATAATTTTCAATTTAATAATATTCAAATTTGCGCTTCACCACTTGTTAACGAGGATAAGTATCACAACACTTTGGAATTCGAATTAATCCTGCAGGATATACCATTTTCTAATAAATTAAATAACACAAATTCTGACTTTGACTTTAATAGAGCTAACTATCATAATATCAGAGCAGATATTTCTTTAGTTGACTGGAGAAATATCCTGTATAGTTTGAGTACCGAGGATGGTGTTGCGTTATTTTACTCCATAATTAAAAATATTATGTCTAAACACATTCCTAAATATTTAAAATGCAGAACTAAATTTCCTCAGTGGTTCAGTATAAGCACAGTTAAGGTTATTAGGGAAAAAAATAGGATTCATCGTAAGTGGAAGATATACAAAAACAGACTTGATTACCTTACCTTTAAACTTCTTAGAGGACGCTCAAAATATTTAATTGACCTTGCTTATAAAAATTATGTAGATCGTACTGAGGCTTCGATTTTGTCCAATCCGAAACAAATATGGCATTTTGTAAAATCAAAAGGAGGTAAATCTAGTGCAATTACAGCATTACAAAATCCAATATCTATAGAACTGACAACAGATGGTCATAAAATTTGCGACACTTTTTCTTCTTATTTCAGTTCAGTATTTAATCCCCCCAATGCAAATCCAAACTACACAAGTTCCAATCAAGGTTGCTATAAATTTATATCAAATTATTACATACCTATCACCACTATTATAAAAAAAATTAAAGAACTGCCAGATAAAGCTGCAGGTATTGATAATATACCCACTAAACTTTTAAAGGAATGTGTGGATGTAATAGCCGAGCCGCTGTATATTATATTTAATAAGTCTTTGAAAGAGCGACATTTCCCGCAGGTTTGGAAATCGGCCTTAATAGTCCCCATTTTAAAGTCCGGCAATAAATTTCTCGCGGAAAACTATCGGCCAATATCTAAATTATGCATTATAGCTAAACTTTTCGAATCTATCATATGTGATTACCTATATATAGATTGTAAAAATACTATCAACCCCGAACAACACGGCTTCATGAAAAAACGTTCCGTTGAAAGTAACCTGTTCATTTATTCTCAGTACTTGTTGGATAGTATGAATGCGGGTCACCAGGTAGATGCCATTTATACCGACTTCAGCAAGGCATTTGACAAAATTGATCATAATATATTAATTAGTAAACTTGCTGGAGTCGGTATTTGTGGAAGTCTGCTTAGATGGCTGTCTTCTTATGTCAACAATAGAACCCAAGCTGTTAAAATTGGTATGTTTATGTCAGCTTTTACTAAAATTACTTCTGGAGTGCCTCAGGGGTCCCATCTAGGGCCTCTTTTATTTAATATTTATATCAGCGATATTGTCAGCTGTTTTAAATTTTCGAATTTTTTAATGTATGCCGATGACTTAAAGGTTTTTCACTCAGTTGCTGATCTTTCAGACACGTTTCGCATTCAGCATGACCTAAACAATCTTTTTTCGTACTGTCAACGTAATTGCCTCTATCTAAATCTCAAAAAATGTCATACAATCACGTTCTCTAGAAATATAAATAAAATTTTTTCAAATTATAGTTTTAACGATATACCATTAACAAGAGTCTCTATTGTAAAAGATATAGGTATTTTTTTTGACTGTAAAATGTTATTTGAGCATCATATTCAGCAAATCACCAAAAAAGCTAAAAAATCACTAGGATTTATTATAAGAACCTGTAGGGGCTTTAAACAAATAGAATCTATTCGTACATTATATATGGCATACGTTAATAGCATACTCTCATTTGGATCGGTGATCTGGAATCCTCAGTACGATGTGTATAGTGGCAAAATTGAAAAAGTCCAAGAAAAATTTTTAAAATATTTATGCTATAAATTTTATTTAAACGGGAATTCTACCTTAATTAAACGAAACCTAAAATTATTATCACTTGAGGATAGAAGGCAAATGTACGACATTAAATTTGCTTATAAAATTTTTAACAATATGATTGATTCAACCCCAATTATTAACTTATTAAATATTAACGTTCCATCCTATAACACGCGAAATAAGATGTTTTTTCACATTCAACCAAGTAATACCAACTATCACTCCAACTCGCCTCTGCATCGTTGCTGCAAATCGTATAATACGATATGTAATTTGGTCCAACTGGATATCTGCTTTCAATCCCTAATGGCCCTAACAAGTGCACTAAAAAAGTTTTATTCTCACCATATACAATAAGATCTATTTTAATAACATTTATTTATTAATTTCTCTATTTAATGTTCAATTAATAATCTTGTTTATATAATATATTAATATTCTCATCTTATAACGTAAGATCTATTTTAATAATAGTCATTTGTTGATTGTTTATTTAATGTTAAATATTTAAAATCTTGTTTACATATAATATGTTAATTTTTGTTTACATACTGCTACTTTGATATTACTACTTATTGTTATTTAGTGAATACTGTTCCTGGGTTTGTCCCGTTTTGTATTCCTCAATGTGAAATAAATAAAATAAATAAAAATCACTCCTTCAGGACTTCTGAGGAGAGGGAGCTGCACGTAATACTCAGAGGAGTCCTTGAGACTTGGTCTGATGAACAAGTCAAGTGGGACCTGTAGGAGTTAGGATTCACTCCCTCCAAAGTCATAAGCTAGGCTAGGAAAAACGCGGAAAAAATGCCGCTGGCACTGGTAATACTCCCCAGAACCCAAAAACACATTTTCAATTTAAATTCACTTAATTACATAAGAATTAAAGTAGAAGAGCAAAAATCCAAAGCTCGCACCACACAGTGCCATCGCTGCCAACTATTCGGACATACGCAGTTCAGATGTACTGCAAACATTAAATGCTTCAGGTGTGCCAGAGATCACATGTCTCACCTATGTCCGAGCACGGGGCAGCAAGAGGCCCTGTGCTGTGCGAACTGCGGACAAAACCATACAGCAAATTCAAGAGAATGCCCTAAGCACTCTGACAAAATAGAATCAAATATAAACAAAAGTAAAACAATTAACACAAACACATTCCAATGGGGAACTCAAAACAACAATCTATTAACCAATAATAAAACACCCACTAGTCAATCAAACAAACCAGTGGCGGAGGCATTAGAGTCCGTTATGCAAAAAACCATCCTCCTTCTTGGACGAAATAAATAGATGAGACAACAAGTCCAATCAATGCTATCCAACCTCCCAACAACCGTGAATGGCAATTAAAACCGAGCTAGCTGTTCTAAAAATAGCATCAATAAACATTATTGGCATAAGGGGGAAAAAGCGCGAAATTGTCGACTTTCTTGAGGGACAGGAAATCGACGTCCTTCTCGTCCAAGAAACATGGATAATAGGGAAACGCCTCACGTTCCCCAATTATCAATTATTTAGAAATGACAGACCCACCAGATCCAGGGGAGCACCATGGTTCTTGCCAAGAGGAACGTCATTGCACAATCAGTGCCGGGCACAATCGAATGCGGCCACATAGAAGGCACATTCATCAAAATTAAAACGAAAAACAAATGGTTGCAAATAGGCTCGGTATACTGCAGTCCCTCTCAAAACTTCACGAGATGCTGTCTGGCAAAAACATTCAACAACGACCTCACAACAATAATAGAGGGAGACCTCAACGTTAAGGTTTGTGCGGAAATATTAGTTTTTGTGAGTTTATTTACATTGAGAGTGCACTATAATTTCCAAAATGGATGAAGACAGTAGTTATGTAAGCGAGAACGTGTTTGCCGATACAAAAACCAATAAGAGAAAGTCACACGGACGCCTGGCAGAAGTTGACAAGAAAATAAAATTGTCGAGTCATGAACCGGGACCACCATGTCGTTGTAGGATGCGGTGTTACGATAAAATCACAAGAGAGGCACGGCAAAAATTATTGCAACATTTTAATCTCCTGGAATCTCATGACGCTCAGAACAGTTATTTAACCCTTTATAGGTCTTTGGTATCCATATTTCCCACCGATATCTATTGGAACAACCATAAGCCTCTGGCATTCCCACTTACCCCCACCGCGGTGCCGACGACGGTTAAGATGCGAATTTTAATTTGGCGCCAGTCAGTCACGTTTGAGAGTCGTTCAAGAGCGTTTCTTGTTCCCAGGCGAGAAAATAATTACCCAGAGCGCCTCCAGACGTATAAAAAGCTGATATTTGGTGTTTTATTTTTTAAAGTTTTGAAATAAAACATTTTAAATGTGCCTTTACCTATGGTAATGTGGTAAGTAATTTGAGAAATGTTTATATTTTACAAATTTTCTTTTATATGTTTAAAAATGTAAAGAAAAACGCTTTAATCATAGACATAACTGAATGCTACACCAAAACACCCATTTTTTGTTATTTTTTAAAAAAATTAAAACAGCATATAAAAGCAAAAAATAAAGCTTACTATGCAAAAAATCTATACTCCAGGACCTTTTTTGGCTATGTTTAAAAAATGGAGCTAATACTATATTCGGCTAACATGTTATTACATTTTTTGTGGGCATGTGCAGGTAAAAAGATAGAAAATTTTATTCTTTTAGATCCAAATGGCAGGATTATCTGAAAAAGAATAAGAACGCCTAGCGTATGAGGCGGCTGCCAGTCTAGAAGAAATTACAGACGAGCAAGCAGAAAATTCGGACCTAGGTGGAGACTCGGATGCCGAAGATAACCTTCCTCAGTGGCGCAACAGGGACAATGCCTCTACTTCAAAAGCACCAGAAAATGAAAGCTCATCTGATTCGGATCTAGAACCTCAACTCGATAGCCATAGCGACGATTTGCTTGCAAGATATGGAACTCCTCCCAGAAGTAGTGACTCGGATGGCGACTCGGACAGTGAGGCGGAATTTGAGAACTTTGATTGGTCAAAGCAAGCTAATGATCCTCAAAGGTATTCTACTACGAATTTCGAAGAAGAAGTCGGGCCTAAATATGACGGAGAATGTAAATCTTCTATAGACTTTTTTTCCTTATTTTTCACCAATTTCTTTATTTGCGAAATGGTTGTTCAGTCAAATATTTACGCTCAACAAATGGGCACTAATCTTTCATTAACTGTTGAGGAACTGCGAGCTTGGTTGGGCATAGTAATATTTATGGGCTTTCACTATCTCCCTGGTATTAGATTTTATTGGTCGACAGACGAAAACTTCCATTGTGAAAGAATAGCGAGAATAATGCCTGTAAAGCGGTTCTTAAAAATTTTGCGCCATCTTCACCTTGCTGATAATAGCCTAATGCCTAAAAGAGGTAATCCTGATTTTGATCGGCTTTATAAAGTGCGACCACTTGTGGAATATTTCAGTGACAAATTTAAAAATGTTCCTTCTCGTTTTGTTTCAATTGATGAAAGCATGGTTGCTTTTAAAGGCCGTACGACCATGAAACAGTACATGCCCATGAAACCGATCAAACGTGGTTTTAAAGTGTGGGTAATGTGCTGCGCGTTAACAGGATATGTCGTGGCTTTTGACATTTACACGGGCAAAGATGTTTCTGATAAGACGATTGGTTCTTTGGGAGAAAAAGTAGTTTTGAAATTAACAAAAGCATTAGAGGGATTTTATTATTGCGTATTCTTCGATAATTTTTTCACATCAATGAGACTTGTGTGGAAACTCCTATCAAAAAAACTATTTTCTTGTGGTACCATTCGTACGAATAGAAAGCATCTACGTTTAAATCAAATAAATGACAAAACCCTAAAACAACATGAAATCGACTATGCTATGAGTGGTGATATCTCATTCATAAGGTGGATAGATAGAGGAAAAAAACCTGTATCAGTTTTAAGTACAATGCATAATGCATCTAAAGTTACCACAGAACAAATCGAGAAGGCAAAAAAGAAGCTGTTCCTTGTCCTGAGGCCATATCAGATTACAATAAGTATATGGGTGGAGTGGACAGAATGGACCAAATGCTAGAGGTGTATAGCGTTGCAAGAAAATCGCGTCGTTGGTGGATAAAACTATTCTATTACTTTCTCGACATGGCAATAGTAAACGCATTTATTGTTTATAAAGAAGCGCAAAAGCAAAATAATGAAAAGTCCATCAGCCACCTTCAGTTTAGATCTATTTTAGTCAACGAACTCGTACAAACATTTTC
Source organism: Polydrusus tereticollis (assembly GCA_963920685.1). NCBI lineage: Eukaryota > Metazoa > Arthropoda > Insecta > Coleoptera > Curculionidae > Polydrusus > Polydrusus tereticollis. The sequence continues at coordinate 87,420,897 of OY987332.1, forward strand.
ATGTAAACGTAAAAGAGGTTATGAGCCTATGAGAGGGTTTGCTAGAAAGAAAAAAAGTAGGGTCTTAACAGTACAAAATACGTTACGCTTATCCAATGTTGGAATTCATATGCCTCAAATAGTTAAAGGATACAGACGATGTGGTCAATGTAGCACAAAAGACAGGAAAAACGTAGCAACATAATATGCTCCGCATGCAACGTTGCTCTGTGCAAAGGATGCTTTGCTGAATTTCACACAAGTTATTAACTTACTTAGTATTGCTTTATATTACAAAAAATATGGAGTTGATTTTTTATTTTGTTGCTTTCGCTAAATTGTTTGTTATTGTGTTATTGTTACCTTATGTTCCTCAAGGTTTTTTTTAGTATTAGGACTTAACAGTCTATGTTGCAAACTTAGATATTAACCTTACCTATGAATATTTCTGAGTTAGCGTATGTTTGTATGTTTATTCAATAAAACAATTTAAAATTATTTTGATCTTATTTTATTATCGTAGAGGTGGGAAATATATTTCCCAATATTTTTTTCTTCCAGAACACCTTTTGGGAAAACTACTTCCCACCCGAAATTTTGAAAAATTTTGATTTCTACACAATATATCGCGTTGATTCACGTACCTACGTGTTTCTCATTAGCTCAAGAACCTTCAATTTAATTTTTAATGAAAAAGTAAAAAAAAAGTCTTTTGCCCTATAAAGGGTTAGGCGGTCTCATATCAGTATTACCAGTTAAAAGGGTTTCGAAAAATGATAATGCACGTCACTATGACGCTGTATACAAGTACAGAGTACTTGCTGTAATAGTGTCAGCGAAAGAAGTCCTGGTGTGTAAGAAGGCATTCATGTCAATTCACGGGATATCCAAGAAGAAAGTTCAATACTTAGTAACTAGCCTCAAGACAACAGGATTTGGCCCCACGGATAAAAGGGGGAAACACGGAAAGCACTTAAAGCTAGATGATGAAATTAAAAGTCGAATACGTGAACACATTAATTCTTTCAAAGGTATGTACCGATGAATAAAATTTTATCTTATAATGACCGACTTTAACGCCTTAACAGTCCCATCGGCCCACAACCCAAAAAAAGGTCTTCACTTTTACTTTTTTCCTATTTGAATTCACACCACTCAAAAAAGGTACCACAATAAAAATTCACGATAGAAATATTATTAATATTCAGGACGTTCCAGCCACTACAGTCTTCACGACTCTGCAAGATTGTAAATTCCAGAGGAATTAAATGTAAAAAAAATGCACGCCATGTTTCTAGCGGTAAATTATGGTACCTCCGGGTCCTATGAAACGTACAGGACTATATTCTGCAAGGATTTTAATATTGCTTTTGGTTTTCCACGCACAGATACATGTAGCGCCTGCGATGAATTCACGGCGAAAACTAAATCTTCAGAAACAGAAAAAAAGAACGCTACAACTGACCCCATGCACATAGCATCTCTAGATCGTGACATTCTTAAACTGTACACCTCAAATAAGTTGCATAAACTGCAGGCATCCACGTTTTATGCGAGGAAACGAATTGCTCAGATTCACAGTAGGAATGCATCAAATGAAACTGAAGCTGTTTGCCTAGACTATGGAAAAATCTTTCCGTACCTAATATTCAAACCAATGACGCATATTACAAGCGTCAGCTTTCCGAATACGTATTCAATATCCATGTGTTAGGCTCATCAAGGAGCATTTTCTACTTATACCCAGAAACGGAGGGAAAGAAAGGTAGTGATAACGTTTGCTCTCTACTTCACCACTTTGTCCACAACTTCATGGGTGATGGTATAAAACACCTGGATTTTTTTTGTGACTCTTGCAGCGGCCAGAACGAGAACTTCACCATGTTTAGGTTCTTACACCACTTGATATACGTGGAAATAACATTCCCTATAAGAGGCCACTCCTACTTAGAGTGCGACAAAAATATGGGACTAGTAAAAACTACTACAAGAACTGAGGTTCCTGACGACTGGCTACAAGTATTTAAAGATGCCTGCCAAAAGCCAATGCCTTTCGACGTTATGAAAGTTGATCGCTCCTTTTTTCGAAGCTGGACGCAGCATTTTGAAACGATCTATGCTTAGAAATCGACATTTCCCGCACGTCCTATAAAGAAATTAAAAATAACGAAAGCAGACACCAAGATTTTGATCTCCTTTGTCAGGGGCTTTACCGCGTAATTCCAAGAAAACTTGACCTTCCGCGGCGCGGCCTGTTACGAGTGCAAGCGACAGTGTATCGCGCTCTGGCTATCTTGCCTACATTCACTGGAGCGCTGCGCTTCGACTGAAATTCATTTTCGCATGCCGCCGAGTGTGACCCTTCTAATCCTAGTTATTGTTCGCTGCTAGCACGTTGATTTTAGATTTTTGTTATAATTTATTAAATATTTTTATTGTATATAACGAGTGATTTTTAATTATTTTGCTCAAGGGAGGCCATGCATTTTAAAAGCATCATGGCCGTACTGCGTAGATAAGATGACATGATTGTTTTATGACATTTACGTCTTATTTGAATTTGTGTATTTGTAAAGTTTAAAAATTGGAGAAATTTTGTAATTTTTGCAGTTATTTGAAGGTAGGTTACTATTGCTTTAACTAATATTTCTCCGGGGAGTCGTCTTTTGACTATTATAAAGTGCTATTTGCAGGATATGATTTAATTTTTTATTTTTTGTTTTATTTTTTAGCGTATCAAGTTTTGGTGAAGCTTTGTTGCCGGATTGAAAGTTCTACAATAAAAATGTTTAGTGAAGCACAAAAAATTTTTATTGTTGAAAGTTTTTTTAGAAATGGAAACAAAATAGGCGGTGTGTGAAATTACTCTATGCATGACTGCTTTGATGAATTTCGAACCGAGTTTCCTGATGTTGCGGTGACATTTCATAATTTTCGTACTGGGTCACAATACCTAATTGATAAATTTCGTCAGACTGGTTCTGTTCAACATAAAAAAGGGGCTGGAAGACCAACGAAACGATCGAATGAGGTTATTGAGGAAGCGCGACAAATTATGGAAAATAATCCTTCAACTTCTATTAGGCATTTATCTCAACAAATTCAGCAAACCGATTTATGCTACAGTACGTGTCAAACACTTTTGAAAAAGGATCTGCATCTATACCCTTATCGTGTTACGGCTATTCATGAACTCCTTCCCAATGACGTTCCCCAAAGACTTAATTTTTGTGAATGGTTTTTAAACAATTTTCAAGAACAAAATAGTGGTGCTTTTGAAAAAACATTTTTTACCGATGAGGCTTATTTTTATTTATCAGGCTATGTTAATTCACAAAATATGCGAATGTAGAATACGAAAAATCCGCATGTTTTTGTAGAAAGACCTCTTCATCCTCAAAAAGTTGGTGTGTGGGCAGCAATTAGTTCTAGAAGAATAGTAGGCCCAATTTACTTTGATGGCACAATTACAGCTGAGAGATATCGGATCGAAATTCTGACATTTATTAATGAGCTTCTCGATGATGAATTGCGGGAAGGTTACTTCCAACAAGATGGCGCTACACCTCATGTAACCAGAGAAAATTTAAATTGTTTAAGTGAATTTTTTGAAAACAGAGTTATAAGCCGAAATACGCAACAAATATGGCCACCTCGTTCCTGCGATTTAACACTCTGCGATTTCTTTTTGTGGCCTTTTATAAAAAACTCCATTTATCGAACACCAATTGAGGATATAAATGATCTTAAACGAAGGATTTCAGAAAAAATTGCCGAAATTAATAATTCTTCAAACGTATTGGTTAATGTGTCTCTGAGGGTAAGAAGAAACATCAGAAGGTGTCTAGAAGTAGGAGGCGGCCATATAAAGTAGGCTTTCAAAGTAAGATAGCTCAGGATTTTATATTACATACCGTCAAAAAACATTATTTTAGGTTTTCAACGTGACAACGCTGCTTTCTTGCAAATTCGCCCTATGATTTAATCTACGCGCTACTGCTACACTATGTATACTGGGTCACAACCGCCCTTGAGCAAAATAATTAATAATCACTCGTTACAACGTGTAAAAGAGAGTTCTACACAAATGTGGAACTTTTTATTATGCGTTTTACGAAAAAAAGTGTCTCTTCCTAAAAAGCTCCGCTTGGCAAGAAACTAAAATGTACGAAGCAAAACAATGTAATATATTATACAGGGTTCTCAGAAAGTACAAGAATGTTAAAAAGGTCCAAGAGAGAACTACCCCTATTTTTAATTTTTAAGCAAAACGACAAATAAAAAAGTTGTTTCAAATCTTGTTGGGAGTACAAATACAAAATTTAATTAAATATAATTATTTTTAAAACACCTTCACGACTTGATCAATAATTATTTTTTACCCCTCCCCCACCCCTTGGATCAGAAAAATACCTTTATTAACAAAGTGTTACTCTGACACAAACCTCAATATATTTGATATAGGGCGGCTGAAAAATTATGATTGATCAAATCGCGAAGGTGTTTTTAAGAATAATAATATTTAATTCAATTTTGCATTTTTACTCCCAACAAGATTTGAAACAACTTTTTTATTTGTCGTTTTACTTGAAAATTAAAAATTGGGGTAGTTCTTACCGAACCTTCTTTACATTCTTGTACTTTTTGAGAGCCCTGGATAATATAATACATTTTTATCTTCGTAAATCTTAGTTTCTTGCCAACCAGAGCCTTTTAGGAAGTTACACTTTTTTTCATAAAACGCATAATAAAAAAAGTTTCCAATTTGTGTACAACTTTCTTGGACATATCGAAAACTTAGTTTGTATAAAAGTTGTTTCCAGTGAGAGCGTCTTTTTTTTGGTTTTGTTTAAAATTTAATGTTTATTTTTTGTAGATTACCAACCCAGGTGCCTACTTGCTACTAGAATAGCCATAGAAAAAATGGAGGAATCTGATATACTCATGTCTGAAGCTGAATATGTATTGGATCCCTACGCACCCTCAGATGATTCGGATGATCCTGAATACAGGCCAAATTCAGAAAATACAAATAGGAAAACTAAGTTAACTGATTATTTTAAACATAGTTCTAGCAAGAGTACTGGTGGAAGTGGAACTGATGAGTGTCCTAGTCATCAAGAATCATCAAGCAGCATTTCTACAGTTAGTGAGGTTGGGCAAAGTCAGCTACAATCATCGAGTGAATCCGTTTTGTTTGATGGAACATTTTTTACCATTTTGGGTCGTGGTGAAAATGGAGCAATATCAGCCCAATGTCAAAAATGCCCAAATAAAAAATTAATAAAAGGGAGATACACGTCAACAACTAACTTCCTTAGACATTTAAGAAATAACCATTTAACAGCTTATAATGATTATGTACTTTATAAAAGTCAGAAAAAAAATCCAAGTCACAGGTTCATCAGAAAAAAAATACAGAATTTAAAACTTCACCCACAACACAACTGGATATTAGAACCAGTTTCGCCAAGCCAAAAACTATATCTCAAGAGCAGTTTGACCACAGAATTATTCAGTTTGTTGTTAATTCTATGAGCGCGGTTTCTATAGTTAACAATCCCTATTTTGTGCAGTTATTCGACGGAATGAAGTTAAACGTGATGTCACGAACTACAATTATAAAAAAAATTGTCGTATTAAAAAACAACATGGTGAAAGAACTTAAAGTCACTCTTTCAAATACCCTGTTCGTATGCAGTACAGCAGATATATGGTCCTCTAAAAAGCGAAGTTTCATGGGCGTCACATGCCACTGGATTGACGCTGATTCCCTTAAAAGAAGATCAGTCGCTTTAGCCTGTAGGCGCTTCTCTGGTACACACTCTTTTGATAAAATTGGTGAGATACTTAAAGAAATATATACCGAATTGGGGCTTAATGTGACTAAAATATTAGCTACCATTACAGACAATGGATCCAACTTTGTAAAAGCCTTTAAGGAATATGGGGTACAATTAGAAACGAGAGTTCTATTAAATTCAATTCCAAGTATTCAAGTAGATTATGATGAGGACCACAATAACGACAATATTGAATTGCAGGATCTTATTTTTGAGCCTGGTGAAGTAACGAAAAATGAACACGAACAGCATATTTACTTGCCAAATCATTTTAGATGCGCCACTCATACGTTAAACTTAATTGCAACGATGGACATTATGAATTCTATAAATAAAAATCATAATATAAGATCCAAACATAAAAATATAATTAACAAGTGTACACAGCTATGGAATAAATCAGGACGTCCAAAATCCGCAGAAGAAATAAAGAAAATATTAGGAAGTCACCTTAGCTACCCTGGTGCAACAAGATGGAATAGTTTCTATGACTCTTTGAGCCAAAAAGAAAAGCTAAATATCCTTTACGAAACTTTGAATATAAAACAGTATTCGCTTAAAGAAAATGAGATAGAATATTTGGAAGAATATGTTGCCATCCTAAAACCCTTGGCCTTATCCATAGATATTCTTCAAGGAAAAAACCTTACATACTTTGGAACAATTATGCCAACGATTGGAAGTTTACATGTTAAGTATGAAAAAATGAAATCTCTAAACCTAAGATATCTTGGATTTTTAATTGAAGTATGCATTAAATCGATTTTAACTCGATTTTCGGTCTATTTTAAGCATACAAGTCAATCAGAGATGGCGATAATAGCCTCAACACTTTTGCCACAATTTAAGCTAAGATGGCTGAATTCGTTTAAAACTACCAATTTTATTCTTCAAGAAAATCAAGTTAAAAACATGGTAATAAATGCAGCAAAACAATTTATAAGTTATAACTCTGTCGCACATGAAGAAATAGTTCAGGGGGAAGTTGAAGATTTTTTTGAATTAAGCACTATGTCAGAAATATCTACAGTAAATGAACCATCAATTTCTCAGGAATTTGAATTACAATTTCTTAAGTATCTGCAGGACCGTTCCAATGATTTAGGCATATTAAACAAATATGCTATTTTAAAGAAAATGTTTATAAAATATAATTGCATTTTACCTTCTTCGGCCCCCGTGGAGAGAATGTTCTCCTTCGCTACTTTCATTGATTCTCCACGTCGGCATGCATTAACCGACAAAAACTTTGAAAATCTTGTTTTGTTAAAATCAAACAATGTTTAAAAGATGTTTAAATTTTCAAAAAATACGGTTTGTTATTATTTGATTTGAGTGATGAGTTCTTTGGTTATTAGTTATATATGATTTGTTTCTTATTTTTTAATAAAATTATTTAAACGTGTATTTTTGTTCTTTATACATATGTTTATACACTATACTACTATACAGCAACAATATTCGCCGTAAACTTGACTACAATGGTTACATACACCATACACTCATACGCATACTTTATTATGGCAAGTGTTGTTACTGATTTTTGCAACATGAAGAGTAATCAGTCTGAAACGAGCAAAGAAAACCCTAGCTAAAATGTTAAATAGATTTTTTGTACAACTGTCAAAAAAACCTGACATTTTTATGTTACTATGGATGCACAAAACGTCTCTTTTTTTCATCGTGAAAAAATAATATTTTTTCACTGCTAGAAATATGTATTGATATTTTCGCACAAATTCAAAAATTAATTTCCAAAACATTATTTTATTAGTAAATCAGATTAACATTATTATGGTACTGAACAAACTTAAGCAAAAAATTATAAATTTTCTGACACGAAACACGAAAAATAATAGATTTGACAAGCAATAAATTTTCAACAGTTGCAGGTTTTCATGGTATGCGAGAACAGGTGTAGGAAAAATTATCATATTTTCGATTGGTATGAAAGTTTGTTGCTAGGCAATTTCGCGAATGAAATTTTTGACCAAAATACGAGCCATCAGGCGAGTGGTTTTGTAAAAAATTTCATGAGCGAAATTGCCAAAAGCAACAAACTTAAATAAACCAAGAGAATAATTTTGCAGACTTACATTTTTTTCGAGTGGTATTCGACATGACTAGTTTACGAGAGTGAGAATAAATGGAAAAACTCATTTTAATACTCGTTTTAATACAAAAATGTCAGTTTGACATGACTTTAATTAAATAATTGTAAATGTCAAAAAATGGTCGCTGCAATACGAAGTTGGTTGATTTTGTCCAGGTAGTTGTATTTTGTATTGTTAGCTGAATACCGATTTTATTGCCGGTGTAATACACTCTAGTGAAATAGTCATATAAACTATGAATTTTGATTTTTGTTCAGGTTAGTATATTATAGCAAACAGTTGTACCAAAAATTTGTATTTCGCACGCAAAAGTGTTTTTATGACACATTCTACTGTTCGACATACAGTCTCGGTAAAAATTGACAATCTCATATGCCATTAAAAAAAACACATGTGTAAACCCATTTTTTTTTAACTTTAATTGTGATTTTATCAAAAAGTATTTTTGAGCCGGACCAATTTTAATTACCTTAATTTGAGTTTTTATGGTTTTTTCTTGTTTATTTCATACTATAAGATTTTTAAAACATAGATTTATAGACGTCATATTTTTATGTTGTCTGAACACATAAGTAAGAGTTTGATTGCTGATTTAAATACCTACCGGTATCAGTATCTACTTTTTGATTGAAATCCTTAAAAGGATTTAAATCTTTTAAAAAGATTTAAAACTTTAATAAAGATTTAAATCGTTAAAAAAATGTAACTCTTTCCTAAAATGATTTAAATTGTAAAAACTATTTAAATCTAAAAAATATTTATGATTGATGATCTTTGATTTAAATCATTTGTCCAAATGAAAAGTATCTATGATCTTTGATTTAAATCGTTTGTTCAAAGGAAAAGTATTTATGATCTTTGATTTAAATCTTTTTTAAAATGATCTTAAACAGCTCTGATTCCGCCAGAATTTGCGTATGAGGATGCCCTCCCGATTTCTGCCGAAAAATTCAAAGACCTGCAGGTTTTCTCAAGTTAAAAATTATTTATAAAATACTCATTCATTTTAGGCCAAATTTAATATCTTGCCTTTTTATCGTCCGACAAACAGTTTCCGACAAAAAAAAATAAAAAGCATTAAATGCGCATTCGCTATGTGCCTATGGTTTCTAACAAGTAGGCTATGAACTTTGTTAAGGAAACAATGACAATAACGAAATATTTAATGCCAAATAGTTTTGACAGCTATTTATTTATGTACACGGCTTTCCACTTAACTTAAATTTTAAAAACGTAATACTTTTTAAACGTATAAGTATCATGGTAAATTTTACAAATGTCGAGTTTGCGGATATGCATTACCTGTACGGGCTTGCTGACGGCAATGCATTCGAAGCCAGACGATTATACCAAGAGCATTATAAAAATAGAATAGTTCCGGATGCACGAACGATTTCAGGAACTCACAGAAAGTTATGTGAAACGGGATCTTTTGACACAAAAAACTACTTAAAAGGGGCACACCAAACTACACAAACACCGGAAACCGAAGAAGCTGTTTTAAATTTAGTGGAACAAAACCATAATATAAGTACCAGAAAAATTGGGAATATTTTAAATATTACTCATGTCCTAGTCTGGAGAATTCTTCAAAGTTATTTGTTACATCCGTACCATATTCAACGGGTCCAGGCCTTACTTCCTAGGGATTTTCCATTACGCATCAATTTCTGCCAATGGTTTATTCAAATGGTTACCGAGAATCCCCAATTTGATGCCAGAATTTTGTTCACGGACGGAGCTAATTTTTCCAGGAACGCCATACAAAATTTTCATAACAATCACTTCTGGGCAGAAGAAAACCCACATGCCATTACGGAATCCCACCACCAAGAGCAATTTTCTGTAAATGTTTGCGCTGGAATTATTGGTGATTATTTAATCGGGCCTTATTTTTTACCAGCCAGATTGAACGGAATCAATTATCGCCAATTTCTTGAACACACTTTACCATATTTGCTAGACGACGTCCCTATTTTAACCCGACATCGTATGTGGTTTATGCACGATGGTGCACCTGCCATTTCAGTCTCTTAGCACGAGTTTTTAAATCAACATTATAGTAATCGATGGATAGGGCGCAGAGGTACACAATCGTTGCCACCTAGTAGATCCCCTGATCTAAACAGTCTAGATTTTTTCCTGTGGGGACATCTGAAAACGTTGGTTTACAGCATCCCAATAAATACTGATGAGGAGTTGAGAAACCGCATAATAGTTTGTTTCGACACTATCAGGAATACTCCAGGAATTTTTCAAAAGGTACGAGACTCAATGAGGAGAAGAGCTGAAGCATGCATTCTTGCAGGTGGTGGCCACTTTCAACAGCTAATCTAAATTATTTTTGTTTTTGTTCACACGTTATTTAATGTTAGTTGTTTTAATTTAATGTTAAAAAATAAACCATAGGCACATAGCGAATGCGCATTTAATGCTTTTTATTTTATTTGTCGGAAACTGTTTGTCGGACGATAAAAAGGCAAGATATTAAATTTGGCCTAAAATGAATGAGTATTTTAAAAATAATTTTTATCTTGAGAAAAAGCAGTGGCGTACATAGTATTTTTCCAAAATGTCTAGTCCAAACCCTTTCAGGACGCCACTGGTTAAAAAAATTTAAAATTTTTCTACACCAAAAAATGGCTATTGATGCTTAGAGGGCATGTGTGAAAAATTCATAAAAATAGCTAGAAAGTTGTTAAAGTTATGATAGAAAAACGATTTTTTTTTCTTAAAACTTTAACGCCCTGTAGTTCGAAAGTTGGTAGCTCAATAAAAAGCGTCGCGAAGTTAGAACATCAGCACGCACAGACACCGCGATAGCGAGCCAGGAAACATATAGAATGATCGCACAAAGAGGAGACGAAAAATGCGCGGGCACTAAAAATCGGCTATAAATAGCTGAGTTGCAGGCTTTCACAGGGAGACGAGAAAAATTTTCTTGAGAATTAAAATCTTATAAGGACTCTTCCAAATATTGGGCTAAGATTTCCGAACTAACTTAATAATTTTCAAATCCAAAGAAATAGGTAAATCTTTAAATTCAACATTTCTATGTTAATACATAATTTCGTTTCTTGACTCAGATATCTCTTTTTATACTATTCATATTAATTTCTGAAATATCTCCAAGATTATATTTATTTTAATATTTATTCAAATTTTAATAGAGGATTTAGGCAAACTATGGATTTGTTAAAGGTTTCTCGTCTCATCACTTTATTTTTTAAACAATAATTACCTTTCCGAATAATAAATTCATAATCCTTATATGTTAACGTTGCTAAAAAATCAATTTGGCGTTATTGTTAATCAACCCAGAAAAATCTCTATAATTTTCAGAACTACTAACTAACCTGAACTAACCTTCCCCCTAACTGGAATTCCTCCTTTTCCCTATCCTCCAGTTGTGGATCATAGCTTAATTGACGATGACCTACTGGAATTTCTCCTTTTCCTATCCTCCAGGTGTGGATCATGGCTTAATTGACGGGACCGACGGGACCTACTGGACTTCCCCTTTCCCTATACTCCAGGTGTGGATCATAGCTTAATTGACGGTGACCTACTGGAATTCCACCTTTCCCTATCCTCCAGATGTGGATCATAGCTTAATTGACGGTGACCTACTGGAATTCCTCCTTTTCCGTATCCTCCGCGTATGGATCATCGCTTAGTTGACCGGTGACTTGTTGGTTAGTTCAGGTTTTCTCATTTCTTCTTGTTTAAAATATCTGCGATTGGATGGGCAAGGCTCTAAAGACTTCATTCTATGTCACCGCCAGTGTGTGAACTAACTTTTTTTTTGGCCCGAACAGTAGATCTGCCCGGAAGTGGTTCGCCCCAAAGTCGCTTTATCCTTCTCCACCTGTCTCTTTCGTTTTTTCTCTCTCACATCCTGTTGACGGAAGGCACATTTTTTTAACTTTAACCTGAAATTCTTCAGTCAGTTCACTTAACTTCCAGTGGGCGATAAAGCAACAAACCATTCTAGGTCCAGGGCTATTCAAGCCATCTTTAGAGGATTCTGGATCTAGAAGCGTTATTTTTTGTGCCCCTTTTGTTTGCTGTGCTTTATGGTTGTTATTTTTGGTTTCCGGAGCAGCCGACAACCACGACGTGGATTTTGTGTCGCAGTTGCTCGCTGAAAGTTAAGTTAGGTCACCAGGACCGAAAGGGGCCAAGTATCTGGAACACCCATCACCTTTGGGACCCCCTACACCACTTTCAGACCCTAAAGCTCCTCTTAGGGTATTTTCTTATCTTTCTGCCCCTCGTATTCTTGACACCTTCTTCTTTTTGACTACCTGTTGTCTGGCCTTGGAAGAAGTCCACCATCTTCACCACTTTATAAGTTCAGGTTCAAATACTAACCCCCATTTTTTGTTATTTTTGAATAAAAGCAGCAGTATTTATTTAATTTTTTTGTTTCTTTATACAGCTCCCCCTGTGGTTTTCTTTTTCTATTTTTTTTTTATGTTACGTAAATTGCGAAGTCCAGCTGAGAGTGAGGCCCCAGCACCATCTTGGAGGTTTCCGTTTTGACCTGGCTGCAAAACGGTGGCGCCCTATTTTAAGCCCCTCCCCCCCCCCCACTCTCTGGCAATTGAGCTAGGGCATTTGCACGCGGTCCCTCAGTCTCTCACCTCCGCTTGGCTTCGTGGTTTTGGGTTCACCTCTTTTATCTCCTTTAATTTAATTCAAATTAATTTCAAATTTAAAAAGGTAAAAAAAAAGAAAAAAAAATTACTTTTTTTTCCCTATTGTGAAATTCGAAGTCGGTGTAGGACATTCTGTGACAATCCGATATTGTTACAAATGAATTATTATAATCTAATACCTTATATCACATCGAGGGCTTCCTGCCAGAAGGGCGTATGCGCATAATATGGCATTTTGCTTTTACAACGAAAATTGTATTTTGATAGGGATAGGGTTGTCGTGGAAAAAGGTCGTATCCCTCAGAGTGTTAGTAACGGTGCCACGGCCTCTTTTTTTCGGACGTATGAACAATCTGTAACACCCTGAACATGCTAGAAGGTCGTATGTATATGTGTACGTCCTTTTAAATTAACAATTATATGTGATTTCTAGGGGCGTATGATCATATGCGTCCTTTTGGCGTAACAAAATTTCACCGTATTTGCGAAAAGTCCCCAATAATACTAGAAGCGCAGCCGAGAAAACCAATACTCTTCTCCTTCTCTAACGCGTAGTGCACTCAGCAGTGTGGTGGCCGTTTATGATTCTGCAAGTTAGTGCAAGTGCATACAGATTAAAACTGAATTTAAACTTTGTCAAGAAATTACAAACAATGGGGTCCAGAACCAAAATAATGTTTAAATTATTCAATATTCCAATTCCGGTGGTAACGGCCAATAATTTGGGTAATTCAGGTAAGATTTAAATCGTAATTTATTATTTTGACGTTCTGCAAAAGTGCATTGATTAGATTTGTCTTAGGAGGTCTTATTGTATTGTATTCTTGAAAATCCACAAATAATAATTAGAACACAGCATTTATTTTTACGCATTTATGTGTTATGTGGAAACCTAACCTAAATTCAGTTTATACGACCTACTGGCCCGATATTATTTTTGTCAGTAAAATATAAATAAAATACATAATTTCTTGCAGTTGAGAACCGTGACTTAAAGTCAAAGAAGGTTTTTGAAGAAAAAATGGAAACTATGGGTAATACAATTGAAATGGCTCCCAGATCAGGTACTAACGAGTTTTATTTAAATTTAGTTTTTAAATTGAATTTAATAATATAAGTCATTGGACATTAATTAGTTAATTTTTTTGTAGGCGTGAAGACTTATTTAGGGGATATTTCTGAACAGACTGCAAATAAAATAATAGAGATGCCTCACATATCAGGTAATGACGAGAGTAGAGTAGCAGTAGTAAAAATATTTATTTAAGCAAAAATACACCAATTTAAAAATAAAAGACTGCAAATAAAATAATAGAGATGCCTAGCATATCCGGTAAGGACGAGAGTAAAGTAGCAGTAGTAAAAGGAATACATTTATTTTAGCAAAAATGCATTAATTAAAAAAAAAATAAGTAACAATTATTTAAACAATTTTAAAATATAAATGTATGTACTTACTTAAAAAATGAAGTCAGTTTTTTTATATTTGCAATGATTTTTTAAATTTATTAAAGGAATTAATTTTTTATTATTTTAGGTACAGATGGTGACATTGTCGTAGAAACTGTGCCTTTTAAAATAATACAAGCAGGAGCCCACTCTGAACAAGCTCATTCTAATGAAGATGTAGATTTTCTTGGATACGAAGATAATTCAGATGACTCTTTGGATGATCCAGATTTTATACCGGAAGACACACAGAATGGAGACTACGACGAGGGTGGGCAAGAAAACGAGGAAGATGGGCATACCGAAAAACGGACAAGAAGAAAAAGAAAATTACCTGAGAAATGAAAAAAGAATATTCGGAAAACTAAACGCTCACTTGGTGAAGAGTACACTGACACACGTGGTCGAGTTCAACCTAAGAAAGTTCCTAAGATCAGCTGTCATTGTAATTTGAAATGCATTGAAAGATTTAGCGATGCAGAGAGAAGTATTATCTGCTAAAACTTCTGGAAATTAGGAAGCCTAGAGAGGCAACATGAGTTTATCATCAGGACTGTCAGTAAAACAGCAGCCGCTTTATCTAGAAAAAAACGCTACAGACGAAAATTTTCTTTAAAATACACACTTCCATGCGAAGGAGTAGTTAAGTCCGTCTGCAAGATAATGTATTTGAACACACTAAATATTTCTGATAAAAAATAAGGGTTGTATGGGCAAAGGTCAATAGATCAGCTATCAGAACACCAAGCCCAGATCGACGAGGCAAGCATATTCCTGCAAATAAGCTTCCAGAACATGCAATTGTGGATACGAATAGTCACATTGATTCATTTCCTAGAAGCCTTCTCACTGGTATCGGAAAGACACTAGCAAGGAATATTTGGAAGCAGACCTAAATAAGGAGATAATGTATAAATTATACTTAGAACAATGCGAGGAAAAACAAGTTAAGCCCATCTCAAAAATAATATACAAAAAGCCATTATAAAGAAAATTATTGGATTTTTCGGTCCAAGAAAGGACCAGTGCTGGTGTTACAGCTATACGAAAGATGATCCAGATGAAGGTGATAAGACAGGAAAAACTTTAGAAGTGTATGAACTTCACATTCGAAGAAAAAATGCTGCAGATGAACAGAAAAAAAGCCGATAAGAAAGCTGCCCAAGAAGATAAATCGATCGTTTGTGCCAACTTTGACTTAGAAGCTATTTTAAATTGCCCTATATTTTTTGCCAAACCTGTTTTTTATAAGCGAAAGCTAGCTATGTTTAATTTTACGGTTTACGAGGTAGCTTCAAAACAAGGACACGCTTTTTTATGGGATGAAATGAATAGCCAACGCAGAAGTAATGATGATTTGAAGAATGCGACTTGTATCTCAAAATTTATCTCCAGTGTTCCGAAAGCAGCAAAACAATTACGATTGTATTCTGACTTATGTCCTGGGCAAAATAAAAACGCCATAATTGCATATATGTTGCAGAATTCGCTTTCGAGGCATGAAAGTTTGGAAATGATTCAAATGAATTTTCTAGAGCCAGGTCATACGCACATGGAGTGCGATTCAATGCACTCTACTATAGAAAAGGCCAGTGAGTATGCAAAAATTTATGTAACCAATGACTGGGAAAATGTAGTAAGAATGGCTAAGAAGAAAGGCCTGACTTATAAAGTCAATCGATTAACATACGAGGACTTCTTAGACTATAAAACTTTTAAAAGTGAGATAATGCCTAATGTTCACAAGACGACCACTTCATCTCATATAAACTGGAAAGATGTTAAATGTTTAGTCTTTAGGAAAGATTCTCCCAATTCTATGTTTGCCAAATGCGAATATTGGGATAAGTTTCAGGAAATTCAAACAAACTTGAGAAGGGGTCGACCATTTTCCATCACAAATAATTTCAAACCACAAAATGTGTACAAAAGCAAAATTTAAATTAATAAAAAAAAATATGATGATCTAATGGCCCTATGCAAGGACAATACTCTTTCACAAGAATATCATGCGTTTTATAAAACCTTTTGGTCTCTCAAAATACCAATGATGAAGAAAGTTCAGATGACGATGCAATGAGTTTGCAAGCGATGAGAGAGAAGATTTTGTCGAAGAGGCGAAAATAAAGAACAGGCCGGGAATATTATAACATTAGTAGTACCTTTTATTATTGATTTATAAAGGGTTTTTATTAGTTTCTGAAAAATCATGTTTTTGTCGATACGCCCTTTTGGCTGGAAACCCTCGACATGTCTGACTTGTATTGTGTATTTTAAAAATTGTATTTTGCCTTTTTAAAACAATGTTTGGTTCCCTGTATAAAAGTAAATACGTACCTAAGGTCAACGGACTCTGTTTTCGTTGTCTTTGACCAAGCAGGGCTACATTATCCTCCTATTTTAAATCACATATCTCCCTGGAATACACTATCCGAGACTTAAACACTAGTATTTCATTATGTATTTCAAATATATTTCCTTGTTTACAATTTTCATATTCACCTGTCAGATTGGCTAATGAATTTTCTAGGTTAATATTCTTCTTCTGAAAGATGTTTGGGCCATAATACTCAGCAACCGAACTACAACGGCCATTTTTCGAATGGCAAAG
The DNA here is from genome assembly GCA_963920685.1 of Polydrusus tereticollis. NCBI lineage: Eukaryota > Metazoa > Arthropoda > Insecta > Coleoptera > Curculionidae > Polydrusus > Polydrusus tereticollis. The sequence continues at coordinate 87,437,554 of OY987332.1, forward strand.
ATATTTTGGGATTTAGGTTTCTTTTTTTAAATAATAATGGATTGCATGGATTACGAATTGATTTCTTTTGTAAAACTAAATTTGGGTACATCTGTTTCATTTTTCTTGGCTTGGAATGTCTGCAGTTGAATGGGCCAGGCTCTAAAGAACCAAAAATGATCAAAGCAAGCTAAAGGGGCACAAAAAATAACGCTTCTAGATCCAAAATCCTCGAAAGATGGCTTGAATAGCCCTGGGTCTAGAAAGGCTTGTTGCTTGGTCGCCCACTGGAAGTTAAGTGAGGTCACTGAAGAATTTCAGGTTAAAAGTTAAAGCATATGCCGTTAACAGGATGTGGGAGAGAAAAAACGACAGAGAGAGGTGGAGAGGAATAAAGTGAATTTGGGGCGACCCACTTCCGGCCAGATCTACCGTTCGGTCCGTATAAGTCGGGTCACCAGGACCGTAAGGGGCCTAGCATCTGGAGCATCCATCATTTGGGACCCCCAATATTAATTTTAAAGACCCTAAAGCTCCGAATAGGTAAGTGAAGGCATTTTCTTTCATCATTTTCCCTGTATATCACTGCTAAGTCCCGTAATTGAACACCACGTGCTTTTCTGAGGTAAATGTGTCTTTCGTTAAGGTGTAACCGAGGGTATAGGGGCCTCGTTAGTTAAGTAATTAATATACATACACCTATTATAAGTGGACCCCATTTTATCTATTCTTAAGGATTTCCTTTTTTTTGTTACCTGTCTACTGTCAATTTTATGTTGAATACGACAGATTTGGTTTAAATTGAATTAATCTTAACCTGGAAATTCAATTTTAGTTAAATTCTATTTTTTTTATAAAGGGGTCCAACTTACTGCTTTATTTTGGTACGTTTTCTTTGTTTTATATAGCACAAGCTTGCTTAAAGGCCAGTGTGACATGGTATCTTAATTCATACAGTGCGGGGAGTGCCCGAAATATAAAATATTATTAAGTGTGTCAAAATCAAATGGCATATACTTTATTGTTGAGATTAACAAAGCACACTTTCAGGCTATTGCCGATTACAATGTAAGTCTTTTAATGTCCACAGACGTAAAGTAACTTAAACAATGTAGATATACAGCATTCACTCCTCACTGAATAAATTATTTGATCAAATTTGAGATGATTTAGTTTCAGATATTTAGTGTTAATCATATCTTTTATTTTGTATAATGAGGCCTTATTTGATTTTAATTATTATAAACTATATATTTTGGTATAATTTAAGCCTAGTCCACCAATATGTCAAGATGGTCCTTGAATGGACATTTCTAATTCGTAATGTTTTTATTCTGATAGTAGCACTGGAGTTTAATTATATGTCCTTCTCATCGCATCATGTCATGGTTATGTAACCTTTTTTTTTGTCATGCCCCCATCTTTTTTTGATCTCAAACCGATACTTGACTTGTGACATTAATTCCTTTTATTTACATTTTAAAAAATTAATTTAATTTAAATTTAATTTAAATTTAATTCTCATTTATAATTTAACTTTTTTTATAGTTACTTTAACTTTTTTATAGTTATTTAACTTTTTATAGTTTTTTTTTTCCTTTTGGTTTAGTTTCATTTAGTTGGTTTTGCCAATTTAATTTTATTACTTTATTATAAATTTATTGTACAAATTGAAAAGAAACTAGGTCAGTTTTATTAATAAGCCCTCAGCTAATACTTTTCTTTTTTTTAATAGGGTCTCTTTTTCTGCTATTCTTTTCTGTTCTCGTCCCCTTCTCTTTGTCTTACGGACGTCTTGTTGACGTCCCTCGACGCACCATCGTCTTCTTCCCCTCGGCTAAGTCTAATTTAAGCACTAACCCCCATATCATTTTTATTATTATTAATAAAGCCAGCAATCATTTCTAATTCTTTTTGTTTTATTTGTGCAGCTTTCCCTGTGGTTTTCTCCTATTTTGTTTAGGTTACCTAAGTTGCGAAATCCAGCTGAGAGTGAGGCCCCAGCGCCATCTTACAGGTTTCCGTTTTGACCTGGCTGCAAAACGGTGGCGCCCTATTTTACCCCCCCCCCCCCCCCTTACTCTCTGACAATTGAGCTAGGGCATTTGCACGCGGTCCCTCAGCCTCTCACCTCCGCTTGGCTTCGTGGTTTTGGCTTGACTTTTATTTCCTTTAATTTAAGTTAAATAAATTTCCAATTTAAAAGGAAAGTATAATAAGATAATTTTAGTTTTAACTTTAACTTTATACCTAACTCAGGATTAATTATCTTAGAAAAGTTTACTGAATTTTAAGACTCCGAAAGTTAGGAAGTACTGCGTTCTGGTTCGGTTTATGAGTTATCCTTAATTTTCATAAGTTCCGATTAGAACATTTTACTTTTAAGTTTATTGACTTTATTCACATGCCAATTTTTAATCTATATAAGTTCTAGATCTAGATTTTCCACAACTTTATCACAGAGATATCCAATACGTAACTTGTAAATAAATTGGAAAGGAAAAATATATTATAAAAGCTGTAAGCAAAAAAAAGCTAAACAAATCTGTTTAATAAACCGGTTTGAACGATTAAACTACAAATCGAATTAAACAATCTGGCCTGATTGATCCGAACAAGGGCGCTGCGAGAGGAAAAAATATATAGATAAGCGGAAGAAGAATGAAGCAGAAGGTCTGAGGCAAACCGCCCAAAATTAGGCCACTTTGTTTCAATTCATGTGTTTATATGTTCCCAAACGACCTACTCAATCTAACAGAGCATTCTTGTTTCTCACTAAAACCAAAAAAAAACAACTGGGGTTTTTGTTCTAAACAATAGGGGGCGGCTGAGACGGACCTGGGTCCATATTTTTTTAACAAATTTTTAAATATAGGTAAAAGTGTGTTTAAATTAAACTCGTGAAATGTGTAGACAAGGTTTAATAACTAATTAAACAAAAGGACAGTAAGTATGAACATTTAAATATTTTTTACATAATTTCAGCTCAATAAAAAGCGTCGCGAAGTTAGGACAACGGTACGCACGCGAGGAGACGAAAAATAGCTGAGTTGCAGGCTTTCACAGGGAGACGAGAAAAATTTTCTTCAGAATTAAAATCTTAAAAAGACTCTTTCAGCCACAGGGTCTGATAGAATATTGGGCTAAGATTTCCAAACTAACTTAATAATTTTCAAAACCAAAGAAATAGGTAAATATTTAAATTCAACATTTCTATCTTAATACATAATTTCGTTTCTTGACTCAGATATCTCTTTTGATACTATTAATATTAATTTCTGAAATATCTCCAAGATTATATTTATTTTATTATTTATTCAAATTTAAATAGGGGATTTAGGCAAGCTATCGATTTGTTAAAGATTTCTCGTCTCATCACTTTATTTTTTAAACAATAATTATCTTTCCGAATAATAAATTCATAATCTTAATATGTTAACGTTACTAAAAAATCCATTGGGCGTTCTTGTTAATCAACCCAGAAAAATCTTTATAATTTTCAGAACTACTAACTAACCTGAACTAACCTTCCCCCTAACTGGAATTCCTCCTTTTCCCTATCCTCCAGGTGTGGATCATAGCATAATTGACGCTGACCTACTGGAATTCCTCCTTTCCCTATCCTCCAGGTGTGGATCATAGCTTAATTGATGGGACCTACTGGACTTGCCCCTTTCCCTATACTCCAGGTGTGGATCATAACTTAATTGACGGTGACTTACTAGAATTCCTCCTTTCCCTATCCTTCAGGTGTGGATCATAGCTTAATTGACGTTGACCTACTGGAATTCCTCCTTTCCCTATCCTCCAGGTGTGGATCATAGCTTAATTGACGGTGACCTACTGGAATTCCACCTTTCCCTATCCTCCAGATGTGGATCAGATGTGGACAAGAGAAGAACTGGAAGAAAAGACCAAATTTACAACAAGAAATATAATAGAGAAATTAGAGAACATGAATTTATCAGTTGCACATAGTAAAACGGAGATGGTAATACTGGCAGGACGTAGAACTATAAGAAATTCAGAAGTAAGACTGACACACGCAGTAATACAAAGTCAATTAGCAGTTAAATATCTGGGGGTATATATAGACAGAGATATGGAGATGAAAGAACATATTAAAAAAATGGAAGAGAAAGCAAACAACACGATAAACTCACTCATGAGGATAATGCCCAAAATAGGAGGCCCAAAAAGCCACAAGAGAAAAATATTGACAAGTGCTGTGACGTCAGCAATTTTATACGCAGCCCCAATCTGGAGTAAAGGTATTAAATATAAAAAATATGTAAACATGCTTCATAGAGTAAATAGACGTCTGGCGATAGGTATAATATCGGCATACCGAACCATATCACTAGAAGCGGTGCAGGTACTGGCAGGAACGCTGCCCCTAGATCTGGCAGTGAAAGAGCGGTCAATGATTTACAAGGAAGGGAAAGACTTTAAAAAACAAGCTAGAGAACAGATGCTGAACGAATGGCAAGCAAGATGGAATACATACGAAGGCTGGACAAAAAACTTCATCACAGATATACGAACTTGGATCAAGAGAAAAGGCGGAGATTTGGACTACTATACAACACAAGCGATGTCAGGACATGGGATTTTTGGAACGTACCTAAAAAGAATAAACAAACAAGAGGACGAAGACTGCTGGTTTTGTGGAGAGAGGGATACCCCAGAACATACCATATTCAAATGTAATAGACATATAGAGGGTAGAAGAAAAGCAAACATAATATGCCAAAGAGAGATTACAAAGGAAAATGTGGAGGAGATAATTACAACATCAGAAAAAGGATGGAATGCAGTTATGAATATGTTTAGAGAAATCATGACAGAAAAAGAAAAGGAAGAAAGGAGACGATAGAAAAGAAGAAATATTATAGGAAAAAAGAGTAAAGAAACCTCGAAGTAATGCCGAGAGGCGGTTCCGGGAAGAGTGAGGACAGGGTTTTAGTGGGTCAGTCATGCGCTGTAGTCCCACACGCCTGTAGCAAAACGACAATCATTGCTACAGAGTGCATAGAAAAGCATTTCCTAAACCTCACTGAAAAAAAAAAAAAAAAAAGATGTGGATCATAGCTTAATTGACGGTGACCTACTGGAATTCCTCCTTTTCCTTATCCTCTGGGTATGGATCATCGCTTAATTGACCGGGGACTTGCTGGGTTATCCCCATTTCCCCTCCGAATTTTCTACTTGACCTGACCCAGGAATGATAGACTATATAAAAATAAGTTCAGTTCTCGGGGCGTGAATTCTCATTCCGCACTTTTTTATTTTTCCCTCAAATTTTTTTTCGCATCCTCTAACCAATCGTATCTACAACCTTTTAATAAATAATGTCCGTTTTTATGTCTCAGAAAAATAAAACCCTCTATATACAAAAGATATTCTAAAAGACATTTTACCGTCTTTTCTTGTCGTGGCCAGTCCACCTGTTTAAGCTCAACACTTGTCTAAATGTTTTTTATGGAACTAACGACCGACCCATAAATCTCAGCTACTTAATCTTTCTGAGGGTAGATTATGACCTTTTGCGGTATAACTTGTAGTTATATTGGCAGAACAGTGTTTTTGACCTAATTTAGATTTTATGGGTTGAGGGTTTCTGAAAGTTGTTTTGTATTTTTGTTACAATATTCACGATGTTTTATTTTAAAGGTACTTCTAAGTGCATAATAGATGACGGAATCGAGAACCCCCCTGTTCTAGGTTAGGACCATCTCCGTTTGTTCAATTCTTCAAATTCTTAAAGAATCCTTTCTTTTTTCCTTGGTTTACTTTAGAGCGATCTCTTAATGTTTTTGCCGTGATCCGTTTTTAAAAGTTTCTCTTATCGCTGCGTATTTCAGGGGTTAACTTAGCGTTCCCAAGTAACATCTTTCAATAAGTTCCGTGAACAGTAGCGGTTGTCCGATTTAGTATCACTGCTCTCATAATTTCTTTATAGCGGAAACTTTGAGGGTAACTTCTGCGTCTGATTTACGTTCGTCGGTTTATCATGCTCTCCTTTCGCACTATTGTGGGACGAAAGTCCACGCTGGACACAGTATAGAGTTTAATGCTCTTGGAGATGTAAGGACCTTTATTAGAACAGAAAGAGCATATCATCTTCCACCGCTATAATTTGTCTAAATTAAGAAAAAGATCTAACAGTCTCTTACTGGCGAACAAATATAATATTATTCTTAGAGTAGGCTAGGCGATGGCTCCCAATGAATAAGTACTTCTACAGTCATTATTAAATCCGCGTTAGAGGCTGTTAGTACAATGTTAATAGTTCTATCGCATTTGTCAAAAATACATTGAGTTACGAGGTTTAACATTTTATGAACTATATAAAAAATAATATTAATATTCAGAAGTTAAGCGTTTTAGTACAAACATTTTTTTGATAAACGTGACGAAACTGAGCATCAGACTTTAGATGTACAGTAGTAACAATATTACGTTGAATTTTACCAATATTATTCATATACGGTATGTGCGTAAATCTCTTGCTAAATGGGAAACCCTTTTATTTTAAACTTAATCGAAAAAACTTATCCGATATAGAAAATTTTGCTTAATCTAGAAAGAGGAATGCGTTAAAAAAATTATGATATGTATAGGGGGTCGTAAAACTGCAAAAAAAATCTTTCAACATTAAATAACTCCTTAAACTTTAGCTGTTATTCTTTTACAGGCAAAATGAACAGTAAAAGTCGAAGTGCCAGAATATTATCACTATGCAATATACGTGATAATCAAGAAGCACGTACATCATCAGGGTGTGATCATATATTGGTAAACAGTGAACAGCTGTCTAACTCCATAGATTATGTTGAACTTCAGAATGAAAATCACGTAGGAAAGATGGATCTGGAAATCATAGGAAGCGTAAACCCGATCTTTGCAGTAGAAGACAATGAAAAGCATCTGGAAGTAGTAAATTACGTAGATTTATTGCCCGTTCAACCCCCTTTTCGCTCTAGTGATTTAATTTTATCTAAGGACGATCCACTTATGGTAAACGTCAGTTGTGAGCAAAACTTGGATGACCCTCTATTAAGTAAATCTTTACAAAAAATACATAATAAGGCATTTGAAATAAGTTCAAATAATCTAAGCAACTTTGAGGACTATCAAGAATCAAAATCTAGCTACAGACCTAGTGATGATAGTTCTTCTTCTGGAAGTGACATAAAAACCAAAAGAAATAGTAAAGGAATGGAACTTGAAAATAATAACAAAAGTGATACTACAGAAAAGACCAATATAAAAAGAAAAACGACATAAATTATTCGACTATTTTTGGAACCAACTTGATTGGAATAGCCGGAAAGCTTACATAAAGAATCTCGTTTCCTACACCTCTGTCAATCAAAAAACAGTTAAAAAGTCTAAATCTAGAAGGAAACATACCCTGAAATATTCAGTTAAGATTGATTATGCATTTTTACCCGTCTGCAAAAAGATGTTTCTCTCTACTTTTGATATAAAAGAATGGACAGTGCGGTCCTGGGTGTCGACCAAGAAAAATCCTGAAGAAGAGTTTGCCACTTTCTTCAATGAGAAAGAATCTGTTAAAGAGCCTATTGAGACAGAAGTTGAAAAAAGAAAGACACAGTCAGTTAAGACTGATTTAGCTAAAACCTTTTTATTGCAACTTCCAAAAATGCCTTCCCATTATGCGCGGAGTTCTTCTAGCAAATCGTATCTAGAACCAATCTACCAGTCTTATGCTGATGTTTACAGAGTATACCAGTCTTACTGTAATGAAAATAATAATATTACACGGATCTTAGGTAAAGGAAAATTTACAATGCTAATTCAAGACATGAATATAGGTTTATTCCAGCCAAGAAAGGATCAGTGCGATCTGTGTGTATCACACAATCTCAACGAGATTCCTTCAGAAACGTACCAGAAGCACATTGTACAAAAAAATCGAGCACGAACAGAAAAATACAGGACAAAGAACGGGCTATAAACGGAGAATTCACTCTATTAACTGCTGATGCTCAGTCACTCCAATTGGTTCCTTTTACTCATGCGAGTAGCATTTATTTTAAGCAAAAACTGGTATGCAGAAATTACCCAATTTGTAATCTGGCAAATAAAAAGGTGGTATGTTTGGGACGAGTGTAATGGAGGTTCAGAGGCAAACAACTTTGCAACATGTTTATTAGACTTTTTAAATACAGAACTGACTGATCAGGAAAGAAAACAAGTTATTCTCTTCACCGACGGGTGCAATGCCCAGAATGGGAATACAATGTTGGCAAATGCGCTGCAGTATTATGTAAATACAAGAAATGTTGTACTAAGTCAAAAATATCTAATTAGGGGTCACACCCCAATGGAGTGTGACAGCGTACACGCTACCATAGAGCGGAGAAAGAAAAATAGAGATTTGTATGCTCCAGCCAACTTCGTCGAATTAATCAAGCAATCGCGAGTTGGTCCCCCAGGACCATACAATGTGAAATATGTAGACTATTCATTTTTTAAGGACTACTCTGCCATATCCTATTATAATGCTATTCGACCGGGGAAAAAGGCAGGAGATCCTGTTGTAAACGATATTCGCGCTCTTAGATATAGTCCCAAAAGCGACCTCCAATATAAAATTGATTTCAACGCAGAGTGGCAAGTTTTACCACAGCGCAAAAATAAATCAATTGGATTACCTAAACCCTTGTATATTGCCCCATTACCTATAAAAAAGTCAAAATATGACTTCAATCGCTTAAGCCAATAATTTTGAAGGACTATCATGCATTCTACGACGCCTTGCCTTATGCTAATGATAATTGGAAGTACCCTTTGTCCCAAGGAAAAGTTTATTTTATGTATTTTTCACTGCTAACGGTTTTTAAGTGGGTTTAGATTACGTAATAAACGTATTATTTTTATATTTTTGGTTCGTTGTGGTTTAAAAATATGTATGTATATCGCGTATCTTAAATAAAATATTCAAGGTAAATAGTGTATCTTTTTTTTTAATTCAAATGTTAGCTGAAGTTTAAATATTTTCATATTTGTTACTAGTGTTGTATATTTGCTGGGCCCTTATTAAGTTAATGATTAAATAAAAGCTCCTTATAACTTTAAGAATTAACGAAAATAAAGTTTTTTGGTTGTACTGAAAAGTTGTCCATTTTGAGATACGAGTTTTAGCAAGAATGACGACGATATACTTACACATATTCTTTAACTAGCGAACAGGGAGAAGCCATAAATATTTGCAAAATATTTTTATTGGCAACCTTGGGTTTTAAGAAAGAAAACGACAGGATCTTAAAAACAGTAAGAAGTATAAATCCTCCTGAACTAAAACCCAAACCTGATAGAAGAAATCACCCTTCCTCCAAAAAAATTGACAGGACTGGAATAATTGAACACATCAATTATTTTGGGCCAACAACATCACGCTATCGCAGGGAACATGCGCCAAACAGAAAGTACTTACCAAGCGATATTTCAATTTCGTATATATTCGAAGATTTTAAAAATAAGTATGACGTAAACTTTTCTTACGAATTATATAGGAAAGTGGTTGGTGTGATGAACATATCTTTTGCCAATCTGGGCAATGAGGAATGCTGGACTTGCGAGGAATACCGTATTCACAAGGAATTAAAATCTCATCCTGAAAATGAGCTTGCATGCGATATATGTAGGAAACATATCCAACATAAAGAAAAAGACTCAAGAAAGCTCAAGTGCACAGAAGAACTCATTATATCTGCAGACCTGCAAAAGGTATACCTATTTCATTATATTTATTTTAAAGAAATATACCCCCTTTAAAGTCGGAAATAGAAACTAAATACCATATTAATTATTAATACAAATTTTTACTTTAAATAAAAATATATTTTTAGGTTATAATGTTGCCGCGGTTGGATACTTTTAAGGAAATCATTTTCACACCACGAATCATTGCCTTCAATGAAAGTTTTGTTCCTGTCGGTAGCAAAAGTGGCTTTAATCCATGGGCTGTTATATGACACGAAGGAACCGCTGGACGATCAATGCACGACATTATTTCTACCTTTTATGCTTTCCTCTTGGCTAACAGAGATTTTAAAAAAATAGTGATTTGGTTGGACAACTGTTCAAGTCAAAATAAGAATTGGACAATTATATCCTTTTTTATATATATTTTAAATTCCAATGAAGTAGCTTTAGAAAAACTTGAACTGAAATATTTTGTACCGGGTCACACCTTTATGTCTGCAGACTCATTCCACCATTAGGTGGAAATATCTTTTAAGAAAAAAAAAGATGTATGACTTTGCAGATTTTAAAGACTCTGTTCAAAATGCAAATTCACGAAAAGTCAATGTCTTGGATTACATAATTTTTTTAATTTTACTGATTATACCTCAAAACAAAAAGTACAGAAGATTCGTGATCGTATTTACTTAAGAGATATTTGTCAAATAAATTTTGAGAGGGGCTGCAGATATTTTTTTTACAAAAATTCATTTTTCGGTGCAGCCAAACCGCTAAACGATATATTTCTTGCAAAGTTTGTAAAATATGAATTAACTAATCCGAAGTTAAGAGATTCTCCCAAAGGAATCACTTTAATTAGAAAAGACAACTTAATACATAAATTAGAATCTCATATACCCCCCAATAGACTTTTATTTTGGAAAAATCTTCCTATTTCCGAAGGCAGCGATATCACTGAAGATGAATAAACTTAGTTAAGAAACATACCCCATTATGTTTTCGTTTATTTTTAATAATGTTATGTTGGTTTTACTTATGACATTTTATCTTAGCAATATAAATTTTAATTTAGTTCATATTGTCCTATCTACTAATATCTCCCAGATTATAATTAATACGAATATTTATAATATCAAAAATGATTAGTCCTTATTTTTAAAATTATTTGACAAAACACCACTTTTCTAGATAAATTCAGAAAAAAGTGCATATAACTATAGAAACTAATTTTAAGCACTTAGAACAAGTTGTCTTAGCAGGGCAGAAATGTGATGGTATAATGAGAACTATTTATCGTAGAAAACAATATTACAAAGAAAAATATCATTATGTGAACCGTGTTCCAGTAACTGTTGGTCAAATAGGTTTAAGCAATTATTGTATTTATTATGTTCCCATTTTAAAAACTTTAGAGGCTATGCTTCAGGACAAGAAATTTTTTTATAAATGTACATCAGCCAATCTATCCAATAGTGAGGCTATTTATACAGATTTGAGTGAAGGTTTGTGTTTAAAAAACTCAGAATTTTTCAAGAATTCTAACATTTTCCGTTTAATCCTGTACCAAGATGCTTTTGAGCTATGTAACCCGTTAGGGTCAGCCAAATCAAAATATAAAGTCGTTGGTGTATATATGACCCTAGGCAACCTTGACCCCTGGTATAGAACTCAGGTCGAACATATTCAATTGGTAGCTCTATGCTTTGAAAATCATATTAAACTTTTTGGTTTCTCAAAAATAATGCAAAAATGTTTAGATGACTTAAAAATTCTTGAAAATACTGGAATAGTTGTTAATGGGCTAAATTTTCAAGGCTCTGTAATAGCATTTTGGAGGCTTTGTTGAAAGCTTTAATATTGATAGTTTTTTCTGTACAACTTGTAATATTGAAAAATTCAGTGACGACAATTTGTTCGGAAGTTTAAGAACACCCGAAAATTATGACCATGATATTAATATGGCAGCAATTTTAAATACAAATAGCAGCAACGGTGTAAAAAAAATCTGTACTAAATGAGTTAAAATATTTTCATGTCTGCAACCCTGGTCTTCCACCATGTATTGCCCATGATTTTTTAAAAGGTGTGGTGCAGTGTGATTTTATGTTGTGTATAAATTTTCTAGTTAAACAGAAATATATCACTTATGATGAAATCAATAGACAACTTGACAAACTGAAATTCGAGTTTAAAAATAAACAAAATTTCCCTCCTTTAAAAAAATCCGATAAGATGTCTGGTAATGCTTCACAGAATTTATGGCTTTTAACTGTGTTACCCTATTTTATTTGAGCAACTTTTGGTAACAAGAAAAGAAAACAAGTATATATTTTCTTTTCCTTCCCTTCCACTGGAATAAAAAGTTAGATAATAGTTATTTATGTAACAATCTTTATAGTAACACTTTTTTACGAATGATAATGTATTCCCATGAGTAAAAAAAGGCGCGTAACACATGTGTTATTGTCAACAAAATCGCGGGCTCTGCATTATAATTATAAACTTTCACACTTTTAGACCACTGTGCGTTGAGGTCGCAGACTCCAGGCCACTCTCCTGATCTTTCTTCAGTCATCCCCTAGAAGCGCTCCAGTGCCTCACTGACTCCCGGTCCCTCTTCTGGGCTCCCGAGCTACTCTCGTCCCCTGGAGATACGTAAAGCCCCTCAGGCACCTCTTTTGAGAGCCCTCATTGGCAGTGCCGCACCCCCACAGAGACATGCTGAGTTTCTTCCAGGCTACCTGGCAAATAATTAGCGAGTATAAAATAAAAATCTATATTGTTTTCTAGCCGAATCGTTTTCATTCACGCGCTGTTAGGGAAAACTTGGGGGTACCAAGTTGTAACATTATATACAAATTTTTTCTACTACCAACAAATATATGTAAAAAAATTAAATGTAAATATTTAAACTAGTGTGTAAAGTAATTTACTAGAAAAACACTAAATTGACAGTGTTGACATGTGGCATTGACATTACTTTACGCACTAGTGCTAATAAGTAGTATTTTACAAACTGTTTGGCGTGCGTAAAGTAAGCACTTTAAGCACGGTAGTATAAAAAGGCAATTTTAGTATTTAGTAAGTATTTATATACTCAAAATAAAGAAAAAATATCGCAATTAAATCTTAAAATATAACTCAGCAAAGAGGGAAAATTGAAAATTTTCATTCGTCCATTTTGATACACAAGTTAGAGGTTTTAAACTGCAGAAGTTGTTTTTATGATTTTAGAAGAACAATGGCGACGTTGACGTTCCTTAAAATTTAAAGCCTAAGAGAAAATAAAGGAGTAATATACCTTACCCAATCAGAAAGTATGCTTCTTAACCTTATAGTCAAAGGTATGTTGCACCGATCATGTTGACAATTCCTTACCATTGATTTTTTTATTATAATAATTTACTTTAATAACACACGGTCAGTTGGCCTAAATAGGTGCACCTCTGCCGGTATACCTGACAGGTTCACCGGAACGTGTGTGGCTAGCTTTAGATATAAAAATAATGCTTATTGTTGTTTGCAGCGTCCGAAAAGTTTGAAATGAATGGTGCTAAAGTCGTTCTTAAAAAAGATGGCGCTGACATTGATGACGATTTAATCTTGCAACACTTCCAGGACGAGGTACTCTTTCTGTTGGAACCAGAAGAATGTTGAAATGGAATACTAAACAGCAGTATGTCTACTACTACTTCTTACGCTAGTACAGTGACTGTCAACTCCATAAACAATGAGCCTGACTCCAAATTTGAAGCCCCAATAATGTAAGAAACTCCAATAATGGGAGCTCCTATTCCGGCAGGTTCAACGATCACTCTCACAATTGATTCCAATTCCAATATTATTTAGAAGCTGTTTGAAATACCATGGGAAACATTACCAAAAAACATTATTGATGCTTGTGAAAAAGGGAAAGTAAAGGACTATCAGGCCAAAACATTCGTCATTCAAAGATGGCATCGTTATCAGTGACGGTTCTCATATCCTATTTAGAAAAATACAAGATAGAAATAACAATTTAAATAGGCAAAAAAGACCTACAGAGCAAGAAAATGCAATAAAAAATAAAAGGCGCCGAGTTGCTGAGAGAGCTGGATGCACGTCATGGAGCCCTGAAGTTGATGACACATCATACGAACCTCAAGTGTTAAATTGTGCCGATCCTGAGCTTGAGGATAAAATAAACAAATGCTTTGGCATGCAAAGAAAGTTTATTTTAGAAGCTCCCCAAATTGAAGAAATAAGAAGGGAATGGCCAACTCTTTTATCCAAAGAAGGTACCTTCTGTCACTTCAAAAAACTTACTTTGTCTGATGCAAAAGCATTTTTAAAAGCAGTGGCTAAAAAATACGAGGAATTTGAGAAACTAGCTATAGCAAGCAAATTGAACTTAGATAAAAGCAAACCAAAAGCATTGCAAATATTTCTGGTCATCACCCACCAGCTTAAGGAGTCACCTTCAACATTTTATAAGGAGTTAGAGGTAAATATTTATATATTATATTTGTTATTTGTATACCCTTGCTTATTAACTTTAAGCATATCAAAAAACTACTGCTATACATGTTTTTTTTTTAGAACAATAATATTGATGACATTTTTAGCACAACAGATGAGATGCATCTTTTTATTGTAAAGTTGGGTAAGTCACTTTTTTTCAAGGTGATTTTGAAAACTTGATCGGGGGTTAATTCATTAAATAAAAATAAGATAGTTTAACCCAAATAACTCAAATTTTAAAATAGAATTTGTTCAAACGTTAAAACATCACGCAGTTTCATTGGAAAATTCATACTTATGAAATTTAACACTCTGGAATAATGGGATATTCATCTTGGTTGTAAACATTAACAACAGCCTTCTTCAGTTCATTGACTTTTGGTAGCTTGATATAGGACGATCCACCAAAGGGTTTATATTCATTGATGTTTACCTCTAAGTATAAAATTTTCTCTAATGCTCAACCTGAAACGTAAAAATATATATGTAATAACTAAATTTGCTTTTATTTATTGATCTAAAACATACCTGAATCATTTTCCAGAAATTCCGTTGATTGAACCTTCAATGCCTCGACAAACGATTGGTACACTTCTTTTAAGTCGCTTGAAACAGTAACAATTTGGTTACATGTGTTAAACGACTTTTCACTAAAGGTATCCTGGGCTGGTAGAATGTATATTCCCACCACTACCATGTTCATTTTAAGGGTACCATGAACTGCTACTATTTCTCTTACTAGACTTAACACATGTGTTTTAATTTCTTCAAAAAATTGTGTGTAGTCTATATGCCAATTATCACTGTTTATCCGATTTGTTGCAATCCTCTTTTTAAAAGCACTTTGCACAATTTGAACGCTATGTGACAGTGATACACAGAAATTACTTCGATGTTGGAGTGTTCTTTGATGAGCGCCTACTTGGTTATGTGGAACAGCTACATTGCAAGTTACACATGTTCGCATCTGGGGTGTTGGTGCAGCCGTGTCGACTCTGCGCCGCTTTGCAGAGTCAACATTCGCAAATCGAGCGCGACAAAAGTCTTTTTTGTGTCGTAACATGTTGCAACTACGACTAAATGATTTACCACAATCTTCACACACATAATCCATGTTGTATTACTAGGTAATTAATGTAAAACCGTCTTGCAGAATATTCTAAATCTAACTCCCACAACCCACCTTATGTATCTATTTTTCAAGGTCATGGGAGGGGGAATAATACCACAAAAAACCGTGCCCAAGGTCACATCACGGTCACACCATGGCCATACAACTTCAAGGTCAAGGTCAAGGTGATCTCACATCAACCTTCATTCACGGTCAAACCTACCATTTAAAAATGACAACACAAAAATATGTGCTCAAGGTCATGTACCTTCAAGGTCAAAGTGATAGTCACACCTGCGTTCAAGGTCATAACTTCACGTGACCTTGAATCTACTGCGAATGCTTAGACTCGGACTACGTACTATCACACTACTAACTGTGTCTAACAAAATAATAAATACTTGATAACAAAATTGAAAAGGTAAGCTATACACGTTTCTAATGTAAACAATATAGGTTATTAAGAGGGAACAACAGTCGTGTTGTTCCCTCTTAATTCAAAAAAAGTGTACACAGCCCTACCTCATCAATTTAGGTTATGTTTATATTTTGTAGATATGTTCCTTTGCAACTACCTATTTTTCCAAAATGCAAACATTCAACGGGAAAAACCTATCGCTGTTAAATACTCACAATGCAGGATATTAAAGGTTGGCTTATTTTATTCTCTGAAAACGAAGACTGAACAAGACAACTTCAGTTGGTGTCCCTTTAAGATCTAGAGAAAAGAAAGCAAGATCTTCCAGAAAGTCGGTAGCCATCAAGTACTTTGTGAAAATTAGGGAAACGAAGAACTTTAAAGTACAAGTATGTCAAAATCCATTTAAGGGTATTTCTTCAAGTTTTCAAGGATCGCATTTAAAGAATTGGGAGTTTCTTTTTACATACTGGCTTGCCCGTGAAAGAAAATCGGGGTGGTTCAAAACAAAAGCTTCTTTATGCTCAAATGCTGTTAAAAGTTTATTGAAAAATTGCACTGTTCTGATGTACACTATTGTAGAGAACAAAGTAGCCGACAGTATTTGGCTTCTGATTTATCTATTAAGAAGCTGCTGACCAAGTATAATGATTAAGTACCCGAAAGAAATTTGAAAGTTAAAAATACAACATATTTTACCTAGAATATAACATCGGTTGTGGTTCACCTGCATCTGATACGTGCTCCCGTTGCAGCTCTCTGACTGAGAAAATAAAACAAGAAGAGGATAACGACAAGCGTAGTCAGCTTCAAATTGAAAAAAGAGTTCATATCCTAAAATGCGAAGCTTTCTTTTCTAAGTTAATAAAAACAAAGCCACATATGATAATTTTGTCTTTTGACCGTCAAAAAAACTTGGTCAACCCGAAAGTACAAGATCAAATTGCCTATTGTCGCCGCCAACTATACACTTACAACTTTAGGGTAGTAATGGGTTCCTCAAAAGTCAAACTTCAACACAATAATGTATTCATCTACACCTGGATGGAGCATGATTTCCACAAAGGCTCAAATGAAATTGCGTCAGCCGTTTTTCATTGCCTATCAAGTCTTATTGATTTATCTACTTACAACAAGATAAGATTATGTGCCGACGGCTACGGGGAGCAAAATCGATATTCTATAATGGTCGCAATGTGCATTTATTTCCCAGTTTAAAATGCACCACCGCATATTAACGAAATTGAACTAGTGTTTCCCATTAGAAGACGTTTATTTCTACCATCCGACCGGGATTTTGGAGTCATAGAAAAGAAATTAAGGAAGATCACTGAAATTACTAACCCTAACACATACATTGATTTTCTTAGTGAAAGGGGAACCGTGACTAAACTGGCAGACTGTGAAGTAAAATCCTGGAAGGAAGTGGCAAAGCACTATTTGAAAAGTGTTCAATCCTGGCATTTTAAATTTTCAACTGCCAGAAGAATTACAATTGAAAAAAATGGGGACACAATAAAAGCTAGAGGCGAAGAAAACTACAACAGTAATGTGGGAAAGTTAAGATCAATCTTTAAACGTGGGAAACGAGTAACTCAGATGGAATTAGTTAAGATTCAGAAAGGACTGGCAGTGAATGTAAAAAAAATTGAAGACGTTAGCAAGCTGCTAGTCTCCCATTTTGGGGAGAATTGGGTGGAGCGAGAAGGCTTAAGTTTTTTTAAGAGTTTCTTAGAGGGACAGGACAGAATTGGAAGATTAGATGAAGAAACCGAAACCAATGAGTTTTGCGAAAGGGGCCTCGAGGAAGATATTTCGCCAAGAATTTAGAATCCAATAAACTGTATATCTTTATTTTCAAAATATTTCTTTAATAAAAGATCATAATAAATTAATTGCATTTTATCATTCCTATAAATTGCCATATCCAAGAAATCATGCCAAACCAGCCTTGTCCATTTTATTTTGGGAATTTCCTCAAGATGGGGTAAACATGATTTAAATAAGTGCTGAAATTCTACTGTCATTATTATAATACATCCATTAGTGTATAGATCTGTTGCCTAATATTGCCGTAGTCCTAAAAGAACGTTTTCAGCGAATTGTGAAATATTACCTTAGGTCGACAAGGCGAATTTTGGAATGGAACCCCTCAAATATAATTTATGTTTCTAATCGAAAACGGTTGGTCCATGAAGAAAAGTCTTGGAACCGCTTTTGCTAAGTGAAAAAGCGAAATTTTAAAAATACTGTTTATTTTAAGGAAAAACAGTGGCGTATCATTTTTTTTTGTTAAAAATATCAAAATACATGTGAGCGCGGACGCCACTAGTAGAAGCAGAGCAAATCTTTTTTATGAAAAAAATGTGCTTATATGCCTAGTTAGTACCTATAAAAGTTCAAAATGATATCTAAAACGGCCTCACAAGGGAGAGCGGAGTGTGTTGGCGGGAGGGCGAGTTGGCGAAGTTAAATTTTCAGGCCTAAGCTAAGTATTTGGCAACATGTAAATATCATCACGTGGTGCATCTGTGTAGGTCATTTTGAGACAAATAGCCTAAAAGCGAAATGAGTTCAAATTTGTCTTTTGTGAAGTGTTGTTGGTTTCTGACCTATTCAAGTTAATTTTCAGCCCTGAAGAAAAGTTAATTTTTTTTAAAAGTATTTGTATTAGATTAGTTGTAGGTAAGTACTTTTGATTTTATACTTTAACCAATCCTTAAGAACGATGTAGTTTTTAATTTATAATAATATTAGTTGAAATAAAATGAAACATATTTGTAATGACGTCGGTGGATAGTTGGCGGGAGAAGCATGGGTCGAATAGGCGGGTTAAAAATAGTAGGTATTTATCTTTTTTAGAACATCATGCCAAAAAAATTCACAAGGAAACTACTAGAGTTAATATTTCCAAAGATGTTATGATATGAGCGACTAAAGAAGTATTGTTAAATAATAATAGAACCAAAAGTGTCAGGTTAGTGCTAAAAGAAATAGAAAGAGGCGAATTTACCGTTTGCCCAAATTGTGAATCCGATTAAAAGTTCTCTTGTTTTTTGCTGATTGATGTTTCTTTCAATAAATTATAATGGATTGTATCAGTGTACAACTTTTATGACCTCAAGAAATAAATATGTTAAGTTCGTTTACATAAATGGTGTGCTTTTATTTTCCCGCCAACTTGCCCCCTCCTCGGGCGTGTTGGCGGTAATGACAGGTAAATATATTTTTCTTAATGCAAATATAAATACTTATTTTCAAAATACCTTAAAGTCAATTTAAGTACTAGAGGGTCTAATATGTCAATTACAGTTCTAGGAACTCGCATTTAAATAAAAATCTCCCCTATCTGACCCCCCCCCCCCCCTAACCGACCTTTTTTTTTATTTTCAATACCCTGTATCTCAAAAATAAAGTATCTGCGGACCCATGTTGATAGGAACTATTTGTCTTATTTTTGTGTAAGGAATCACTACACGAGCGATGGCACATGCTTTTTGAAACACCCTGTATAATACAGGGTGTTCGAAAATAGACGGAGATATTTTAGAGGGTGATTCCTTTTTAAAAAATATAAAAAAAAGTTTCTATAAACATGGGTCCGGAAATGCAGAGTTTTCAAGAGATACAGGATGTTAAATAAAAAAAAATTAAAAATGAAATTATTATTACAACAAACTAATGTTTGTCCCTTATCCTTTCCATCAGACCCAATCTCTGGACGCGTTTCGCTGTATAACAGCTCATCAGCAGAGCTATAGGGTCTGATGGAAAGGATAAGGGACAAACATTAGTTTGTTGTAATCTTAAGGTCTCGGTAACCTAAACCGAAGAAATGGTTTTCGGCGCCACCGAGGTTAGATGCCTGTTACTATGGGCTCCGTGCTGGTGTATGGATCTTTATAGAACCTCACCGGCTCGCTCGGTGGTACGCTCGATTACCATGGGATGTCGCCGTTGTGCTTCATTCCTATATTGTTTTCTATGTATAGTGATGAAATTCACAGACAGTCCCTTCCTTTCCGTCAGACCCTATAGCTCTGCTGATGAGCTGTTATACAGCGAAACGCGTCCAGAGATTGGGTCTGATGGAAAGGATAAGGAACAAACATTAGTTTGTTGTAATCTTAAGGTCTCGGTAACCTAAACCGAAGAAATGGTTTTCGGCGCCACCGAGGTTAGATGCCTGTTACCAGCGTTGCCACAGCTCGCTCGATCGAGCGAGATCTCGCTCTATTTTTTTCGGAATCACTCTGTCGCTCCTCTTTATCAAATCTCGCTCGTTTTTAAATGCCTGTCACCAAGGCGACATATCACGTCGCACTCAACGCGATGACTCTTTGGGCAGTATGCTCGATTCGACGAATCTTCGAGTTTGACGTATAGATGGCGCTGAGAGAATATACAATTTGATTAGTGCTAACTAAACTTGGGGTTGCCTAGCCTAGATACTGTTTTTGTGGCCATGTGGTCTAACCGTGCCCACAGCCACCCAAAGCCAAAAAGAAGAAGTAGAAATCAGCTGTTTTTGTCTTTTGTGCTTTTTTCTGTCTGCTCCGTCTTGAAAATTAAATATAAAACAAGAAATGCTACTTTCACAAAAATAAAATGGACAAGTAAGTTATTCATTTATCAACATATATTTTCTAATAATGATTGTTAAATTATGTTTTTCCAGATTTGTAAAGAAGTTGCCGAAACCTATACTAATCAATAAAGTACCTGAACAAAAACTAACCAAAGACTTCAAAGGGATTGAGGAACAATGCAAAATAACTGCTGGTCCAAGTGGTCTTAATTGTGAACATACCCTTAAGAATAAAACAAGTACAATAACTTTACAACCCGCAGAGGAATGTTTTGAAATAGTACCTGACTTATCCGACAATAATAATTGTGGGAATCCAGACAGTGAAGAGCAGGATGAAGCAGAAGAACCAAAACATAAAAGAAAAAGGTATGCTCAAAAGTACCAGGAAGCATGGAAAACCAATTATCCATGGCTTAAGAATTCTAGAAATAATGATGTACATTGTACACCCTGCAATACTTCCTTTCGTTGTAGTACTTTTAATGTTAAAAGGCATGAAGCAGCTGAAATACACAAAAAAAATATTATGAAAGTAAAAAGGACACCCAAAATAGATACAATTATTAAGAATGATACTATATTAAAAAAACATCAACTGGTAAAACAAGCCGAGTTTAAAATAT
Organism: Polydrusus tereticollis; assembly: GCA_963920685.1. Lineage (NCBI taxonomy): Eukaryota > Metazoa > Arthropoda > Insecta > Coleoptera > Curculionidae > Polydrusus > Polydrusus tereticollis. The sequence continues at coordinate 87,458,514 of OY987332.1, forward strand.
GTGCATTTTTACATGAACATAACTTGCCATTTTTACTGGCAGATCATCTTTCAAAGTTTATTCAGAGTGTTTGCCCTGACTCGGATATTGCCAAACAAATCAATTGTTCTAGAACAAAAGCTACTTATATAACTAATGACTGCCTTAACTTGGAACAACTTGAGGTCATTTCAGGAGTTCTAAAAAAAACTAAATTTTCCTTAATAATTGATGAAACCACAGATATTAGTACGCAGAAGTCTTTAGCACTAGTGGCTCGATATTATGATGAGGGTCTTAAAAAAGTTAGAGATTCATTTTTTGGTCTTATTAAAGTCATAGCATCTAATGCTGAATCAATTTTTTTGGCAATCCAAAATTATTTAGCAAAATTAAATATTCCCATTGAGAACTTGATCGGATTAGCAGCAGATAATGCATCTGTGATGCAAGGAAATAAAACAGGAGTGCAAGCTCGTTTTAGAGAAATTCTACCTAACATTTATACACTTGGGTGCGTATGTCATTCAGTGCATCTTTGTGCCTCAGCTGCTGCAAATAAATTGCCGAGCAGTGTCGAAGATTTTGTTAGAGATATATACAATTATTTCTCAAACAGTTCTAAGCGTATAGATCATTTAAATGAGTGTCAGGTATTTTGTCAGTTAAAACCTAAGAAACTTCTTCACCCTGCTCAGACAAGGTGGCTCTCATTGCAGGCAGCAGTTGATAGGGTTATTGAAAACTGGGATGCCTTAATTCTTTTTTTTACCAATGAAAGCTTTCATCAAAATCTCCATTCGTGCAACAATATACTAGAATCACTAAACAATCCTATCTACAAACTTTATTTTTATTTTTTATCATATATTTTAGATATTACTAATAAGCTAAACTTAGAATTTCAATCAGAAAAAAATAAGCTTCATGTTCTGTTAAAAAGGTTCTCAGTACTGTATAAAAATATCTTAAGAAATTACCTAAATCCAGATTATGTCAGAAAAAATGAAAACAGTTTAAAAAATATAAATACTAAAAATCCCGAAAACTTTCTAAATATTGAGAAAGTATTCTTAGGCACTAAAGTAGAATTATTTCCTAAAGAAAATATTGATCAAAAAGAAGTAGGTGATTTTAAATTAAAGTGCTTGGCGTTTTATATTGAATTAGCCACCCAACTAAAATCTCGAATTGATTTTGAGGATCCTGTTTTAAATTTTGTGTCAATATTTGATAACACAGAAGCGATGTCGGGAAATATCTCCTCTATTGCAGCTTCAAGTAGTAAGTTGTTCCCAAATTTGGTCACTGACCTTGAAAAATTAAATTCTGAATGGCGAATGCTTCCAGATGTAATACATTTAAGAAACTATATCGATTCAGACCTTGAAACATTTTGGAATATTGTTTTTGCCCTTAAAAATGGTATTGATGAACCTATGTTCCCTAATTTATCGCATTTCGTTAAAGGTATACTTTGTTTGCCACATTCCTCTGCGGCCGCTGAAAGAATTTTTTCGCAACTGTTTTTGTTAAAGACTAAAGTACGCAATCGCTTAAACATTGAAACGTGTTCTAATATTTTACACACCAAAGAAATGATAAGCACGAATACGTGCTATTCATGGAAACCTAGTACAAATTTAATGAAAAGAAAATTTAGAGAATGAAGAGGTCTTACGTGAAATTCACATGTTCCTAACAGTTACCTATGCCAAAAATATAAACCTTTTAGGTAATTGTTTATAATAATTGTTAAAAAAAAATAAGATAATTTTTAACTTTAAGTTTTTACTTTTGATCTCTATTTTTTTAATCCAGTTTGACAATTTGTTGTTTTGGTTCTTAATGTACCTATTTTATAGTGTTGCATTTAAATTTTATTTTTTGTTTGTTTTTCTTGTGTTATATTGTTATGATTGTTATCTATTTCATATTGTTTCATTTTTAATAAAAAATATTCATGTCGTTTTGTTTAAAATGAATAAATACTTATTAGCAAAAACTGAACATTACCAGAAATTTAGTGAAGAGTTGAGCTATTCCGGTATAGATCGCGCTACTTCGAATGGTGTTTATGCAGTTGCCTATATCGGCTATATCCTTTTGAGTTTTAAATCCAGAAAAACAAAAGATTTTATTTCTTATTGCGATTTTTTCTAAAATATTTTGGCTTCTTAACGTACGGTAATGTAGAGTTATATTGATTAATATATATCTACCAAAAAAAGAAGCTCGCTCTTTTCATTAAAATCTCGCTCCTTTTTGACAGGACGGCTCGCACGAAAAGAAATAAGTCTGTGGCAACACTGCCTGTTACTATGGGCTCCGTGCTGGTGTATGGATCTTTATAGAACCTCACCGGCTCGCTCGGTGGTACGCTCGATTACCATGGGATGTCGCCGTTGTGCTTCATTCCTATATTGAAATTATTATTGTTTTAAAAAATATTTACTCGATTCTGTTGAAATTTGGCAATGTTATTTGTTGTATTAAGAGGCTAATTTAGCCCTAAATAGATTAAAATTATTCCTTAAAATAAGTCCAGTGGCAATGAGACTTGATGACAATGAGATTTAATTTAAAGTAATGTTTTTTGGATCAAGGAGGAGGTGAAAAAACATTACTTTAAATTAAATCTCATTGACCTAAAATTTAAATTCTTATATTTTAAACTAACCTCTATTTTACACCCAGCCGAATGGGATTCTTACAGTGACAATTCGCTAGGTTATGTACAAACTCAAAAACAAATTAAATTTCAACGTTTAAAAAACAAATTAAATAGTTTAACCAAAGAACAAAAAGATCCTCATTATTTTACTCTCAATTCAAATAAATCTTCATATTTTAACAACTCTAATTCTAATATTCTGAATTCCACAGCTAATCTTCCATTGACTGAGAACCCCCCTCTTGAATTTAGTTTTGACAACTCCATATTCAAATCTGAGCTGAACGATCTTGATTTTGATACCAATGTTTTCAGTGACTTTCAGTTCCAAAATAGAACCTTAAATCTTAGTCAAACTGAATTCAATTAGGATGAACTCAGGTTATTAAACTTAGGCCTAAAATATAACTTCCACATACATCCTTCTACTGAGGACTTAGAGGTAAAAGCTGTGGAATGCGATAATAATATCTCCTTTAGCAATGATTTTTCACTGAAAGACACTGTAAGATCCCAGACTGCAACTTGTCTGAACCGTTTTCACGTGAACAGCCCCCAGTATATACCATCTCCATACCTTAAAACTTTAAAATTAATAAAGAACAAAATTAAGTCTGATGACCTCATAGTTTCTAAGGCAGATAAAGGTAGCTGTTTGGTTATCTTGGACAGACACACGTATATTGATAAAGTCGAACAATTCCTCTCCCCCCAAGGTTTCACCCAAACCCCAACCAACCCTACAGATAGATTCATGACCAAACTAAAAAATACCTTTAAATTAACTCAAGATACCCTTTATTTCCTTAACACGAACAAATTCAAACTTACGCCTATTAACCCCATGATTCCACGTTTGTATGGCCTGCCCAAGATACACAAACAAGGTATCCCAATCCGACCAGTAGTTTCCTACTGCGATTCACCCTGTCATAAACTTAGTGCTTGGCTTAACCACATTATTCTTTCACTAACTAACTTTAACAGTAAATTTTCAATTAAGAACTCTAATGAACTAGCCAATGAACTACAGAACATATTTATCCCAGACTCAGCCCTTTTGGTCTCTTTTGACGTCACCAATTTGTTTCCTAGCATACCCACGGATGAATGTACCCAATTAGTTAGAAATTTGCTTTTGGAGTCATCAGATTTATCAGAATCCCACATTAACAATATCTGTCTTTTAGTGGACTTAGTCCTTGAACAAAACTTCTCTCTCTTCAACACTAAATTTTACAAACAAAGATCCGGCTTGGCGATGGGATCTGCCCTCTCTCCTCTTCTGGCCGAACTCTTCATGTCTAATCTAGAATCAAAAATCATAAATAATCCTCTTTTCTCCCATATCATAAGTATTAAAAGATATGTCGATGATATTTTCGCAATCTTCAATAGTAATGAAGAAGTCCTAGCTAATTTTACTCAATTTCTTAACTCTCTACACCCTTCAATTCAATTCACGACCGAATTAGAGTCTAATAACTCTTTACCGTTCCTTGACTTAAAACTTACTAAGACTAACAACCAACTTCAATTCAGTATCTTCCGTAAAAAGACTTCCACAGATGCCACAATTCCTTTTTTCTCCAATCACCCACACTCACAGAAGTTTGCTGCCTTCCATTCCCTTTTTTCTCGACTCTTCACTTTCCCCTTAAACCAAACTGATTTTAAATCCGAGCTGAACATTATTCGACAGATTGGCGCTAACAATAACTACCCTCAAAGAGTGATTAACAAAATTTATTATAAACATCTAAACAAATACAATAACAAACAACTAATACACAAAGAACCACTTAATAAAAAGTTCGTTTCCTTTTCTTTTTGAGGTCCAATCTCTTAAAAACTCAATAACATTTTTCAATCCTTCAATTTTATTACTAGTTTTAAAACCAAACATACTCTGGGCTCGTTCCTTTGTAATTCGAAAGACAAAATCCCACTCCATGACAGATCAGACTGGTAGGAAGTTTAAGATTCGCATTCTAGAACATTGTAAAGAAATAGAAAGAGCTAATAACCAAAATCTATCTCCTTCTAGAATTAAGTCTAATTTCTCTAGACACATAGTAACTGATAAACATGAGTTTAACTCAGATATAAACACTAAGTTTCTACATTTTTCTAGAAACGGCAATCAACTCGATTTACTTGAAATTCTAGAGATAAACAAAGCTAAGAATAATCCAGAAATTAATTGTCTTAATGACCAAATTATACATTCAAGTACTCACTTTTTCAACGCCTTAAATTTTCATTGATAATCTCACAGGATTATACTACCTGTTCATTTCAATCTCTTTCTATTTCTAATTTTATAACTCTTCAATTGTTCTACAATTATTGTTTAATTACTTCTCAACTTAAATTTCATCATCCTTAGTGCGCCCTCTTTCATGTATCTTTGCAAGTGTCTCCTTGCTGCTATTTTGTGATACTAATTCCCTATACACCCCATTGGACATTTACCAATTCCCTTTTCTTAATTTTTAATACGACCGTTTAATTCAGTTTTCTAATAACAGATGCCTGTACAATACCTTAGGCTTTTATATATTCAGTGGTGACAACTAATAATTTTTAATTTACAATTTACTTTCGATTGTAAACCAAGGTCGAGTTCATCCAGTGAAGTTCAATCAAGCACCTCTTATTACTACGTTTTTCCGATCGAGGACAACTACTTTTAATCCCTGACACAACCACTTCCGTTTTCACATCAATGTCACTTTAACATCACATGTGGTGTTAAAACTATTAAATTAATTATTATTTAATTCTCTTCGCTTACCAAAAGTTTTTATAAAAATGTCCTTAATTAACTTGTTGTGGGACTGTGGTCCCACAACTCACGAGTTTTACTCAAAAAAAATTAGTTAATTACAAAAAAATATATTTAATTTATAAAAAAAATATAATAAATGTAATTTTGTTAATTCCTAATCTAGTTATTAATTAATGGATATCATCAATTAAATGAAAAAATTTTTCTTTTTTGTAAGTATAACCTTTATTCATAATATTCATTTAACTCTGAACCTAACATAAATTTTATATTCAAAAATGTTTCTCTCGTATTATAGTTTTCCTCCTAATGTGACGTTTGAACACTATTTCCCTCCTTGATGTGAAAATTTCTTCGCTTCAAAACTTCAAGTATTTATGCCCATTCATTTGGGGTAACGAACTTCATTATATGAACTCGATATTGGTCTTCTCGAATATTGAATTTCTTTTACCTTTTACTTCATTTCTTCTAGTATCCCCTGATGATGGATGTTTAAACATCCGAAACATGTAGGGATAAACCTTTAAACCATTAAATCTATTTTGTGGAGGAAGACTTCAAGTTTTTTATTTTCTATCGTATCAACTCCACTGTAAGTATGGACTACTTTTTCAATTTCAATACAATGTCTACTAATTAACCTCCAAAAATTTTAACTTCGAGTGTCATACTCAACTGTGACACAACCAATGTTACATTTGAGTCCTGATGGTTGCCTATGCAATGTTTTCGCTTTTCATTTACGGTTTGTAGTGCTGCCATCTAAGGTTACTCACTTTGGTTTGCATGCTGCTGTCGGCCCGGGGATTTCAGAGAATTCCTGGTTGGAGTTGTTGATTAAGAATTACAGTAAATAAAATATCACAGGTTCTTTGTTTTATGCTTTATTCAAGTCATTGCTCATGCTTTATTTAAGATGAAACTAATGTGTACACACCCTGAATAAGGGAAGTGAATCCCCCCCCCCCCCTTTTTTGTAACTTAGTGACAATAATGTTGTTTATCTAACTTCTCCCCCTCTATCTGTAGATTCCTGTTTAAATTTGCCGCTTTTGGACTTGACAGTTGATTACCGGAAACATGATTTAAAGGACGCATATAAAAAGAAAAAGGAAAAAAGGTGTAACTAGTAGTACCAATTCTGGGTACTCACCATTTAGCGACGCCATTTGCTTTGAATAGCACGCTTTACTGAATTAATGTTGAAGTTAATTCATCAAATGATATCTTCACCTGGCAACAGGAAGAAAATTAAAAATCAATAATCTAATGACTTAAATTTCAATTTTTATTTTTTATTTTTTATTTTAATTAATATATCAAGTGAATAATGACCCCTTGGTGAGTACATAATTAATAATATTATAACAAATATAACAAGCCGTTAAGTTGTGAAACTAAATGTCTTATTGCTATCTATGAGTTTCTAAAATTTGAAATTTTCTCTTTTCAGATGTATTTCATGTCCACTTTTATAAGAAATGATATAGTCTCGTTTTGACAATTTTTTAAAGAATAACAATTTCATTTAATTTCATTCACAAATAATCTAATCCACCATAACATTAAACATGTCCCCTCACTAAGTCGGTTTCATTAGAAAAAAGGAGAAAGAATTAATTGATATGTTAAAATTCTCCTTTTACAACATGTTTTGACTTCAACATTGCTTAAATCACTCTACTATGATTAAGGTCCTTTATTCTACTTTCGTATAAATCAACTCCTACCTTTACATGGAGATATGCCGTTCTTATACTAAGCTCCTGTCGATTCCAATGGTTGCATAATCTGCATTATATTATATTATATTATTGAATCCTCCCTACTCCCCCAACTGTTTTAACTACTTTTCATATTAAAAATCTCTTAAATGGTTAGTTGCTGAGGATGACTTTTTCTAAAGTCGAAACTAGTACAACACATACGTTAAGAAATTTAATTTAATTCATCGTTATTTTATGTATTTTCTATAACCCTTGTTTTCTACCCTAGAGGGGAAAATAAAGTTATTTGGTGGTAAAGACAGACCTTTATTTCTATTTACAATCTCGCCACAGAATATGGACTACTTTTAAATCTTGAAACAGCCAGTCTGGCATATATAGTCCGACAGTTTAAGAATAAACATCTTCGACGAAAAAACAAGTTGGCGGACATATGGTTCAATAATGAATGCTTACGAAGAGGAATCACTCCTAACCACATTTCCATTTACACTAAGAACAATTCCACATCTGCTAGGAGGGCTATCCAAGTGGCTAAAACAACATGGATTAGACATGAAGTCAAAAGGTGCTACTTTGCTCTTAACTTGATTGAGGTCAAACTTAAGTCACTACATCTCAAATTATCAATATTATTACATCAAATAGAATTTGATACCCTATATAGGGATATATTACAATATGTTGATGATATCAACACTACTAAAATTGATAGTTACATAACAAAATCTCTATACTTGCTCAAAAACAATTACCTGAATGTGATACTGTTAATTACACTAAATCAAACAAATTTAATAATAAGAATGACAATATAATTGACTTTAACCAGGTTGAGAGTATAAATGATAGTTCTCTATATAATGCTAGCTTTAGTAATGACGTGTTTGAGCATGAATTTAAGCTAGGACACTTACCCAATGGCACATTTGGTAACAATGATTTTAATTTCCATCCTAGATTTATTAATTTGTCTACAATTGAGCTCAATAATAATGACATTGAAATTTTGAACTTGGGCTTCAAATTTAATTTCCACAATAATCTTAATAATAACAATTTAGCTCTTCTAGCTATTGAAACTGAAAGAATACTTGAATCTTTTGAAGACCTCTCTAATACTGACTTAATCAGAACCAATGTAGCAAATATTATTAATCAGTACCTTAAAACAAAAAACAACCACAATAATTTTACAATGAATACAAAACTTAAACAACTAATTACTAAGATTAAAGACAATAAATTGATTATCACCAGGGCTGACAAAAGCAATTGCATCACTATACTAAATGAGGACGATTATATTTATAGGGGGGAGAACTTCCTTCGAGATGGTTTTAGCCTCTTAACAAATAATCCTACTAACAAATTTTTCTCATACGTTAAATCAAACCTGGTGGAGGAGAAGGGCTTCTTAAAGTCACATCCATTCCACAAAAAAAGTATTAGACTTTAGGTTTAATTTAAAAATAATAGAATGTATAAATGTTTGAAAAATTACTCTTTTCATCCATAGGGGCTGGGCAAATGAATCTAGGGTAATGAAACGCAACTGGAAATGTATACTAATAAACTATTTATTTAAAACTATGTAATATTCGTTATAATAAGGTTGTATATGCAATAAAAATGTCTAAACAGCTAAATCAATTGAAGTAGGTACTTATAGTTAGAACTGTTCACTGTCTATAGAAAAATGATTGCAAACATACTGCAACAAATAGTTATAACACTTGACTACTGTAGCATTCATTTTTGCTATAGATGTATATTTAGAGGATGCTACATGGTTTTGTGTAAGATATTTTTCTACATTACCTTTCTATGTTTTCTGTGGATTTTAAGTTTAGTGCTTTGGTGCAGAGGTTCATGTTTTACAGGCAACGGTCCTATCATGAATATTTTTTTTGTACATTCTTCATTCCTTTTCTTTTTAATTAACTTGAAAGAAGTAGATATCTGAATATTTAAATATTTTCATTGTCAAAATTTGGGGTTATGTTCATTTATGATAACCGGTCAGTAGTTCATTTGGCTTATAGTATGTTCGTTGAGTTGTTCCATTTGAACCTTGGTTAGTTCACTCTAGCTAGAACATTGATGATATTGCACTTTTCAGTTTCACCATTCGATAAATTGGTATGCCATTATTTGTTTTTAAATTGCATATTATGCAGGGTAAACTGCTATTAGTTTTCCACATGTCAAGTTGGTTTGGTTTTGTCATTTTATCGAACTGAGATTACTTTCATCAATTGTCTGAACGTACCAATTTATTTTTTGACATGACAGTTCACCTGTCATTTGATCTTTACCTTTTTCGAAGAATTTTGACTTTAGGTCACTTCATTTAAGATCATCCTTGAAGGTAGAAGTCGCGGTTGTTTAAAAAGGGGCCCACTATTATGTAATTTGAAAAGGTCCGCCGCCCCAAATTTAGTTGGCACCTCAAGGATAGTAGAGCGTCCTCATCTCTTCGATGGTAAGATTTCTTTAATTCTTTTCTTTGTGTCCTTAATTTTTGTAACCTCAATTTTCTCCAACATGTGCAATTTCATTTTTTAGATTTGCACATGAGGCCTCATTCCTTGGTATTTTATTTGAGATGGTAGCACCAGACAACCAATGAGGTAGGATATATTTGCGATTTGATTTAACCAGATATCTGATTCGCTGTTTCGATTTTTAGGGTTTTTTTTTAGAGTTTAGTTGCAATTTTCCTTTTGCTTCTATCGAAGCGTTTATTCTTGAATATGTAACAGGCGTTACATATTCATATTCCTTTTGACCACGTGTTGAAATTGGATCTTCGATTGAGAGACCACATGGTCTGTAAGCTGTACATATGTGCTGTCTTGTACTGTTCGGGTCCACCAGACTGGAGGCAGGGTGCCTATTAATTTGAAGCGGAAACCACATGGGATTTGGAACATCTGGGAAATAAGGCCAGTGTATTGTGATAATTTTTAATTTCTTTATAACCTTAACACCGTAAATTTCACTTTAAAACTAACTAAATTTGTAATACCACCTTGGTAACCTTTAGAAAGAATCTAGGTATTATGACCATACAAGTATGAAGGTTCTAGAACATTCTCTTCCCCTTTTCATAAACTATAGGTGATAACCAGTTACCAGGCGAGTAAAAACCTTTCAGGTCTTCCCATGAGTGTATTATTTTTTACTTTAATATTGGATTTAGTTACTGATTGCAATATTTGATCTCTTGGTGGAAGCCAGTATGGTGATCCAAATAAATTGATTCCCATTGTTGTTTATCTGTGTTTTATTGTTACTCATTGTACTGCACGACGAATTATTACCATCTTTAGAAGCAAGCGGTTTTCCTATTTTAAAACGCTTTGTAAGTATTAAGTTTTTTAACCATTTAAAATAGGTGGCGTCCAAGACATCAAAAAAAGTGTACAACTGCTTAAGGTAAGGACTCCGAGCCTCCGACACAAGAGCTGCCGTTCGCACCATGGTACGTAAAGTTGCCTTGTAAAGGTAATTTTACGGCACATAAAGTGGCGCCCAACGTGGGGCCCGAACCCACGACCCTGAGATTAAGAGTCTCATGCTCTACCGACTGAGCTAGCCTTTGAACGTGGGGCATATTACACTTTTTTGAACATATTTTGCAGACTGTAGTGCACGAGTAACAATAAAATTTAAGTAATTTTATCTGGATCCATTATGTTTCAAGTTTTAAATTTCACTGATCAGTACATTCTTATTTAAGTATATTGTTAAAAATATACAGAACACATATATGGTTGGCCTAATAAGGATTATTTTTTTATAGACTCACTGTGTCAAAGACACCGAGTTCTTTTATTTCTTAAAAACCCTCATTGGACGATATAGTTATAGACACATTACTTTTTAGTTGAACTTTGAAGTTTTTTTAGTGAGATTTTTTACAAACTCATATACAGGGTGTGTCAATAGTTATAAAGCTGAGTAAGACCATCTTGTTTCTTACATTGTTATAAGTCGGTCAATTTTAATTAATTATCTTTTGTTATAATTCACATTGTCTATTAGACAGTGATACTTGAACACAATCCATAGACATTATTCAAGGTTGAGGTTGACCAAGACGTCAAAGAAAGGTTCATCAAAGAAAACATTTTCTTTAATTTTTCATTAAACAAGGTGTAATTTTAAAATTTTACCTGTAAAGACTTTGTCAAATCATACTAGTATGCTGTACTTTAGTAAGTTCTGAATAACTTTGAACTCTGACAAATATTTTCTTTATACAGGGTGGTAGAGTATTTTTGATATACAGTGTGATTACATTTTGAAATATTTTTTTAAATTTTAATACACTTTGATACTTTTCGTTTTGAACTGAGGTATTGGTTTAAACTTTGAAAATTTTTATACAGGGTGTATATACCTAGGTGACCTCTTGGACTTTGATGATTTTATAAACTAGTGATTTTAATTTTTTGGTAAAATTTTACTGCATACATATTCTATAAGAATATAGTACAGTTACATTTTGTGACTTGATATACAGGGTAAAACAAATATTTTGGTTCGGCTCCTGATTAATATTTTTTTTATTTACCATTGATAGATGAGCTAATGAATCAAATATTTTGAATTGAATTATTGTTTTTTATAGACATTTTATTTTTAAATTTAAACTTTTATCATCATGGATATTTTTAAATTTCAACCCAATCACTTATTAGAGTATGAGTTAGATTATGTATTGAAGATTCGACTTTTAACTTCACAACGTACAGTTGCGGAAAAGCGAAAAATATTTTCTCGAATTCAAAAAAGAGAACAAGCTCAACCTGGAAGAGATATTAATTTAGAAATTTGTACTTTAACTTTCGATGAAGAGAAACTTGGTATTCAACGAAGTTTAGATTCAATTCAAAAGGTTGTAGATGAATTCGAAGGAAATGCTAATGATTCAGCTTTTTGTAGGGTTAAATCGCGTTTAGCTCACGTTTCTGGTAGGGCAAAAAGAATTCCTATACCGGAAGATGAACAACAAGCAGCTGAAATATTTTCTTATATTCAGGATATAAGTGCCAATTGTTTATTGTTAGAGTCAGACTTATTTGATAAAATCGAAACTGGACAGGATCCGGAACCTTCAGTTCCTACTGCTCCAATTATTAACGTAGCAGCTCCGGTTGTACATTGTGCCAGTCGTAATATTCCTATAAGTGAATGGCAAGTTAATTTTAATGGCGACTCTAAGAAACTTTATCCTTTTATAGAAAGATTAACCGAGTTAGCTCAAGCGCGTAATGTTTCATCTCGTGATTTATTTAATTCTGCTGCCGAATTTTTTACCGGTGATGCATTTGTTTGGTATCGGAGTATAAAATCTTCAATTAATGATTGGGGCTCTTTGATTTTAAAATTAAAAAAGGATTTTTTGCATGATGATATAGATGATGATTTGTGGGAACAAATTAAAAGAAGGAAACAAAAGAAACATGAGTCAACAGTTGTTTTTATAGCACATTTAGAGGCTCTTTTTGCTAGACTATCAAGACCCCCTGCTGAAGTCTCTAAGGTCAAACATATCAGGAAAAATATTTTACCTGAATTTATCAATCGATTAGCTTTGGTCGATATTGATACTGTTTCTAAGCTTTCAGAACTTTGTCGTAAATTGGAAGAGTCAGATTATATGCAGGATAAGAGTAGACCTAGAGATGAAGTAGCTGGTATTGATCAGGCTAGAAATTTTCATAAGAATCCTGGAATTAGTGGAAATTCTAGTAATAATAAATTTAAAAGAAATTTTAAGAATAACCCTCGGAGTTCTCATAATCAGTCAGGTTCTGGACAAGATAATAATACAAATAATAAGAATGATAACAAAGGTAAAAATAATGATAGCGTTAAAGCTTCAGTGGTTTGTTGGAGCTGTAGATTACCTAACCATACTTTTTTAAATTGTAGTGCTCCTAGAAGCATATTTTGTTTTAAATGTGGTGAGGCTAACGTAAAGACTTCTACCTGTCCCAAGTGTACAAAAAACTAAAATGGGAAGTGTCGCTTGGAGGCCGTCTCACTACTCCCAAAACAAGCGCCTCTAATAATATTTTTTACAATTCAAACAGATGATTTTTAAAATCACAAACATTTTATAATTCTAATTCACATTCTTTAAATTTGTTGAGTACTAATAAAGATTTAGTAAAGAAAACATATTTTAACCAGACTGATTGGGATAACTGGTTAAGAAGAGCTTCTGAATTTTTTAAGCATAATAAAACTTCTTTTAATAAGGTTTCATCTTCAAACAATCATGTTTCACCACTGTTCGTTAATAAACATTTGGATAACCGACCTTATATTAATGTTAAGTTACTTGATGTGGACATTTCCGTTTTATTAGATTCGGGTGCTACTAGTTCCGTTGTTGGATCGGGAGGTTTAAAGGTTTTAGAACAAACAGGTCTTAAGATATGCCAAACCAAGGTTAAAAATATTTGTACCGCAGATGGTAAGGGACAATGTGTTAAAGGCACAGTTGATTTGCCAATTGTTATTGATAATAATTGTTCAGTTATTAATGCTTTAGTGGTACCTTCTTTGCCACATGCATTTATATTTGGGTGCGACTTTGCAAAAAAATTTAATATTTTGGTAAATTTCAGTGATAATTCATGGCATGTACAATCCATGAATAGTGAATTTGAACTTAATGTGTTGAATAATGAAAATAATCATTCTTTAAGTAAATTTTATCCTCAGTGGAATTCTTTGGACGATCTTTCTAGGTTAGAACGTTTGAGAGCAGATAAAGTCATATCTTCTTTTAATGAGATTTGTTGTAAGGATAAGTTAGGACGTACTAATAAAATTACTTTAACTATTGATACTGGCGACGCGATTCCTTTTAAAAAGAGACCTTTTTCTATGTCTCCATATATGTCAAAAATTTTGAATGAAGAGTTAGACGAAATGATACAATTAGGTGTAGTTGAGCCATCTAAGAGTCCATGGTGTTCGCCTGTTTTATTGGTCAAGAAACCAAATGGATCATACCGTCTTTGCTTTGATGGACGTGCTATCAATGATGTCACGAAACCAGATTGTTATCCTATGCCTAACATAGATAGGATTTTGTCTTCACTTCGTCATGCTAAATATATTTCATCTATAGATCTTCGAAAAGCTTTTTGGCAAATTCCTTTAGATGAGTCATCAAAGGAGAAAACCGCTTTTGCTGTAGTGGGCAGAGGTTTATTTCAGTTCGTTACAATGCCTTTTGGTCTTAGAAATGCCGCACAGACGCAACAGCGCCTCGTGGATGCTATATTTGGTCCTCGTTATGAGCCCAATGTTTTTACTTATCTTGATGATATCTTGGTGGTATCTGAGGATTTTGATTCACATGTAAGGTTGTTGACGGAAGTTAAAGAAAAACTGAAAGATGCAGGTTTAACCATCAATTTGGAAAAATGTGATTTCTTTAAAACTTCTTTGAAATTCTTGGGTTATATCGTGTGTTCGAATTATTTGCGTACAGATCCACAAAAGATTGAGTCAATGATAAATTATCCTAGACCAGGGCACACTACTGAAGTAAAGTGTTTTGTTGGACTTTGTTCATGGTACAGAAGATTCATCAAGGATTTTTCTACATTAATGTCTCCTATTAACGATTTGTTGAAAGGAAGAAAAAAAGGACAGCCTATACAGTGGAATAGTGCTGCAGAGGAATCGTTTGTCAAAATTAAGCAACTTCTAGTATCTGCTCCTATCTTATCACAGCCAGACTTTACACAACGTTTCTATATTTCTAGCGATGCATCAAATACTGGATTAGGCGGAGTTTTATCGCAAATTATAGATGGGGAAGAGCGAGTAATTGCTTATGCCAGCCGATCTTTATCCAGAGCTGAGCGAAATTATTCTGTGGTAGAAAAAGAATGTCTTGGTGTGCTGTTTAATATTGAAAAGTTCCGAGGATTTATTGAAGGTGTTCCTTTTACGGTCATTACCGACCATTACAGTTTATTATGGCTTAATTCAATTAAAAATCCTAGTGGAAAACTAGCTCGATGGGCAGTTCGTCTTAGACAGCATACATTTGATTTGGTACACAGAAAAGGAGCTCAAAATGTCGTTCCAGACGCGTTGTCGCATATTCCAAGTAATGAAGCAGCTGAAGATAATTGTTCAAGTTCAAGTATTTTAGAGGAAATCGTTGTTGGTGCACTGGATGTTGATCGTATTGATCCATGGTATGATAATTTACGTCAGAAAATTTTAGATACTCCAGAGAGTTACCCGTTATGGAAAGTTGAAAACGATTTTGTATATAAATTTATCCCAAATTCTCTTGCTATGAAAATTAATCTTCCAGAATGGAAATACTTGGTTCCTAAGCCGCAAAGAGAAGAAATCGTAGGTTCTTGTCATAGTCCTCCTAATTGTGGTCATTTTGGCTTTTATAAAACTTTTCGTCGTTTACAAGAACAATATTATTGGCCAAAAATGCGTCAAGACGTTCTCAGATTTGTCAGAACTTGTTTAGTATGTGGAGCTCAAAAAGCCCCTAACACTTCTCCGATGGGATTAATGGGTAAAGAAAAACAAGTAAGCTATCCTTTTCAAGTCATAGCAGTGGATTTAATTGGACCTCTTCCACGGTCGAAGAAAGGAAATAAATGGCTTTTGGTAGTAGCTTGCTGGTTTACTAAGTATACCATGCTTTTTCCCTTAAGAAGTTCAAAATCTCAATACGTTGAAGATGCACTGGAGAATAAAGTTTTTCAAGTACATGGTCCTCCATCTCTTTTGATAGCAGATAACGGTTCTCAATTTACGTCGAAAACTTTTAAAAATTTAAGTGGCATGTATAGTTTTAATATTAGATTCAATCCAGTTTATTCTCCCCAATGTAATTTTGTAGAGCGAAACAATAGGACGATTGGTACAGCTATTAGGAGTTATATAGATACTCATGATAATTGGGATAAACAAATTTCTAAGATTCAACAAGCTATTAATACTTCTAAGCACGAAGTTACAGGTTTTACTCCGACATTTTTGGTAGGCACGTTCCGTTGTCAGGAAATTATTATAACGATATGAATTTAGACGTCAGTGTCGACGCTGAAATAATTCCGGGCGATCGGGGTGCTTATGCTGAAAATTTGAAGTGTTTAAAGGATATTTTTGTAGAAGTTAGAAGTAAGATTCATAGAGCGTATGAGCGCAATTCTCGAGCATATAATCTTAGAAAGCGTGATATTTCTTTTCAAGTCGGCGACCATGTCTGGCGTTGAAATAAAATTCTTTCTAGTGCAGTAGATAAGTTCACAGCAAAGTTGGTCCCCAAGTATATTCAGTGTATAGTACGTAAAAAGTTTTCTAATTTAGTATATGATTTAGAAAATATTGATGGTTCTAAAGTTGGAAAGTGGCATATCAAAGATCTGAAACCTTTTAACACTCCTCTTTCGGGTAGTTCTGATTCTGAAAGTTCAGATCAGGATTAATTTTTGTTGAGTCATATTTTTTATAGTTTGCTAACCTCTTGTCAATTTTTTTGAATTTGATGTGGAGGGTGACGACCCTATCTATCTATCAATCTGTGTACTGTACGGTACTTTGATGTACTGTAAGTACTATGCTATAGTATATAGCTGAATGTATTTATGAATCCATTTTTTTTTTAGATTAAAGAACTAGATGTTCCTATGAATCTATGTTTTTTAGATTATAGACCTTTAGTATGACAAGAGTTATTTTGGATTTATTGATGATACATGGCGTATCTTATGTTTTGAATATTGGCCATATTCAAAATTTACTACCGATCACGGTATGTTTAGTTTTCTTGTCGCGGACAAATTTTTGGTTTAGTATACCTAAAGTGCTAGGTGTACTTGGATTAAATGCACAGTGCGTTGCATATTAAGTTATTTTGGTATCTTTCTTTAGCAAACTATAATCAATACTATAATGAAAACTATAATCAATGCTATAATGAATATTATAATTGATTTTTGAGGAACTTCTAAAATATGGATATTTTAGTACGGTTTGTTCAGTTTAGTATTAACTGACAATATATATTTTGGGTCGTATTTGGTTTTTTATAGAGTTGTATTTCCAAGTGCTGGAAATATTTTTGGGTATTTGTCTCTTGGTAGATAAGTACATTTGGGTAATACTTAAGTTGTTACGTCCCATAAGTTTTTTGTTTGGTTTATACAGGCTGTGGTGTGTTGGGTGCCATCAGATTTCGTACAAACGTGCTTGAACACGTTTAAGCACACCTGACTGGAAGGGCAAACATTGCGGGGTATTCACTTTGGCGTAGTGATCTATCGCGATGCTACACATAGCTGGGTGGTACTAGGGTGTCTTGCCTGAGCTCCTTTTTAGGCTGTTTTGTGCGAGAGGCTGATTGCAGTGCCACATTACAGAACACCCTATTCTAGAATTTTTTGAAACTTATGGTAATGCGTCAGGCATTTTTTAGTTTGATGGAAACTATATTTTATCCCCTTTTGTTGGTGGACATCTGGGTCACCAATTCTGTTTGGTTTTCCACCTTTCGGAGGCTCATTGTTGGGTGGGTATTCGTGTGTTTTTCGTGAGTTAGAGAGTGTATTCGTTCGATTGCTGAAGTGAGGCCAGTACACGAGGGTTTTTCATGCAACTTGAAAAAGCGCAATCCTGGCTATATATAAGTCTTATTTCTAGTTTACCACTTTCTGGTGGGTATTCTTCTCTTTCACTCGTGATTTGCAGTGGGTATTTGGCCTGATGATGATTTGCCGAAATTTGATGATTTTTTTTGTTGAATCGTTTGATTCAATCTAGTGGTTCATGAGTAAGTAGACTAGATGTTGTCTGATAATGACATAAAGATGTCTCGAATACGGCTTTGTTATGACATTTATGTTGATTGTTAGCACGACTAATAAGATTGTCCTTTGATTATTTCTTATGGCATGACAATCTGTCTATTTTCTTTGGTATATCCAAAATGAGCTGGATTATTGTATATTTTGTAATATTTGGCATATTGTATTTTTAGACAAGTTTGTGAAGTTTATAGTACATCTCATCTTGCGTATAATTTTGGCAACCTTTACCAAATTTTGACAGATTTCCACAAGAATCTGGCATATTTTTACCGATTTTGACGTTTACCGATTTTGACGTATTTTTACCTATTTTGACATTTTCCTGAATTGACTTTACCTATATTGTCTTCCGCAAGGACGTGTGATACGCGCAGTTATCAAGCCAAATTTATTTTTCTGATGATGAGAGGGTACAGTTTTACAAATAGCCTATTGGGATAGTCTATTTTTTTTCGGAGAGGGGTAAATGTAGCATTCATTTTTGCTATAGATGTATATTTAGAGGATGCTACATGGTTTTGTGTAAGATATTTGTCTACATTACCTTTTTATGTTTTCTGTGGATTTTAAGTTTAGTGCTTTGGTACAGAGGTTCATGTTTAACAGGCCACGGTCCTATCATGAATATTTTTTTGTACATTCTTCATTCCTTTTCTTTTTAATTAACTTGAAAGAAGTAGATATCTGAATATTTAAATATTTTCATTGTCAAAATTTGGGGTTATGTTCATTTATGATAACCGGTCAGTAGTTCATTTGGCTTATAGTATGTTCGTTGAGTTGTTCCATTTGAACCTTGGTTAGTTCACTCTAGAACATTGATGATATTGCACTTTTCAGTTTCACCATTCGATAAATTGGTATGCCATTATTTGTTTTTAAATTGCATATTATGCAGGGTGAACTGCTATTAGTTTTCCACATGTCAAGTTGGTTTGGTTATGTCATTTTATCGAACTGAGATTACTTTCATCAATTGTCTGAACGTACCAATTTATTTTTTGACATGACAGTTCACCTGTCATTTGATCTTTACCTTTTTCGAAGAATTTTGACTTTAGGTCACTTCATTTAAGATCATCCTTGAAGGTAGAAGTCGCGGTTGTTTAAAAAGGGGCCCACTATTATGTGATTTAAAAAGGTCCGCCGCCCCAAATTTAGTTGGCACCTCAAGGATAGTAGAGCGTCCTCATCTCTTCGATGGTAAGATTTCTTTAATTCTTTTCTTTGTGTCCTTAATTTTTATAACCTCAATTTTCTCCAACATGTGCAATTTCATTTTTTAGATTTGCACATGAGGCCTCATTTCTTTGTATTTTATTTGAGATGGTAGCACCAGACAACCAATGAGGTAGGATATATTTGCGATTTGATTTAACCAGATATCTGATTCGCTGTTTCGATTTTTAGGGTTTTTTTTTAGAGTTTAGTTGCAATTTTCCTTTTGCTTCTATCGAAGCGTTTATTCTTGAATATGTAACAGGCGTTACATATTCATATTCCTTTTGACCACGTGTTGAAATTGGATCTTCGATTGAGAGACCACATGGCCTGTAAGCTGTAAATATGTGCTGTCTTGTACTGTTCGGGTCCACCAGACTGGAGGCAGGGTGCCTATTAATTTGAAGCGGAAACCACATGGGATTTGGAACATCTGGGAAATAAGGCCGGTGTATTGTGATAATTTTTAATTTCTTTATAACCTTAACACCGTAAATTTCACTTTAAAGCTAACTTTAAATTTGTAATACCACCTTGGTAACCTTTAGAAAGAATCTAGGTATTATGACCATACAAGTATGAAGGTTCTAGAACATTCTCTTCCCCTTTTCATAAACTATAGGTGATAACCAGTTACCAGGCGAGTAAAAACCTTTCAGGTCTTCCCATGAGTGTATAATTTTTTACTTTAATATTGGATTTAGTTACTGATTGCAATATTTGATCTCTTGGTGGAAGCCAGTATGGTGATCCAAATAAATTGATTCCCATTGTTGTTTTACATATCTGTGTTTTATTGTTACTCATTGTACTGCACGACGAATTATTACCATCTTTAGAAGCAAGCGGTTTCCTATTTTAAAACGCTTTGTAAGTATTAAGTTTTTTAACCATTTAAAATAGGTGGCATCCAAGACATCAAAAAAAGTGTACAACTGCTTAAGGCAAGGACTCCGAGCCTCCGACACAAGAGCTGCCGTTCGCACCATGGTACGTAAAGTTGCCTTGTAAAGGTAATTTTACGGCACACTACTTCTTGTAGTAACCAAAAAACTTAACTAATCATTACTCCACAAATACTAAAATCTTTATTGTTTTTTTTTTACTAATAAAAAAACGCACAAATTCTTTAAATGTCATTAATTTCACTAGAAAATGTGATGTTGTAAAATTAGCTTATCAGGAACAAAAAAAATACTCTGCATGCACCTTAAAAGGGCCGATGATGGCATAAATAATGGAACGTCATTACCTTATGTCATTAAGTTGTAGCATACATTCATACATGACATCATAGGAGCCGGCCGTTCAAAATTGGCATCTAAATTGGGATCCAAAACTCTACCATTTGTTGAGATTGGACAGCTTGAAGACGTAGACAATACTTGTACAATATTGCTATATTCTAAATCCCAACTAAAAAGGGAAATACAAAAGGTGCCGTTGTAGGCAAGGGGTAAAAAACCAACTAATTTTCTTTTTCTTTGTTGCGCCTGATCATTGCCTAGCAATGGCACGGAGAATGATATAATTAATTTAATGTACCGGGTGGCATGTTTGTATGTGTTTAAATTATTTTTGTTGGGGTGTTTCCCCAACACCTGGATATAACATCAAATACACTCAAACATTCAAAAACTAATAAATATAGACTATATCCTATGAATCCATCTGTGCCACTTTTGTATGGCTTGATAAAAACTAGTGATGGGATAATTCGAATTAAAAATAATCGATAATCCGATTTTTCAAATAATCGTTATCATCCGATTATGAAAATATAATTCGAATTATTTTATTCGAATGATGCGAATCTAAATGCTCGCAATTCAATCATCCAAAATCGTTCTGCGATCTGCCAGGCCTTAACCGGCGTTGCCACAGCTCGCTCAATCGAGCGAAATCTTGTTCCTTTTTCAGAATCGCTCTGTCGCTCCGACTTTATTAAAATAGTTTCAACCAGCTGATCTTTTTCTAGTGCCGGGTCTCATTATTAAGGTTATTATATTTTAAACTTTAAAAGAAAACTAGAGTAATAAAGAAAATAATAATCTAACGGCAACAGCGCGCTACTGTCGGGGACAATAATCGGCGATCGGTAGCACTCGTTAGCGGTGACCCATATTCGATGTGTATTATTGTGAATGATATAATGATATATAATTCGAATTATAATGCGATTACTGAAATCATTCATAACCTGATAATCCGATTATTAAAATAATACGATTTTTCCCAACACTAATAAAAACCCAGAGGCCCCCCCCCCTTTCCCTGTAAGACCAGTCGTTAGCTATACTCAATCTCTAGCATCTTGTCTATCTAAATGGCTTAACCACATTATTTTGTCTCATACTAATTTCTCTAATCCTACTTCCATAAAAAACAGTAAACATCTAACTGATAAGTTATTACACTTAAATGTCCTAGCCGACACTAGATTAATCTCATTTGATATTAAAAACTTATTCCCTAGCATACCACCTGAAGATTGCATTGAATGTGTTAGAACTTTATTATTCGAAAATTCTAATCCTAATACTTTTCATATACTGAATATATGCTTATTAGTCGATACAGTACTTAAGCAAAATTTCTTCCAGTTCAATGGACAAATATACTGTCAAAATATTGGGGTCGCAATGGGATCTAACCTTTCACCTGTGCTTGCTGAAATATTTCTGTTTTTCTTGGAAAATAAAATTAAATTGCATCCTTTATATGATAAATTTTTATTTTACTATAGATATGTGTATGACATATTAGCTTGCTATAGTGGTACAGAGGATGAATTGAATAGTTTTCATAACTTTATTAACACAATGCACCCTTCAATAGAATTCACTATAGAACATGAAATTGACAATAGTATCAATTTTCTCGATTTAACCATAACTAAATATAATCAAGAACTACAATTTACAAACTTCCACAAACCTTCCTCGACAGATAGTATTATACCATTCAACTCTAACCATCCAATAGGCCATAAATTGAGTGCTTTTTATTCCTTTTTCCATAGACTTTTTGCTATCCCGATGAATAATTATAATTTCAACAAAGAACTTTCCTTCATTACCCAACTTGCTATAAATAATAAATATCCTGTGCACATCATTAATAAAATATATTATAAGAATTTAAATAAACATATCAATAGACATTTATTATCTAATCAAAATATTATAAAGCCTAGATTTTATACTAGCTTACCCTATATGGGAACGATATCCCATAACATCAAAAACATATTCCTTAAATTCAATAACAACATTCATATATCTTTCAAAACTCAAAACAATTTAAAAAATATATATAAATAACAATAAAGATACTATTGAGATACTACATAAATCTGGAGTTTATAAACTGAGTTGCACTTATATTGATGAATCCTTCACTTGTAACTGTCGTTACGTGAGACGTACCGGTCGAAAGTTTTGCATTAGAATAAACGATCACCTTTCCCTAATAGAAAGAAATAAAAATAAACAGTAACCTGTTGATACTAAATCAAATTTCTCGGACCATATTCTTAATGCTAAACATACATTCGATCTAGAAAGCGGAGTTGAAATATTGCATGTGGTGCCCAATGGTAAAACATCTAATTTATCTTGAATGTCTTGAATGAACAAATTACCTTCGACTGTCTCCCATTTTTTAATTCTCTCCAAATGTAAACACCATTATATCTTTTGCAATCAATTTCTTGTTTTATTTTTCTCTTTAAGTTGTATTGTAATAATAAACAATACAATGTCTACTAATTAACCTCCAAAAATTTTAACTTCGAGTGTCATACTCAACTGTGACATAACCAATGTTACATTTGAGTCCTGACGGTTGCCTATGCAATGTTTTCGCTTTTCATTTACGGTTTGTAGTGCTGCCATCTAAGGTTACTCACTTTGGTTTGCATGCTGCCGTCGGCCCGGGGATTTCAGAGAATTCCTGGTTGCAGTTGTTGATTAAAAATTACAGTAAATAAAATATCACAGGTTCTTTGTTTTATGCTTTATTCAAGTCATTGCTCATGCTTTATTTAAGATAAAACTAATGTGTACACACCCTGAATAAGGGAAGTGAATCCCCCTCCCCTTTTTTTAACTTAGTGACAATAATGTTGTTTATCTAACTTCTCCCCCTCTATCTGTAGAGTCCTGTTTAAATTTGCCGCTTTTGGACTTGACAGTTGATTACCGAAAACATGATTTAAAGAACGCATATAAAAAGAAAAAGGAAAAAAAAGGTGTAACTAGTAGTACCAATTCTGGGTACTCATCATTTAGCGACGCCATTTGCTTTGAATAGCAGCTTTACTGAATTAATGTTAAAGTTAATTCATCAAATGATTTCTTCACCTGGCAACAGGAAGAAAATTAAAAATCAATAATCTAATGACTTAAATTTCAATTTTTCTTTTTTATTTTTTATTTTAATTAATATAACAAGTGAATAATGACCCCTTGGTGAGTACATAATTAATAATATTATAACAAATATAACAAACCGTTAAGTTGTGAGACTAAATGTCTTATTGCTATCTATGAGTTTCTAAAATTTGAAATTTTCTCTTTTCAGATGTATTTCATGTATTCCCACTTTTATAAGAAATGACATAGTCTCGTTTTGACAATTTTTTAAAGAATAACAATTTCATTTAATTTCATTCACAAATAATCTAATCCACCATAACATTACACATGTCCCCTCACTAAAGCCGCGTTCTCAGAGCTTCGTTCTGTCGCGGCGACACATCCCCTCTCCAAGTCGAGCTGATGTCGCCGCGACAAAAACCTTGGCCGCGCGACCGGTATTCCGTTGCGGCGTTGAGATTCATCCTTGTCTAGCAAAAACTTTTCTTTCTGTGTTAGGAACATAACCTCAACTTAATGTTTATTTTATTCAAATTTATATTATTATTATTTTAATTATATTATTATTAATTTATTTTGTAATCCGTGATCTCCCGTTGCTATGGATTTACGAAATATTATAATATTATACTCCCTTTGGCGTAAAACAAAAATGTTGAGCAAGGGCACTGCCGTCGCTATGTACAACGGCAATGACAAGGGCAAGAAGAAAATAAGGCAGACACCGAGAAGGTGAGTACCAGAGTGCAGTGTACGTGAATATAAGGAAACTAATATACTGTATTTTTATGTTTAAAGGTGATTCTGGGTGCGACCAATTTTTCTACAGCGTAACGAGTTGAGCGCCGGCAAAAGATTGTTGATGGAAATTAGGTCCAATCCAGACAACAGACGTTACAATTTTTTACGTATGAGTTTAACCACATTCGATAGACTGTTAGCGTTAGTTGGTCCCCATATTTCAAAATCAGATATGGGTAGAGAGCCAATAAATACTCAAACTAGGTTGGCTGTTACTATAAGGCAAAGGCATTAAAGTATTTGACAAAACTAATGTTATATAAAGAAAAATCTTTATTTGTAGATATCTTGCCTCTGGGGACAGTATGACAAGCTTGTCCTATTTATTTAGAATTGGAGTATCTACTATTTCAAATATAATTGCAGATACTCTTAATGTAATTTGGTTTGTCCTTCAACCAATAGTGCTTAAGGTCCCTGATGAAGAAGGTTGGAAGAAAATTGCAGATGGTTATGAAAGACGTTGGGATTTTCCCAATTGTATTGGTGCAATTGATGGGAAACATGTAACAATGCAGGTTAGTATAGTTTAAAAATTATTTTTTGTAATATTCAAGTATGTATACTTAAAGAAAATGATAGAATGGTTATACCGTATATAATATACAGAATACTTGTAGGTTTTGTATGTCAGTATTCTAAAAATTACAGGCACCAAGCACTTTCGGCCCTTTACAAAGTACCTATCTTTTTTTACTTTTACAAAATTACTTGGTGTTAAAAATCCGAAAAGGCTTAATGTCTGTACTTAATAAATATACAATATAGTTTTTAAATATTTATAGGCACCCCCACATTCTGGAAGTACCTACTACAATTATAAAGGAAGCCATTCTCTTATACTGATGGCAGTTGTGGATCATGCGTATCGATTTACATCGGTGGACATAGGACCCCAAGGCAGGCAAAGCGATGGTGGTATCTTCCGCAATTCCTTAATTGGGAAAAATTAACAAACAATACTTTATCTGTACCATCACCAAGAGCTATATCTGAGGGAAGACCTCCATTGCCATTTGTAATTGTGGGAGACGAAGCTTTTCCTTTGTTAGAAAATCTATTAAGGCCTGCCTTATCCAGGAAAAAGAAACTTCGATATAGAGAGCAGAATATATAATTATAGACATTCTCGTGCACGACGAATGAGTGAAAATGCTTTTGGAATATTAGTTGCGCAATGGAGGATATATTCTCACAATATTATCGGAAAAACTGAGAACATAGAAAATATTATTAAAGCTACTGTATGTTTACACAACTTTTTAATACAATTTGAAAAAAGCGGTTATATACCACCCACATTAGTGGATACAGAGGTTGGAGGGACTATAGTGCCAGGAACCTGGAGGGAAGTTGCTTCACAGTTAACTGATGTGGGTCAAACAGGATCCAATACATTTTCCAGAAACGCAAGTTATATACGGGATGAATTTAAAAGCTATTTTAATGAAGAAGGATCAGTTCCTTGGCAATGGAATAATGTATGAAATTTTTTTTCATAGGTATAATATAATTACTTATTAGTAGGTAGTAAAAATGTAATCTGTCAAAAAATGTTAATAAAATAATTTATTAAACTTATTGGTGCACATATAAATTCTCCATTTCAGTTAATTTAGTTAAAAATTCCAGCTGAAGCCGATTACTTATTATTGGTGGCAATTTATCCAAACCATCTGCCAACCTCAAACAAAAATTTTGAGTTGCAGATAAATTAAAATTTTGAGGTCTTGGCATTTCTCGTATTGCGTTTAAAAAGATTTCATCTGTTCCTGATAGTCCCTGATTTCTTGAGGTAGATGTTGATGGAGTTGAGGGAAGAGATGCAATTGGCGAGGGTGGCTGATCATTGACATCCGGGACATCCCCATTTTCTTCCAAGTTTGAATATGTTCTGGAAATAAAAAAAAGATTTAATATAAAAATACAAAAAAACTTATACTGTCCTACTCCTAACTACTATTGTAACCTTCTAGTATTCAATGTGTCAGTCAAAAACGAGAAAAGTTCGTAGTTTCTATGGTTCCTCCTTAACTTTTCTGCCTGAAGCTTTTCTTCAGCTGAAGACCCAGACGCAATTTTTTTGGTTATATTGGCTCTTGCCCTAATATAACTGTCCCCAAGATTTTTCCATTTTTTGGAAATGGCTTTCACACCCATGTCAACTAAAAATAAAGAATAAACTTTAATTTTATGGAAAGGCAGTTCCTACCTGTATGAACAAGTTTTAAATGCATACAAAACGAAAGGTTTTACCATTCATTTCTAATAATACTTCCTCCCACAAGGTCTGAACCTTGATGCGGCCCCTTTCCTTCAATGGCAGTCTAAAATCATAAAGTGGTGGCCGCTTGGACACCAATTTAATAAAATCCTCGTCGTCCTCCATTCTCCACTGTCTTGGCTTAGTGTTGCCACTACCACTGGTATTTTCTTCAGGATCAATGGCAGTAACAAGTCCATCCTGGTACAGGGTAAAGTATTTATCCACAAGATGTTGTTGATATACCTCATCTAAAAAAATTAAAATGTGCTATATTGTCACAAGTACCTATGTATACAAGTAACATATAAATTTAATTAAATAGTTTTTAAACTTATGCTGCCCAATTCAAAACACAAATGCATTTTAAATTAATTTACAAAAAAGAAAACCAAATTGCACTTACCACTATAAAATTTAGAGATTTCTGGTCCGGTTAAATTCAATCGAAATCGAAGTCCAGAAGGATGCGTTATCTCTACCGGGATTGTTTCATCACTTGAATCCATATTAACAAATAATTGTTAAAATGCAACACAAAAAACAAATATTTAAAAACAACAAAATTAATATGACCGCGAATTGGCGCGAATACAACTTGAACAGACAGGAAACACGCATGCGTAGTTGGTTTAGTTCGACTCATCAAAAACAAACAAAAATATTGAAAATTATTAAAATGGCGGGTAAAACGCAAGTGAAGTTGAATTAATCCAACTATTCAGCGACACGATAACGTTTTCTGGCGACAGAGTAGTGGGGGTTAGGGGAAATAAAATACTAATTTTCTATTGGCCACCCATCTGTCGCTGGCGACAAAACGAAGCTCTGAGAACGCGGCTTAAGTCGGTTTCATTAGAAAAAAGAAGAAAGAATGAATTGATATGTTAAAATTCTTCTTTTACAACATGTTTTGACTTCAACATTGCTTAAATCACTCTACTATGATTAAGGTCCTTTATTCTACTTTCGTATAAATCAACTCCTACCTTTACATGGAGATATACCGTTCTTATACTAAGCTCCTGTCGATTCCAATGGTTGCATAATCTGCATTATATTATATTATATTATTGAATCACCCCCTGCTCCCCCAACTGTTTTAACTACTTTTCATATTAAAAATCTCTTAAATGGTTAGTTGCTGAGGATGACTTTTTCTAAAGTCGAAACTAGTACAACACATACGTTAAGAAATTTAATTTAATTCATCGTGTAGCACAATAAAGCCGTACCACAGTGCCTATACGGCAGTAGTACCGAAGCGCGCCGCTACTACCCTCTCAAAGCGCCACCAGTATTCTGCCAAGCAGCCCTTCTACGCGCCCTTCCATCCAACGCATCTCAAGCGAGCCCCGGACTGTATAAAAGACGCCAGCCGCCCTAAGACCAGCAGAGTTCGCCGCCGACTCTCGACCAGCCCTTCTTGCTCTGCTTGACTGCTTCCTTAGGGGACTTTCGCCTGTGGACAAGATTGACGACCGAGAATCTACGGAGTACCAGTGCTTCCGATCGGAACGCTGACGCCGCGCCCTTATTGTCATTCACTATACTGTATATCGGACATTGTAAATAAATACTGTTGTACGTTGATCGCCTTATTCTTCGTGCTGAAAATAACATCATCAAACCCACCTTAAAGTGGCAGCCCAACGTGTGAGCCCGAAGTAAGTGCGAAAACCAACGTGTGAGCCCGAAGTAAGTGCGGAAATTAACCACACGGAATATACATTTTTGTCGCGAGTGTTACGATAGAAATTGGACTTATCGCAGTGTGCCGCTTTGTAAACTCATATCCGTTAGTGTCGAGAAAACAACATTTTTCTCAAATTCTTTGGTCCAAGTAGTAATAGTGCGTAAACATACCGCGGACAAGGAGCCAAACCCGTGCCATGGAGCTATCAGCCAACGACCTGGAAGCCATTCTAAGAAGAATGCAGCCACCCACTCCAGTGAAACACTTCACGCAATGCACCGCCCGTTTTGCCGGAACACGATCCTTGGAAGCTGTAGACGACTTCGTTACAAGCGCCGACTTCTTTAAGGAAAGTGAAGGCATAACCGACGCCAACGCCCTGGCTGGACTAACATTACTATTGGAAGGACCAGCACATACATGGTGGTCAGGGGTAAAAGCCGCAGCCAGGACATGGAATGATGCGAAACAAATGATTCGAGATGAGTTTGCACCCACATTACCAGCTTATCAGATTTACCAGGAGATATTCAGATCACCGCAGGACAACCGCACGCCTACTGGAACATTCATCGCAGGAAAACGAGCCTTGTTTGCCCAACTTCCGACGCCACCAGATGAAAATGCCCAACTCGACATGCTGTATGGACTACTACGCCCCTACATCAAGGACCGAATAAACCGCGATTCCGTCGCGACACTGGCTCAACTACTGGCCAAATGTCGAATTATAGAAGCAAGCACACCAGAAGAAAAGGAGAACACCCACAGGGGGCCGTCGCCTAACAGAAAACCTAGGAACCGATGCACCCACTGCCGTGCACCCGGACATGACGCCACCGTCTGTCGTAAACGACTAGCAAGTTTAGGGAACAGTGGAGCAACCCGTGGTACGACCGTTGAGCCAACGGGCGCTAATACCCTACGATGCTATGGATGCCAGAAGCCTGGAGTTATTCGTAGGAACTGTCAAAACTGTAGCACTAAACACTCTCCACCTATTCCGGAAACGGGATTTTGCGCAGTCAGCACGCAGGATAGAGCCCGACCCGCTGTAAAAATCACCGTTGCCGGCATCACCGGGACCGCCTACCTGGATACAGGAGCCCGAACCAGTATAGCCAGCCCGGACTTACACGCAGTACTAAAAAAGAATGGCCACACTTTCTGTTACCAAAAGATGTATGTCACTTTCGCAGATGGCCGCCGGCAACTTCAAAATGTCCAAGTAACCACCGTGCCGGTACAACTGCAGGAAAGGATCGTGGGAGCGACGTTTGTTATCCTGCCAGATACACCAGACGCCAAAACGCTCCTAGGTATCGACTTTATCCAGGATGCCGGCCTCGTTCTTGACTTCTTCCACAGACGATGGTTCTTTGCAGAAGCTCCAACACGAAAGCATGCCTTTATCATTAAGGACTCATTCCCTGCAGCCCAGGAAACGGATGCCTACCCCCGTAAGGAGATGGCCGCTTTCTACCAAATACCGAAGCTCCTATCACCACTATCACCAGCTCCAACCCAGAGGCATGCATTTGATATCAGGGACTCGCTCCCAGTATCCCATGACGCGGACGTCTACCCCTGTGAAGAGATGTCCGCTTTCTACCAAATACCAAACGTCCTATCGCCATTGGAGGAATCCCCAGTACGTCCTATGGAGTGCGACCACATCTCCGGACTAATCGCGGGATATGGCCCTGACCTCTCGACTGGAAATCCTAACAGACATGAATCGTTTATAGGACCCGAAATTTCAGGACCTCCATCCATACCGAACCCTTTCTCTCGCCAGGACTACGTCATGCATGATGCAGCAGGACAAGTGGAAGAGATGTGGGCCGAACTAGATGAACTACCACCCCTCTACCCGGAAGTAACCTTCGCCATCATAGACCTACAACTGCGTCCCAACGATGAAGCAACCACACTGACGGCGCCTGAGCGAGAAGAATTTAACAACTTATTGGAAGCCCACAGTAAGCTGTTCCAAGATAGTGGCCCGCCGACACCTTACGCTGAGCACCGTATCGACACCGGCAACCACGCACCCATTAGTAGCCCCCCATACCGATTGACGCCGACCCGACGGGATGCCCTGGCCAAGGAAGTAAGTGCACTACTGGCAGACGGCATCATCGAAGAATGTGAAAGTGCATGGGCGGCTCCAGTGGTACTCGTGCCCAAGCAAGGTGGGGGCATTCGCTTATGCATAGACTACAGGAAGCTGAACGCTATTACCGTTCCTGATGCATATCCACTCCCCAGGCTAGATGACTTACTCCAGCTAACTGGAGGAACCTCGTACATCTCTACAATGGACCTGAAGGCCGGCTACCACCAGATCCAAGTACGACCGGAGGACCGAGACAAGACCAGTTTTGTGACCCCCATGGGAACCTACCGCTTTAACCGATTACCGTTTGGATTGCGCAACGCTCCTGCAACTTTCCAGAGACTGATTGACCGTGTCCAAAGCGGCGTACAAGATGTACAACTCCTCGCTTACCTAGATGATCTAATTGTGTTGTCACGAACTTTCTCCCAGCACATACAAGATCTACGAGCCGTGTTCCAGCGGCTTCAACTGTTCCAACTACGCGTCAACCGCAGCAAATGCCAATTCGGATGCCAGCAAGTGTTGTATCTAGGGCACCTCATTACACCACAAGGAATTCACCCCAACCCTTCCAAGGTAGAAGCTATCATCAGCATACAGCCTCCACGCCATATCAAACACTTGACGTCCTTCCTACAAACTTGCAGCTGGTACCGGAAATTTATTCCCAAATTCTCCGAAGTAGCACGACCACTGAGTCGCTTAACAAAGAAAAACGCAACATGGGAATGGGGACACCGCCAAGACCAAGCATTCCAGACCCTAAAGAGAGCTCTAACGGAAGCTCCCATACTGAAGCAAGCCGACCACACAAAGCCATTCACTTTACGCACTGATGCAAGCGCCTACGCCTTAGGGGCGGTTTTACTCCAGGGGGAGGGACACGAGGAACACCCGATTGAATACGCCAGTCGCCTATTGTCGCCCGCCGAACAAAATTACTCGACCACCGAACGAGAAGCATTGGCAGTAGTATGGGCCGTAGCCAAATTCAGAGGCTATATCGAGGAAACCTCGGTTATAATCCTGACCGACCACCAACCACTAAAATGGCTAATGTCATTAAAAACACCCAGTGGCCGGTTAGCCCGGTGGGCCCTGCAACTACAACCCTTCAATCTACAGATAAATTACATCCCAGGAAAAGCCAACATCGTCGCCGATATGCTCTCTCGAGCACCGTGTACTGAAGATATTTCCAGACACTGTGACCTTTGTACCATAACCGTGGACTTGCCAACCCGTGGACCGAAGGATCTCCGAGAAGCCCAGCTGGCCGACCCTGAGATAAAAAAGATTATGGACGCCTTTGACAGAGACCGTCCAGAAGAAACGAGCCAATGGACACAGAGAGGTTACATATTGTCACAGGGTGTCCTATACCGGTATTCAACGACTGACGATGATGAGGAAGCGCAACTAGTGGTCCCATCAGAGGAACGGGTGAAGCTATTACAACAGTTCCATGATGCACCCACCGCCGGACATTACGGAGTTGAACGTACCCTACACAAACTTTCCCGCCAGTTCTACTGGCCCGGCATTCGACGCAGCGTGACACAATATGTCTCCAATTGTACCGCCTGCCAACGTTATAAACCCAGCAACCTTAAACCCGCCGGACTATTGCAGACCCCCGTCATGAGGCAGAGGTTCGAAGTGCTAGCCATCGATATCTTTGGGCCTCTCCCAGAATCATCAGATCACAAGAAATGGATACTCATCATCGAAGACACCGCCACCCGTTGGACCGAGCTCTTCGCCTTGGAAAGTGCCACCGCTGAGAACTGTGCCTGGACACTTGTACACGAAGTATGTCTCCGCTACGGTATACCTAGGAGACTCATCAGCGACAATGGGACCCAGTTCATAAGCGCAGTAATGCAACAAATCACCTTTTGCCTAGGTATTGAGCAGAAATTCACACCAGTCTATCATCCGGCAGCCAATCCTGTTGAAAGACGAAACCGAGATCTAAAGACCCAGTTAGCAATCCAGCTAGGAAACAGCCACGACCACTGGTCCGACAAACTGCCGACGATACGCTTCGCCCTAAATTCAACACGCTGCCAATCGACCGGATATACCCCCGCCTACCTAGCTTTAGGGCAAGAATTACGATCACCTGCCGAGGTGCACCACGATCTCCGGACAATAATCCAAGCAGAGAACTTCGTCCCAGAGGTTACACCCCGCCTACTACGGATGGCAGCTAACCTTAAAACCGCCCAAGAAACCCACGAAGCAGAGCAGGATCGCAGGAAAATCTACGCAGACAGGCGTGTCCAAACTAGTCCCTTGTTCAACCCTGGAGACCGTGTATGGGTGGAAACCCATACCCTAAGCAGTTCCGCAAATAAGCGCTCCAGCAAGTTCGCCCCACGCCGAGATGGACCATACGTGATCTTATCCAGAAAAGGTCCCACCAGCTTTGAAGTTGCATCCAACCAGAACCCGGACGACCCGATCGCCACCTATCATACCTCAGCACTGCGACACTGCAAAATCGACGACCCCGAAGAAGGCATCGCCCCAATCCAGCCATTACGCCGCCGAGGACGCCCCAAGAAGGTCCAGAACCACCAGCCGAGACGTCAGGAAGGTTCTGAGGGGGAGACTGTAGCACAATAAAGCCGTACCACAGTGCCTATACGGCAGTAGTACCGAAGCGCGCCGCTACTACCCTCTCAAAGCGCCACCAGTATTCTGCCAAGCAGCCCTTCTACGCGCCCTTCCATCCAACGCATCTCAAGCGAGCCCCGGACTGTATAAAAGACGCCAGCCGCCCTAAGACCAGCAGAGTTCGCCGCCGACTCTCGACCAGCCCTTCTTGCTCTGCTTGACTGCTTCCTTAGGGGACTTTCGCCTGTGGACAAGATTGACGACCGAGAATCTACGGAGTACCAGTGCTTCCGATCGGAACGCTGACGCCGCGCCCTTATTGTCATTCACTATACTGTATATCGGACATTGTAAATAAATACTGTTGTACGTTGATCGCCTTATTCTTCGTGCTGAAAATAACATCATCAAACCCACCTTAAAATCGTTATTTTATGTATTTTCTATAACCCTTGTTTTCTACCCTAGAGGGGCAAATAAAGGTATTTGGTGTTAAAGACAGACCTTTATTTCTATTTTCTCTAAAAAGTTTTTAAGTTTTTAAAGACAGACCTTTATTTCTATTTTCTCTAAAAAGTTTTTGTCTCGGTTTTTGTGATGGAAAATTACACTTTTAAGGAAATGGCAGACAAGCACGTGCTTATAGTAACTGTTATGCAGCGAGGCGCCTGTATGCAGAAGCGTTTCTCCATCGGCAACTTCCAGATAGTAAAACCTTTGAAAGCGTAGACCGTAGATTACGGGAAAGAGGTAAATTTTCTTATTTCTTTTTTGTGATGTTTTTGACAATAATGTTATTTAAAAAGTTTTGCCGTTCCCACCAATGATAGAGGCCGGCCGATAATACTAAGCCTTTAGCTGATCCTCCTAGAAGACGATTTTCCTAACTGAATTAGCTTTCGAGCTGTTTGAGAATCATCTGAAAAATCGAGCTAAAATACCAACGCTTCCTAAGGATATAACAACCTTTCTTTCAAAATATCGTGAGGCTGAGGCAGCAGTTAGCCGAAATCCTTAAGGACGGCGCCATATTTGCAGCTCTAAAAAGTACAATAGAACCACAGTTACTTGTAGTTTATGCCAACATTTTGTTTGCAAGGGACACATCACTAATATTGTTACCTCCTAAAATTGTTTGCTTGCTTAAGTGAAGGAAGAGGAAGAAGATTAGATAGGAAGATTGCAGACTGACACTCTAAGAGGGTCTGCTTCATTCATACTCTCCGAAGGAGGGTCCGTGAGAAGAAAAAGAGAAGAACTAAGGTGCCTTAACGGTTCAACAGACGCACAGGAAGAATCAGCCGAAGAAACTGATAACTCCACCGCTCAAAAAAAAACAAAAAGGGTAGCCGAAAGGAAAACCTCGTAAACTACTCAACTCATCCAGTCAACAAAGAAAGCCACCTCTAAAAATACCAAATTAGTTCTACAGTTAATTTATCATTCATAACTATAAAATGACCAAATTAATACAATGGAACTGTAAAGGCTGCATAAATATCTATTTCTACATAAAACAATTATTGCAAGAACACGTTCCCATGTGCCTTGCTATTAAAGAAACACATCTCAAACCAACCCAACCATACTCCCTCAAAGGATATTCCGTTGTAAGACGTGAAGCTGCTGATAATCACAGATCGCATGGTGGCGTAGCAATCTCCACAAGAACAGATATCGTATTCTCAGAGATAAACATTATTATCGAACTACAAGTTATCCCAATAAAAGTGATCAGCCCTGTAGATATAACATTATGCAATGTATACCTATCTTACACAACTTGGAAAACTGAACAAATTAACCATATCATAGAGCAGCTATCTTCCCCATATACACTATTGGCAAGCATTTATCTTACATGCGGAGGTTTTCAGTGTGATAAAACGGTATAGGCAAAGGCTCGAGAGAAATAAAGACAGACAAAATCATGCTCTAGCCGATTCCCCTTTCACCGACCAATACGCTTTTATGGTAGAGGGGAATACTAGCGGGCACGGTAGGTGGGCGACGGGCGACGGCAGTATCGTATCAGCCAGATATTGGAGCAGTAGTGATTGTCAATCGCATTTTGTGCGATGTTTTACGACGTCGTTTTTTTGCGGTCATGTTTATCACTGGTAGTTCTATTAATACATACAACTAACAGTAATTTTAAGGTGTTTAAATTTTTATCGGCCTTAAGCATAAAAGTAAAATAAAACCTGTTATTCTAAAAAAAAATAAACTCATGAACATTCTTAAAAAGAAATAAAATTAATGGTAATTCTAATTAAAAAATAACTTTAAACAATAAGTATTCTTAAAATGGTATAAAACTAAAAAAGTCATTTTAATAAATGCTCGAAGACATTGCCTTGCTGGGCTTCGCAATACCCGAGCCGATCATAAAACTCCGTCCTAACATTCGACAATACCTCCGGTGTTATGGAATTAGTAATGTCGAATATTTTTGCTCTTAAGTAAACTAAATTTACAGGCCTCTCATGTGGATACATGTAAATTAGTTGAGTTAAGTGGCCCCACAAAAAAAAGTCGAGGGGAGTCAAATCCGGTGACCTTGCCGGCCATGGTATGGTACCTCTGCCACAAATAAGCCGTTCAGGAAATGTCATACTCAAAAACTCCTGAACTCGCCTTGCATTGTGAGCAGGGCAACCATCCTGCTGAAACCAAATTTCTTCGAAATTAACATTCAAGGCACGCACAGCTGGTATTATTTCCTCTTGCAGCATCTGCAAATATTTTTCCCCATTTAAGTTGCCGTCAATGACAAAAGGTCCTACAATATTGTCGCCCAAAATACCCGCCCAACAGTTTAATTTTTGGGGATATTGTGTCCGCAAAGGCGCACTTAAATGTTTATTTTCCCGTGACCAATATCTGGCGACTGCAGGATTATGATAACCATGAAGAGAAAATGATGATTCATCCGTAAACAGAATATTTTTTAAAAAATCTTCATTTTCATCAATTTGCCTTCTCATGGTCTCACAAAACTCCATTCGCCTCATAAAATCATCTGGAAAAATTTCTTGGGTAGTTTTCATTTTATAGGATTTATACCCATGCTTTTTTAAAACATGTCTAACTGTGCGGTCTGGAATGCCAATTTCTTGAGAAATATGGGTGCTGGAACATGGCTCACTTGCTTCCACAAAAGCGCATACATTTTCGTCCCTCTCGACTCTTTCTTCAGGAATAGGACGGGCTTGTTGATCCTCGTGATAGCATTTACCACATTGGTTAATGCACCCGGATTTTTTAAAACGATTATAAATATTAATAATCGTTTGGCGGGAAGGAACCTGTTGATCAGGGTACGCAAATGCAAATTGCCGAACAACACCTTCGGCACTTTCAGCTTTGGAATACCATAAAACTATATTAATTTTCTGTTCACGCGAATACATTTCTTTTAAATATTAATTTACTCCTTTCTATGCAAAAGACTCTGTGAATATGAGCCTTGCCGTAGCCGCCCCCACCAGTCCTTACAAGTCTTGCATAGTACCGCCACCCGCGAAAGCAAAGGGCAGGGTTTCGATCAACCAGTAAAAATGAAATTATTTATGTTGTCTTCCCCAATAAAATATTAAAAACTTAGGTTCGAAAAGTCTACGTGACAACGTCGCAAAATCCAGCAGTTCCGAGGCCGCGCGAAAGGAATACTCTCGTTTGTTCTCGTCGTATTGGAAGGGGAATAGGGGAAATCGCTGTCGTTCTCTTTTTAATCTTAGGCATTTTATAACCATACTATTCTATTGCATTAAAATTGGCCTGCAAAGTTTTACTTTGCCGATAGTGTATAGTAATGGGAGATTTCAACACCCTGTAACGATCATTTTGATCGTTCCAATAATTTTTATTTAATATTCATAACGCACCAGAAAGATCTGAAGAGTGCATCAGTTCAATTACCTGAACGTACCCCGTAATAATGGAATAAACTGCTTATCGTTCTTATAAATAGGTAACGACATGCCCCTATGCCCTCCAACGCATTTAGATGGACAAACCGCCGAACGTATGTCGAGTATTGCTCAAATTGCGCGCGTCGACCGGTAAAAGCAAATAGAACAAGGTGCCTTCAAATTTCACGTTTCTTTTCAACGCTAAATCCTGTTAAGGTCACAAGTGTTTTTTGTGAATAAAAGTTTGGTCCTAAAGGCATAAATGCCGCATTAATTTGGATTTAATAGGCCATTCTGCTTCATTAATAAACAAACCCATCATGGGGATGTATTTTGTGGCCACAGGGATAAAGAAGCCAGCCCAACAGGTAATAAATTGAAATTAAAATATGTTCGTGGCGTGGTACTAATGGTCGCCATTTTGTCTCTTTTCAGGCTTCTAACTTATTCTAAGTTTTTCCAAGTTTTTCTAAGTCCTCCTAAGTCATTCTAATTTATTCTGTTTTATTCTACATCATCCTATCCCAATACCATTCTGTTTTATCTTATTTTATGCTACTTTATGCTACTCGTTTCCTTTTGATGATGTTACTCAATTATTAGGTTTGATCCTAATTGAATCTATTTTATCCTGTTCGTCCATTTTACTACACCCCTTTAATATGTTTTCATCTCACTCATTCAAGAGTATTCGGCCTATTTGAATGTTTTATGCAATTTAATTTTAAATTATCTAAATTTCCCCACATTATCCTACCCTTTCCCAAATTATTGGATCTCAAGCCGTGTTTGGAAGCTACGGTGTCGCTGAGTGCTGAAGATGTTGGCAGTTTGGTCAGATTTGGACATTTTATGGGATAGCAACTTCCGGTGATGCCGATTTAGAAACTATGCCCTAGAGACGAAATCGTCGTGTGCCTAGCTGAACCATTTATTTGTGCCTCTTTATAGCCGTGTGGTGGATTGAAAGCAAGGCTGTCTGGACCATCAGCGAGGGATGCCGAGTGAAGGACATCGTGTGAGAGAAACCAGCAATTGAAAAGATGAGTAACTGATTTTTACCACTTTAATTTTGGTCCCTAAGTGTAATACCTTCTTCACTAATTCTACCAAGAATTTAATATTTTTGAACTGTTCGAATGGCATTTAAGCCGAATGATTAATAATTGACGTAGGAACTACCGTTTTTTGTTTAACCTTAGCCCAAAATTGTTTGTTTTGCTGCAAAGCAGCTACCAACCTTTTTACAGACCCATAGGTCACTCCGTTTCAATATTACCTATAAAAAAAGATAGGACAACAAGATCTCGAAAGAGGACCGTTGCCTATCAAATAAGCCCTGTACTTACCTTGAACTACTTTTAATCTCCCTTGTTAATTATTGTAACATTTACAAATAATTGTGTTGCATAATATGTAAAATTTTGATTCAAACCTTAAGTCCGTACCTAAATTTATGTATTAATAGTTTGTGGTGGTTTATTCAAGATCCTGATTGGAATTTAAATTTGCTCCCAACCATTAGTGAAATAACATACTGCTGAGCTGTGAAAGTGTCATTTCCGTATTAATGTCTTGTGATATTTTATTACTTGTGGTATCTTCATCCTAATACAAGGGTGGTAGTTACTTTTATGATTATTTAGGGTTTAAGCGTTTTTAGATCTATGTCTTTGATATCGTGATTCACAAAGATTGCTATTGCTCTGTTACAAGAGTCATTGTTGATTGCATCGTGTTTTTATTTTGTTGTTGTCTTTTAAAAATCTGTTTTGGTCCCTGCTCCATTAAAAGAGCCACATAATAGTGAGAGTCATTGGTTTTGAGAATATATTTTATCTAGATTAGTAAGTAAATAGCCTAGTCCCCTTCAGAATCAATTAAAATTAAAAAAAAAAAAAGGAAAGGGTTTATCGAGCTTCGAGATTAAGAAAAATCATTGTCATCAAGAACATTTTATTAATCACTTAAAACTCATAGAAGTAGATCAACCAAACGATAAAGTTAAAAATACATGTAAAGAATTTCAAAAGTTGAAAATTCACATCGTTTTGTAACCATTTCATAAATAGATGCGATAAATAAACCTGTTAATGTTTTAAAATTGTGTGTTTTATTGGCTTATTTTTTCTTTCAGGAGCTAGGGAATTCTCTTGATTTTATTGGTTCATTTTCTCCTATTCTACCTATCTGTTTTTTCTATCAACCCCTTTGGTTGATTGGCGCCCAAATAAAAATCTGGAAAAATCATAATTTTTATAAAGCTAAAGACCTCACGACCTAGTGCTCTAAATCCGGAAGACTGTGCCTGAGGAGTCGTGGTTCTCTTAATTGGATAATGAGAAAAATTACTAAGGAAATAATCATTAACAAACAAAAAATATTTAATTCTGAATAAATAGAAAATCTCATAATCACAAATTGACGCCAACAACGTGGGCCGATAACACCTTTAATAGGCAAAGTCGTGAAATTTTCCAGAAAAAAAAAAACTTTTTTATCTTCATTTTCTTAAACACTTCACAGCTTAAAGTTTGTCTTTTATTCAGTGTCTTTGGTTGTACCAGAGAGACCATTTTGATTATTTCTAAGACAGTTTAAAATTTTTAGGTATATTGTGGATTCAAAATTATGTCAAAAATGAATCCTGGTTATCTCTGGAAGGACGAGCTGATGTTTGAACTCCATTCACGAGGAATCGAGCCTAATCCAAACTGCAATGTCAACAGCCTTAAGTCCCTACTGCGAGAAATGATAAAAGCAGAGAAAGACAGTTCTATCACCTCTCATCAAGTAGCACATGGAATTCCAGCAGAACGCCGACATCTGCTGTAGAAAACTAGTAATATTTAACGGATAGGTAAATATTTTTAACTTTGATAAACGCCATGCTGATTTCAAAAAGATTATGTCTCGATTATTACATGTCAAAAACCGATTAAATTGTGTTCCTCCTAAAAATAACGAGGAACAGGATTTGATGTCTGATTTAATGAAACAAACAGTGTCACTTATCGATAGACTCAGGCTTAAAGCTCAAAGTAATGACGTAAATTTATTACAATTACAAGATAGCGATGATACTTCATCAGACAGCTCAACCGAAAGCCATTTCGAAGGTTCTGTTACAGCCACTACTGCACGCAAAGTATCATTTGCAGGAGAAAATCAACTCCCTCTTAATTTAGAGAGCCCCAAAATTATTGTTCATAGCAATACCCTGATAAATCCACTAGTCCCAGAGTCTTTGTCGCAGGAGCAGAGTTCCCTAAATCAACATTTCGAGACTCAATTAAATATTATTCCTAACTTAAACAAGTTCCGAAGTCCTGTCAGTAGACCCTTTCAAGTAGAAAGAACCCAAATGAACAGCCATGCTATTTTTCAGGAAGGCGATAATTATACCCAACCCAGAAAAACAACAAATAAAATCAAACCCCTTTACTCTGAACACCAGAATAGGGCCAGAGAAAGTCAGTTTAGTTCCCTTGGGAACTGTTCAAGTGCAGCAATGCATGGTTCAGTGAACCAGGTTAGAGATGGTGATTTAGGTAGAGAATTTCTGAGCCCTCCACACCGTGATCAAGCATTTCCACTAAGCCGGCCATACTTCACTGATAACGTCTATACTGATAACGTCCCACCTTTTGAAAATATCCCTCCTTCTGGCCCAGCCGGACAAGCTTACTTTAAATCCCCTACTGTTCAGAAACCAAATTATAACTGGCAAAACTTTGCACAAAATTTCCAAGGTTGCCAAGTGCCTCCGAATCTCCTTCAAAACACCGGTATAGCGAGAAGTTTTGCTACCAGTGTAAACCCGTATACCGATCCTGTAGGTCACCAATATTTTGATAAACCGCCCCCGTTTAATCTAAATCAAAATTTTCCACCAAATCATAATTCCACTTTTGTTAGCCAAGATTATTATAGGTCACCCCCTATTAACCGTCTAAATTTTAAATTTAATGGGAAAAACCAAAGTTTACATAGCTTCTTGGAAAAGGTCGAGGAATTCTGTCTGGCACACAAAATCACTAGGTCTAGTTTGTTGAATTTTGCCAATGAGTTGTTCGAGGGAGATGTTTTGATATGGTATCGCTCCATTAGAGGTTCCATAGCTAGTTGGGACGAATTGGTATATCATTCGAGACTAAATTTTTTGCCTATCGATTATGAGGTAGCTTTGTGGGATGAAATTAGGTCGCGAACTCAAGGCGCAGCCGAAAGACCCCTAATTTATGTAGCCGTTATGAAAAATTTATTTAAGAGATTTATAAATCCTATAGACGACAATGTTCAATTAAGACTTATCATTAGAAATTTATTACCTTATTATCAGCGGCAACTGGCCTTAAGGCAACCCCTTTCCTTGTTTGAGCTTAAAAGTTTGTGTAGAGTGTTAGAGGACACTAAGTTAAGAACCGAAAATTTTCACCCTCCTCCACTTTGTACCGCGTCGACTCTAGAACCAGAATTAGTATACAAAAAGCCCTATCAAAAGCCCTTTCAAAATAATAGAAACGTTATGGAGTTGTCAACTTTCCCACCTAATCTGGGTGAACAGAACTCGAACCTGTTAGACTTGGATGATTCAAATAATAGGCCAAAGAACCCAAGTTGCTCTAATGGCAAAAATACAAGCATTAATCAGGACCTAAGCTCACTCCCCAACCGCGTTCCAATTGTCAATTCCGTTGAAAATACAAATATCGCAGCCCTAAACAAAATAACATGTTTTAATTGTAATCAAGAAGGCCATCATTTTCAAAGCTGCACTCTGAAGCGAAATATTTTTTGCTATAAGTGTGGACAAAAAAATGGCACTGTTGTGAAATGCGCTAAGTGCAGTCCAAAAAACGTAGGAGGCGCCCTTCCGACCTCGGCAGGGAGAGGTGCAGGTCGATCTTAAAGTCCGAAAATTTTTCTCTGTCTAATAAGTGGGCCAGTTGGCTAAACACTGTTAAGTACTTCCTAAAAAACAATGAAATTTCTCCCTTGTTTCTAAAACGATCCAATAAAGATCAACGCCCTTATTTAGATATATGTATTCGCGATAAAAACACAACTGCCTTGTTAGATACCGGGGCTATGCAAAGCGTTTTAGGTGGAAGAGGTTATGAACTTATTTCTCGGTTAGGATTTCAAGTTAAGGTGTCGCTGTGCCGGGAATCTGTTACAACTGCTGATGGCAAATCCCAGGAAATATTAGATACAGTTACTATTCCCCTCCGTTTCAATGACCAAACAATCAATTTAGATGTCCTTATCGTTCCTAGTATTCGACAAACTCTTATTTTGGGTGTCGATTTTTGTCAAAAAACAAATTTAACGCTAAATTTTGAGAATGGGTCATACTATTTCCATAATAACTCTGAAATTCAGGAAATAATCGTTAAGGAGAAATTTCAAAATATTGCCATACACTCTGACATTGATTTGACAGCTGATCAAAAGTGCAGATTAGATAAAACAATAGAAAAATTCAATCAATTAGTTTCCGATAAGTTAGGTGCAACTGATCTGGTAGAGCATAAAATTGAACTAACATCAACCGAACCTTTTCGTAAAAGACCTTTCTTCTTTCGCCCTACATGCAAAAGCACATGAATGATGAAATTGACAAAATGTTGGAATTAGGGGTGATTAGGCCGTCGACCAGTCCTTATCAAGCAAATGTCCTTCTCGTCAAAAAAAATTCAGGAGAATACCGCCTCTGTTATGATGGTCGCCCTCTGAATAGTATCACCATCAAAGACCCATATGCTCTTCCACACCTATCCAGGACCCTAGACAAGGTTAGAGATGCTCATTTTCTGACATCAATTGATCTTAAACATGCTTTCTGGCAAATTAAACTTAGCGAAGATTCCTGTGCTAAGAAGGCTTTCACCGTTATAAATAGAGGACATTTTGAGTTCGTTCGTATGCCTTTTGGAATATCTAATGCCGCAGTGGCTCTTCAGAAATTGATGGACAGACTTTTTTCACCCACTATAGAGAAAAACAGCTTTGTATACCTGGACGATTTGGTCGTAGTAAATAGTAGTTTCGATTCCCATCTAGAGACCCTAGACAAAGTTTTTAATACCTTGAAGACCGCAGGTCTCACTATCAATGCAAAGAAGTGCAGATTTTGTCAGCCCAGTCTTGCGTTCCTCGCCTATGTAGTCGATAAAAATGGTCTGCACGCTAACCCTGACAAAGTCTCAGCAATTTCAAACTATCAGAAACCTAAAGATGTCACAGGTGTGAAACGCTTCGTGGGTATGGCTTCTTGGTACCGCAAATTCATTGGAAACTTTTCTGGTCTTATTGTTCCTTTGAATAACCTGACAAAGGGCATCAAAAAGAAACAACACGTGAAATGGAGTCCTGAGGCCGAATTGGCATTCGAAAATATCAAGTCCAGACTAATTTCCACTCCCGTTCTGAGAAATCCTGATTTTTCCAAGCCTTTCACTATTCAAACTGACGCTTCAAACGCAGCTATAGGTTCTGTACTCACTCAGTTCGACGGCGATGACGAATACGTCGTAGCCTATGCCTCACGAACTTTAACAAAGTCAGAAATCAATATGACCGTAACCGAGAAGGAATTACTGGCTATAGTTCAAGCAGTTTTAAAATTTAGATCCTATATCGAGGGTGGTCCAACATTCACTATTTTAACTGATCATTATTCTTTACAGTGGCTGTTTCGCTTGGGAAATCCCATGGGTAGGTTGGCTAGAATGTCAATCATGTTGTCACAATTTAATTTCATAATTAAGCACCGATCCGGAGCAACAAATGTCGTCGCTGACGCACTCAGTCGCAGCTTTCCTGAGATTGCAACCGTAAACTTGAATTTTACTAATGTTGATCCTTGGTATTCGAAAATGCTCAAAAATGTACAAGAGCAGCCCCAAAATTATCCACTGTTCAGAGCCGATGGTAGTACGCTTTATATACACTTTTAACCCAAAAAATGTTTCTGTGCCTTTCAGGTTGATTTCCATTGATATTCAGGGCCCTTTTCCAAAATCGCGTGCAGGTTTTTGTTATTTGTTGGTGGTGGTCGATTGGTTTACCAAATTTACGTTTATTCACAAAATGAGGCGAGCTTTAATGAAGGAGATCTGTAATTACCTGGAGGAATTCATTTTTATGTATTTTGGTGTTCCTCAAATCGTTGTCGTTGACAATGGCAGCCAGTTTAAATCGCGAGAATTCACTGAGATGTTGACAACTTATAAAATTAGCCATGTTTGGTATAACGCTAGGTACCATCCCCAAACTAATAACGTAGAACGCGCTAACCGAGTGGTAGGCAATTAGGTCCTACATTCGTGAAAATAACCAACGTGATTGGGATAAACACATACATCATATTTCTAATGCCATAAATACCACTACACATGCCTCTACCTCATTTTCACCTGCCTTCCTGACTTTTGGTCGAAATTTACCCACCTCCGGAGAATATTTTGG
The DNA here is from genome assembly GCA_963920685.1 of Polydrusus tereticollis. Lineage (NCBI taxonomy): Eukaryota > Metazoa > Arthropoda > Insecta > Coleoptera > Curculionidae > Polydrusus > Polydrusus tereticollis. The sequence goes on from OY987332.1 coordinate 87,503,059, forward strand.
TATAATTGAGAAGAAAAACTTGACCCCTTATCAATTTGATGATAGGCATAATCTGGCTAAAGAGCTTTCGAAATTACCGGAAATTTACGAGCAAGTCTCAAAAAATATAAGCAAGTCTCATGAGAGAAACAAAAAGTATTATGATTTAAGGAAAAGACACCTTGAGTTTGACGAGGGTGACATTGTTTATAAGAGAAATTTTATTTTATCTGATGCCGGAAATTATTTTTCGAAAAAACTGGCAAAGAAATTCATTAAGTGCAAAATCATAAGAAAGATATCACCTTTAATCTATGAACTATTGGATGAGAATGATAAAAACATAGGGCGTTATCATATTAAAGATTTAAAGCCTGTTAATCAAGGCAGTCTCGATTCTGATGATTCGGAGTGAGAACTCACTCACCCAGAGTTAATTAAGTAGTAATAGTTATTAGAAATAAGCTAGTAATTAAGAAATTTGTAATAGGCAGCTGTTGCCATAAGTTGTGTAATGTACCAGGTACAGATTTATCATTTGTTATTTAAAATTTTTTTATTTCTGTTCGTTGAAGGGGGGTATTTTAATACACTCTGTGGCGTAATAAAAACAGATGCAAAAGGTCGTATTCTAGAAAGATGTTTAGAAAGAGATCGCTATAATAAACACAGGATCCAAAACACACTTTAATACAAAATCAAATAACTTCTCTGTTATAGACTTAACAATAGCATCTAGTGATTTAATACCAAAACTAACCTGCAGTGTAGATGACAATCTAAAAAAAGGAGCTGCAAATTATAAAGTAGGAATTATTCAAAAATAATACCCAAACAGAAGAAAAATCTAAAGACTACCATTTTTTAACGTGCCTCTTACCTCAAATGGAAAAATTACCACCCATACAGAAATTATGTTTGGGCAATAAATGTAACCAAGCTTTACTGGACGAGGTAGAGTAGTTGATTGCACATGTCAGGTAAGTTTGTTATTACAATTTTTATATAACACAAAATTTGCAACTCAAAATTTTTTTCCCACGAACAATTTTTTTTACGGTTCAGCAATCAAAAATATTTGACACGTATTTTTTTATTTTAATGTGATGCACAGATTTTTCGAAAAAAAAAATTCTTGAAATTTCACGTTTGTAAGAAAACACCTTTTTCCGATCGCTTATACAGCAATATCGAATAAAGATATAAAAATGTATCACATATATAAAATGTTCTCCTTTTTTTTTAGCTTTCGAATTGAGTATAATAAAACTCAATTTTGTAATTTGTTAAACGACAAAAATTGAAAACTTATAAACAAATGCATTTTTTTCAAATTTGGACATGACTTTTTTCCTTTTTTTTATTGAAAAAATCAACTCACACCTTTTTTAAAATACTGTTAAAATTTTAGAGTGGAGAGTTAAATACTTACGAGACAAAAAATTTTTCAAGTACGGCTTGCTCACGCGAAGGAAAAAAGTCATGATCAAATTTGATAAAATTGCATTTGTTTATAAGTTTTTAATTTTTGTCACTTAACAAATTACAAAATTAAGTTTTATTATACTCCATTCAAAAGTTGAGAAAAGGGCGAACATTTCATGTATGTGATAAATTTTTATATCTTTATTCGATATTGCTGTATAAGCGATCGGAAAAAGGTGCTTTTTTACAAACTTGAAATTTCAAGAATTTTTTTTTCGAAAAATCTGTGCATCACATTAAAATAAAAAAATACGTGTCAAATATTTTTGATTGCTGAACCGTAAAAAAAATTGTTCGTGGGAAAAAAATTTTGAGTTGCAAATTTTGTGTGGAATGCCCCATAAATATTGTTTTTTAATTAGTTTTAACTGTAAATATTGTTATTTGTGTGTTTAATAAATGTGTAAAAACAATTATTTTTACTATGTAATAAAGAATTGGCCCTAAAATCTCCATTTCTTTTAGAAAACTTCTGAGTACCGTTGGGTATTATGGACTCAAAAAAACTGAAGTGGTTTTCTAAGAAGCCCCTCTCTGGGAAAGAGCTAACTGATATTGCACAGACGATTTTAACCGAAGATCGTTCCCCGACACTCCATCACTCGACAGTTCATCACACACAATTTCATCACATCAATTTGAAAAGTAGTATAGAACTAATAATAATTACCTAGTATTTATTTATTTCTTATTTATTAAAGTATTATTTCCGTGACAAAAATTGCATTTACAAACAAAATAGAGGAAATGTTATACATAAATCAAAACAAATATGACACTGTTCTGAGAAACATTATTAAATAAAATCACCAAAAGTAATTAGGATTTTAAGACCTTAATTTTAGTGAAAATATTAATGATGGATTTATCCAAGTGATTAGTAAATAATCTGTGTCCAGGTAATGTAAGGCCAGCAGGTAAAATGGGGATTTTTATAATTTCTTTGAATATTTTCTTAATGAGGGATTATTTAGTGGATTTATGTGTTGTGTGTTTCATATAAATATAACTCGAAATCGATAATTTCTTCAGTATTACACTTACCTTCATTTACTGTAATTGGAGAAGATGCAAGAGGGAATGTTTTCTTTTGGATCAACTTCTCGGGGAGTTTCGACATTGATTTTCCAGTCCCATGAATATATTAAACATCGAGTGACATCTGAAAATACTACCCACTAGCGATGCAGGAAGCATCAAACAGCAAAATGCAAGTCAATTGTTCATACAAGAGGGAATATAATTGTTAAACATCCTATAGGTCACACGCATGGTGTTACACCTTTTTAACCACTGGCTAGCAAAGCCATTGCAGAAATGAAAGAACTGATGACCTGCCCTGGTATGACACCCAAGCAAGCTATGGCTGAAATTGTCGAGAACCTCTCAGATGGTGCTAAGGTTTGTCTACCAAAGAAAACTACTTTAGCTCGCACTTTGCAAAGAAGTAGAAAAGGTGAGAACTCCACTCCAGTTCCCAGAGATATGAAATTTGATATACCAAAAATGTATTCACCATACGTTCTTTTTGATTCTGGCAGGGAATACAATGATAGAATAATTATATTGGGGAAAAACGTGTTGAAGGGTGGCATAATGGCTTGCAGTCGCTTTTTCAATGCGCACTTCCTACAATGTGGACATTCCTAAATGGCCTGGTGAAAGAAACTGAATTATCACACGCGCAATATTTAGAACACATATCTGGACAACGCATCCCAATGAAGCCGAGATACAAATCGGTTAAACTTAGGCTACAGAATATCATTGCCAATTATGAAACACAAAATCGCCTCATGTTTCTCAGAACAGTGTCATATTTGTTTTGATTTATGTATAACATTTCCTCTATTTTCTTTGTAATTGCAATTTTTGTTACGGAAATAATACTTTGTATATTATTTAATGTAATATATCTGTCCCTACTATTTTCTATTATTTTAATATATTTTTGTCAAATGCTATTTGGTGGCTTTATTTAATAAATAAGAAATAAATAAATACTAGGGAATTCTATGATTTAAATCGTAAGAGGTAATTCTATACTACTTTTCGAATTGATGTGATGAAATTGTGTGTGGTAAATTGGCGTAGCGATGAAATGGGATGTGATGAAGTGTCGTAGTGATAGGATGTCGCCGTGATGAAGTGCCCGTAATGAGATGTCGTGTGGTGAACAGTCGAGTGATGAAGTGTCGTGGATTCACCGAAGATATACCTCTTGACAATGGATTTTCTAGTGAATATGAAGAAAGTGACGATGAGTACGATGATGAAGATCCACTGGGAAATTCTCTTGGAAAAGCGGCCCAAAAATCAAAAGCATTTGAGGGACCTTCATGCTCAAATTTCGATAAACCTACAGACAGAAGAAAACCAAGAACAACCCGACGGAAAGCAAAATGAAATACAAATTTATGATATCACCAACAATAATGAACATATAGTTGAAGTTAATGAAAATTCGGAAAAAAAATTAGATGAAAAGAAACTAGAAGATGATAGAAACAAGAAAATTAAAAGTAAGGAAAAGATTTTGAGACCCAGAAAAAATAAGGAATAAGACAATGTGTCCCAAATAGAAAATGCCTCGGAAGATATACATGAAGATGAAGCGCACACAAAGTGGAAAAAAACGGGAATACCAAAAAACATGCCAAAATACCACTTACTTGGTAGGCCCAATAGAAGAAGAGTTTGTCAATTGTCATAGTGCAACTGATGTTTTTTTGCATCTACTTGGAAATTTGGACGATATAGTCTATCAGACTAATTTTATTTATATGGCATTCAACATAATAAAAGCCTAAATATATCTAAAAATGAGCTACACGCATTTATAGGTATAAATTTTATGATGAGATATCATCGGTTGCCGGAGTGGAAACATTACTGGAATGGATCTCCAGATCTGAATGTTCCCTATATAAGCAACAATATGACGAGAAAGAGGTTTAAAGATATCTTGCGCTATTTACATTGCAGTGATAACACTAAAATTCCACAAAATAATAAAGATAAATTATTCAAACTAAGACCTCTCATAAAACAATTAAATGGACAATTTCAGTCATGCTACAGGCCTACAAGACGAATCGCAATAGATGAATCCATGATATTGTTCAAAGGAAGAAGTACCTTGAAACAGTATAACCCTCAAAAGCCCATAAAGCGGGGATATAAACTTTGGTGTGCTGCAGATCAGAATGCTTTTATTTCAAAATTCGAAGTCTATCAAGGTAAAAACGAAGAATTAGAGAAAGAATTCCAAAATTATGGCCTCGGCGAAAGAGTTGTATTGTCATTAACTAAGCTGTATTGGGAGAAACATAGTATTATCTACTTTGACAATTTTTTTTTCCTCTATTCATCTCTTAGAAGCACTAGCTTTAAAAATACATTAGCCTGTGGTACAATCACGTGTCAAAGAAAAGGCTTTCCGAAAATAACTGAAGATAAAAACTTAAAACGTGGAGATTGGGACTTTAGAGTGTCCAATACAGAGATCAGGGTTTTTAAATGGAAGGACAATAGGATCGTTCATTTTGCATCAAATATTCATGACACAGAAGAAGCTACTGTGTCCGAACTCAAAAAGATGGATCTAGGTTGAAGGTAAAATGTCCTTCTGTAGTTCAAGACTACAACAAATATAAGGGAGGAGTCGATAGAGCAGATCAGATTAGAAGTACTTACGAAATGAACACACGCTCTAAAAAATGGTGGCATAGGTTCTTTTGGGGATTTTTGGACATAGCCTTTGTCAATGCCTATATTATATATGTCAACCTTTTCGAAAATATTTTCACATTTCAATTTAGAAGAAATGTCAGCATGGGATTGATGTCAAAATATAAAACAAAACTTGGAAAAAGGTTGTCATCTGCTACACGTCCCCAAAACACGAAAAGGCGCAGATTTAATCGCAGTGTGCCTGATGATGTACGTCTGGGCAATCGTGGCTCCCATTGGGTAGCCTACGACAAAAATAGAGGCAGATGCAAAATGTGTAGCTCTTATGCTATGCAGTCAAAACCGCATAGTAAGGCGGTGTCTTTTTATGTTCCAATGAGGAAAAAAACTGTTTTATGGAATACCACGAAGTTGACATAATGAAGCAATTGTTTATCAACATCCTAAATATAATATTATAATTTTTGTTGTTCGTTTATAATTGTTGTTTTGGTAATAAATAATACCTTTATAAATATTGTTGCGTCCATGCTGTACCTATTGCGTTTCGATCTGAAAATTAGGTACTTTGTCCGTAACGATCCTTTAAAGTCCTGTTTTTGTATTTTTTGCTTTTAAAAAAATTTTTTTTTTAATTGGCACCTATTTTTTGAACCTTTCTTTAAATAAAAATAACAATATTTTCCTTTTAAATGACACTTTGGTACTACTGGGCATTAAAGGGCTAAAAGAAAAGATCACTAGAATTATGAAAATAGTTTCTGCTAATATTCTAAACTTCGATTCAAGTTAAACATGCACTATTACTCAAAAAAAACATCACACTCTCTTGTTCAAAGAAACTTTAATAACGTGCCTCAAAATACTCACTACACAAATTCTCAGAATGAAAATATCTCAAACTCTCAAAATCAAAGAGTTTTCTATGAAAACAATATAGTGCGACAAAATTGTGGACCAAGCAACAGGAATCATTCTATTCAGAATCAAGATGCACAAAATTCCAGTAACCAAAGTGTTCAGAATATAAATAGTATGTTTGTAGCGAATGGAGATGTCACTCAGAACTCACACAGTTCAAGCATATTCTCAGCTCTTTCGACAAGAAAATCTCGTGGTCTTTTGGCAACAGCGCAAATTATTTTGTATTCCAAGTTGGGTTGGAATTTATATTTGTATTGTTAAAGCCAGGTTCAAAAATCGACGCCACTGCCGGTACCGATGAAAGACATTATCAGGGGAGTCGTCCACGAGCGGCACTTGAGCTCGCGATTCGGAGCAAACCAGCGGTCTATTTATCTGTATTCCAGATAATTTCCAAAATTTTTTTTTAAGAAATCTTTTTAATTTAGCGTATTTATTAGTTGTGCCTTTTTAGCTTATAAACAAGTTGTTATTAGCACGTTGTTATTTTTTTGACCCACAAAGAAAACAAACAATTATTTGTGGAGTTTACATCAGAAGTGGGATCCTGTTCACGTATCCAATGAAGCAACCACAACACGATGTAGGAGTTACTACAAGAAATGTTGCTAAATTTTAGAAGTATCAGCCCCAGAAGAATCAGCCCCAGAAGTAGGGTTGCCACCCCTCCAGGTTTGGCCTGGAGTCTCCAGGTTTGGCCTGGAGTCTCCAGGTTTGAGCCATGCTACTCCAGGCTACGGGTTATGCATCAATTTCTCCAGGTCAAGGATAATTTAACACTTAAGAAAGCAATTTATTTAATTAAATTGCATTTTTACAATATTCGGCAATTTTTAGTAATTTTAGGGTTCTTGGCAACATGGCAACACCTTGTCGCGGCAGGGCAAAATGCATTTGAACGTCATTTTATCTTTATTCGTTGTTTATTCCTGTCGGTGAACAAGAGCGAACTGTTTGCTAGTTGGCGACGTTTTCTGGTTAAGTTGTGATTTGTTAGGATACGTTAGTTTGAAATTCAGAAAATCTGTTTTCGGCAATTAGTTAATGTAATCTTTTGATTTGGTAACATGAGCGATAGTGATGAAACAAGCAAAAGCGACTCAAATGAGGCGATATCAAATCGACCAAGTACATCGTCTTTGCATGCGACACCTACGAAGAAAAGACGTAAATATTTTACTTCTTTTCAAAATTCTTGGAGGCACAATAATAATTATAAAGACTGGCTTGTTAAAGTGGACAATTTTACCGCAAAATATTTTATTTGTAGTGTAAAATTCACTATAAAACATGAGGGTGAGAAGGCTCTAAAAACGCATCTAAAAAGCAAAGGACATTCTACTGCCGTAACCAGCAGTGCTAAAAATAAATTTGTAACTGCATTTTTTCCAAAAAAAAATAGTGACGAGTGTTGTGTCTATGATTGAAGTTCCTCAGGTATATCATGGGGTCACCCATCACCAGAGTTATTTAAGTACAGATTGTGCCATAAAATTAAACTTTTATTTGTATCGAGATTCTGCACTGGCGAAAAAAGTGCACTGTCTGAGAACAAAAGCAGAAGCCATTGTAGAGAACTGTCTTGCTCCTAAAAGTATTGAGAATGTCTTACATGAAATGAAAGTCAATTTAGAGTCATCATTGCCATTTGCCATTTTATCTGATGCGTCTAACAAAGGAAACCAAAAGCTATTTCCGGTCGCGGTTAGATATTTCAGCGTAAAAAATGGAATCCAGAATAAACTTTAGGACTTTATAGAAAATAACGATGAATCTTCCGCATCGATAACAACAAGCATATTAACTACTTTAGAAAAGTGTTCGCTTAAGATTTCGGATATAAGTTCATATAGTGCCGACAACGCTTCCGTTAATTATGGTGTCCATAATTCCGTTCACAAAAAACTTCTAGATATCAATGCAGGATTATTAAAAACAAATTGTAATTGCCATGTGCTACATAACGCAGGCAGAAATGCCTCCAAAGCTCTTTCATATGACGTGGAAAATTTGATTTTGAAAATATATGCAGAATTTTCCAACAGTGAAAAGAAATCTGAAGCTCTAAAAGAGTGTTTTGAATACCTACAAATGGACTACCAAAAAATGTTGCGACATGTAATAACAAGATGGCTTTCTTTATATGGCGCTCTTGATAGACTGTTAAGATGTTGGCCAGCTGTAAAAAAATATTTTCTTGACTTATGAGAAGAAAGTTGCGATAAAAATATCTGGAAATTCATAAATAAACAAGAACATGGCCTAGAAGATGATCTTGGCTCTGAGATTCTAGTTTCGGAGTGTTACATTTACTTTGTTCACCATTATATGAACATTTTAAATACCCACATTGTTAAACTGGAAAGTAATCAGTTGACAAGCACTGAATTACATGACATCATGTGCGATTTAAAGAAACAAATAACCCAAAGGCAAAATGATCAATTTTTTGGAAGCAAGGTGCTTGCAGCCTTAAAGTACCTTCTACCGAGAGAAAAACAAATGTTTGTGAAAGAGGCAAACCTAGTGTACCAAAAAACAATTGACTACATAATCCAAGTTTTACGATTTCCAAAACAGCCCCTTTCAGTATTTTGACTGTTTAAATTTACAGAAGCATAAAGCAAATATTTGCTTTAAAAAAATACTGGAAGCGAAAGATGCAGCAAAAATAAATAATGTCGACGATGACGCATTATACAATGAAATTGTTATTCTTAAAAGTTGGCTACAGGTATTTGAAAAAGATTTTGTTAAAAGTTACAATTTTTCGTTACATTTTATGATATAGTTACCAATACCCAAACTTTTAATATGATTTGAGAATCAAAGTTTTTTTTATATTTATTATTATAATATAATATTTTAAGACCATACTTATAAAACTTATAAAAATAAAAGAATTTTAATTTTTTGTACTTGAAAACCAAGCACTATAACTCAAAAAAGGGCGTGGCACCCAAACAATTTTCGCCTGAGGCGCTATTTTTTTTCGCACCTTGGGCGCGAGCCCCCGGGAGCAACTACTGGCTACGTGCCTGGCATAGTCTCCAGGTCAACAACAATAAAAAGGTGGCAACCCTACCCAGAAGAAGTGGATTTGCCTTATTTTCGAACAGATATCGATGATTCAAAGATTTGCAATCAACAGACTGAACAGATAAAAAGGGAATTTGAATGGTCAGCTTTGCAAGTGCTTATAAATTGAATATTCAATATCATTTTATAACCCCGGATATTCATCTATAATAAACTTTATCAGAATTGAAACTCGCATTAAAACAAAATGGCCGAACGTTTTATGGAATATTCAATTAGTTCTTACCTCTACGTTTCAAAAATCTATAAATTGCAGCTCATTGCACGCCTTAATGGGTATTAAAGTCACTAATACAAACAGCCTTGAATGACCTTTCCCTAGACCTGTCACCTGTAGGTAATATTTGGATCGACAATGAGTTATCGAAAAACTTTAAGCCCAAAATAAAGCAATAGATAACTTAAATAAACAATGTGAAATTACTGTTTATGCATGGGGTCAGCGTCCATTGCATTGTAGTTGTGAAAATTGGGTCAGCATATTCCCATGATGTACATTGGGTGGATCGAAGAATACAAGTTTTCAAATTTCGATCTGAAACTTCGGGAAAACTTGTCACTTGGGATATATAAGCTTCCCTTACAAGGAAAAAATAAATACCTTCTCGCGCTCCAACTTATTTGAAAATTTTTTTTTTTTTGAAACTTTGACAAAAGTTTGTTTATGTTTTTCAAATTACACTACCAAAATTTCAAAAAGCTTGTAAGTTAACTTCTTGTGCCCAACGATATTATTTATTCTAGCAGTATGGTTAGTTTTATAAATATCGTGTTTTAATCTATAATTACATTCCCCCAACACTATATTATATTATATTAATTTATGCGTCCTTGAATTAATACGGTCAAAACAAAAAAGTCATTGTCACTAAATCAGTCATGAAGCCAGGTCTTTTTCCGTGCTGGGATATAATTTTCTATTTTTATTACAATTAAAAGATATCGGTCTAACACGCCCATGACTCGGGCATGTTTTAAAATATTGTGATACAGACTCGTGTGTACACCTGCACGTATTTGCAGGTGTGAACGCATATAAATAAATTAGTCAGCGCAATCGCTCAGTGAGCGAGCATTGGTTTATTGTGAAAATTTAAAACTATCAGTGATAAAGTCTTAATAAATATAATAATTATTAAATGAATGTTTCATATCATTGTGGTTGTTTACAGATAACTAGTGTACAGTGTCCAACTTTAGTATGGCCACCAGGATTAAAAGTACTTGCCCTGTATTTGGTGCATCAAAAGAATTTTGTGAAAATTTACTTCAAACATATTATGAAGACATCTTAAGACTAACCCTATTTGACTTGCAAAACTGGATAAGAGAAGAGGTCCACAGGCTCCAATGTCAGTTATTTCTAGGGAAGTAGCAGACAAGCTCTTTCAGCTCTGGCTTACAGACTCTTTGCCAATCGTTACAATGGAATTATAAAAATTTATTATGATACATATAAAAAACTAATAAAACCCCTTAAAGGAAGACACAATGCTGGAAATTATAGCGTCAAGATAATATGCCTTAAATGAGAGTTGAGCTAAAAACTTTACCACAGGTGTATGATAGATTTGGAATTTCCGAAGCCATTGCATCGACTGTATTGGAAGATACGAGATTGATTGAAGAACAAGACACGTCTAAAGTAGTAGGCAGAAATAAAGTTAGAACATTAAGATAAAACAAACGAAGCGCACTTCAAGCTAATGGCGATTTCCAGAGAGCACCCGCAAGATAATAATATAATATTATGATGGCAGAAAGGATAATACCTTACAACAAGAAAAAGTATTTTCATTAATAAGCACGCAAATATGCAACTTTGGCGCACTATTAGAATTTGATTCTCGAAAAAATGATTTTTTCGACCCACCCTATTATACATCCGTGAGAAGTTTTCCCGAAGTTTCAGATCGAAATTTGAAAATTCGTATTTTTCTATCCACCCCAATGCATTGAGTCAATAGTACGTTTTCACTGCTTATCACTAAAGAAGCAGTTAGAATGTAATTTTTATAAGACTAAAGCCGGGCACAGACATGCGGTATTCGGCGAGTACCGAATAACAAATAATCGCTATTCGACAAATAGCGAATAGTGTATGTTAAGTCTTCAGACTTAGACAAGAAAGACATGACAACGTGGCGCAGCAGCGGCAACAAGCGGGATTCGGAGAACGCGAGAGTCGTCGTCTAGAACTACACGAACACGTCTGAGAAGCATTTTTCATTATTTTATTTTGTTTGTTGTAAAAGCCATAAAGTATTTTCACTTTTGTATTATTAGTAAAGTAGAATAAACAAGTTAACTAAACATAAAGTTTGGTTTGGTCCTTTGAGAAGGTAATTCCCGATAACATTTGGTCACTTCGGCCCGATAAGAACGTCAGCAGCCTTTGGAAAATCGACAAGATGGCGGAGAAAAATTTGGTGAGCTCGTTCCACTTATTATAAGTGCTTCCATTATCCATTATTCCCTTGCAACCTTTCTAGATTCATACATACCTTTATTTTTGTTGCAAAATTAAGTAGTTAGTCAAGTTAATCTCGTACTTATTTATTTGATCGCGAAACACGATAATTTAAAGTAAAGAAGTACATACAGTTGATCGAAATTCAAGGGTTATCGAATTTACACGTATTTATTATAGAAGCTTGGTTGAAACAACTCGTCTCGTCCCACTTACACGTCTCGAATCGTTATAAATAAATAAACTTATTTATAAATAAATCAAAAGTGCCAATTTATTAATTCCAGTATGCCAAAGCAAAAAAAAGGTAACAATCATGCAAATACCACAATGGTTATAAACGAAGTCGACGAAAAATTCGAAAATCTACACGTGAGAAATGTAATAAGCGATAGATTGAACCGATTTTTAATTTTTTTACAGCAATAAAATATAGATAGATTGGAAATCGAATGTCGTTCAAAAAGTATAGAAGAAGATTTCTCAGAATTCGATAAAATTCAAACTCGGTTGGAATATTTAGACGAACAGAAAAAGGATACTGGATTAGAAATAGAATCTCCATTTTATTCTCAAATTTTTCAAGCTAAACGAATAATCTCGAAATGTCAAGACGACGAAAAAATAAATTTGCAATGTCAAAATGTCGCGGGAAATAGTAACATAACGCAAGGTACAACGAGCGCGGTTGTCAAGTTACCCGAATTAGGGTTACCAAAATTTTATGGAAATTGCGAAACTTGGTTTAGTTTTTGGGATCAGTTTCAAGCAATGGTAGGCAGCAGATCGGATTTAAGCGAAGTTAGAAAACTTATGTATTTAAAATCATGTTGTCAAGCTGATGCGTTGAAATTAATTGAAAATTTAGATTTAATCGCTAATAATTACTCTATCGCACTCGATCTTTTAAAACAGCGTTTTGAAAATTACAGAGCTATAATAAATTCACATATTAACACAATTTTGTTTAACTTACCTAGCGTACCTAAGGAATCGCCTGTTTTACTAAGGAAATTGTTAGACGCCTTGTACCAACATTTGTTAGCTTTAGAAAAATTACAACCCCCAATTCATGCATGGGATGCATTATTTATACCAATAGTATTACAACAACTTGACGACAAAACGAAAAGAGAATGGGAAAATAAATTAAATGATAAAAATTTACCGATAATAAAAGAGTTTACAGAATTCTTAACAAAGAAATGTTGTACTTTAGAGGCAGTACAAGTAAATAATCAAAATAAATTAAGTTATTAAGGACGCATTGTAGTACACACCTATACAACTGTACAACTCAAAAACACGAAGCATTCATGCCTCACTATCAAAATCGAAATAATATTTCCTGTTTTCTATGTAAAGAACCACATTTTATTTATCAATGCTCGCGTTTTGCAAACTTATCTATAACTGAAAAGTATAACGAATTAAAGAAAAACAAACTCTTCAAAACAATTCCTTAAGACTTGGACATACAAAATACGAATGTCAATTACGCGGATGTAAAAAATGCAATGGAAAACATAACACGGCATTACACGTAGATCGACAATACAATTCTCAAAACCAGTTACACATCGGCAACACCGCACAACTCGGACAAACTCAAAACCGGGATGTCAACCGTGATAGCGCGCAGATAGAAACATCAAGCGGTGGGAATGCGACTTATTCTGGACCTACGATGTACATAATCGGCCAGAGTAACTCAGATACTCCCGAACAGGACGAAAATCATAAACAAAATAAAAATATCTCGAATCCAATTACACATTCGTTTACAACGGTTGAATTAAATCAAGTTCTATTATCGACAGCTACAGTGTTAATACAAAAAAGTGATAAAAACTGGATTAAGTGTACATCATTACTTGATCCTGGCAGTCAATCAAGCCTAATAAGTAAAACGTTTTGCGAAAAATCAAATTTAAATTGTAAATCTATTAATATTCAAAAGAAAGATGTTTTTCCCTTTTCTTTCCGTCAGACCCAATCCTTGGACGCGTTTCGCCGTATTACGGCTCATCGGCAAGGCTATAGAGTCTGACGAAAAGGAAAGGGACCTTACAGTGTTTTCAACACATAATGTATAAATACATATGCGAGATGTTACACGTAGCGACATTGCTACGAGATGTCGCCACGTGTAACATCTCGCATATGTATCTATTAATATTCCCTTAAGCGGTGTAAATCAAATTGAGGCCAATATAGGCCAGCAGAACGAGCGCAAAAATAAAATCACGATTCGACAATTTTGAAACGGATTTACAATTTTTGGTATTACCACAAATTACGGAAAAATTGCCTTTAACGAAAATCGATAAAAAGACACTAAATATCCCGAAAGAATTAAATCTAGCGGACGAACTATTTAATATTCCAAAAAGCATAGACATCTTATTAGGTGCAGGAATTTTCTTTGACTTGCTAAAACACGGAAAAATAAAACTCGAAAAAAGTCAAACCATTCTGCAAGAAACCACCCTAGGATGGATTGTAACAGGCAATTTACAATTAAATCACAATAATGTTTAACGACAAATTTGTAATTTAAGTACCCAATTAACAAATAAACAATTAAACGACGCGTTAACCAAATTCTGGCAAATCGAAGAAATGGAAACAACAGTTCCTTTATCAAAAAATGATCAATATTGTGAAAACTATTTTAAATTAACCACGACGCGAAAGGACAACGGGACCTTTGTTGTAAAATATCCCTTGAAGCAAGATAATGACGAACAATTAGGCGACTCAAAAACTGTAGCACTAAAACGATTTAAAGGTTTAGAAAATAGATTACTAAGAAACGAAAGTCTAAAAAAATAATATTGCCAATTCATGGAAGAATATGAATCATTAGGACATATGTCATTCCATGCTACACTAGAAAACGACGATTCAATTGAAAATAAATCATATTTTTTACCTCATTCGGCAGTATTAAGAGAATCGGCGGTCACAACGAAGTGTCGAGTTGTATTTGACGCGAGTGCAAAAACAAATACAAACGTATCTTTTAATGATTTGATTTTGGCCGGGCCTACTATACAACCTGACTTATTTTCAATTTTACTTCGTTTACGTCTTCGAACTTATGTTTTAAATGCAGATATCAAGATGATGTACCGCTGTATAGAAATCGAACCTAGCGACAGACAATTTCAAAAAATTATTTGGAGAAAAAACCCTGAAGGTCAACTAAAAATATATAAATTAAATACTGTAACTTACGGCACGGCGAGCGCCCTGTTTCAAGCAACAAGTTGTTTGCAAGAATTAGCCATAATACATCAAAATAAATATCCACGAACTTCCGAGATAATAAAAAATTGCTTCTACATGGATGACTTGCTTACTAAAGAATAAGTAGAAAACAAAAAGTGGTTTAATGGACCTGAATTTTTAAAACGTCACGAAAATTATTCTAATGATACAAGAACTCCCGAAATTAACAGTGAAACCTTACCCGAATTGAAGTGTCAAACCAATTCCTTTTTAACACAAGCACAAGAGGTACAAACCGACTTTGACATTTTTAAGAGGTATTCCACGTATTCTAAATTATTAAGAATCGTTTGTTACGTCTTCCGATTTAAAATTTTCGGTTTAAATAAAATTAAGTCAGACTCAAAATTTCCCACAATAGAAGAGTTAAATAACGCTGAACAAAAACTAATTTTATAGGCTCAATCACAAACGTTTAACCGAGAAATCTTTGAATTAAAAAAGTCTAACTCAGTAAATAAACAAAGTAAAATTATAAATTTGAACCCATTCCTTGATGCTTAAGGTATTTTAAGAGTAGGAGGTCGACTATCAAAATCTCACATAAAGTTTAGTCAAAAACACCCTATTATTTTGCCTAGCAAGCATAAATTGACAGAATTAATAATTCTTGATCAACACCTAAAAAATTTACACGCCGGAACTCAAAACTTATTATCAATTATTCGATTAAAATTTTGGCCAATAAATGGAAAAAATTCAGTAAAGAAAATTATAAATTCTTGTGTGAGATGTTATAAAGTAAATCCAAAACCGTGTAAGTTTTTAATGGGGGAATTGCCTGATTCAAGAGTAAACTCCAGTCGACCATTTACAAACTGTGGTGTTGATTATGCTGGCCCTATCTATATAAAAGAAGGTAACTCACGACGAACTAAACTTATAAAAACATATTTAGCTATTTTTGTCTGTTTTGCGACGAGAGCCATTCACATTGAATTGGCAACAGATTTAACAACCTTTAGTTTTTTAAATGTATTAGAGATTTATGGCCCGAAGAGGGAAACCGTTAAATATCCATTTCGATAACGGACTGAATTTTGTAGGAGCAAATAATCATTATGTGGAATTGCATAAGTTAATAAATGACTCTAAACATAATGATATGATCTTAAAGTCTTTAACCAAAGACAAAATAAATTGGCATTTTTGCCCAGCGCGATCCCCACATTATAACCTGGCAATTTTTGTCAGACAAAAACCGCCATATTATCATGCGTACGGCTTGCTCAATACCGTCGGAGAGTTTTAGTAGTGGGTTGGATACCTATTACTTACCACCTTCCCTTAATCTGAACGTTCTAGAGGGCGCCACTGGCTTTACTAGGTTGAAAGACAGAAAATCTCCTAATTAATGGGGCTCCGTTGGAATACCTTACATCAAATAAAAAAACTAAAATTGTTTACACTTGTTTAATTTGGTCGACTGAGGTTATTTGGATCAATGCAAAATCTAATATTTAACAAGGATTGAAATGTTGTTTATTTATGGTTATAAAAAAATTGATAAAAGGTGAAGTTGAATTAGCTTGTCTTGACTCAAGGATTTATTTATAAAATGGGTATAACCTGTGAAAGTTCTAGAACCTTTTATACCTTCATGACGATATTGGGTTATATAAAAAGGTGACCTTTGTCTAGATAACTTTACATTATTTAAATTGAAATTAATTAATTAAAGAAAATTGATAATATTTTTATATATGATTTTAAAATAATTTAATTAGAAAAGAACGATTATTTCGTGTAAAAGTTACTTGAAAATTTTTGATATTTTAATTCAGCAATTGTCTCTTTTAAATGGTAGACTGTAATACCGGCCTGAGAATCTCGAAGATTTCTGTTGCCACGTGGTCTTTTCCAACAGCTTATCGCCTCATATAGGTGAATTAATTTCGGCTGGATTCCTCTTAAAATTTCATCTGGCCAGGATATATTGTTAAGCCCGTTGCACCATTTGTACGTGGTGAAGTTTATGAAATCCGGCTTCTTAACCCATCAGAACCAAAAAAATCCTCAAGCCCTCAAAATCAGGCCTCAAAACCAAAACCAACAAGGATAATAATGATAACCAGCAACCCTAAAATAATTCAGTAAAAATTACCCAATGAAAATCATAAAAAAATTAATGCTTACCCTCTAAAAAGGGAGTGGATCTCTTTTCAGATCGACTGATCTAATGGTCGTCAGATCACTGACCATTAATAACCGTGGGGGGACGCCAGTTTGGCGTGCTCCCCCCACGGGGCACAAGATGGAAAAGCCACGAGAAAACGAAGTCCCGTCCACTTTACGGAAACTCCCCCACTCCGTCATCAAAACTCAGTTGGTGCCACCCTACCAGACTACCCAACATAACCAAAAACGGGATGTAAAGTTAAGGGATAATAACTTAATTTTTACAAAGTCTGGGCATGACCAGGATATAACTCTACAAATAACAAATTAAACAACCACCCAAGTCAATCCCGTTACCTAATACCTAGAGATAGTCCCGTTTATTAACGGTGCGAAATTGCGAACTCAACGGTAGCACCGGAATTTGTCGACTCCACGTACCAGATGCGGTGCAAACCAGCATTGTGGGTACCCAACGTCGCGTTCGTATAGTAGCGGCGAAATCAGGTTAACCCCATATTACCGACTTGACGGAAATATTCCATGCGACAAGATATTGAACAATTAACCCAGAAATGAAATTAATAATGGGCTTGAAGGTAATAGGGCACTGAAAATGAAGTTTCTATGTTTCCCCCCAAGGTCAAAAAGGGTAGGAATTTCAAATTGCTACATTATCCCCCACCGAAAATAAAATAGGCTATGAAATAGACTATTTTTAACCAAAAAAATATACGCAATAATTATAATCAACGCTAATCAAGGATAAAAGAAAAAAATTGTCTCTCACAAGTTTTAACCAAAAAATTTGAGACGGTTAATTTAGAAAGAAAATATTCTTACATCAGTAACCAGTCCTTATAAGACAGTCACCAAGAATTATTATGAATAGATCACTTTAATAATATAATATATAAATATACAAAGACTATGACAGTAGTCGTTAATATCAAGAGAAAAGGAGAAGTCTTCTTGGCAAGATTTAATTTCCTCAGACGATAAATACTTAACATGCGATGACTATAATGGTAGTCAGCAATAATAAGAATAATAAGAATATGGAACGACTAGACAGTAGTTAAGGGAAATTAGGATAATTTTTCTGACAAGATTTAGTTTGATAACTGCGCGTATCATTCGCCAAAAAGGGACACAATCGGTAAGTCATAATTGGTAGGTCAAAATCAGGAAGGTCTATCTAAACTTGCAGAACAACGCGATAAGTGTCGTGGCAACCATAATCGTAGAAAATATTTACACAATAATACTTCATGCCACCACAACTTAAGACAATCATACAGTTCCCTCGTAGGATTTACCTACTATATCAAAATCTATATCACAAAAGGAAAAAAAAAAAAATTCAAATGGAAAATTCTCTGGAATTTCCAGACTAAATCACGGCTCTATATACACGTAAGTGTAATAACTAATCTAAACACGAATAGAGTCCTTAGCAGATAGCTAAAGGGAAAATAAGAATAATTTCAAAAGATATTGTTTTCTTATAAAAAGTTTTAGGGTTAAAACGGAAAATAAATCTTACTATAATTCCCCAGCAGTAGCTAAGTGTAAGCGTGAGCTTGATGTTCTATTGGTGCTTAGCAGAAATGATGAGGCATATGGGGAGGCTTATAAAACAACTAAGCTTGAATATGATAGAGCATTGAAGCAGGCTAGAAAGGATTGCTATTCACAGAGGATTTTGGGTAGTCAGAACAAATCTAAGTCTACATGGCAGATTGTGAACGAAGTAAGGGGTGATGCTTGTAGTGTCAAGGACATTGACATTGCGGGTAGCCCACAGGAAATGAGCAATGTTTTTAATACATACATGGTTGGGGCAGCCTCAAGCCTGGTTAAAAACTTGAAAGGAAAAAAAGATATTTCTAATATTGCCTATAATCCTAATTCTATGTTCGTCACACCAGTGACAGACGTGGAAATATTGGACATTACTAATAGCTTAAAAAATAAAAAAAGTTCTGGATATGATGAAATCTCAGTTAATATATTAAAGGATTGTGCGAGGGAAATATCATCTCCTTTATCTTACATTATAAATAATTCATTTGCTCATGGCATTTTTCCTGGCAACCTAAAGCTAGCAGTGGTTAAACCTATATATAAAAAAGGAGATCCAGCACTCCCAGAAAATTATCGCCCTATTAGTTTGCTGCCAACCTTTTCCAAAATATTTGAAAAAGCTATGTGCACCCGTCTGATGAGCTTTTTCTCTGCGCATAAACTTATAAATCCCAGTCAACACGGGTTTTTAGCTGGAAAATCAATAGAGACTGCTGTGTACGATTTTGTGAATGAGATTGTTGCCCACTTTGAGAGTGGACATATAGCTCTGGGCTCATTTTTAGATCTATCAAAGGCTTTCGACTGCCTGGATCATGCTCTCTTGCTTGAAAAGCTGGAGAGATATGGTATAAGAGGTAAACCATTGGAGTGGGTGCAATCTTATTTACAGAGTCGGGTGCAGCGTGTTGTAATCCAAAAGGAGGGTCACAAGTACTTTTCGGATGATAAGCCAGTAACCATGGGTGTACCACAAGGCAGCGTAATGGGCCCCTTCCTATTCATTTGTTATATTAATGATTTAGGGATCAGGTTGTCAAATGAAATGGTAACCGTAGTGAACTATGCTGATGACACCAGCATATTGGTTGGGGGATGCTCGGTGGACGATGTTGTAACGGGTGCGGCAGACTGCCTGAGGTCTTCTCAACAATGGTTTGAGGGCAATAGCCTGCTGCTAAATGCTCAAAAGTCAAATTTCATGCTTTTTAGAACGAGACAATCTGCTGTGGTTTGTCCTGACAGTGTGGAGCTGCTCTCTCAAGATATGCCATTGTCATCGGAATCTAAATTTCTGGGCATGTACGTCGATTGCCACCTTGGCTGGGAAAGGGAAATTGAGTATGTATCTAGTAAACTAAATGCCTGCTGCTATCTTCTTCGTGTACTGAGGAGTTACGTTGATCTCCCTGTCTTGCTGACTGTGTACCATGCGAATTTCAACTCAATCCTCCGATATGGCAATCTAATGTGGGGAAATAGTATAAATGCTCTGAGGGTTTTTAAAATACAAAAAAGGGCCTTGCGTACTATGCTGGGCATGCACAGGCTAGAATCATGTAGGGGAATTTTCAGAAGAAATAACTTGCTAACTTTGGCAGGTTTACATATATATGAGTGTGTGGTTTTTTTGCGTAAAAATCAGCACTTGTTTACAAGAGAGTTGCCTCAGCATGACCACAACACCAGGTCAATAAACTATAACATACCATCTCATAGACTTACACTCTCTAAGCGAAATCCAATGTATTCTTGTATAAAATATTACAATAAACTTCCACAAGACCTGAAGTTGATTGAAAAAACCTCACACTTTAAAATAGCTGTATTTCAACTTTTAATTGAGAAAGAACCGTACAGTGTTGCCGAGTTTCTCTCAGGTGGGTGATTTTTCTGTAATTGTTAGGAGTATTTACTTTATTCCCCCCTCTTGTATTTCATACTGCATTGTATCTGTTTCTTAATTGTGTATGTTAACTGCCTCAATTGGGTAAAAAGGGAAGGGGAAGGAAACCACTATTTTAATTCATGTGATTTTATTCGTAATGTTCTTCTACAAATGTAATAAATTTTAGCGTTTTAAAACATTTTTAAACTTAGATTTAGGACTCTATAGCAATTTTATATTTTTTTGCATACTCTGACGATGTTTGCTAAATATGTTTATCATATTTTCTTAAATAAAGAATTTTTTGATTTGATTTGATTTGATTTGATGAGATGCCCACGAGACTCCCCGTGGAAGAAAAAGCACCCTCCAAACAGTCAGTGCGGAAAACCTGATTTAACTATATGAGTTAGCATTGCGTAACTTCAATTATGGCGTGAAGCACCTCGTTTACTAACCTCACACAGGCTGATTTGGAGAATACGCCCCCCAACACCGGGAACCCACAAACACCATCGAGAAGGTATCCCCTGAAAAGTGGAAAACCAAGGAAAATTTATTAGTCGAAAAATAAAGGTAACCCATATGTTCCACCTATCATACGGAAGCAAATTGTAGCACTCGCTAAGCTAAAAATGCCGAAGCACAGAGAAAAATACATTTACTCGAAAGGTTGTTCCGTGAATTGGCACCGTCACCAGCCCCTCATACAAAATGATCTGAGAAGGAGCTCAGACGAAACACAGTAGGATGGCCCCAGCATAATGTAAGGACTCATTAGGACCTTACGCCAATGACACATCCCCCCCAATGCTCATCCTTCCAACCAGACATGGCTAACCATCTTCCATATGAAACCCGGTAACGCCCAACAATAACGGCCTGTGAAACACAAAAACTATTTCTCTCTTCGACTATACAAGTCGACGTCAAAGGGGTAAAAAGTTATTGATGTACGTCTACACCAACAACCCAATCCAAATATCATCACTTTCGGTGATATGCAAAATAACCAAAGAAATATATGAAATTGTCAATAGCAAAACCATAACGCTTCAACTTACTCGCCCAAAATAATATACCAAATAATGTAAGTGAAGTACGAAAAATCAGCGACTGTATTCGCCTACCTGGTGACCAACATAATACCAAAAATATATACCAAATAAAATATGCGGCCGTCATAAACAAAAATATTCCAAACTCAATTAAGGATTTTTAGGAATTGTGAATGCTACTAAGCCAGGGATACAAATAATAACGATTTGCCAACAGAATACGTGGTCAGGCATCTTCGCCCCTGTAATTTTAACATTCTCCCTAACCTCCAAAATTAGTCTGAAAATTGTGAGTCTTGATCTGAATTATCCAGATCAGTACCATGATACTTTTTAAGGTCCTTGATGTGCCATCTTCCAGCCATTAAACCGTTAATATTTTTAAGTTCATAAACCAAATTTGAAATCTTTTTATGCACTATCGAAAGAGTATACTTTGGAGCCAACTTTGCCATGAAATGATTTGCCGCATTAGATAAAACCTGATTTTTCCGCCATACGCGATCACCCTGATTAAATGAAATGTCCCGCTTTCGAAGATTATATGCTCTCGAATTTCGCTCATGAGCAGCATGGAGTCGTTTTTTAACATCTACAAAAATTTCCCTAAGACCATGCATGTTTTCCGCGTATGAGTCCCTATCTCCCGGAATAATTTCGATATCTTGACTTTTGTGTTCAGATGATTGAGAATAAAACTTTCCTGACAAAGGCGGATGTCTACCGAAAGCTAGAAAAGCAGGGGTGAAGTGAGTAACTTCATGCTTAGAGGTATTTATAGCCTGCTGTATTTTAGAAATATCTTTATCCCATCCATCATGATCACTAACATAGCTGCGAATCGCAGTACCGATTGTTCTATTATTCCGTTCTACGAAATTACACTGAGCAGAATATAAAGGATTATACCGAGTGTTTACATTATATTTCTTACATAAATCTTTAAAGCCTTTGCAAATAAACTGAGGTCCATTGTCACAAATAAGAGTTTCTGGGCACCCAAACACTAAGAATATTTGATTTTCTATAATGTTCTCGATATGTGAAGATTTAGAACTACGTAATGGGTATAAGAGAGTATACTTCGAAAACCAATCTGCTACAACTAAAAGCCATTTGTGCCCTTTCTTGGATCTGGGAAAGGGTCCCATGAGATCTGCAGCTATACATTGAAAAGGTAAATCGACTTTCTTCTCCTTTCCCATAAGTCCCATACGAGAAGTATTTGATACTTTTGAGCACCACAAACTAAACATGATTTTACAAATTTTGAAACATCACGCCGCATTTTCGGCCAATAATAAAAGTCTTGTATCCTATTAAGAGTTTTATAAAAACCAAAGTGACCTGAAGTTGGCGGACAATGACAATGTTGAAGGACGTCAGAAATTTGGGGATTCGGAACAAGAATTTTCCACTCAGGAATATTTACATTCATTGGAAGTTTATTAGGTATAAACTTAAGAACAAAATTATCTTCAACCTTCCATTGAATATACTTATCAGGAGACTGAGTTATTTTATCGCGAAGGTCATTATACCAAGGGTCAATTCGATCGATATCTATACTAAAAGGATTAATGAGAGAAACAATTGGTGAGTCATCTTGACTGTCTTCAGGAGGAGGAATTCTACTTAACGCATCAGCAACTACATTGTCTACTCCGCGCCTGTGAACAAGATCAAAATTATGTTGACGTAAGCGAACACTCCAACGAGCTAATTTGCCTGTAGGATTCTTCATGTTGTTTAGCCACAAGAGAGAATAACAATCTGTTATGATCTGAAATTTTGGAGCGCCTTCAATATACATGCGAAATTTATCTAAACAAAATAAAACTCCAAGGCATTCACGTTCCACAACAGAATAATTCCTTTCAGCTCTCGACAGTGACCTACTGGCGTATGCTATGACGTGCTCATCTCCATCAATAATTTGTGAGAGTGCGCCTCCAACACCTGTCAAACTGGCATCTGACGTAATGATAAATGGTTTGCCGAAATCAGGCTGCGACAAAATTGGTGACGAGACTAGAAGTTCCTTGATTTTAACAAAAGAAGATTCTGCGGCTTCAGTCCATGTAATAGGTTGGCTTTTCCTGCGACCTTTGAGAAGATCATTGATAGGAGACATCAATGTAGAAAAATTATTTATAAAGCGCCTATACCACGAACATAGTCCAACAAAACGTTTAACTTCTGTAGCAGTTTTTGGTCTCGGATAATTAACCATTGAAATAATTTTGTCAGGATCCGTGCGCAAACTATTTGACCCAACAATGTAACCCAAAAATTTTAAACTGGTCTTAAAAAAATCGCACTTTTCCAAATTAATAGTAAGATTTGCTTCTTTCAATTTTTCTCTAACTTCGCCTAGTAATTTTACATGATGCTCAAAATCAGGACTACAAATTAAAATATCATCCAGGTACGTGAAAATGAACGGTTCATACTTTGCACCAAAAATAGCATCCACTAGACGCTGCTGCGCCTGTGCTGCATTACATAATCCAAAAGGAACTGTATTAAACCTAAAGGAACCACGCCCAGGAACATTAAAGGTAGTTTTGTCCTTAGAATTTTCGTCCAACGGTATCTGCCAAAATGCTTTACGTAAATCAATAGACGAAATAAATTTAGCATTACGTAATGAACTTAGAATTTTGTCAATACTAGGGAGAGCATATGAATCAAATTTAGTAACATTGTTTAAAAATCGTCCATCAAAAACAAATCTAAATTCCCCATTTGATTTTTTAACCAAAAGCACTGGAGAGGCCCACGGGCTTTGTGACTGTTCGACGACCCCCAACTTTAACATTTCGTCCAATTCTTTATTTAAAATCTGAGACATATATGGTGACATTGGATATTGTTTTTTATGAAATGGTAAAGCATCACCAGTGTCAATAGTTAAAGTTAACTTATCGGTTCTGCCTAAACGATTTCTATTACTTATAAAATTAAAAGAAGCAATAATCTTTTCAGCTTTAAAACGCTCCGAATGAGGAAGATCATCGAGAGAACATAACGGCTCTAAAACAAAATCGGAACAATTCCTGACTGTAGGTACATCAAAATTTGCTAAATTAGCTTGCACTTGCCAAGAATTATTCTTAAAATTTACTGAAATTTTAAACTGTTTGGCAAAGTCGCATCCAAAGATAAAACTATGTGGTAATGTCGGAACCACTAAAACTGTAATTACTTGACAAATATTTCCTATAACAATAGGCAAATCAACTAGACCTTCGACATTTTTCTGAGTTCCATCAGCTGTGCATATATTTCTTAAATTGGCTGGATAGATTTCAATATTGAAGCGACGTAAAATATCTATACCTTTCGTGCCTACAACAGAAGCTGTAGCACCAGAATCGAATAAAACGGTAATATCTTGATCAAATAATTTTACAGAAATACATGGTCTATTGTCCATTGGTTTCCGCACAAACAAAGGAGAAATTTCGTTCTTTGAACTTCGATAAAAATTTGAAACGGTTTCAAGCCACTTACTCCAATCAGGTTTACTAAATTTGTTAAATATTTTTACATTACTTGAGGCATTAAATTTAGAAGTAGGATGCCTGCCTCGAGGACATAGTTCCTTTATTAGTTTTTTGAACAGTTGGGGCAAGAATTTACTTTAACGTCAGGCAATCCACATTTAAAACAAAAAATTTTACGTTTTTGTCTACAAAATTGATGTACGTGATTTGGCATATTACAGTTATAGCAGACTATATTACTTTGCTGTTTATTATTATTATTACCAGAGGTATTATTATTATTAGGCTTATTTTGCAGTCCAGAACTCGAAGGAGTTGAAGCCTTATTAGGATTTGAATTAACTGTTCCATTGGAGACATTCAACTTGTTCCTAAACCCAGAATTATTAGAAAAATCTCTAGAATTATTTCTATTAGAAGAATTGTGAAATTTCCTTCTATTAAAACTAGTATTAGATCTATTTGGGTTATTAGAACCAGAAATATCTAAATTGGACAGTTCGCTAACTGTGTTATTTTTATTCCTAATATAAGAAGCTTCTTCAAGTTTTCTACAAAGATTTGCTAATTCAGAGACTGTAGAAATATCTACTAAGGCTAATTGAGTAATATAGTCTGGCAATAAATTGTTACGAATATGTTTTACTTTGGTTACTTCTGCAGGTATATGTACTAAACGAGAGAATAAAATTTCTAAATGCGCAATGAATACAGCAACTGTCTCATTTCGCTTTTGTTTGCGATGCTTTATCTGATTCCATAAATCATCTTCAACATCAGAATGCAAAAAGTCTGATTTTAATCTAGCTACTAAGGAATCCCAATTGTTGACTGAGCTTTTTACACTCCTAAACCAAACAAAAGCATCACCGACAAATAATTCGGCTGCAGAAATAAACAAATCTTCTTGCTTTACCTTGCGAGATTCAGCAAGTTCAGTAACTCTTTCTAGAAAATTATAAAGACTCTTAGAATCGCCATTGAATTTAATTTGCCACTCACCTATCGCTGGAATATTACCTGAACAATTTACTATAGGCGGTGCAACATTAATAATTTGTGCTTGAAGAGCTGTATTATTAGCAGTACTAATACCAGGAGATGTAGGAATGATGCTATCATATAGATCGGCTTCAAGAATTAAGCAAGATGCATGAGCTTCGGTTTTAAAATTACTGGCATCAGCATTATCTTCTGGACAATATAATCTGCTAATTCTACCTGAGAGATGAATTAACCTTGATTTCATTCTTAAAAATTTAGAGTCTGTTGCACTACCCTCAAAATCAGCAATAATTTCTTTAATTGATTGCATTGTCGCCTCAATTGCAATTGCCTCAACCCTAAACTCGCGTGCTTTGACAAGAGCATCCACAACTTCAGACTTGTTGCTACTAAGCTCCTTAGCTAAAAGTCTCCTTAAAATTTTCCGCTTGTCTGTTACAGGACGCGTGGATGTAACCGCACGAATTGCTAGCTCATAGCTTAATTCAGAATCTAACAAATGATTTGGCTGCATATAATCGGCCATGATTGTAAGTTAATGTAAGGGCTCAAAAAAAAATTCGAAATAAAATTAAAACCGCAAAATAATATCAAATGCTTCCAATAGTCAAGCAAGAATGGATGCAAACCAACTTAAGGCTGTAAATAAATAAAATATTTTGACCACCCTGTATATAGATATAGAAAAATTTGGATAAATACAAGTGCCAATGCCTGAATAAAAAATTTGAAATAAAAAAATTAAAATACCTTTAACAGTCCAAATATCATTCAAGACCACCCTGTATATAGGTAGGTATCAACAAAAAAAATATTTATAGTACAGATGAGCTCCAAAAAAAAATGTTGGGAAATAACCAAGGGAACCTTTAATTTAAATTGTTTTTGTGCCACTGTGTACCAATCATAAAAAAAAATTTTTAATCCCTAACATAATCAATCACAGTTGACAAAAAAATTATTCCGAAGGAACACCAAGGTGGAATTATAACTATTTATTTTTTGTGCCACTCTGTACACTGAATGGTAATGGCAGGGCTAAGAAATGCTTTATTCCCCTCTATTGTCATATGGGGTTATGAAGTTAAATATAAAAAAATTATGTTTCCTATACTTCAAATAACTAGAGACAACTCGGCCACCCTGTATAGCGAATTTCCAAACCAAGATAAAAATATTTATCGCCCTGTAATTAAGCTATTTTAAATTAATGAAGGTATACGAATGATATCTGAAACAATAACAATTAAATCTCTAAATATTGGACACTCTGTATAGTAATTACTAATTAAATCGGTGATCAATTAAGGGTTAATCATAAAATTCACAAAGTACTACCCAAATATATCGAAAATAGAAACATTTGATAATTAAAGAACTAATAGACCTTACATTTCTGGTAAAATTTGCGCTATAAAGTACTAATACCAAAACCGTAATCAACACACTCTAATAGAAGTTACCCAAATTCATAGAAATGACAGCAATAGTTCAATACACACTCAACGTGCTAAACCACAAAATATAAACCCAAAATAATTGAACTATTAATAGCAATCTGTATTTCCGTACCCAAAAAAAACACTTCTACCAGGTGAGATAAATTTATTATTATTATTTGAGACTCTCCAAATATAAATCCAAAATAAACTTGAGCCTTAAACCAAGCTAGATCAAGATAAGATAAAGGTAAGACAAGGGTAAGTCACCACGCTAATAAGATGCTAAAGGCATATCTGTTTCTACCAGAATAAAAAAATCAAAAATTGCTTTTAATATCCGATGCAGTGTCTTCCAACATAAAAAATTAAAAAACTATAGGTTCAGACAAAGGAAGGTTCAAAAATTTCCAGGCTCCACCTTGGCTGCGCCACTTTTTATAACCTGGCAATTTTTGTCAGACAAAAACCGCCATATTATCATGGCTTGCTCAATACCGTCGGAGAGTTTTAGTAGTGGGTTGGATACCTATTACTTACCACCTTCCCTTAATCTGAACGTTCTAGAGGGCGCCACTGGCTTTACTAGGTTGAAAGACAGAAAATCTCCTAATTAATGGGGCTCCGTTGGAATACCTTACATCAAATAAAAAAACTAAAATTGTTTACACTTGTTTAATTTGGTCGACTGAGGTTATTTGGATCAATGCAAAATCTAATATTTAACAAGGATTGAAATGTTGTTTATTTATGGTTATAAAAAAATTGATAAAAGGTGAAGTTGAATTAGCTTGTCTTGACTCAAGGATTTATTTATAAAATGGGTATAACCTGTGAAAGTTCTAGAACCTTTTATACCTTCATGACGATATTGGGTTATATAAAAAGGTGACCTTTGTCTAGATAGCTTTACATTATTTAAATTGAAATTAATTAATTAAAGAAAATTGATAATATTTTTATATATGATTTTAAAATAATTTAATTAGAAAAGAACGATTATTTCGTGTAAAAGTTACTTGAAAATTTTTGATATTTTAATTCAGCAATTGTCTCTTTTAAATGGTAGACTGTAATACCGGCCTGAGAATCTCGAAGATTTCTGTTGCCACGTGGTCTTTTCCAACAGCTTATCGCCTCATATAGGTGAATTAATTTCGGCTGGATTCCTCTTAAAATTTCATCTGGCCAGGATATATTGTTAAGCCCGTTGCACCATTTGTACGTGGTGAAGTTTATGAAATCCGGCTTCTTAACCCATCAGAACCAAAAAAATCCTCAAGCCCTCAAAATCAGGCCTCAAAACCAAAACCAACAAGGATAATAATGATAACCAGCAACCCTAAAATAATTCAGTAAAAATTACCCAATGAAAATCATAAAAAAATTAATGCTTACCCTCTAAAAAGGGAGTGGATCTCTTTTCAGATCGACTGATCTAATGGTCGTCAGATCACTGACCATTAATAACCGTGGGGGGACGCCAGTTTGGCGTGCTCCCCCCACGGGGCACAAGATGGAAAAGCCACGAGAAAACGAAGTCCCGTCCACTTTACGGAAACTCCCCCACTCCGTCATCAAAACTCAGTTGGTGCCACCCTACCAGACTACCCAACATAACCAAAAACGGGATGTAAAGTTAAGGGATAATAACTTAATTTTTACAAAGTCTGGGCATGACCAGGATATAACTCTACAAATAACAAATTAAACAACCACCCAAGTCAATCCCGTTACCTAATACTTAATAGTCCCGTTTATTAACGGTGCGAAATTGCGAACTCAACGGTAGCACCGGAATTTGTCGACTCCACGTACCAGATGCGGTGCAAACCAGCATTGTGGGTACCCAACGTCGCGTTCGTATAGTAGCGGCGAAATCAGGTTAACCCCATATTACCGACTTGACGGAAATATTCCATGCGACAAGATATTGAACAATTAACCCAGAAATGAAATTAATAATGGGCTTGAAGGTAATAGGGCACTAAAAATGAAGTTTCTATGTTTCCCCCCAAGGTCAAAAAGGGTAGGAATTTGAAATTGCTACAACATATGGGCGGCCTGTGGGAGGCGGCGGTAAAATCACCTAAGTTTCATCTTAAGCGCGTCTTAGGAGAATCATCCTTGAATTTTAAAGAAATGTATATGTTAAAGGTTGAGGTCGAGGCATTATTGAACTCTAGGTTACTCACTTCCTTATCCAACGACCCCCAAGATTTTCTTTCCCTCACACCCGCGCACTTTTTAATCGGTGACTCACTCGTTGGCCCTCCTGAAGAAGATGTCACAGAAGTCAAAAGTACAAGACTCAACAGATACTTCCGTCTACAACAATTAAAACAACAGTTTTGGCAGCGTTGGTCCAAGGACTATTTGACACAACTTTAAGTGCGCACTAAGCGGAAACAAGACTTTGGCGATTCATTGACAATCGGCTCATTAGTCATTCTGGTTGAAGAAAATACACCACCATTAAAGTCGCCTATGGCAAGAGTCGTGGAACTGAACCGCGGTTCTAATAACGTTGTGCGCGTAACCATAGTTAGATTACCAAATGGTACTTTTTTAAAACGCGCTATAAACAAAGTATGTCTTCTGCCAATTGAAACAGAACATACCAATGAACTATAAGAATATATATATATATATTGGTTTTGTTGCTGATCAGTATTCAAATTCTAAATGTTTTTCCTTCATGTTGAAAAGGAGACTTTTTAAGGCGGGCGGCAATGTTAAATTCGGCAAATAGCGAATAGTGTATGTTAAGTCTTCAGACTTAGAAAAGAAAGACATGACAACGTGGCGCAGCAGCGGCAACAAGCGGGATTCGGAGAACGCGAGAGTCGTC
The DNA here is from genome assembly GCA_963920685.1 of Polydrusus tereticollis. NCBI lineage: Eukaryota > Metazoa > Arthropoda > Insecta > Coleoptera > Curculionidae > Polydrusus > Polydrusus tereticollis. Next base: position 87,533,458 of record OY987332.1, read on the forward strand.
ATCTAGAACTACACGAACACGTCTGAGAAGCATTTTTCATTATGTTATTTTGTTTGTTGTAAAAGCCATAAAGTATTTTCACTATTGTATTATTAGTAAAGTAGAATAAACAAGTTAACTAAACATAAAGTTTGGTTTGTTCCTTTGAGAAGGTAATTCCCGATAACAGTGTATATGGGTTGCGTGTGATAAACAGGGTTGAAAAAAAACATGTTTTTTTTTATATTTAAACAAAACATCTGTTTTTTATTGTTTAAAACAGTTTTTTTTTGTTTTAAACATGTTTTTTATTAGACAATTAAAAACATGTTTTCAACAAAACATACCCATGTTTAAAACACGTTTTAAACAAAGATAAATTCAACTTTGACGACTTGTATCTCATGGGCAATTTTATATTTAACTGCCTGACAAAAGTTTAAGCAAAAATAAAATAATTTTGAATGTAAACTACGAATTTACACCGTGGCCTTCAGTGGCTAATTTTACGTTAAAATATGGGGAAACTCATATAATTGATTGTTAGAAATTTTTAATTATGTTCACGTTAAGTGAAGAAATCTATGAAAATAGAACTATTTTTTTTTTTCTGTTAAAATAAGTTATAATAATTCCATAATTACCTTTACTGTTGTTAATGCTACATAATATAGTTTTAATACAATTTAGAGTTGTTAAAAGCGGTGAGCAGAAGGACCTTGGTCAATAGCCCTTTGATATAGTAATATTGTATATTATTGTGTCAATAAAGATCTTAAAAGTAAGTAGAACAAATTTAAAATTCGCATGTTAACGCCAAGGTCAAAATATGTCGCCGCCGCCGATGTAAATAAATGTACAATGCTGTATGTGCGGGGACTTACCCGATTATTTCTGGGAGTCCCCGGTGTTCTGTTAAGCTAGCGACTAGAAGCGTTTATTGATTATTTGGTGTTCGGTCATCGGTGGTCGTCTTACGCGTGCTTGTTCATTTAGGTAATTATTGTGATTATCGTTTATACTGTCCAGTTCGGGGTCGGGGAGAAAGAATGATGCTATTTGGACATTTTTTGATACAGTCAAAGCAAATGGCAAGCCAAGTAGAATAAAGAAACATATTCAAAAATGTTCTCCACCCAGAACCTTGCAAGACTCACGACGTTCAGAGGACCAAGATAATTGCAGTGGCGAATATAGCGATTCGGAGTCGACTGATGATTTGCCCTTAGCAGAAATAAGAGATAAAGCTAAAAGTAAAAAGCAAAAGATCGTTAGAGATGAAGGTAAGTACAATACTGTTTAATATTTTTATAATTTTTTAACTATCTTGAATAAATTCCCCCTGTGAAAAAGGATTAAGTCAATAATTTCGGAAATTTCGTTTAATATTGTGTAGTCTTACCAGCAATAATTTTTTTTTAGAGATTTAACAGTTACTTAAAACCTTGTCCTTGCATATCCTAAAATCTAAAACATTTTGTAAAGGCTTTTTGAATACTCAATGTGTGCAACTCAACTGACATCAATCAATAAAAATACTTATTTTTTTAAATCTCTTTCAGGATCTGCTTCAACATCCTCCGTTTTTGGCTCTGTTGAGTGCGTCAATGCTGTCAGTATCGTTTCAGCGTCTATATCCACTTCACGATCAATCGGATCAACGAGCATGGAAGACTTTGTCGTCCGAACTAGTTTGCCACAAAAAAAGAAATTGGATTTGCAAGTTGCCAGATATATATACGCAACCAACACAGCATTCCGTGCCGTCGAACATCAAGAATTCAAAACACTCATTAAAATGCTACGTTCTGGATATACTCGACCAAGCAGGTACGATATTTCAAATAAGTTACTTGATGAAGTGCATGCCTCTACTCAGTCAACCATAAATGAGAATTTGTTGAATAAAAACGTATGTTTAACTCTTGATGGCTGGAGTAATGTCCATAATGATCCAATAATAGGTATATGTGTGACGGACATCGAAACAAGTCAAGTGCATTTATTAGAGTCAATCGATTCTTCTGGACACGCCCATACTGCAGAATATTTATTAAAAGTATTAAAAAATTCAATCAGAAAATGCCTTGAGGAATATAAATGTAATGTTACTAGTGCAACTTATTAGTTATGAAATCGGACAAAGGAAATTCTACAGTTCTCATGATGAAAAACGAATACATTGAGTATATGAATATTATGCTTATGGACAAGAAAACTTACAAGCCTCTGGCCAAAGACCCAACGAATTCCTTTCAAAATAAAGCTAACAAACTTTTTGATGAAATCCTAAACTTAGATCTGTTGTCTAAGGATGAAGTGAAAAAATTAAAAAAACACAATTCTATTCCACCACGTATGTATGGAATGAGAAAAACACACAAACAAGGAGTAAAACTGCGTCCGGTGGTGAGTTGCATTGACTCTCCAAGTTATAATGTAGCCACTTTTATACACAATATTTTATCATTGGTGATAACTACTTTTGAATTTAATTTAACAAACTCATTTGAGTTCGTTAAGTTTTCAGGAACGATAACCATACCGAAGAATTATGTTCTCGTGTCACTGGACGTGGTTTCGCTCTTTACGAATATTCCGAATTTGTTAGTGACTGAGATAGTTATTGAAAAATGGTCATTCATTGCGGCCTATACTAACATTCCTAAGGACTTGTTTTTGAAAATGTTGAATTTTTGTTTCGAATCTAGTTACTTTCTTTTTAATAACCAATTTTACGCACAAATTGAAGGTAGTGCAATGGGTAATCCAGCTAGCCCAGTTATGGCCAATCTCGTGATGAATGACTTAATAGAGACTACTATAAAAAAACTACCGTTTCGGATTCCATTTATCAAGTTGTATGTTGATGATACCCTATTGGCTGTACCTATTAATGAGATAAACAATATTCTTCCATTCTTTAATAACTATCATCGCAAATTGCAATTTACTTTAGAATGTGAGTCCAATAATATGATTCCTTTTTTGGATACCATGGTATATCGCACAGACGCCGGAAAATTGGTGACTAATTGGTATATGAAAGACACAAGCTCTGGTAGACTCTTAAACTTCCATTCCAATCACTCATCATCACAAAAAGTTGCAACCATTACTAACTTGTTATATCGATCCTTTAGTTTGTCTCATGAATCTTTTCAAACCGAGAATTTATCAAAAATAAAAATACTCTTAAGGAATAATAATTATCCACTGAATTTTATAAATCGCACAATTACAAGATATACAGATAAATTAAAGAATCAATCAATTAATAAACAATCTAAGAGCGGACGATTTTTTAAGTTCCCTTATATACCAGATATTACAAATAAAATTAAAAATTGTTTACAATCGAACGATTGCAACCTAGCATCTTACAATACAAAAACAACAAATAATTTATTTACTAAACTGAAGGATCGACTACCGATTGAGTACGAATCCAATGTAGTGTATGGAATTCCGTGCAAACAATGCGAAAATACTTTCTATGTGGGTCAAACCAAACAACTTCTCAAAGATAGGCTAAGACAACACAAATATGATTGTAAAAAAGTTGACAAATCGGATACAACTGCGCTTAGTCTTCACCATCATCAAACAGGACATGAATTTGATTTTTCAAATCCAAAAATATTTGACAAAGAAAAGAATTACTTAAAGAAAAACATCAGTGAAATGATCTATATAAATCTAAATGAGTCAGTTAATTTCAGAACAGACACTAATAACTTGAGCGCCTGCTACTCTGGCATTTTGAGCAAATACAAAGATGTACTTAGTACAAAGAGACAACAATAGTGTTTTGTGCGTGGTGTATATAAAAGTTAGTGTTCTCTGTTGGTGTAGTCCTTGAATGTTCACCTAATTCTAAATGGCAAAAGAGTAAAATGTAAAACAGTGTATAGATTGATTGATATGGGTCTTCGTTGTTGTCACCGATACTGTCGGAGTCTTAACGTAGTACATACCAGAACATATTTTAGTAACTCTCTATCCGTTTAACACAAAGTTCATGCGACTTGCAAGTTAATAAAAAAATTCGTAAACATCTAAGCAGTCGATATGTCTTGTTCTCCGAAGAATATTAAATAAAATGTATACAACTGGTAATAAACGGCCCTATGAACTCTAAGAGTATCGGTTAGTACCATATCTTTGGGTTTTCTCTGAGTTTGTTTCTGTTGTATGATTAACTTACTTAATTGATAAACCCCCAAAATAGTTTTACAATTATTGAGGTTATTATTTCTCGGATTAGGGATCTGTTACACGAAATTATATTTGACTTTTACTGTATTTATAAAAACAAATGTCTTCTTTTTCAGACCCTTGAGAAAGTTTTAATATAAAACGAAACGTATAATTGAGTTTCTATTGCCGAGCCCCAATTCCCGCTACACTCTATTTTAAATTAAATAATTTGGGCGCTAAAAGACTAGACGGTTACTAGTGCAGTCACCGATAATGCGTCTAACATGACAAAAATGAGAAGTGATTTATTCAAGGAGCTAGACCAAAAAGATATATTAACTTACGGCTGCTCTGCCCATATACTTAATTTACTAGCCCATGATTTAGAAGGAGGTTTGGAAATCCCCGACTTGAAGGAGAACATTAAGACTATATGCAAATACTTTCGAAATAATCATTTTGCTCATGCAAAATATAAAGAAGCTGGTGGCTTTGCATTAAATTTACCACAATATGTTCGTTGGAACACTTTAGCGGATTGTCTAGAGGGTTATTTAAAGAACTGGTCAATATTATATAATGTTTGCTCCAGTAATAAGGTCGTTTTTGATAAAGACATAATAAAATTGGTCAGTGATACAGACTTAAAAATCGAAGCACAGAACTATCTCAAGAAACTTAAACTCATTGCTATAGCACTAGATAAAGTGCAAGGGAGTATGTGCACTATAAGTGAAGCGACAGAGATTTGGGTCAAATTAATGCAGACATTTGAAGGAGAAAAAGCAAAGGGAGAGTTTGGCAGACGGGATGTACAAAGATCGCATGGAAATGGCTATCACTCCGGGTCATTACCTTGCAAATTTACTTGATCATCGATTCATGGGAGAGAGTCTAACTCAGCATCAAAGAGACACTGCAATGGAGTACGCCGAAACTTACTTTCCAGATGCTATGCCGACCATAATCAATTATCAAGCGAAGTGTACTCAATTTAAACAATACATGTTTTCTACGCAACTAAAATAAAATGTTACACCTCTAGCATGGTGGAGATCTATAAAATGTTTGGATCATATTGTGATACAACTTGTGCAACAGCTACATACAGCAGTTTCATCATCAGCCAATATTGAAAGACTTTTTTCGTCATATGGTTTGGTTCACTCAAAACTAAGAAATAGATTGGGCAACGATAAAACAGCCAAATTAGTTTCTATTTTTAAAGAGCTAAACAACTCCTAGTTTTTATTTTTATGCGTGTACTCAAACAAAGATATTATTTTATGGTTTTTTTATGTTGAGTTAAAAATATATCTAGTTGAATGTTTGTTTTTTGTTCCTAGAATTTGAATAACTGTTAGTTTCTCTGTTTCTTTTAAGATTTACACTAATATTTAAGCTTACTTTGCATTAATTGTTTGAAGCTATTATTATTAGTCCTGTTAAATGTTAAATGCTCAACTTTAGGTTAATAATAATATATCCATAATATGTATGTTCCAATTATTTTTGTGTTTTTTTTTCAATTTTTTTAGTGATATGAGGAGACAAAAAAAAAGTGATATTTGACATCTACTATATTGAGAAAAAAAGAAAAAAAACAGTATATTTTAGTAAATGTTTTAAACATGTTTTAAACACCTGTTTAAAACACTGTTTAAAACACCTAATAAAACATCAGGTCGTGTTTAAAACATCTGGTTTAAAACATTTTCTTTTAAACATAACAACCCTGTGATAAATATTCGTACATTGCCGTTTCCCACTTCATGTCGGTATCTTAAAGGCGGGTTGACACGGGTAGGGAAGCACGATCGTCACTCACGCTTTCGTGGGGCACGCGTCATGTCAACAGCAGAGTCGTGAAATAATAATGGAAACGAATCTCCACGAACGGCATCACGATCGCGAATAAGCAGATCAAACATGTTTGATATTTCACGCCATTTTTCAGTCGTGAATAAGTAGTTACGCCGAGAAGTTGTGTTAAAAAAAAAGTAAATAAATACGATGAGTGCTGGAAATGTACTACGAATGAGCGATGCAGAAACCGTAAAATTTTTGGAATACTACAGAAATGAACCTGCACTATGGGACCCTACAAATGATGGTTATAAAAAAAGGGACACGCGTGCCGCAGCAGCCCAACGAATTGTAGAGGCTTTAAATTTGTCAGATTTTGCATCTTCTCATGTAATTACAAAATTTAAGAATCTACGAAGCTCCTACGCGCAAGAATTAAAAAAAATTGCCGCAAGCACAAAAAGTGGTACTTCTACTGACAATGTATATGTGCCAAAAGTTGTATGGTTCAAAACAATGGATTCATTTTTAAGACCACATGTAAAGTCCCGAGATACACAGTCCAACTTGGTAAGTAATAAAAAAATATGTAGTATTTTACTTTAAATATGCACTGCGGGACAAATTAATAAACTTGCACATATTTTGTTAATAAAACAAAATAATATGTGCAAGTTTCCTAGATTTTGGTAAAGAAAAACAGGGGTAGGACTCTGTAAATTGTCTCTATATGCAATTCTCTATTTCCTAACCTAAAAAACGCAATCGGACAACTTCAGTCCTATTCTCCATTCAGAGCGAAGTCACCCGATCGAATTTTTTAGGCTAGGAAATAGAGAATCGCACATAGAGATTTTTTACAGAGTCCTACCCCTGGTATTTTATTTGTACAGGGTGTCGAAAATTCTATGAAATACGTGGGTATCTGGAATTTCCAAAGGAGATAGAGAAAAACTAACTTTCACTAACGAGCCTTGAATTTTAAGAGAAACCCAAAGGTAAAACTGTATCTTGATATAGCGATCCGTTTCCAAGCTACGGGGTGTTTGTGAATAGTGTGCATTTTGGGACCCCCTATAACGTTGTTATTTATAAAAAAATTCTTTTCGTGCAAAGAGCTTTTTTATACAACTTTTTATAAAGAATCCAACTGTCAAACATAATTTCATCCGTCGCTTTTAGTTTTCAAGATATATTAAAAATTCTATTTTTTCTTATGGGAAAACCCCTTTTTTGTTTAATATTTTTTCTGTTTGTTTATATTTTTTGTTAATATTTTTTTATTAAATTTTCCTTTTAGCATCTAATATAATAAAAAGAGGATTGAAGAATTTTAAGGGGAAATGATGACGTAATTTAAAAAAAAAATACATACTGTACGGTATTTTGTAATAATTTCTTTAGTTCTATATCATTTATATATTATCCTCTCATGTATGTAGCCTATTTAATTATTCTATCATTTTCCATTGCCATGGAACGGCTCCTTCTTCATTGAAATACGAACAAAATTGGTCACGTTTCTAAGATGCAACACGAGATGGATTTCTATTATGTGATCTTTCCGATATGGGTAAAAGCCCACCAGATTGTGCACTTCTCCAGTTACCCGGAAGCATATTTGTAAGCAGAAGACGCGTCCGCCAAACGCGCCGAACGACGCGAGCCGAAGTAGAGTGGTATATATAGCAGACGAGTCCGCTACAGTTCGCCTAATACGTCTGCTATTTACTGGAGTAAGTATAGCATAGGAATTTCTATCGTTATATTCAAATAAGGCGTTACTTGTCTGCCTGATAGGTACATAGCTTTTCACTGTTTTAGCTATTAGCATTGAATGTAAGATAAAAAATGCGTGAATTACCAAATAATTACGAATATAAAAGTACCAAAGAAAATAATGTGATTCTCTGCAAACTTTCCAGTAAAGAAGAGGTAGAGGTAAGTTTAATTTAAAATGTTTGACCAAGATCTTTTGTAATAGTATGATCACTGAGATAGAGAACGCTAATGGCGTCAGGCGCGGATCGTGCATAACACACCAGCCTATCATTGCGCAATATTTCGTATTGTAGGTACAATAGTATTAACCGTTTCGAGTAGTAGATAGTTAGGTACTTATTTGATTAAGTTAATAAATATTTTAATAAAAATAATAATTTAATTTTTTGAATTTTTTTTTACCGATACTTCGTGATTTGGAAGTCAAAATATCCAGTGTGTCACAAACGTTCGGCAACGGCCGATTATCTCAAAAACTGCTAATCGCAAAATTATGAAATTTTGCATTCAAAGATTATATAATAAAATATTATGCCTGATTTAATGGTGCTATAGGCAATGTTGTAAAATTGATAGATTTTTCCACAGATACCCAAACTTTTTTATTTTAAATGAAACATCTGGTATAATTGGGCATTTTCAGATTCTTCAAAAAATTTGAAGCATATTTTTTATGTATCACCTCCCTATACCTATATTCAACTGTTTCCGAAATATTTACAGTTAAAATATGTTAATTTTACATCTTTGTAAAATCTAGACGGTTTTAGATAAGAGTTAGGTGACAATACAATATTCTAATTTATTAATTAGAAAAATATATTTAAATAATTATTGAAATCCACCCCTTTCTTTTACAAATGTTTCATGATTTATCACGTCCACCTAATTAATTCGTACTTTCATCCATAGACATGGATATCTCATCTTGAGGCGGTAACTAAGGAAACCTGGACCATCGAGAAAACATTTAAAGTTCCGACCACTGCACCAAGAAATATTTTTAAACGTATTTACAGATGCCATTTGAATACGGCTACAAAAGTTAAACCAGCGGGCTCCAAACAAAAAAAGTCCAGAAATATTGATTGCCCGGCGAAACTTTTTATAACTATAAAGAAATTTTTTAACAAGTCTAAATCAATGAAAACATCGACCAGTACAGAAGAATGGCCTTGTTTGATAGAATTTAAAAATGATCATAATCACAGATTAAATGTTATTGAAGCGCTTCGTGAGAGGCCTTTGGGAGTAGAGGCTAAACAAAAATTACTAGATCTTTTCAATAGAGGGCATTCTGCTGCCACCGCTTACCATACTTATTGTATGGATAAAATGGAAGAGCTCGGTGACGAATATGAGAGTGTATTGTATGATAGGTACTACATTCCAACAAAAACAGATGTATCTAATTTGTGGAAAAAGAAATTTAAAGAAGATTTTGGTGACCGTACGGGACCCAATATGCTTGCTAAGTTAGAAGAGACATTATCTTTTCATAAAGATAAGACTAACCTATGTTATAAAATAATAACCGTAGAAGATAATTATGCTGCAGTTATTTGTACACCTCTCATGCAACGTGCATTATTGATACCACAAGCAAATGAAATGATGTTTGTTGACGCATCGGGTAATTGCGATGTTTATGATCATAAAATATATTTTTTTGTCATACAAAGTGCGGCGGGTGGATTACCCGTTGGATGCATTTTAGCTAACTGCCAAAAAACTAATCTGTTTGATGCTGCAGTTGAAGGTTTGATAGAAATAATGCCTAAAAAAATTCGACCCGTAGTTATCTTGACAGATGACGATTTGGGCGAAAGAAAAGTGTTAAAGAATCATTGGCCAGAAGCAAAATTACTTCTGTGCATATTTCATGTAAAAAAGGCTGTTTGGCGATGGATTTTGACGGCAAAGAATGGAATACCAAGGGATTCGACACAAAACTATTATAAATTGTTCAAGAAAATAGTTCACTCCAAAACAGAAAATGAACTCAACGAAGCAGAACGATCTTTTTTTGAAAATTGCGTTCATGAAAGTTTAAAAAATATATAAGCAACCTGCTGACTCGTAAAGAGACTTGGTGCATGCTTTACAGAACAGATTTACAGTTAAGAGGAAGCGATACCAATAATTATACCGAGGTCATGTTTAGGTTACTAAAAGACATACCTTTAGAGAGAGCAAAGGCATTTAATCTAATTCAATTAAACGACTACATTATTACAAGTTTTGAAAATTACTACAGGCAGCGTTTATTAGATTTATTATTCAATAGGGTCTCAAAAGCTGTTGCTGTTAGGTACTTACCAAAATTGACTGATGGTAAAATGACTGTTGAGGTCATCTGCATGGATTCATTAGAATTTTCGGTAAGCAGTGAAACAGATGAAAATTGCAAATATTATGTGGATCTTCAAACTTGTATGTGTACATGTCCAGTGGGTTTTAATGGCAAGCATTGTAAACATCAGGGTGCCGTTTTAGAAAAATACAAATTTTTAAGCGCAATAAATACACTGACTTATGCAACTAAAATTCAACTATATAAAGTGGCAACAGGAAAAGAAGCGAATAAAAACATTTTCCTGCCTCTACAAGAAAAAGATGACGACAGTGTTGGATTAGAAAACTGTAAGAGAGATATCATCGTAGAAGAGTCAAATTTATTGGCATCCGGAGTAAATGTTGAGGATAGCAATGTTTCTTCGGCTGAGGTAGTGAAAGAAAAGTGGACGGAGCACTACAATTTTATTATGAAAAACATTGATGAAGACCCTGAAAATTTTTGTCCAGCTGTGGAAGCATATTTAAATAATATAAAAAAACATGCTTGTTCCAAAACTTCTCTACTCTCTGGTCTTCACACAGCTTTCAAATATAAGGGGGCTGCAAGAAAAAGAGCTCCGGTGTTAAATGTCGTCGTAGGGGAAAAAATATACCAGTACAACCAACATCGGTAGGACGCAGGAAAGTCCCATGCGGCAGCAAAAGGGCAAAATCGGGAAGAATACCCTCTGATGTTAAAAAGAGACAAAAAGCACCTCATTCATTACAAGAGTGCATTAAAAAAAATATTGCACTAGGCGCTAATAAATTTAAAAAGTGAATAAAAATTGCGCATGCACTTACGTCTGCAATAACACATAGGTACATAAAGTATAATATTACATTTAGAAATTATGTACGTGATGTTCTATATTCCATTTAGTAGGAAATTTATGGTTGTTTTTTACTCTTGTAAACATACATTCATGTCTGCAATAATAGATGTAGTTAGGTTTATATTGCTCAATAAAATAGATTTTAAGCACCCCTCTATCCTTTTTCCTTTTGGACCTGAATTTTTTACTAAATTGTATATACAAAATTATTTTTTTTACAAATGTTACACAGGACATCCAAAAAAGGATGGCATGAAACATTCCTGTATATTTTTGTGCAAAAGTAAAGAGCTCACGGACCTTTTATTCAGTCAATAGCAGACGCTTCAGGCAAAAATCCATCTCACTCATCTGATACAGCTTCCGCACATTTTTGCTACTCTCACGCGTCTGCTGTTCACCAAGCTGTTTTGCCTGACTCGTCTGCTATATATACCACTCTACTTCGGCTCGCGTCGTTCGGCGCGTTTGGCGGACGCGTCTTCTGCTTACAAATATGCTACCCGGAACATGTAAATTATTGAGATCCTCGTCGTCTACAAGGCCAGGATTAACATAGGCATTATTCGTCTTCCGTAACCAATTATGTAAGGAGCAAGTAGCCATAACAATTTTGTCAACCTTGAATGGCTTGAGTTCTATAGGTTTCTTAAATATTTGAAATTTGCTGACTAATATACCGAAAGCATTTTCCGAAATTCTTCTTGCCCTTGACAAACGATAATTAAATATTTTTTCTTCTAGTGTCAAATTTCTTTTACTATATGGTTTTAAGAGATATGGTTTTAAAGGGAAGGCATCGTCGCCAACTACGACTGCATCTTGCGGTATCTCCAATAAATTGTGTTCTAGCGCTTCAAATAAAGAACTATTTGCAAAAACGCCACCGTCTGAAGCTCTACCCTTCGCTCCTATATCGACATATGTAAAGCAATAGTCGTGGTCTACCAATGCGAGCAAAATAATACTATGATCCTTTTTGTAATTAAAATAATCGGAGCCACATCTAGGTGGGGCTTTCACCACCACATGTTTTCCATCAATGGCTCCGATGCAAGATGGAAAATTCCATTTATTTTTAAATCCAGCCTGTATATAAGTCCACTCTGCACCACTTTCTGGAACCTGAAAAAAATGAAAACATTAATAATGCAATGTTTATTTACCCACCACTTATTTATTTTTTCGGAAACCGACAGGAACACACCTCCCTATCAATTTATTTCGTTTTGTCGTAGGGAAATTGTGCCTTCACACGAAAATTTCAAATCATAGAATAAATCGCGATGTAAAAATTAAAGAAAATCGTCAGAAGAAGTTCATTAATGTATTTATTTCTTTGTTTACAGTCCAGAGTATCACAAGAGTCTACAGAGATAAACATAGATGAAGAAGATGCTGAAAACTCGCGAAATGAGACTGAACTTGAAGATATGGGTGCAGATCGTTCCCCGCAACCTGGACCTTCAAATGAGCAGCAAAAATCTTGTACCCAGCAAACGAAACATTTCACTGAGCTTCAGCCTGCAAAGTCTGCACGCGCTGTTTCTGAAGTCAAGTCTAATTCTTCTTTAGTGCGTAATAATAATAATATGGGAACGCCAACAAGCAAAAGGGCATCGACAACGAGGGAACGGATAATTGAAAAGAAGCGACTTGTAGAAAATGAAAGACCTGATATGCTAATGACCGCAATGGATAAATTGGATAAAATTTCGGAGAAAGCCACAGCCACAGCCACAAAAGATGACAATTTTGATCATTTTGGCAAATACATAGGTTCTCTTTTACGAACCCTTCCTACTGAACAGGCGTTAAAGCTGCAGCAAGAAATGATTACACTTGCACTAAATGCCCACATGGCCAATTCCATGTCACCTCCATCGAGAAGAAGGGATGCGACTCTGGCTGATGATTTTTCGCCTGAAAGTGCTGACACATGGTTTAGCGATCTGTCTGCTGCGGTGGGCAGCTACCAATAAAATATAATAAAAAGCTAAATGATTGTAAATGATCAGAAATAAATAATAATATTACCGAAATTCGATTTCTTTATATTTATTTATACTTACTTTGATAAACTCCTTTAACGAAATATAGCATCCAGAACTTCAACTAAGAATTTGCTTATTGTTGATTTCGGAATTTTAAAAAAGAATTCCAAACTCTTAAAGCTATCGCCAGTGGCTAAGTAGCGTAGCGTTATCGTAAGTTTTGTTTTGGATGGTATTGCTTCCCTCATATTTGTATCTGCTTTTTGTATAGATAATGACACTCGTTCCAATAGGAAGGCGAAGTCGTTTTCAGACATCCTTAGTAAATTTTTAAAATCCTCTGAGTATTTGAACTGCAACTCCTGCTCTATCAAATATATTGCTCCAGACCTATGTCTGTTTTTAATCCATTCTCTCACCCACCACCTGCGCTGTCTCCGTTTTTTTTTAATCACTTCCGAACAATTGATAAGTTCTGATACGATATACTGTCTTAATAACATTTCACCCACCACTGCACAAGCTTCTGCTACCGACGAAGCCATATTCACGACTGACACTCCGACTCCTTGCGCTGCCGTGTAAACAGCAAACGATCGTTTTTCCCTCTTTCGTATTTCACCATCGATTTTTGGTACTTTCGTAACTAACGAAAGCGTGAGTGACGATCGTGCTTCCCTACCCGTGTCAACCCGCCTTAAAGGCGGCATCCCACGGCGCGTGTATCGGCAAGCCACGAGCAAGACTCGCCGATACACGAGTCGTGGGACCGGGCAGCTATGGGGCAGCTCGTCATTTTTGGCGCGGCTTGGACGTACCCGCTTTTTGTCGGTAAACTTGACGATACTCAAAGGAAGGCGAGCCTCTTCGAGCTCGGCTCGTGTCGTGTTCAACCCGATCCAACGATCGCTCGAAACGAGTACGGAGGTTCGGTTCTGGACCGGTATTCTCGTAATACGTAACGTTTTAGAGTCGCTGAACGAGACGAATAGCGTGCGGATCGCTCCACGACGCGTAGACCGACAGATTTTCGTATTCTTGTCGCCGTGCGTGCCACCGTGCGACTCGGCAAGGTGGAATTCGTTCGCCACATCTTGGCATCACCGCGTTTTGTTGGTTTTGGACACATTATTTGACGTTTCCGTATTTATTTACTTATTGTGGACCTAGCTATTTTTATTGATATTGTTACTATTACTTAACTGCTTTCTTCTCAGTTTGGCGTCGTTTTTGTGCGTGAATAATGTCTAAAAAAACTATTACACCAGAACAAAAAAATACTCTGTTAGAGTTTCTTGAGGAGCATTCAGAACTGGTTAAACATAAACAAACAAACCAATTCACAAATGCCGACACGGCAAGACTTTGGCAACAAGCTACTGGTAAGCTTAATAGCATCCCGGGAGCCCAAAAAACCTGGAAGGAGTGGCGGAAGGTAGGTGTGAAAATATGTGCAATAGAATCATAGGCTCTAGAGTGTGTCATCTAGAGCCATACGGGGGTACACTGTCTCTAGTGCCCATGTGTCAGGTTGCCCTACGGAGCATACAATCTGCAATAATCATAAGATCAAACGAACTTACCTTAAGTGGTGTTCCATCTTGATTATATGAAGGCCTCGTCGAAATAAATAAATGGTGTAGTACCTCCGCCTCTCGCTAAAAAATTGACACTTGAAAGCTATAAAAATTCCAATGTCCTTACGCCCCGCTGTCGTCGTACCCTATTTAGTCTATTTTAAAGTTGTTGTTGCAATATTAGAGGGATTTTCGTCACAGAAAAAATGGGTGGGTTGGGACCTATTTATTTTGACGAGGCCTACATATAATCAAGATCGAACATCACTTAAGGTAAGTTCGTTTGATCTTATGATTATATACAGCCTTGTCTCAAATAAATGGTGTAGATGTTTAAAGTAATTGCAACAACTATGTTTTCTTAAATTATTATATTCAATAATATAGAAAAACCTGGAGAAAACTTTATAATATGTAAATGCAGAAATACTTAAAACAAAACATTATTGTATATAATGAATATGAATGCAATTTATACAATTTTTATAGCTTCCAAGTGTGGATATTTTAGCCAGAGGCGGAGGTACTACACCATTTATTTATGACACGAGGCTGTATATAATTACACATATAGGTAATAAAGATATTATTTTTAGACTTGGAGTGATATAAAGACTAGAACAAAAAGGAAAATCTGCGACAACAAAAAGGAGGCGAATAAAACAGGAGGAGGCCCAGATACCTCAGAAGTGGTGGACGAAGTGGATGACAAGATTTTGCATATTATTGGTATGATGTTTGATTATACTAGCTTGAAAATAAAAAATAATCCTGTCTATGAAGGGACTTCATACAACGGTTATTCACACTTGCCAAGTGCGCTATAGTCCAGTAATTTTTTACCTTACAAATGGTTGCTTAATAATACAAGCAATATTATTGGACGTAAAACTCTCTATCTATCTATTGTTTTTTTCATTTATTAGCTTTTTTTTGTTTTAGGTGGAGACATGGTCATTGAGGGGCTGGACATCCCAGAATTGGAAATACCAGCTAAGGTAACACTGAGGGACTGGGACCAAGAGATATTGATTAACGAGGTGGTACAAGTTGAAACTCCAGAAACATTGAATAATGAGAATGTGGATCCCCAATCAACTGGAAATGAAACACCTAAAGTAAAACCCAGTCAGCCACAAAGAATAAAAGTAAGACCTCCCATGAGGACGCCAAAAAGAATGAACATGAGCTCAAACAAAGCAGCATTTGATTTAGTACGAATAACAGAAAGAACCAACCAAATCAAGGAAGATTATTGCATTAAAAAATTAGAGCAAACACAAAAAATACACGAAGACAATTTGAAATTAAGGAATGAAGAGCTCCAGTTGAGGAAAAAAGAGTTAGAGCTGAAACAAGAGCAGTTGCAGCTGGGAAAACAAGAGTTAGCTTTAAAAAGAGAAGAGCTAATGTTATATGCACCACAGTTTATTACTTAAGTTTAGAATAGTTTATTTTTGACATTTCTTAGGATTAGTTTTAGCTTAGTTTATTTTTGATATTATCTCTTATGAACAAAAAGACCTTTTCAGCTAGGAGACTAAATGTTTTGCTTTTAGTTTTATAAGAAGTTTCTGTTTTCTTTTCTGAATAAAACTCGGTTGTTTCTAGTAATTTTTGTTTTATTGGGAGTCATAAACTTAAAAACAAATAAAAAAAGTTAGAAGTATGTTCTCGCCAGGAAATTTCTGATTTCTCTGCCTCGTTGCAAAATGTTGTTCTCATTCACCATATTCCTTCCTATCCCTTCTACTAGGGCGATTTCAAAGACATCCAATTCTTCGTTGACCCATTCCTCAGCCTCAATTAATGGAATATTATTTTCCACGCAAATGTTATGCAACACAGTGCACGCTGTTACGATTTTTGCTACCGTTAATGGGGCATAGTGCAACACGCGATCCTTTAAAAGACAGCGAAATCTGTTTTTCAGTAGGCCAAAACATCTTTCGATAAGGACTCTAATTTGCCTCATCCGCACATTGAAGCGAGCCTCTGGTGTTCCAAGGGCAGGTTCCGGGAGGTAAGGGTTCATTAGCCACGGTCTCAATGGGTAACCCGAATCGCCTAAAATAAAACTTGTCCGAGCACAAAATTTGTTTTAATGTGATAAATGTTAATAAATAAATAAAAAGTGGCAGACTTTACACCGAGACAAGATAGAAGTTTGACTAAACTGTGACATAATATACAGTTAATATCACATAAAATGGGTACATGTACATAAATAAAAACTTCGACCTTTTTTCTCATCGCAGATATAGCAACAACCCAAAGAATAAGAAATGAGAAACAAAGCTAACATTGAATAAAAGTCTTGTTTGATTTTTTAATGGACGCATTTTATGTAAGATTAACATTCCATACTAGGAAAACAACTCTCATGCAGGAAGTGCAGAAATATCGGAACTATTTCCATGGAAGATTTGACTTAAGTTTAAAACTCACCTAACAAGTAGAAATTCCCCAATTGATCATTCGCCATGGTTCTTAGAAACGCCTCTATCCTGGAGTTTCTCCAAATAAAAGAATCATGCGTACTTCCAGGGTATCTGGCATTAACATTTATTATTTTCATTTTTTCATCGCATATCTAAAACCAAAAATAATTCACATATATATTCTATAAAAATTAGTCACAATGTCAGCGACACAGCCTCGCCAGTAAAATATGTTATATAAAACGCAAAATTTTTACGGGTTTCCAGCAGTTTTGTTAACTTGTTTTAATCACTTTTAGGTGAATTCTTTACTAAATTTGAGCGTGGCTGCAAAACAAATTTCTCCTCCGGCGGTTTGCCTTCGCAGTTCTCAATAATTTTATTAATTAATCTCTCGCCGACCCTCCTTAACAACCCGCGATCCGCCACTAAACTACCCTGCTTTAACTATAACTGAAAATAATCAGAACGAAATTTACCCAAAGAAGCTGACATGTGGAGTGGATACTTACCATCTGAACATTCAATGAATGGAAATTCTTCCTGTTTACATAAACATGCTCATTTTCTACTGGCGTTGTTAAAGCAATATGTGTGCAGTCTATAATTCCAGATATTCCTGGAATATTGGTTTGTTGAAAAAATCTGAAAAAAAAGTTGCAATTTAAAATTACTTTATTTTTTCAATGTTTGTTGATTAAGGAAACAATACACCTTCAGGGTATATGTACAGACTCGGAATTACTATTACAAAATAATAAACAAAACAAGATCCTCACTGAAGCAAACATACCTACATTCCTGCTATTCAAATTTTCAAAAAAGTACACACCTCTCCCTTAAGTTCCTTAATTCCTCCATTGTTATAGGATAGTGACAGAACCTATTCACTATAGCAGGCTGGTTGAGTGCCTCCAAGACTTCGTGTAAAACACGCGAAACAGATGGCTGGCTTATTGCCATGCAGTTGTTTCGGCCAACATCTAATTGATAACTGCCACCAGCGAATACTCTAAGTGATGTCAAAATCTAAAAATAATTATTTTTGTAGTTTACCGACGGTTCAAGGGGGAGGGGTACAGGAAGATAATTACTGCCCGAGTTTTTACGGATCAAAGATTTTGTTAGGGTCAATACTTATATGGGGCCTAATGCTGAACGTATACCTACACCAACAAAGTTAAGTTCTATACATGAACAATAATTAGGAGGCTCCCATATTAAACGTACCTTCACTCTGTTTGTTATAGCATCCACTCTGTTTCTTACTGGGAGAAATGGCTCAAGCATTTCCTCCAGACTTTCGACATCCTGTTTGCGAAGCCTATAGAGCTTCACGAAATTCTTGTCTGAAAATTCGAAAGGATCGACGGGAAAAAATCGCTGCCTTTCCACTTGTACATTATTTAATATCATACCTCCTATATAAGGAAGAGCCATGAGGTAATTTATAAAAACACAAAACAGAACATCCACAAATAATATACCAAAATCAATTTTTCTAGGTTAGAAAAGTGGTACACGTCGTCGAGCGAAGGGCAAACGGCAACCAAATGGTAGGTGTTCTCAAAATAATTGCCGAGCGCTGAGCGCGTTCGGACTAAGCTAGGCGTTAACCAGACGTGAGTACCATTTTTGTTAGTTTGGTCACGTGGTTTGCGAATCTGACGTCATCAGACGCTGAGCGGACACCGAACGCTAAGCGTATTCAGTTACGAGAATACCGGTCCTGGTCAGTAGCGTCTTGACTTTTGCTGCGAACGGTTGGCAGGAAAAAATAATTATGGAGTGGTCCAACGAGTTGGTGCTCGAGTTTTTATCTTTCTACGAAGGTGAACCGGCGATATGGAACCCAAGGGACCCAGACCACAAAAATAGGAACCTGGTCCATGATGCGTGGAAACGAATTGAAGAACAAATGTCCAGCAAGTTTACGGTGACGGAATTAAAAAAAAAAGGGATAGCCTAATGGCTTCTTTTTGAAAGCTTTTACAAAAAGTCAAAGACACAACAAAAACTGGGTCTGGATCCCAGAATGTATTCAAACCTGATTGGTTTGCCTTTGAATTCATGTACCGGTTTTTGCACGGTGTTTATATGCCGAATAAAACAACAGATTCGGAGGTAAGTTGGTTTATTTAATTTCTGTCTTTACTTTACTATTATGCTAATTCAAAAGTAGTCAATTTTCGGGAAAATTTCTTACAGGTAAACTTAACGGGGTAGAAATTTATGTTTTTATACAATAATTGTATGTACAGGGTGGTCCAAATGATATGCTATAATTTTTTTATCACTATTTATTTTTTTATTATCAAGGTTAATGAAAATTAAAATAAAAAACCCAGCTCCGTATTTAAATTTTTTTCAATACAGTTTTTTTGCTATCAGAAAATAGACTTCATCTAATATATATAATAATTTGAAGTCTCTAAGTTAAGCCGTTCAAAAAATAAAGGGGGGGGGGGACATTAAAAAAAAAACACATTATATACTTTTCAAAAAAATTAACAGAAAATAAAAAAGTTAGGGGGGTTGTTGCGTCGAACACTCGGGAATGGACTGTATTACTTTAAATAATGAATCTGTACTTTTAACTAATATTTTTATTCTAAGAAAATACAGAGCTTTTCTTTTTATACATCTAATGTCTTCTTAAAACGTCATTGTCTAAAAAATCCTACTGGTTCTTTTAATGTTGTCAAAGCAATGCTTCGAAACAGGTCTTGATTACTGGTTGCCCATTGTATTTATACATAGGCCCGAACATGCCGGCCGCCTTGAAATAGCACAGGATTTCAACAAAACAATGTTTTTAATGTCAAATTAGTCTTGGTATTTAGTTTTGATTTGGTAAAATACATAGTTTATTTAGCGAACGTTTTGTTTGAGTACCGTCACTAAATCTAATTGAAACGACTCGCACAACATTGTCACTGCCAGGATGCAATTGTCGCACTCGCGCTAATTTCCATTTTAATGGTGGTAAATTGTCTTCTTTGACTAAAACCAAATGGCCAATCTTGATTATTGAAGCTGAATTTTGCTTCCATTTCAAGCGATTTTGGAGTTCTGAAATGTATTCTATACTCCATCTCGACCAATATCGTTGTACCATTTGCTGTAGTATCTTATAATGCGTCAGTCTGTTTTCAGGAGTATGTAGTATGTTTGGTTCGGGTATGGAAGTAAGAGATTTGCCGATTAAAAAATGGCCTGGAGTAAGGGGACTAAAATCATCAGGACTTGAGGATAAGGGAGATAATGGCCTTGAATTCATTATGGCATCTATCTGAGTTAAAACAGTCATAAAATCTTCATAATGCAAATTATTATTACCCACAATTCTTTTTAGATGATGCTTAAGTATTTTTATTCCGACTTCCCACAGTCCGCCAAAGTTAGGTGCTCTGGGCGGAATGAAATGCCATGTTATGTTATCATTAGCCAAACTACTACAAATAGAGTCATTATATTTTTTAAAAAATAATTTAAGTTCCGAATTAGTGCCGACAAAGTTTGTAGCATTATCTGAAAACATATTCGTCGGTTTACCCCTTCGTGATACAAATCTTTTTAAACAAGCCAGAAATGCATTGGATGTCAAATCGGTTACGAGTTCAAAATGAACAGCTTTAGTAGTCATACAAATAAATAAACAAACCCATGCTTTTGTTAAACAAGGTTTTCGTGTTTTTCTGTCCTTCAATAGAAAGGGACCTGCATAGTCGCACGCTGTATTGACAAAAGGAATGAATTGATTAACTCGTTCTGCTGGTAAATTACCCATTAAATATTCACCTATTTTGGGTTTTACTCTAAAACACACAATACAATCATGTACTATTTTTCTAGCGATTCTACGCCCGGAAATTGGCCAATAAGAATTTCTTACCGAATATAATAACTGCTGACGGCCACAGTGCAATAAAATCTTATGATAGTAAATCATAATTAACATTGTTAACGGATGCTTGTGATGTAAAACAATTGGATGTTTTTGACTATAAGGAATGTTTGCTCTTTGAATTCTGCCACCTACACGAATAACATCATTCTCCAAAAAAGGATGTAAGGCACTTATATTACTTGAATTCTTAACTTGACCTTTTGATTTCAAATCGTTATATTCCTTATTAAAAGATTGTTGTTGAGAAAATTTTACTAATGTTAAGAGCGCATCATTTAATTCATTAACTGTCAATTCGCCAAAATTACGCTCTAACTTTCGCATTTTACAATTAAATATAAATCGCTTGCAATATCCTACAACGCGTTGCAATTTTGATAATGTCGAAAATTTCTCAAAAATATCCAAATCATTGCTTTCTGCTACAACATTACAAGTAGCGCGTTGTTCTGGGACAGAATCAAATGAGATGTTGCTTAGTGGATTGTCTAATTTCCACTCTGATCTATCAATGCTTAAAAAACCAGGGCCATTCCACCATAATTTATTGTCTAATAGTTGGATTGCACTTACACCCCGTGAAATAAGATCTGCTGGATTGTATTCGCTTCGTACATGAATCCATTCTTCAATCTTAGTAAACGATTGAATATAATTTACTCGATTTGCAACGAACACCTTCCAACGATCTGGTGATCCTTTAATCCAATGCAGGGTTATAGTGGAATCGCTCCAATAAAAAATATTATCAAATTCAACATTAAATGAATCTTTAATTTTATTAGCCAAATTAACAGCTAAAACCGCAGCACACAATTCGAGTCGAGGTATAGTTACCCGTTTTATGGGCGCTACCTTGCTTTTTGCACAAAGTAAGTTACAAAAATAATCATTATTTCTTTTACATCTTATATAAGCGCACGCGCCGTAAGCCTTTTCGGATGAATCCGCAAATAAGTGGAGCTCCACAGTTTCGGGTTTATCGATAAAAACATGTCTCGGAATAGAAATGTCCTTCAAAGCCTGTAACTCACTGCAAAAATTACGCCATTTTTCGCTCAACGGCCCTAATACCTCTTGATCCCATGACAATTTTTCTTTCCATAGATCTTGTAAAATTAATTTGGCAATCACAATTATCGGTCCTAATAGCCCTAAAGGATCGAATATTTGGCTAACGATAGATAAAATTAATCTTTTACTGATTATTGTTTGATCATCAAAATTTCGAATACGGTACTGTATGATATCCGATGACGCGTTCCAAAATACACCTAAAGTTTTATTTTGTTCATTTTCACCTAATTCTAAAATATTTGCTTTTAAACCTTCGATATTTGTCATACAGTTCCGGTTTATTACACAACCATTTACGTAATTCGAATCCGCCACTCGCTAACAACTTTGTTATATCATGTTGTAACTTTAATAGGTCATCTTCAGAGTCCTGACCTGCTAACAGATCATCAACGTAAAAACAATTTTTCAGAACCTCAGAAGCAACCGGATAATTTTTTTCGTTTTCTAAAGCCAACTGATGTAAACAACGAATTGCTAAATATGGCGCAGAAGCCATTCCGTACGTTACTGTATTTAATTCAAAACATTTAATACTTTCATCAACATTATTACGCCAAAAAATCCGCTGAAATCGTCGGTCATCAGGATTTATTAAAACCTGGCGGTACATTTTTGAAATGTCTGCACTTATCACGTATAAATGTTTTCGAAAATTTAGCAAAATAGTAAACAAGTCGTTTTAAATTGTCGGTCCTACACATTGCACGCCATTTAATGACAAACCGCTATCGGTCTTCGCGGATGCATCGAATACTACACGCAGACTAGTAGTTAAACTTTCCTTGATGACCGCATGATGCGGTAAATAATAATCGTTGCCAGAATTTTTATTATTAAGATCATCGATCATATCTGTTTTTTCGGTCATATGTCCTAAACTTTGATACTCGTCAATAAACTGTACGTACTGTTGCTTAAAATTGTCGTTTTTAGCTAGCCGTTTCTCTAAAAATTCGAAACGTCGTAACGCCCTTTCTTTGGAATTGCCGAGTTTAGTCATATTATTGGTAAAAGGTATTTTAACAATAAAACGTCCAGATTCATCACGCCGAAACGTTTCCTTAAAATGTGCGTCGCAAAAATTGTCATCTTTGGCAACACTGTTACATTCTTCGATTTGCCAAAATCGTACTAAATTGTCATTATTGCTTTCAACTGCATGACATGAAATTACTTGTTTATTCGTTAGACATCCGTAGTGAAGTTCACCCCCTAATACCCAACCTAACTTAGTATATAGAAGAGTTAATGACTTGTCTAACTTTATTTGATTCATCAAAATGATTTCATAGAATAAACCAACTCCACACAAAATATCAATATCACCCTTTATGCTGAAGGTAGGATCCGCCAACTTTACATCTCCCGGTATATTTAATAAACTTGAATCAAAATCACAAATTGGCATTGCTTGAGTTATAGTTGGCAAAACTAAACATGATATTTCGTTGGAAAAGTCATCATACTGTGAATAAATTTTAAAACTTGATTTATAATTCGCGGGCACGGAACTATTATTTCCTACGCCAAATATTTCATAATTCGCGGGCGATTTACTTAAGCCAATTTTATTGCACACCTCCTCCCTGACAAAGTTAATTTGGGAGCCAGGATCCAATAATACACGCAGCCTATAATTTTTTCCGAACTTATCCTTTACAATAACTATCGCCGTTGACAAAATCGCGTAATTTCGTAAGTTATTTGTTGAATGTGCAACAATACTACTTTGGGTAAACACAATAGATTCTTTTTTTTCTTGGTTATCGTCGTTACCTGCGTCGTTACCTACCGCACAACTTACCGGCTTCACGTTCACGCAGCCATGTGCTTGTACTTGCTCGACCGATGTTACCGGTACAGGCGGCAATACCTGGGAAGTTGTATTAGGCCTACTATTATTTGATTCACACCAGAATTCCTGGTGCAATAAGGTGTTGTGCCTTTTTTTACAAATTCGACATGGTAGCTTGTCACATTGTAGAGCATTATGATTAGGGTTAAAACAATTTACACACAATTTTAATTTCTTTATTTCTTTATTCTTGTTTACAATATTTAATCTTTTAAATGATTCACATTTAAAAATGGAATGATTCGATT
The DNA here is from genome assembly GCA_963920685.1 of Polydrusus tereticollis. NCBI lineage: Eukaryota > Metazoa > Arthropoda > Insecta > Coleoptera > Curculionidae > Polydrusus > Polydrusus tereticollis. The sequence goes on from OY987332.1 coordinate 87,557,503, forward strand.
TACAGTAGTAGCAAGAGAACTTACCTGTTATACCACTTGAAAAATATGAGTTTGTTTGACCTCGGAATTTGTGACCAGGAGCTTGTCTGCCTTGTTCTGACCTTGAGTTGTCCAAATTTTCTAATAGTTCGCACTTCCGTTTAAGAAATTTTTCCATATCGTTCATAGTCGGTAATTTATTTTGCGTTTGAAAAGACTCCCAATCACGCCTAGTCCGGTAATCAAATTTACTACTTAACAAATATATTAACAACGTATCCCACTCGTCTGTAGGTTGACCTAATATTTTTAAAGATCTAATGTTTTTATTAAACTGATCATATAACTTTCGCAAGTCAGCAAATGATTCCTTTGTCAATACAGGCGCTTCAAACAATGATTTCACATAGTTGTATATAATTAACTTGTCATTTTGATACCTATCAGTCAAAATTGACCATGCCATATCATAATTATCGTTTGTAACCTGAATAGATTCTAGTAACTGTGCAGCTTCACCCTCCAATGAAGAACGTAAGTAGTAAAACTTTTGGACATTGTCCAATATACCATTGCTATTAACTAGTGACAAAAAAGCATCGCGAAACTCAAGCCATTTATCAACTGACCCTGTAAATGTAGGTAATTTTAATTCTGGTAATTTTACTGAATGAATAAACTGAGTCTTTACAGAATGACTTGACACATTGTCAGCACTAGCACGGCTCTGAGCGTCATTATTTTGATCATGCTCAAATTGTGAAATAATCTTAGTAGCTGTTGATATTAGCTTAAAATATAGTGTTTCAAAATTATCACGCTCAGCAAATTCTTTTTCTTTTTCATTGTTATCTGTACCTGCAGTAGTTTCTAATAAGCATTCAATTTCAGACTGAACCCTATCAAAGTCATTGAAAATCGGTTCTATTTTATCAAACCTAAATTTTAATTCGGTAACTGCATTATCGTCCAGATCACCTCTCTGAACGGACGTCAAATGTGTATTAAAACGGGTCAAACTACCTTTTATTTGACCTCTTTTAAATCTTAAATTTGTCAAGTCTGACATTTTTATTTTTGAAATTATGAATATGTCAACCCAAAAAACCAAAAACAAATTGGAAAGGACTTACTTTGGAATCAAGGATATGGATTAGGAATTGGAACAAAGGATTGCTAAATACTCCGGCTTGGATGTCACCATAAACTCCCGTCGTAGTCAGCTTTCTGTTTGCACTTTCCAATCTTCTCTACATAAACTTGGCACGCTGAGGCTTTGCGTTCCGTCTTCAATCTTTAATTCTCTTCAATTTCTCTCTAACTGGAAAATCCGGGTCGATTGGACCAAATTTATGTTGCGTCGAACACTCGGGAATGGACTGTATTACTTTAAATAATGAATCTGTACTTTTAACTAATATTTTTATTCTAAGAAAATACAGAGCTTTTCTTTTTATACATCTAATGTCTTCTTAAAACGTCATTGTCTAAAAAATCCTACTGGTTCTTTTAATGTTGTCAAAGCAATGCTTCGAAACAGGTCTTACATAGGCCCGAACAGGGGTTGCACTTTAGCGAGGTCACCCGGTACATTTGTTCCAATTTTTAAAGTTATGCGTTTACTTTTGTGAAATAAAAAATGGAAAATGAAATTTTTGAGGTTATGTAAAAAGTATAAAAATAAATAATGTTATATATAATTTTTTTTTTATTTACAATTCTCTTGACTGTTGGTGTATTTTTGTCTTAATATTTCTGAGAACGTTTCCAATCCATTTCTGTTTATCTTATTTCAGTTTCTTTTTATGAAAATAAAACATAGTTTTTTTTATTATCTACTTACAAATATTTATATTTGAAAGTTACACAGTTAGAGTAATATTAATGATAAATATTTAATAATTATTTTGCCACGGTAATGCCCCATTTGTTGTAAAATATTAAGCATAAGAGTTTCTTATTTCCATTGCCTCTTGCCCTGGCTTTCTAGCAACTTGCCTCAGTGGTAAAAATGAAGTCATATTTTCATTTGTATTTCTCCATGTTCCTGGAATAACGTTTCCATTGATTTCAGAATCCACTGATTCTGGTGGCATATATCTTGATCTTGAAGCTCGACTACGTAAAAAGTTGTGTAGCAATACGCTTGCCATTGTTATTTCTGTTACTCGAGCAGGATCCAGCAACATGGGCTGTCTAAATATCCGGAAAACCGATGCAAGTATGCCAAAAACATTCTCAACCACCCTACGTGCTCGAGAAAGCCGATAATTGAATACTCTTTTTTCACTACCTTTGTCATGCACTCCAGCATATGGCTTCATCATATGAGAACTTAAAGGAAACGCATCATCCCCCAGAAAAACATAAGGCAATGGTTTCTCATTATCGTGTAGCGGTTCATCTTCTGGAAGATTTAAATCATTTTCCGCTAGTTTTTTGAACAAAGATGTGTTCCGAAAAACACCTCCGTCACTAATTCGACCTTGATATCCAATATTGACATTAGTAAATTCATAGTTTGCATTCACTAAAGCCATCAACACTACACTAAAAGTTCCCTTATAATTATAAAATTCCGTTCCACTATTAATAGGTGACTGAATGACTATATGCTTCCCGTCTAGTGCCCCAAGACAGTTTGGAAATTGCCATTTTTCTTTAAATTCTTCTGATATTTTACGCCATCCAATGCATGCTTGAGGCAACTAAAAAAAATAAGTCAAAATTAAAAAATTGAAAAACAAAAAATAAAAAAAAAAAAAGTTCAAAATAGGACAAAAACTTCATTTTAGTAATATTGAAAAATGCACCGTATTAAATTTACAGGGTGTTAAAGATATTTTTTTTTTAATTGATTTTTGACAATACATACTTTCGAAACCACAAATCCAAAAAATTTAATATTTGGCATAAGTTTAAGTCTTACTTAACTTAGGCCATACAAAGAAAATAAAAAATTTTTTGGCCACCACCACAAAAAATAACTTTAACACCCTGTAAATTAAAAACAATGCATTTTTTAATACTACTGTAATTGACAATTGACATCTCAAAGATTATTACATATTTCACAAAATGTTTTAGTGAATTTTAACAATATAAGGTGAATGGGTCGTAAAATACTGAATGTCAAACACGGTATACCGGCTTTACGTCGCTCGTTTTCACTTTTATTTATGAAGTTTTTATTTTCAGGTTTCTGAGCAAGTAAACAATGTTGATAGTGAAAGTATGTTGGAGGAAAGCGAATCCTCCGAGAACACACATCAGGATATTCAAGAACCTTCTGCTGGACCATCTGGAACCAAACAGCAAACTAAACGGAGCGAGTTAAAGCCTCCAGAAGGCCCAATGAAACGTAGAAAAAGGCAACATACAAACATTTCAGCTGATACCACAAAGCAGCGCATGGATGATGCCTACAAAGTTTTTAAAAAGTTTTCTGAAGTGGACTCAGATTCTGATGAATGTGATTTATATGGCGAAATATTCGCAAAAAAACTAAGAGCTTTGGATGAACCTACAAGGGAAACTGCTATGCTCCAAATAGATCATTTAATGTTTTCTATTAAACACGGTAGGGATCCGAGCCACGCTTATCCCCAACGAAATTATTCTTTTCATCAGCGTTCATCAGCTAATCAAAACCTGCCATGTTTTTATTATCAGCCACCATCCAATTCCCATTCACAAACAAATGCATCATTAACGCCATCGCCGTTAACATCACCATCATTATCACCACACTATCAGCCAACATTAAATTCTCAACCAAATTCATCATTCACGCCATCGCCGTTGACATATCAGCCCCCATTCAATTCCCATTCTCAACCAAATGCATCATCATTAACGCCATCGCCGTTGACATCACCGATATCACCACATTATCAGCCACCAGCTACCTCGAGTGATTCAGAGTTATCACACCGATTAACTTCAAGCGAATATGACGAAAACAATTACAATCCGACGTTTGAAAACATAGTTACTATGTAAATTTTAAGAAGTTACTTTGTAAATCTGTTTTTATTAAAATATTTTGCATTTAAAAACTGTGTACCTACCTTAATTTCATCGTTTAATGTATCAATAAGTGCTCTGCAGACATCTTGTACACACCGGGAAACAGTTTGAGGGAAAAATTAAAAAGGTACGAGAGGCTTTTAAAACTGTCTCCAGTGGCTAAAAACCTTAACGTTACTGCAAATCTTTCCTGGACAGGTATGCTTTCCCTCATATTTGTATTTCTTTTAGCTATAATTGGGCCCAGTTTATTTAGCAAAAATTCAAAATCAGTGGCTGACATCCTACAAAAATTTTCGAAATAGCCAGATGGTTCTTGACGTAGATCCAATAACATATTTGAGGCACTGTATCTAAAAATAATAGTTATTTATGTATCTAGGTCTTAAAGAGAACGATCGTGTATAAAAATACAATATGATTCCTCAGCTACTTTTAGGAAAAAAAGTTCATATGAATCTATGTCTTAAACCTCTTAACTTTTAAGCTATAGGGTGTTAAAGTTTTAATAGGACACCAGCCTACTGCAATGTAAAAAACGAGTTTTTTCTTAAAACTTTAACAACCTGTAGCTCAAAAGTTAAGAGGTTTAGGACATATTATTATGTTCATATGAACTTTTCTTCCTAAAATGAGCTAAGGAATCAAATCCTGCATTTTCAGCCATCAATTAAGCTACACCCTGTACATACATTGCAAGTTAAAATAATAAAAAAAATTAAAAAGATACATAGACAATAAATAAGTCAATCGCTATAATATCAATATAAAGTGATTTAGTACAATCTACAGCCAGATTATCTTTATTTTCAATAAAACCGTTTAACTTTTAAAAACATACCAACCAAATAGGTAATTTGTAACTACAAGTTAATAAGAACTGTTTAAATTTTGCATACGTAAAATTCTAAAAATTCTTCACTTTTTTAAATACAGAAGAATGACAGATACAAAAAAATAAAAGGACTAGTTTTCACCCCCCTCCCCCAGTATGCTATATCAAATTGTATTGAATTTAAAGGGGCAACCTATAAAAGTACTTACATATTCTGAAGCGAACAGAAGCGTCTCCGTCTCCGGGTAGCTTTAACGCATGTCCACCACCTTGTTTTATATGCTGACGTTCAGCTAGTTCAATATAGACTGGTTTTTCATCCTCTTCACCCAGTATTCCCCACGGCTGTATTTCTTCGCACCACGACCAGAGATCCTCTTCTTCAGGCTTAGTTGTTATTGCCTGCTGTGAGTCACCCACGGGGTTTGGGTCGCTTGCCACTTCTTTGCCACTCGGCCGGCAGTCGGTCGGAGGTTTAGAGAACCCTAACAGGTCCTGGACACCAAGTACAGAGTTGGCATCTCGGTCTGGGCCCTTCGCCACCTCCGCAACGTTGACGGAAAAGTCATAGCGAACTTCCTGGAGTTCTGCTTGTCCATTGGGCGAGTATGCGGCCATGGCATCATTGATCCAGGCCTCCAGGAAGCCGCTCGGCGAAGACGGTAGCAGCACGTCTTGCATTCTGTCAAAGACTGCTGCGTAATTTAAGGCCATGTGTCTAAATCACAACAGTCTTGTTAAAACGTAATAAAATTGTTTTAAAACTTTTCCCTAACTCTGTATATAATATAGGTCTTATTCTGACTCTATATAATGTATGACTAATAACACTTTTTATGCCTAAGTATTTATTCAACTTAAAAACACAAAATTAAACAACTTCGTAACTTTAACAAATATTTTATTGGTCCGACTTTTATTTTGACAACTCCCAAGAAAGTCCCAGATTATGCTTTAGGAACTTTCCGCTGAAACTACGTTTTACAATTATTAAATCTTGTGAAAATAACTCATCATCTCGAGTTATGACGTCATATGATGACTGCAGCTAATTTGATCTTATACTTTTGAACCCCCGTGAATGACTGAATGTAAACTAAAATTGTCGGCTATTTATAGGCAATTTGAGTGCTAAAACACCCCCCCCCCCCCCTTAGAGATCAAATTGGCTGTTGTCGAATTAACAACAACAACAAATATTTACAGTTACAATTTCCTACTTATCTATATATACACTTTTTCTTCTGTTCCTTGAGGATTTCCCTGGTGTTGATCGCCATCCCTCTGGCCGTAGCTCCATTTCTACTCTATGCTACGCTTTAGAACGTTCGGGTCTGGAGGATCGTCTTGGTGTTCATCACCATCTCTCTGGCTGTGGCTCCGTTGAAGTCATCTCTGCGGCTCCTGGCTTGGTTCAGCAAGGACTGCAGCTGTAGAGGCCATTCTTCTCTGGTCATACTTAAAATTCTTGTCTTCATTCGTTGGAATGGTATCATCGTGGCGGCTACTAAGCTCTCTGCCGTGCCAACCGTTGTTATGTTGGTTGCATGGGCTATCTTCTCCCTGTACTTTGCCACATCTGGTGCTAGCATCAACAAACTGGGTGTTCCCCATCTGCTAATCACTTCGGCTTGTACAAATTCTATTAGCGAGGCTGGGTGAATACTTCTGTGTGGTCTTGCTTCTATAAATCCACTAAATACATCAATAGCACAGTACAGTGTTGTAAATCTACTGTGTCTGGTCCTTGGCAAATCTTCAATTATTGTTATTAAAACTGCGCCCCACGGTTTTAACATTCCGTGGCACAGGTCATCTTGTTTGAAATGTTGACAACACAAACACTGACTAAAGTGCGTGTCCACATCCTTCTCTATCGTCGGCCACCATAACCATTTCGTGATAATCTCTTTCATTCCTTGTCTCGTGTTGTGGCGTATTCCATGTGCTAAGTTGAGAATATTACTTCTATACTTCCTCGGACACCAAACCGCTACTGCTCCGTCGTCCTCCTGACGCCCCACAACTCCAAAGCGGTCTCCAGCGGTACATCAGCTCCTCTTCGGATACTGGTCCCTGGCAGCCGGGTCCATTGCTTGCGTTTCAACGATCCCTAGGAGTGCGGTGATTCCTCGCCCATCTACTGGGGCCTCAGCCTTCAACTTGCCATGTAGCCACAAAACGGTTTCTCCATCTATTCCTGTTTGATGGGACACCACTTCAGGCACGTCATATTTCAAAACTTCTTTAACTTCTTTAAACTTCAAAACTTCTTCGACTTCTTTAAACTTTAATACTTCTTCAACTTCCTTAAACTTCAATACTTCTTCAACTTCTTTAAAATGGGTCTTTGACCTAGGCGGATCAAAGGGCTTTAAGTCTTCCTCGCCTTCAACGGTCTTTTGCTCGGGCGCCATGAAGCGAACAGACGCCTTTAACGGTCCCTGCTCGGGCGCCATGAAGCGAACAGACGCGTCTCCGTCTCCGGGTAGCTTTAACGCATGTCCACCACCTTGTTTTATATGCTGACGTTCAGCTAGTTCAATATAGACTGGTTTTTCATCCTCTTCACCCAGTATTCCCCACGGCTGTATTTCTTCGCACCACGACCAGAGATCCTCTTCTTCAGGCTTAGTTGTTATTGCCTGCTGTGAGTCACCCACGGGGTTTGGGTCGCTTGCCACTTCTTTGCCACTCGGCCGGCAGTCGGTCGGAGGTTTAGAGAACCCTAACAGGTCCTGGACACCAAGTACAGAGTTGGCATCTCGGTCTGGGCCCTTCGCCACCTCCGCAACGTTGACGGAAAAGTCATAGCGAACTTCCTGGAGTTCTGCTTGTCCATTGGGCGAGTATGCGGCCATGGCATCATTGATCCAGGCCTCCAGGAAGCCGCTCGGCGAAGACGGTAGCAGCACGTCTTGCATTCTGTCAAAGACTGCTGCGTAATTTAAGGCCATGTGTCTAAATCACAACAGTCTTGTTAAAACGTAATAAAATTGTTTTAAAACTTTTCCCTAACTCTGTATATAATATAGGTCTTATTCTGACTCTATATAATGTATGACTAATAACACTTTTTATGCCTAAGTATTTATTCAACTTAAAAACACAAAATTAAACAACTTCGTAACTTTAACAAATATTTTATTGGTCCGACTTTTATTTTGACAACTCCCAAGAAAGTCCCAGATTATGCTTTAGGAACTTTCCGCTGAAACTACGTTTTACAATTATTAAATCTTGTGAAAATAACTCATCATCTCGAGTTATGACGTCATATGATGACTGCAGCTAATTTGATCTTATACTTTTGAACCCCCGTGAATGACTGAATGTAAACTAAAATTGTCGGCTATTTATAGGCAATTTGAGTGCTAAAACAATTCCGGCTTTTATACAAAGACACTCTCCACCAACGCCTTTTTTTTGCCGTTGTTGCTGGTTCAAAAAATTACCCAACATGATGTAATAAGCGGCTGCAACACAAGCTGCATTTCGTCTTCGTCGATTATTCATGTTCATGTTGCAACACCACTGGCACGACTAAAAAATAAATTTGCCAAACCAACACGAGCATTCTTCACGACCTTTCACGCGTCGTGGGATCGCATCCACTTGCCAAGCCCAGATTAACGAGCCAAGCCTAGGCGAGCCTAGACGAACTCAAGCCACGAGCCAGGATCGCCGATACACACGCCGTGGGATGCCGCCTTTAAGGCGGCGCCAGACATGCGGCATTCGGCGAGTACCGAGCGACTGCTCGCAGAGTGGCAAGTAGTATGGACGGGTTCATCGCTACTTGCCGATGACCAATTTTAGTGTTTGTGCAGTGCTCGCGTAGTTCCCGTTGTTTGTCGGTCTTTTGAAGTAACATCAAAGGAAACGAGTATTCGCTGTATTACGCTCTGAATCTGCATCCACATATTCGTTCTTCTGCAAGCAATAGTCTTCGCTAGGGGATAACTGTAGTAAGTATACCTATCGTTGAATTACCGGATTGTTTTTTTTATTATTTATTGTCGTAGAATTGAGAAATGGACTGGTCTAAAGAAACAGTTTTTGAATTTTTGGAGTGTTACGAAAATAAACCTGTAATATGGGATGCATCTTTACCAAACCATAAAAATCGGAATGATGTTTATGATGCTTGGAAACGCATAGAAGTCAAGATGGGTCAGAAATACACAGTCACGGAATTGAAAAAGAAAAAGGATTCATTGATGGCGTCTTTTAGAGCCTGTTTAAATAAAGTAAAACAAAGCTTGAAAAGTGGAGCAGGGACCGATGAAATTTACAAACCGCCGTGGTTCGCCTATGAAAAAATGGCCACATTCCTTCGCGATAAGGATCTTCCAAGGCAGACAAGAAATACAGAGGTTACCTACAGGTACTTACAGTTACCTACAGGTACCTAATTATTATAGGTACTAGCGGGTACCCGCGACTTCGTTCGCGTATGGTCGGACCTTTTGATTTTATAACCCACGTGTGTTGTTATATTTTCTGGCTGTAAAATAGCTAAGCTACTACGCAAACTTACTCTAGAGCCTGCATGCGTATTGAGAACCACAAAAATCAGTTCTATACAAACAATTTTTGTTTCACCGTTTTTCAAAAAAGCAAATACTTTTTGAGATCAAAAATATTTTTATTCTTAGGGGGTGTTTTCTTATTTTTTTTCACCCTACAATCAACCTGTATGCCAAAATTCAGCTTTTTACGTCAAGCGGTTTGAGTGAGTGTGTGAGTCAATAAAGGATTTTATATATATTTATATATGTATTTACTATTTATTTAAATTTCAAAACATTTTAAATTTTTTTTTTATTTTTACCCCCGCCCTCCCAATAACAAAAATTGCTCCGTTTGCTCAAAATCGTGGTTAATCAGTGAGTGAGTGAGTGAGTGAATGAATGGATCAGTCAATTCAGCATTTTATATATTAGTATAGATTTAACAAAATTTATTTCAGCAAACATACCTATTTAAAAAAAAAACTTTGAACGAAGTACTCGTCAAATTAATTTCTAATTTTTTTGCATCCATGCTAGGCTTTCTAGAGATATTTCGCAGTGGTAATAGGGATGTCATAGTGTCTGTATTAGCTTGACGCCAAACGCCCTCTATAACGTTTCCATCTTCTTCAAAGTCAAAGGTACCATTTGGAGAATAGAGAGATCGGGATGACGTACTTATTCTTAAAAAATTGTATAAAAGAACACAGGTTATAACAACTAAACCGACTTTATCAGGTTGAAGCAACATTGGCTTCCGAAGTACTCTAAATACACTAGCTAATAGTCCAGATGTATTCTCAACAACTCTACGTGCGCGTGACAGGCGATAGTTAAATATTCTATATTTACTACCTTTGTCATGTTTGCCTGGGAATGGTTTCATAATTGTTTCTCTTAATCCAAATGCGTCGTCTCCAACAAATACATAAGGCACTTCTTTATTTCTTCTCATCAGTGGCTCTCGTGGAGGGCAGTGCAATTTATTTTGCTCGATTTTTTGAAACAAGCGAGTATTTCGAATTACTGCTCCATCAGTTTGTCGACCTTGACATTCACAATCAGCAAACATGAAGCAATACTCAGCATCCACTAAAGCCATTAATACTACACTAAAATATTGTTTGTAATTGTAGAATTCAGATCCGGAATTAGTAGGCGCTTGTATCACAATATGTTTTCTATCAAGGGAACCCATGCAGTGGGGAAAATTCCAGTCCTTGTTAAACTTTCCAGCTTTACATTTCCATTCGTTAGCACCCCCGTAAGATGGAAAAAATTATTTTCTAATTTATTTCGGCAATTAAAATTTTTTTTAAGGGCATTAGTATGTCACAGAATTTATTTATACCCATATACGGCCTCAAATCTCCAGTTAGGCTATTTTGGATTTAATAATAATTTTTTTCCGAATTATTTGGGTACATACATTTTTTTTTAAAGCCTCCAATGGCTCAACAAATCGACGGAAACCTGTTTACGGTCTAATACGTCGATTTACGCTATTTGCGGCCATTTGGGACATATATATATCTGAAACAAAAAAAAAATATTATAGTGTGAATAAGTGATAAGATTTTAATAGTTAAATGTTTTAAGAGATTTTGCCCCAAGAAGTTGGCAACAATAACGTTGAAGAGGAAGCTATTGCTACTGTCAACATGGAAATTGAGGGACCTGAACGAGATAATGTTGAAAATGAAGGTATGTCTGCCAACACAAAATAATCATTTTACTGATCTAATGCGATAATTTCTTAATTGCAGCTTTGGTATTGCCTTCGATGAGTAAGTCTGCATTTAAAGCTCCCACACGAAAAAAGAGTAAAGCAGCTGAAGCACAGGAAATTAAAGATAAAATGGATAATGCGTATTCTTTATTACAACTTGTAACTAACAAACCGGCCAAAGAACGAAATGTGTGTTCCATATATGGAGAATTAGTAGCTGCAAAACTACAGGAAATGGAGGAGCACACTAGGGAAGTTTGTATGCATCGGATTGATAACATATTGTTTGAAATGAAAATGAATTCTCGTATGTCACATGCTAATAATGAGATAAATCCTACTCGCCAGCTGAATATTTTATCTATACATGACTATAAACAAAGCTCACCATCACCTAGCCCCCTGTCTTCTAGTTCCAACCATACTTCGCAGTCACCTTCACATCGTCAAGCAGCATTCCACTCACCTCAAGAAACTTCATCACCGCAGAATGTAACTCAGAATAATGACACGAATCCTCCCTGTCAATTGGAAAATTTATCTACACTCAGCTCACCATCACCTAGCTCTCAGTCTCTCTCAGAGTCAAAAGGATTTTAATTATTTGCGTATTTGAGAAGTTCATACTTGTCGATGTGCTCCCACTACTTGCCGGCTTGGTCGCAATTAATTTCTGCAGTTTTGGCTACCGTCGCGTGTGCGTGGTGCGTGTTCCTCTAGAGTTTTTTCGAAATGGAGTGGTCTCAAGAAGTCGTTGTTGAATTTCTCGAGCTGTACGAAAATGAACCAGTTATATGGCAACCTAGGCATCCACATAAAAACAAGAACTTGATTAACGATGCCTGGCTTCGCATCAAAAATAAAATATCAAAAAACATGAAAAAGAAAAAATGTCACTAAGGGCGTCATTCCGACCATTATGGAGGAAAGTTAAGGCATCATCAAAAACAGGGACCGGCAGCGAGGACGTTTATAAACCAATTTGTTTGCATTCGACAAAATGGAGAGCTTTTTGCATGAGGTTTCTGTGGCAATGAATACATATAATTCAGAGATGAGTGAAAGATTACTTTATTTCAAGAAATTATAGGTACGGTACAATCAATATTTAACAGTAACGATCCTGCCAGTGAACCTTTCCAGTAGTTTTAAAATACCCGCAAAATAATTTCCATGTTTCCTGAGCCTCACGTCCAGCTTCTCTTTGAGGGGTAGGAAAGATATCATATTTTGTTCATCGCTTCGCCATGTGCCGTCTTTCTCCGTATCGATAGCGCCTGGCGGTGTATAGATAGCAGAAGAGTCTTTACTTCTCCGTAAAAAATTGTGAAAGAGTGCACAAGCCATTGCTACTTTGCTGACTTTGTCGGGTTCTAGTAGCATAGAGGCTCTAAATACCCGGAAGACCGACGCTAGTATTCCGAATACGTTCTCAACAATGCGCCGAGAACGAGACAACCGGTAATTAAAGACTCTTTCATCGCTGCCTGCTTTATAAACTTCTTGGAATGGTTTTAATAAATGGGGTCCCAAAGCGAAAGCATCATCTGCAACGAAAACGTAAGGGAAAGTAGTTGGAGTATGATTGGGTAGAGTTTCATCTTCGGGTAACATCAGACAATTTTCTTTGTAATTGAAAAATTCTGATCCACTATTTCTTGGGCTCTAAATCAGTATATGCTTCCCGTCTATAGCTCATTCAATTCAATTGCAATTTTTTTTCCATTTATTTGAAATTCTCGGCATCTGAAATAAATAAATAATAAATAGGAGCATGAAGACAGCATCATTAATGCATATAATCAGTTAACAGTTACGATTTGACTTCCAGCTAAGTAGATGAAATGGATGGTTAAAAAGAGAATGTAATATAGTATACAGGGTGGCCCATATTCGAGGCACATCATTGGAATCTTCTAAACTATACTACAGCTTCGGCTAAATTGTGGCAAAGTTGCGTATTTTGGTACTCACTAATGTGCCGCCGAAAAAGTTGAAAATTTTGGAATCTTGTTTTTATTTTTTCCTGACTTTCGGCTCGAATTTGGGCCACCCTATACATTAAATGTCTTTACTTTGAAGGTAAAATCATGCTTAGAAGTTAAAAAATAATTTGCTTTATTTCAGAATTCGGAGGATAGCATGAATCAAGAGGAAAGCAAAGAAGATTCACTCACGAAATCTGCGTCTGGAGGAACATACAGACATGAGAGGAAAAGACAGTAATGAAATCGAGGCACCCACGGAATCTGCATCTGCAACCGAGGAGGGTGGAATCGGAAAAAGCACTGACAGCAACCACAAGCATTTCAAGGCACCAGTTGGGGCAGCAAAGAAAAATAAAAGGAAGGCCGTGGTGATGGACGCGACCGAACATCGTATGGAAGAAGCCTATAAAATTATGAAACAAAGTTTGAATACCGAACCACCCAAAACCACTATTTGTACTGCCTATGGGCAATTAGTGGCTCAGAGACTCGAGACGTTAAGCAAAGTGAACAGGATTATTGTGATGAACGAGATTGATAATCCATTCTTCAGGGCAACAATGGGGTACATGGAACCTCAATATCAATCAGCATCTCAAGGACCAGTCTCCCAAGCATCTTTCTATTCGTCATCGTCTGATGAAACTTCTCATACAACTCCAAGTATCACCTCTTTGCCGAGGATCACCTCTATGCCACAAAATTCTCCAAGTTCTTCCGTCCACCAACCGCCTCTTGCTTCTGTGATTCCAAGATCTACATACAATTATACATCCTTACCAGGAGAAAACTATACTATACTTTGACCATACTTTACTTTGACTTTGATTTTGATCACGCTTTAACCTTATTTCTAAACAATAACTTGCAATACTTTAACTGAATAAATAATGTAGAAATGTATGTTGTATACTTACTTTTATTTGATCGTTGAGAACGCTTATCAATGCATCGCTAACGTCGAAATAGCACCGGGATACAACTTGTGGTAAAAATTTAAAAAGGTATGACAAACTCACGAAACTGTCACCACTAGCGAAGAATCTGAGAGCAACGCAGAACCTTTCCTGAACTGGAATTTCCTTTTTTAGCTGAGTATCTTTTTTCCCTTTATCATATGTCCCATTCTCCAGTCTTTCTTACGGTTCTTGAATCAGGTCCTCTTTCATAATGGAGGCATTGTACCTGCGAAAAAAAACAAATTTTGACTAATGTATCAATTTTGAGAATATAAAGGAATGGTTTCTGCTTTTGGTCGATCAGGACAGATAGAGGTATTAACTTACCTGTCTCGACTTCTGTTCGAAGAAGTCATCCACCATCTTCTTTTTCTTTTTGGTTTCTGAGCTTGATGAGCTTTAATTCTTCTCATATAGCAGCCACTCAACAAGTTTCAATTAAATTATACGATATATAATAGATCCCACGCCCAATATGAATATATAGACAAATAAAAAAAAATCTAGCTCCATTAGCATGAAGAGTTCGGATTAATCTACCATAATTTACATTGTGGCAAATATGGGCTACTCTAATAAAAGCTTTATCCACATTGGGACAATAATGTATGGCTAAAAAAATTCCAGTTAAGATTTGGATTACCAAACATAATCCTAAAGCAGTCACTCAATACTGTCACAAGAGAAATAATTAAAAGATAATATTCCATACTTCTATATTCACGCAAAATAGTTCATTGCACCTTTCTAATAAAATAAAGCTATTTACCTTGTAAATTAAAACCGGTAGTCGATTTAATAAACAAACTATTAATTTATTCAACATCAGTGTCTTTCATTTGTAACAAGTATAATGATTTTCGTTGTATGGTTAGTTTATTGAGTTAGTCAAATTAAGACTTTTACTCCTATTATTTAATTGTATTTTTCCTTTGCGGTTACATATTGGAAGGTTTTTGGATTTTGCTTATACATATTTTTTTTTCTCTTTATTTCGTATTTGTTAGTTCATTTTTGATTTTTATTGTGCAGGCTACTGTTACTGCTCTTTATCTATTTCTGTACAGTTAAGGTGGGAGCCAGTCTTTTGGGTATTTATGTCTTTGATCTTCAGTGGAGTGAACGTGTGAATTTGTTATTAACGGGTTGAGTGAAACGTCCGTTCTTTGGAAATACTTTATTATTAATTTTGTGAAATAGTCATCTATTTTGTCCATGTGCGTGTCTGTATGTAGTACGTCTATAGACATAAATCTTGGTGCATTTGTAATTATCGTGAGTACTCTATTTTGAAATTTCTGAACTTTTAGACGTCTCGTATTGTTTACGGTGCACCAGGTCGGTACACCGTAAGTTAGAACTGGTCTTATGACAGTTTTGTAAATTGCTGTCTTGGTTTTGAAACTTATCTTGTTTCTGGCACAAAGCAGTGGGTATACAGCACCCAGCTGCTTCTGTGCCTTGGCAATTCGTTCGTCAACGCATGCATTCCAAGCCATCTTTTTATCAAAGGTGAGGCCAAGGTATTTAATTTTATTGCTCCATGAAATTAACTTATTATTTACTTTAATTCGCGTTCTTGGTAATTTTACTCTGGCCTTGGAGAAAAAGATGGCTTGCGTTTTGTCTTCATTCAGTTTTAGTTTCCACGTATCCAGCCACTTCTGGAGGATAACAATATGACGTTGCAGACGTGAGACTACGCTCCCAGGTGCCCCCGAGGTGGCAGTGATCGCAGTGTCATCAGCAAACAAGTATAATTGCGTCTGTGCGTGACGTGGAATATCCGCCGTGTAAATATTATAAAGCATAGAAGAGATTGGAGAACCTTGTGGCACCCCCGCTCTAACTGCTCTTGTCGTAGATGTGATGTTTTCTGATGACACCGCAAACGTTCTGTCCTTAAGGTATGAAATTAAAATTTTTACAAGCCAGTTTGGCATACCTAACCTTATTAACTTTAGGGTTAGTCAGTCCATCGTGCCAGACCTTGTCAAACGCTTTCGACACATCAAAAAATACTGCCCCCGTTGACATGCGGTGGTTATAACCTCTTAATATATTGGTTGCCAATCGTGTCGTCTGGCGCACCGTGCAATGAGCAGCTCGAAATCCGAACTGCTCCGGTGGTAAAATGTCGTTGTCTAACACAAAATCGGTTACCCGATTTAGTATTAGTTTTTCAACCACTTTGCCAAGGCATGATAACAGACTTATCGGCCTATAATTGACCGCCAATGTTAAATCCTTTCCAGTCTTCGGTATCAACACCACTTTAGCTTTTTTCCAGTCATTGGGAAAGCAGCCTCTTTCGAATATAGCCTGGGCTATATTTACTACATCCATTGTTGTTTTTTCCGGCAGATTTTTGATGGCTTTGTTTTTGATACCGTCAAAACGAGGCGCTTTCTTTGCATTTATGACATGCATAATAGAGCGAACTTCCTCCAGAGTTAACCTTGGTATTATTTCAGCATCATGTCTCATATTTCTATATATTTGAATAGTTCTAGTGACCCGCGCATCCCTTGTAGGGTTCGTAGTTGGAAACTCACTGAATTGTTCGGTTAAGCTGTCAGCAAACAGTTCAACTTTTTCTTCAGGATTGGTTAAAATTTTGTTATTTGTTAAATCTTTAACATATGACATGGGTTTTCTGGCACCCCTTGTCAATGATTTAGTAAATTTATAGACTGAATTGTCTTCGATCCGTAAATTTTCCATTTTATCGAACCATATTTGTGATTCTTTTTCTTTTAAAAGTTGTTTAATTTCCGCTGTTTCCCTGTTTGCTTGTGCTTTTATGCGCGGGTCCCTAGTTCTGTACGCTAAACGCAGTGTTTTATTTTTATTTTTGATCATCTGGGCAAGTTCGCCCCCCAAAACGCCTCGTTTTGAAAATCTGGATGTTGTCGTTAAGGATGACTCAGCCATGGCGGTGTTTATATTTGATGTTAGTTCTTTAATATTTTCAGATATTTGAATGTTTGTCCTGATCGTAGGCAGTTGTTCAAAACGTTCCATGATTCTTTTAAAAATCACCCAGTTTCTTCTGGTCCTTGTTACAAACCCTTGCTCCTTTTCCGCCGGATTGCCATACTCCACCATGACCGCTCTATGATCAGACGACAGTTCCGACAGAACAGCCGGCTGTGAAATCTGTCCCGTGTTCTTAATAACGAAAACGTCCAAAATTTCCGGTATAGAACCCGCTTGAGAATGTGTAGGTTCCATCGGCGGTAGTATTTGATAGTTTAAATCGAGTGACTCATTAAATAGGGTAAGACCTCGTGCGTTTTGGACTCGACATCCCCAAATAGGGTGTTTCGCATTGAGGTCTCCCCCTATGATAACCGCGTCATTGCTATCAAAAATCTTTGCTAGACAACCTCCGCCAAAGTTGACTGTGGGACTGCAGTAAACAGAACCCAATTTAATCCACCCATGTTTGGTTTTTACTTTAATGAATGTACCTTCAATATGGGTACAGTTTGACATGCCTGGCACAATTTGTGCAATAACATTTTTCTTGACAAGAATCATGGTTCCGCCCATCGGTCTGTTTTCCCGGTCGTTTCTAAAAACAGTATAATTCGGGCACGTAAATCGATCACCTTTCAACCATGTTTCTTGTATAAGCAAAACGTCAATGCTGTATCTCTCAATAAAGTCAACAATTTCAAGTTTCTTTCCCTTAATCCCATTAATATTAATTGTTACTAAACTGAGGAACGCAATCTCGGTCTGCAAGACCATCAACGTCCACTGTTCATTAGTGTCGTCATCATTACTTGAACCTGGTGTTGCATTTTTTGCTGGAACTGCTCTAGGAGTAGTTGCATTGACTTCTGCAGAGTGTTCTGCCATGCCCCTGTACTTTGTTCAATGTTTGAATCTTTATTTAGATTGTTGCGCAAAGCGTTATTATTTTGTTGTCCCCAAACGAAATTTGAGTTTGGAACATTGCTTGTGGTGTTTTTGTTCATATTTGCCTGATTGACAAGACGGACCGCATCAGGATGTCTTGGACACTCCTTTGAGTTAGCGCAGTGTCCACCATTGCAATTGGCGCATTTCATCGCGTCGGTGTTCGGGCATTCGGCAGTGAAATGCTCTTTTGCACACTTCATACATTTGATTTTTGCAGTGCATTTGAACTGTGCGTGCCAAAACAGCTGACATCGGTGACACTGTGTAGTCTGTGGTTTGGTCCTCTGCGTTTCCACGCGAACACGAACATGATCGATATCTTTCAGTTGAAAGATTGCTTCTTGCGTTTTCGGCAAAAGAACGAGTACAAGGGGCATGGCGGAACCATCTGCGCGCTTCCACCTGATAGAGTGAAACCTGATCGTTTCAGATCCTCTTTGATTTTTTGTTCGGACCAGTCTTCAATGACTCCTCTGATTACTACATGTAACTCTTTCTCTTCGGCAAATTTAAACGAGTGATGCTCAATTTCTTGAGATTTAAAGAATTTTACTATCTTATGATAGTCTACTGGCGTGGGCGGATGAAGTTTCACCCCGTCTCTTAGTGTTATCGCGTTGCCGAATTGGATATTTTTAGAAGTTTGTAACCATATACATCTGACAAATTATTGTGATGACAATTTAACATATTTGCATTAATAATACAAATTTTAATATTTTTATATCAATTTTCATTTGAATGATTATTTGAAAGCATTATACTTGTTACAAATGAAAGACACTGATGTTGAATAAATGAATTGTTTGTTTTCTAAACCTTAGTTTCTCTTTTCGATCTTAGGTATACACCCCTAGTCGCACCCCAAATACAGGGCGTGACAATACCACAAACGCTGCTACAGCGACAACGCGACTATCCATGATAGAAACAAAATGAACACTGAGAGAGAAGGCCGAGAGGCGACGAAACCTGCTGTACTTGCCAAGTGCACAAATATTGGCGTACTTGCCAAATACAAGAGTAGTAGTAGAGTAGACTAATTTGATATTATGTAAGATTCGAAGTGCGGTCGACGATAGGTTGATGTAACCTCAACTTTTCTTGTGTTTTAATCCGATGATCTTAATGGGTAAAATATTCGTGGTTTTGGCTAGGTGTGTTTGAAATGGCCCCCATTTTGTTCTGGTGTGAATACTTAAAATCATTGGAACGGAAGTGATTTTTTATAAACCGACTCTATAAAAAGCAGGTGTGAACTTGAACCTTGTCCTGGGCAATCATTGTGATGGACCGATCCTGCGGGCAGTGAAATAATGTGATAGCTAGTTTTAAATAAACTAGAAGCAGCCAGTCCTGATTTAATTTAATTTCGTTGCCTAAAGTCTCTAGAGAGAATGGTCTAAACAATGAGATAATTGGAGCCAACAACATCAGGTAAAATTTGTTTTATTGATAAATTTTCAATAAAACAAATTTTTTTTGCAACTTGCATAAATGCTCAACCCTATTGATAATCATGTCGTGCTAACACGTGGTCATCGTTTTGGGGTTTCTTTATAAAGTGAATTCTTTCAAGCTCCAATTTTTAGAAGTTTGGGATTTACAATAATTCCAAATTTTCCTCCAAAGTTTGGGATTTACAACTCCAAGGTTTTGGATGTAGACGCTTCAATCTACAAATTTTCCTGAAAAAGCTTGTTTAATAGTCGTTAATCATGAAATAGTTTCTTCTGTAACCAAAATTATAACCTTAGGTAAGTCCTTTATGGTGCCTGTTGTCATTGTACTTTCATAGATTCCTTTTAGTTCCCCTGAAGATGACTGTTTGTACAGTCGAAACATGTAGGGACAATCACTTTTAAAGAAATTAATTTTTGAAATAAATACTATTTGTGGAGGAAGACAGAAGTTTTGTTTTTATCTAAGATTTTTATATTATGTAGATATTATTATTATATAGGTAAACCTTCCGAAAACTGCTAGGTTTTGCTTTTAAATTGATTCGAATGTTCAGAAAACTCATGCAGACTAATTATTGGCTTCTCATAGACTATCTGGTAATTGTTTGCAGTATTAATGATTTTAAAGCGAGTAATAAATGATTTGTCTGTTTAAGGATGTTTTAATAGGCTTGATTTAATTTTACATAATCATTTCTTGATCGAGGATTTTCATGTAGCAAAATAATTATGTTAAATTTGTTCAATTGAATCTAGCAATCTCTGTACATTTTAAATAGGTTTACACTTGAAAAGTAAGGTACTTTCAAGGTAGACCTAAAGGTTAATAATTAATTGTTTAATGGAACAATTTCAACACTGAATGCAGGATGCATTTAGTGTTGAATTTGCCAAGAGTGAACCTGAAGTTTTTAACTTATTTTAATGTGTTTGTACCGTCCATTGTTTAATGTTTAGACGGAAAAACCTATTGTACCTATGTTTCTTGTGTTTTTTAATTTTAAGTTTTGACTCTGGAAAGTTACTTCTCGAGCCTATGAAGATGCTTTAAAATAAAAGCGAAACGTCGGCATATGGAAAAAAGTTTTTTCCTTCGTTTTCCTGACCCAAATCCCAATAAAACTTTCTTTTAAACTAAATTATTTTATTTCAAGCAATTAGTCGAAGATAAGCATTACTCATCACAGTAATTATATCATTAGTTATCTTATATCTTTACCTATTATCCGATTTTTATCTTAATTTTTCTTTTCTTCTGATCCCATCTGTGGATCTAACGCCCATATGAATATAAAAAAAGAAATCTCTGAACTCACTCCCAATTTCCGCCACAAAATTAAAAATCTGAGCAACTTAAAGGGCAAGCCATATTGTAACATCATATAGCCTTACTAGAGCTCACTCAAAAAAACAATGAGCTTAAATAAATTTTACAAAGTGGAGCAGGTACAGATGACATATACAAGCAGCACTGGTTGGCCTACGAAAAAATGACAAGTTTCCTTAAGAGCAAAGACCAAGCAAAAATTACAATAAATTCAGAGGTAAGAATATGCTTTATAAATATTATTATTTAATGAGTTATTAAAAAATTATTATAATATGCATTAGCAATACACATCTTGCCAAGATACTCTTCCATTGCTCACAAAATATTTTGCCAACTCATCCCTAATATAATTTGCTTCCGTGCTCGGTTTTCTGGAATGTTACGTAGCGGGAGTAAACTTGACAAATTGTCTTGATTTTTGGCGCCATGCTCCAGGTATAATATTTCAATTATCTTTAGAGACAAACGTGCCGAGAGGTGAATAACTTAAACGTGATGTTTTGCTTTTCGGTAATAAATTATGCAGGACACGAGTCATTACAATTAATGAAACCTTTTCTGGTTGGAGCAACATTGGTTTCCGTAGGACTCTACTATGCGACGAGCTCGTGATAGCTGAAAACCTCTCTTTGCTTCTTTTTTCTTGTACGCGTGAATAGGGCTTCATGATTCGGTTAAATAATCCAAATTTATCATTGCCTACAAATAAGTATGGCATAGAATGATTTCGCCCTCGTAATGGTTCATTTGGAGGGCAATGGAGTTGGTTATTTTCAATTTTCCTAAAGAGTTCAGTGTTTCGAAAAACAGTCTTCCTGGACAACCACAATCAGCAAATATAAAGCAACAATCAGCATCAACAAGAGTCATTAATACTATACTGAGATATTGTTTGTAATTATAAAATTCAGATCCACTGTTCATTGGAGATTGTAGTGTAATATGTTTCCCATCCATCGAACCAATACTTCTTCTTCTTTGAGTGCCTATCCGTTCCGGATGTTGGCTATCAACCCAGCAATTATCACCTTGTTCACCGCAGCTCGAAAAAGACCAGTGGTGGTCATTGCAAACCATGTTCTTAGATTTTTTAGCCATGAAGTTCTTCTTCGTCCTGGTCCGCGTTGTCCAAGGATTTTTCCTTGTAATATCTGCTGAAGTAACTGGAATCTGTTCGGGTTTCTCATAATATGTCCTAGATATTCGAGCTTTCTGGACTTTACCGTGATAAGTACTTCCTTTTCCTTGTTCATCCTCCTCATCACCTCCTCGTTGGTAACGTGATCGGTCCATGATATACGTAGCAATCTACGGTAAAGCCACATTTCGAAAGACTCCAGTTTTTTGCTTGCAGCTTCAGTCAGCGTCCACGACTCCACCCCGTACAGAAGAACGGATAGCACATAGCAGCGCAGTAATCTTATTTTCGTTGTTAGTGTTAGATCCCTGCTTCTAAAAACATTTCTCATTTTTAAGAATATCGCCCTGGCCTTCTCTATACGACATCGAATTTCTTGTGAGTGGTCCCACTTGTCGTTAACGATGGTTCCGAGATAGGTGTAGTTACTAACTCTTTCAATCTGCTGCAGACCTATTGTTATTCTTCCAGCTGCCACTGCGTTCTTACTGATCACCTTTTACCAATATTCAGATCAAGGCCATATTGTTCACTTGTTTGTGTTATTTTGGTCATGATTTCTTGGAGATCTTCTAGGTTGTCCGCGAGCACCACAGTATCATCCGCATATCTAATGTTATTAATGCGGTTCCCGTTAATTAGTATACCACATTCCGTCTTCTCACAGGCCTCTTTGAATATTTGTTCCGAGTAGATGTTAAATAATAATGGTGAGAGTATACAACCCTGCCTTACACCGCGCAGTATCTCTATTGCTTCTGTTTTCTCTCCTTCCACTCTAACAAAGGCGGACTGGTTCCAGTACAGGTTGATAATTATTCTAATATCCTTGTCGTCCAAACCAACGTTCTTCAGTATTTCAACCATTTTTCCGTGTTGAACTCTATCAAATGCCTTTTGGTAGTCTATAAAACAGGCATAGACATCGCAGTTAACATCTCTACTTCTCTGGACCAGCACCTGTATGCAAAATAATGCCTCTCTTGTTCCAACAGCATCTCGGAAGCCGAACTGTGTATTTGACATTTGCTCTTCACAAAGTTTGTATACTCTTCTGTGTATGACCTTTAGAAATACCTTTAGAAAATGGCTCATCAGACTAATGGTCCTGTATTCGCTACATTTCTTAGCACCAGATTTTTTGGGAAGCGTAATAAATTCTGACACGAGCCAGTCTTGAGGGAGATATCCATTATCATAAATGTAATTAAACAGCTTTGTGAGCCACTTGGTGCCTTCCCAGTCGAGGAGTTTCAAGAATTCAGCCCTAATATCATCCGGTCCAGGGGCTTTTCCTACTTTCATTTGCGTGATGGCATTTTGAACTTCTTCGATGGTGATTGACGGTCCGGTTGTGCAAGTCTGCAGTTGTGGGGGGTCTGGTCTGTTGTCTGCAAAAAGTTGTTTAATATATTCTTTCCATGTAAGTATACGAGTTCGTTTGTTTATAATTAATTTCCCCGTGTTGTCTACCAGCATACCCGTAGCTCGGAGTTTGTAGATACCAGCGGCTTCCTTAACTTTCCGATGAACATTAAAGCTATCGTATTTTTGTTGAAGAGTTTCTATCTCTTGACATTCTTTGGCAAACCAGATTTCCTTAGCTTCTCTAATATTCCTTCTAATTTGTTTTTGCAATTCCTTATATTTAGTCTGGTTGACTGTTTTTTGTGCTCGTCTTTCTTCCATCATCTGAAGAATCTCGTCTGTCATCCACGTTTTTCTTTTAGTGCTTTTTGCTTTTAGGTATTTCTCACTGATTGTGCCAATAGCTCTTTTTATATGATTAAGCTCTTCTTCTATTGTGTTTGTGGTACTTGTGCCTCCTGTTTTACGAACCGCCCTGGACAAATCGTGCTCTACCTGTTGTCTGATTGGAGGATCTTTCAGTTTTTGGAGATCCAGCTTACATTTTCGGTCCTTTCTTTGTACTGTCTTCCATCTGATTCTACAGACACCCACCAATGGACTGTGGTCTGACTCTATGTCTGCTCCTGGGTAAGTTTTAACAGACGTAAAACTATTTTTAAATCTTTTGTTGACCAATATATAATCAATTTGATTTCTAACTATATGTTCTTTTGTGTCCATTGGTGATTTCCAAGTGTAAAGCCTTCTCGCAGGGAGATTAAAAAAGGTGTTGAGGATAACTAGTTGTTCTTCCATACAGAAAACGTTTAATCTCTCTCCTCGGTCATTTCTCTCTCCAAGTCCATAAGGGCCTATAAATTCATTTGACGTTCCGCGTCCTATTTTCGCATTAAAATCCCCCATGACAATTATTGCTTCATTTTTTGGCAGCTCTTTTGTGGTGCTCGACAGGGTATCGTAAAAACTCTCGATTTCTGCATCATTGCTGTCCGACGTTGGGGCATATACCTATACAGTGGGGAAAATTCCATACATTTTGTAATTGGTTGGCTATTTTCTTCCATCTAAATATGCGTATCAAAGTAATACATAATATGCTTTATCACATTCTTCATGTCATACAAGAGTGAGACCTCAAAAAAATAAACAAGGATGTCATCAAAATACAACAACAATACGGTATTAAAGATGCGATATAGGGCTACACGTTAACTTCTTATACAAATTAAACATTTTGTGGTACATGTGCCATAAAGCACGGCTACAAAAACACATTTTTTGGAAACAAAAATATAATTATTTATAGTTTTAATCTATAAAACTTCCAAAATACTAAAAAAATTAGCAGGAAATATTTTGGGCATAATTGGGTTAACAAAAGAAGCTCATACTCATAAATATATATGTGACAAAAACACCAAGAAAACTATTTAAAACATAAAAAGATTTAAACTAAAAAAATCTTTATGTCGTAAATTATTGGCTTGTTACCAGTGGATACGCGACAGTTGACATTATCGCGATGAAATTATTGATTTCGGCTTCGGCTTTCAGTTTTAGGAATTAAGGGACTTTCCCGAACTTCGAATGCGAATTTGTTTTTCACTTGTAATTAGGAGAATTTAATACGGGTTGCGTTTGCAGCGTTTTTTGGCTGGTAGTTTCTATAGACTTTACGGAGTATTTTATGACATTTCATAAAATCAAGTTAGCCTGTTGTATGTGTATGTGTTTTAGTTTTTGTTTTTTTAATTATTAAATTGAAAACAATTGCGATTTATTATTAAACAATTGAGTGACACAATTGGAGGTGGCTGTGACTAGCTTTATTCTCCCTTACGCCTCGTGCCCTCACCACAATTATTTAAAATTTAAACAACTTCCCCTGTTCTTGTAGTTTTTTGCTTAAAATCTGACTATTTTTGAAACTTTTAGGTAATAAAAGTCAATGTTAAGACAACCCTACAGAAAATCAACCTAGCTGCAGTTTAGTTGCGACTTTAGAAATAGCTGTACCGTGTCAAGAGACAAATTTAACTGGATATTCTTCAACCATTAACAAGTATTTAGATAAAGACACATATTTCAATACAAACCTTGCGATAGACAGCTCAACTGAGCCTGAACGCCTTGAGCAATATGGGACATATACAAATTTTTTTAGCTGTCCATCTCGACAGGAACTCAAAGAGTTTCTAACCTATCACCCACAAACTCCAACAGATCAATGCGCAGTAGATTTTGATATTAAAAAAAACGTTTTTACGATCAAATCACCATCAAACTCGTAGATTGTGGCTATCCTACAGTACTATAAATAGGAAATTATACTGCTCCGTGTGTTTAGCTTTCTGTGGTACCAATGGAACCAATATATTTACGGAAGGAATGAGTGGTTGGAGACATGTTCATCAGCGTATCAATGAACACGAGGACTCCAATATGCACGGAAGAAACTGTCAATCTTATTTTTTGTATTCTGCCGACAAAACTGCTGTTCAAAGATATGACCACAAAACATAATTCAGAAGTTACGAAAAATAGGCAGATTCTAGACAGGGTAATTAATGTCATAAAACTTATTGGGAAAAGAAGTTTATCTTTCAGATATGTATCACGTATCTGCGGCAAAAGATTCACCAATTAATATAAAAATACCCTATTAGAGGAATATATTCATCACATTATAACTATTCTTAAAAGGAACATATTTATTTTTAGGGGGCTTATGAATCAACCTATACAATGTATGATGAAAATCTTGATCACGGAAATTTTTTGGAGATAATTATGCTCATTGGAAAATACGATATTATCTTAATGACACATTTAGATAATATTATCAAACAAAGCAAGGAATATAAAAGTCGTGGAGTTAAACAGCGAACTGGTAATTTTTTGACGAATCTTTTCAAAACTACAGTTAACAATATAATTTCTGCAATATCCACAAAAATTAGAGAAATAATATCCAAAGAAATTATCCAGGCAGTAATCTATTCAGTGGAATTAGAGACAACACAAGACATTTCTGTGACAGATCAATGCTCAGTCGTAATCAGGTATGTTTGTAAAGGTTTTATAATATGTAAAATTTTGTAAAGCTTAGTTCTGAGATAAAAAATTTGATTTTTTTTTTTTTAATTTTTAGATATGTTTATAAAAGCAACATTAATGAAAGATTGTTAGGAGTCATTCCGTATCACGATACTTCTGGTAAGGGTTTTCACACAATGCTCAAAACTATACTGGAAGAAGATGAATTGAAAGTTGAGAATTGTGTCGCAGACTCTACTGATGGTTACATATATGGTGTCACAGTAATATTTTAAATCTCGTAGTTGGTGATATTATGAAATCTCATCTTAAAGCAGCAGGGTTATTCACTTTGTTAAATCTCCTAGCTGTTTTTTTCAAAGACTCGCATAAAGAAATGGGCATTTGGCGTGAAATATCTAATGATACCCAAAAACGATCACTGCAAACGATAGGCAAGACTAGATGGTGGGCAAAAGAGGTCACTCTAAACAAAGTTTTCGGCAATTTCGTTAACACAAAAGCATGTCTTTACATCGATGTTCTTCAGTCTGTTTATTATATGAAACAATCCGGATCTCAACGGTGATACCCGTGGAACAGCCAAAAACCTTTTAGATGGCTAATGTGTGCATCACTTCCCCCTACATCTTCCACTTGTTCAAGCGCTGCTTTAACTGAGGGTCACCCTTAAGATTAGGTTGTTTTGCAAAGGTTCGGAATATGTTCGGCTTTGAAAAAACGAGGATATTATCGGCAACATAGCAAATATATAGGATATTTTATGTTTTTAGAGTGGTGGCAATGATATGTCTCTTGTCAGCTGTCAAAAAGTGACGTATTGTAGACATTTGTTTTCTTTCTTTACGTCAAGACTTGTGATTATTTTTGTGCTAGAAATGAATGAAAATATGGAAAATTCAAAAAAGAAAGTAAATTATTCACTGACAGAAAAAAGTTTGCTTTAAAGCATTGTTCGAGATTTCAAGAACATTATTGAAAACAAAAAAACAGATGCTGTCAGATGAAAGGAAAAAGATGCCGCATGGCATAAAATTTGCAGCAGTTTTAATTCAAAATCACTTGAGGGAGTATTTAGAGCCAAAGAATCATTGCGAAAGTTATACGAAAACCTAAAAAAAAACGTTCGAAAAGTAGTTGCTGATGAGAAGAAAGTGTTGGTATGTACGGGTGGTGGACCACCACCTGAAAAGAAACCTAAATATGAAAATGACATAAAAGAACAAATTTTATCCATCGAAAATACGAAAACCATTTATGGGTTATCAAATAACTTTGATGGCGATTCAATGCAAGAAAATGTATTACCAGAAACCACCCACAAAACTATCCAACCTGGATGCATCAGTAAGGATAGAGATTATTATGACTGATCAGACAATGAACATAGTTATGCTCAGTTCTCAGATTGTGTTGTGGAAGAAATTGTAGTCACATCGGCACCCAAACGAAACACATTAATGGTGAGATTTTTTTTACTTTCTGGGTTATTGGGGGTATTTCAAGGGCTATAAGGAAATATTATTTATGGCAACAGACAATCCCTTAAATTCGAAAATATCTATTTATTTTACAGAATACAGAAATCAATAATGATGATAAAGCCGAGGGTAAAATTGAAACTATGAAACTTGCTGCGAACAGAAGTACATATGGAGAGAGAGACAACGTAATAGTGGTAAGAATTCTTCATGTGTTTAATATAGGGGCATAAAGCTTTTTGGAGGAGTTATTTTAATTTTAACTTTAAAACTACAGACATATATTTTTAGTATTTTGTAATTGACCTGAAAAAAAGTAATCTAAAAAGTTCTTTTCATCTAAGGGACTAATGTTCCAGTTAAAACTTTATAGCTTGATTAGTATCAAATTTAATATAACATATTTTTATATTTTATGGCCCGTAAAACTAAGATATTGTATAAGATTAACAGTATTTTGGGACAAAATAAATGTGTTTTACGAGCCAAAAAATATTAAAATATGTGATGCTAAATTGGGCACTCATCAAACTATGAAGTTTTAATCGGAAAAATACAGTATTTTAAATAATAGGCAAAACTAGAGAGTACGATATTCAAGGAACCTAAAAAACTATTTCCAAAGAAAATAATTGCTTCTACTATTAAGTAATTAATGATAATGAAATAATACTTAATGTCTTTCATTTAATATCAATTTGTCAAAGTTGATGAGGTTTTTTTGGCCCCTGCATTATACTTAAAAATACTTAGAAATTTTTTTGCTTTTCAGGATAATAAGAGGGGGGATTTTAAAATGTTTAAAACCAAAAAAGATGAAACACTGCGGGTGGATGGAAGATAGAGCTCCAGAAGGAAACCCATCATAAAGGAAACTGTTGGAACTGACCTAAAAAAAGGGTACTTTTCCTTAGCCCAGGTAAAACTGGAACTCTACAATGAAGAATTAAAACTGGCAAAAGTCCGAAACCAAAGAGAAGAAGAGCTTCATGACTTTAAAAAGGAGAGTTTACTACTAGAGATCAGAAAAAAAAAATGGTAAATTAATGTCTTAAAAAAAAATATTAATGGTTATTAATTTTTGTTATTATTTACTACTGGTCTAATTTATAACAGACAGAAATAAGTCGTTAGTGTAAAGCCTACATATTATGTGTTAATCTATAATATAGTGTTAGTTTATAATATATTAGGTTAAGAAAAAAATGTAGGAAAATAATATATATTTTTGTTCATAGTACATTCATTGTATTTTTATAAATGAAAAAAATTAGACTAATGAATAAAAGTAATGCTTTCATAAAATTTTTGGAATTATTAAACAATCCCTATAAAACATTTATTTTAATATTTGCATTTTTTTAAAGATTACAAAATGTTAGTAATGTCACATAATATTAAAACTATACAGGTCACACTGAAAAACTTTAATTTCCATCATTTAAATTTGCAAAATAATTGACCATTTGCTCTTTACTTCCAAGTGCCTGTAATTCTGGAGCTTGGCCTACTCCTACTATAAACGGAGGAATATTTGGAACTACATCTTCTTCCATTCTTCTTAAAAACATATCCAAGTATTTTGGCTCTGGAGGATCAGCCTCATTTTGCTCTCTGCATTTATTATGCAGGACTGCAAGAGCTACTATAATTGTTAAAACTGTGTCCAATTTTAATCGACACCCATAGGCAAGTATGGGAAGACGCCTTTTAATTATTCCATTCACCCTTTCTATAATGTTGCGAGTTCTTATATGTGCCTCATTGTACAACTGCTGTCCTCTATTTTGTGGATCAAGAAACGGAGTCAACAAATATGGCCTTTGGAAATAACCACTATCTCCTGCAAAAAAAAATCTAATTAATTATGATAAAAGACTTTCGGTTCTTAAGCTTTTTTTAATAGTTACGGTATAAAAAAATCTATACAGAATTTTTGTCCCTACCATGCACTTGGTTTTCAGGTGATAACTTTAGTTAGGAAGTTTGTCTCAAAAACTATCAAAATATTTATCTTGTAAATATCTACTAATGGAAACCTCTTTTATTATTAAACTAGTTTCCTTACCTAGCAAGAGACAGTTTGGAAAATCATTCCGGTCAAAAGCTTGTTTGATTCCGCTGTTATTAAAAATTGTGCTATCATGAGTTGCTCCTGGCCATCGTGCTACAATGTTGGTAATTTTGAGGTCAGCATCACTAATAATTTGGGTATTTAGTGAGAAATACCCCTTTCGATTACGATAAATTTCTGCTTCATCACCACCTAAAAGTACAAAAATATAACACACAGGAGATATTCAAAAGCAGCTTATCTAAAATGGGACAAAGTTAATTAAACAAAATTCCACAAAATTGATTATATCTCTTTTTTTCAATAAGACCAACGCAATTTTTTTTATGAGGAAATACTTACCAGGAGACTGTAATCGAATGTGGGTGCAATCTATTACTCCTATCACCCTAGGAAAACGGGCCTTTTCGTAAAATAACAGATTTTGTTTATCCCTTTCTTCCTGAGTATTTGGCATTTTAATAAATTCACGTGCTCTTCTTGCTATGGCAGTTCCAACTCTTGTCGTTATTCTTGAGACACTTGAGTAGGGCATCCCGGAAAAGTCCCCAATTAAAGTTAAATGACTCCCAGTTGCACAGACTCGTAGGAATACCAGTAATTGGTTTATTGGTGCAATACTATTATTACTAAAATAAAAGTAAAGGAAAAATAATATTTACTTGCTTTGCAATAACAATACCTACTTACAAATCATACGGATGCTCAATTTCTCCTTCAATGAGATTTAACAAAAAAGACTTGTATTTTTGGACATCCTAAACCGTTTGTAAAAGGTATCCTCATCAAAACTATTAAAATAATCTATTCTTTGGAAAATTCTTCTTGGAATTCCATTAATCACAAACTCTAATTCTTGGTCTTCTTCGTCGTCTCGAAAAAGTTCCATTGGAGTCAACAAATTAACAAAATAAATTATATAAGTTTGTAATACAACCTATATAAACAATGGTAATACTTGAATTAAGAATAAAAATAGTAAACACCTTAAAATTATCGGATATAACCTCAAAGTGACGTTTAAGCACATAAGCCGAAGAATATCTACGGCTTACCTTAAATACAGCTAAGCGCCACCTACATTGACATTTAACGCCCGTGCAAACCAAAACTGAAGCTTAAGTTCCACTTACATGTTAAGCCGAACCTGTGCACACGGGCATTAGTAAAATATGAAAATATTCTTTTAAGTCAGTTACGGGTCCTTTATCGCGTTATTTACCAACAAATGGCTTAAACCTTCTTGATTGCAATTATATGGTAAAAACTCTATTCAAGAAATTAAATCCAGGCAGAGAAATATGACTGAAGTAGAAAAAGCTACAAATGACTTCTTATCATGGGCAACATCTGAACTTGAAAAACGGGACTTGCAACAAGAACAAATTGAGATAGAAGAGGATTTTCCTGAAATTCGTCACAGAACTAAAAAAAAGTTTTTTGACGAGAAAGCCATTGACGAACAACCTCAAACACAAAAAGATAGGTTTCGAGTTGAAACGTATAATGTTCTTCTCGACGTCGCTTCTGAGTCTATGGTGTCTCGATTTTCAAAAAATGGGGACTTATGCAGAGATTTTGCTATGTTGGACCCTAAATATTTTAATGTCTTTAAAATTAATGGATTTCCCGAAGATGCAATGCAGTATATATTGCCAAAAATTAAAAAAATTGATGAAATGGCAACTTTGAGTAGATTTTCCGAAGAACTTTCAAGTTTTATTAATAACTGGGATCAATACAAATTAGAAAATGCCGATCTACGTTGTGAGCCTTATATTGAGCTGGATTTTCAAACTTATTTTGAGTCTGGTATGACATCAAGTGCTGCCAAAACATACCATGAAATGATGCTGATGGAAAAATACGGGGCAGATAGTTTTACATACTTAGCGAATGGTCACTTGAATCCTATTGATAATCACGTATACTATATATTTCAAAAATGGGGGACTTCAAGATATGGCGACAGAGCAGAACAAAACATAAATGAAGTGATTATGCAAAGAAAAATTAAATTACAAGAAGAAGGTTTTGCTGTGATTTAAGGAAAATCCTAGGATGATAGTTATAATAACACCAATTATGAAACGGGTTTTTCTAGAGGGACTTTCGGAAGAAATTGTGTTTGTGGATACAACTACTTCATGTGAGCAAACAAATACAAATGTAACATTTTGTTTTACGGCTCATAAAGTGGGTGCCATTCCTAGCTTGTTAACTACATTCTGAACAGTCAGAAGCTAACTACACTTTAGCATTCTCGGCTGTTAAAGAAGCACTTGAAAAAGACGGATCTGAAAAAAAAATTCAAATCAAGAGGTATTATGACGGATGACAGTCAAGCTGAAAGGAATTCGCTTCAAGCTGTTTTTTCAGAATCTCGACTACTGCTCTGGGCATTCCATGTCTCCCTAGCCTTTTGGCGTTGGCTCTGCGATGGACGTCACGGTTTTGATAAAACAAAAAGACAACACATCATGTTAGAATTTCATAATTTGTTGTATGTAAATACACCTACTGAAGTCGAAAATTATACCGAAGCTTCAATTAGAATACTGAAAGATGTCATACTGCAAAGATGCAGGGTGTTCAATGTGTGTGCACTTATTGATTTTATGACAACAATTTTTGAAAAGTACGATCATGGTCGGCTACTAGATTTTGCCAATATGAGGCGAAACAAACTACATTTATCTATCTTGCAAACGATTGCCTTTTTGCTCGTTATGCCTATCGAACCTGCACAAAAGTTATAGATACTTTTGAATGCAGTATCTTCTACTAGTTTAAACATCAGTGTAATATATTTGTACATTGTATAGTATTTGAATTACTTAATTTTTACCTTGTTGGCACAATATGCTTCTCTTGGATTAACTTAAAACTTAAATATCTTTTAAGTCAATCAAATAATTTATTTTTCTTACTACTTCATTTATTTTTCTTACTAATTAAACACGAAAGAAATTTTGTTTTTCACCTTACGTAATTAAACATGGTAATTTCATTTCTAAATTTGAAACTTTATTCATATTCACTTGAGTAACAGGGAGTAAAAACATCCTGTAACTATATTATAGAAATTTAAGTTACAACTGGTACTGTTTAACATAAGTATTCATTTTTAAACCTTTTATTGCAATATTATTCGCTGGTCTAACTCCACTTTTCTGACATTACATGTAAACGAGGAAACCTGAGGCTGGCATAAACTCATCTGACGTAATTGTTCCAATAAATCACCGTCACAAGCATTCAAGTCTCCTTGGCCGAGGCAACTCAACATCATATGAATGATTATCAAAACCATTACAATGGCGCCCAACTACAAAAACACTGAAATCATTTTGAAGAAAAGTAATGACTTTTCTTCAAAACCTCATCATAATACGTCCGGATGCCAATTTTCACTTTAATTGGGCATTTCTACACAGGATAATTGAAAAAACTACTTTACTGTAAAATTTACTAAACGAGACTTACGATGTTATGGCAAAAAGGTATCGATATCAGTAACTATCTTTTTATTTTAATGTATACCTAGTGGCGCAATTTAGCCTCTCTATTGCGAAATAATCATTGGCATATCCACAATGGTTTTTGTAAGTAAGAACCCCATTTAACTTAATGTTACAGAAATGTATTACTTGATGCAATTTGTTAATGATGGCATTTGGTACGTTTGTCCGCAATCGCGGCTGAATTCTGAGGGGCAAACTTTAGTAAAATGGCCACAAGATGGAAAATGGTATAGAGCTCGAAGTTTTTAAGCAATAAATAAAAGTATAGGTATTTGGTTTACACATCGTCATGCAGCGTATTTGCTGTAGCAACGCATACACACACTCGTAAATAAAAGTTATTTGGTTTACACATCGTCATGCAGCGTATTTGCTGTAGCAACGCATACACACACTCGTAAATAAAAGTTATTTCGTTACACTGGATTTTAAAGCATAATAAATCTTTAGGTATTGGCGCTGCCATCTATGGATAACTCTGCATACTGCAGTTAATATCGATTCTTTAAGTTTGTATATATAAAGAGACCAACTGTAAATTTGCCGTTCTATAACATAGATTGGTAGGGTATTCTTTAATACAGATTATCGATTTCTTACATCTAATTTAGTTTATATTGCCTCCGTGAATAGAAAAAGGCTCTAGTCAGGGAGGTTGATTTTTTGACTTCACTTTT
Organism: Polydrusus tereticollis; assembly: GCA_963920685.1. Lineage (NCBI taxonomy): Eukaryota > Metazoa > Arthropoda > Insecta > Coleoptera > Curculionidae > Polydrusus > Polydrusus tereticollis. Next base: position 87,591,581 of record OY987332.1, read on the forward strand.
GATTTTGTCCTGATACAGGTATGTCACGCTAAGTTTGAGTTTCACTAAATTTATATTTTGTCTAATAATAAGTATGTAATTGAACCATAGATATTCATTAGTAGTAAGCCATGACCTTTTAATCTATTTTCACACTGATTGAATTTCACATTTTTATATCCTAACAAAATAAAGACGTGCCGGTCTAAATGTGGAATTCAATCAGTGTGAAAATAGATTAAAAGGTCATGGCTTACTAGTAAGGAATATCTATGGTTCAATTACATACTAATTATTAGACAAAATATAAATTTAGTGAAACTCAAAATTAGCGTGACATACCTGTATCAGGACAAAACCAAAAGTGAAGTCAAAAAATCAACCTCCCTGACTAGAGCCTTTTTCTATTCACGGAGACAATATAAACTAAATTAAATGTAAGAAATCGATAATCTATATTAATCTATGTTATAGAACGGCAAATTTACAGTTGGTCTCTTCATATATACAAACTTAAAGAATCGATATTAACTGCAGTATGCAGAGTTATCCATAGATGGCAGCGCCAATACCTAAAGATTTATTATACTTTAAAATCCAGTGTAACGAAATAACTTTTATTTACGTTACAAATCTCTATTCCAACTTTGCAAAAAAAGGAGACACGTTAACAGTAATTCGAGTAAATTTACACGAATTCAATGTTTCATCGAGTAAAGATGATAAAGTGTTTTATACAATAAACATTGATGCAGCGTCTTGTGATTGTGTAGCCAGAAAAGGTGGATCATTCTGCAAACATCTTTATGCTGTTTAAAATCGGCATAATTTTGTCTTCCAAAATTTACCAAAGATAGACACAAAAGATCGAATTATGTTTGCTAAGCTAGCTTTGGGAGAAGTCGATGAAACATTTTATGAAAGTATGATAAATTCTACCTCGAACGAAAATGAGCAGAATTCAACCAATTTTAGTGTACATAATACATATTCCACTTCTCTAAGCAATGAAAATCCTCCTTCTGGGAATTTGACGAACGATGTAAACACCCAACAGTTTGAAGTTCAGTACCAAGTATCACTGTCAAATTTAAAAAAAGAAGTTAACAGATTAGTGGAAACGTTTGAGCAAAATTCCAAGTTATGGTGGTTTAAAAGCCATGAACTCACTTAGCAATCACTTAAAACGAATCAGTACATCAAATCAAGCTGTCGATTTTATACTTAATAAAATGGTTTTTAAAAGAAGTAGAAAAATAAATGTACATCCAATAGCTATTACTCGCAGAAAACAAACATCTAAAGGGGCAAAAACAAGAAATCGGGTTCAGTCAGGAAGAGTTGTGAAAAAAAGAAGCCACTCGCTACTAAACAATATTAATAATAATGTGCCAAATGCTAAAAAAAAAATTGATTTAGTTACCATACTTAATGTAAAACCTTTGTTTCGCCGTTTGTATTAGATAAATTCATACCTAAATTATTATAATAAAAACATTACTTTCTATTAGTTTTTTTATTTGCGTAAAAGCACACCAGCTCCTACACAATGTGTTCAAAATTGGTGATGCACGCCTGTGTTATCACATTTTATCTGCACCATTTCGGTTTTTGAAAACCACCATCAATTTCGGTTTTTTAAACATGGACTTGAATTCTTTAATCGAAATTTTAAGAACTTCTGATATTCCAAAGTCATACGGTATTGGTTCAAGGACATTAGAAACTCCTAAAATTAACTCAAAAATCGAAAACAGCGCAAATAAAATTCATTCAATAATAATATTGGGATTTTATCACAAGGTAGGTTTTCAAATGCTTTCACGCCTTTGAATTGTTCTAAATTTCTCCTGGACACACAATTCCCGTATGGTTTAAAAAGCCATAGGAGGCGCATGATATTTAGTTTTGCTACCGTGTTTCAGCGCAATGAATGTGCTGACACATAGTAGGAAGTCATAAAACGCTGCCCGCAACCGTCATTTCCGATAATGGCAGTCAGTTTTCAGGGAAAATATTTACAGAGATGCTAGCCGAATTTGGCATTCAACATCGCCTCACACCGCCTTACACCCCTCAGAGAAATCCGGTGGAACGGGCAAACAAAGCCCTAAAAACAATGATTGCACAATTTTGTGGTTATGACCAGAGGAAGTGGGATGTATTCCTACCCGATTTAAAGTTTGCGTATAATACTTTCCGGAACGGACGTACCGAACCATCTAAATCCTTATTTCGTAAGGAACAAACGGCCGAAACCGCGATCAATCCCACCGAAATCATAATCACCTCCGAAGAAACTATAAACACAACGGAACGTTTTAAAAAACTAACGGAAACATATGAACTCGTAAAAATAAACCTAGACAGTGCCTTTACAATCCAAAGCCGACATTACAACCTTCGACGAAGGGAGTGACGATTGTCACAATGGTGACATTTTTATTAAAATAGAGCATATTCTTGAAACTTTTTCTCTAAACGCAACAAGGAATTTTATATGGCAGCAAGATGGTGCTCCATATCACAGTGTTCTTTCAGTTAGAGAATACCTCAATGAGAGTTATGACATTTGGATTAGTCATGGAGGGACGATTGCATGACCTTCCAATAGTCCCGACTTAACACCATTAGACACATTTCTTTGGGGCTACCTCAAAGACAAGATATCTGCATCCAGATCAAATAGTCTTGCCGATTTGCAGAAACAAATCCAAATTGATATTGACTTTCTCAACTTCGGTAGGCCAGATATGATTACTAATGCAATTGAAAAACTATCAATCCTGCATTTTAATGAACGGTGGCCATTTTGAGCAATTATGAAAATAATATATTATTTTGTGCTATGTTTTAATTTCGTTCGAAAACGGTAAAAAATAACCCCAACAACCACTATATCTTTAAAAAGAAGATAAAGTTCTTTAACGGATACAATAAAAAAATAGGGATATTCTATTTGAAAAAACGGTCACTTGTCAAAAAACTGTCACTTCAGATACTCAGTTATTTTTGTTCATTTCATTTTCTGAAGGTTCGGTGAAAATGCTATAACTTTGGTAATTTAACAATTCCTCTAAAACTAATAATAATGAAGATATCTATTGGGCAAGATATACGTGAATACCCTATACATCATCGATTGATTATATATCGTAATTCGTATCATGGTGCAGAAGTTCAATAAAACAAAAAAGGAAAAGACTTTCCCTACCTGAAAATCAATTCCGGCTCCCAAATGCAGCTTATAAAGGGCCAATTCCTATACCAAGGGCCAAACATGCAGACATACAGTACTTGAAAAAGTTCTGCTCAAAAAGCACAGATATATTTCACTTCAATACCACATCTATAATTACTCCTAAATGGAGGGTCATCTTTTTTGTTTTTTTTTGTAAGTAAACACTTTAAATTTCCTTTTATACAAGGTTTTTTTTTTTAATTTGACATATAAAATGTGTAAGTTTAACGTTATAATGGATATTGAGTTTTCGCTTCCTTATGTACCAATATTTTTTCCAGAGACTTGTAAACTAAAAATTGAGTTTACTCAGAGTTTACTTTTTTGGACCCTCATCTTTTTTCCCTGTGCTCTTCATTTATTTATGACGTTAATCATAAACTTTATAATGAGGCCTGAGCTTACAATACTTTTTATGTAGTATACAGTGTGTCCCCGCGATGGAGATGATAAAAGGAAAACAATTTTATTATTGATGTTACGACGAAAAATTATTCCTTATACTAAGTTCTGCTTGTCAAGAAATGCTCGTCATGAAGATTTTTTAATGGTAGACTCATACCATTAAAAAATATTAGATTAGATGTACAGAAGGTTTATAAATTAAGAAAACATTAAATTATTTAAGAGAAGTAGGTATCATTATTTATTATTTAAGACAAATTTTTGTGAAAAAAGTTGTTTCTAATTTTGGTTTTTAAATTTATAATAATCGTGGTTATTTTATGAGACTATTTGTAGCATTTGAAAATAAATAAAAATATGTAAAGAGTCTATTTACAAATATCAAAAGTGCTCATACAATAAAAAATACGTGCATGAACTGAGCGCAACTAACCCAAACTATAGCAAATAAACATACCCGCTGGGTTCTACAATGTACTCGAGTAACTATACCCACACTGAATTGTATTTCAGTACATTTTGGCATTCTGCAAATCACAAGAATTCAGAACATGCAACTGATAAACGAATAACTTTATTTCCGCCTTTTAACTTACTTCCGTTAATTTCGCGAGAAAATATTAATTAGGTAGTCCATTTCCTAAAAATGAGAATTTCCTCTTTGCTGCTGCTGATACCGAAAATTGCATGTAACCCAAAGAATCCTACAAAAACCTATATTTTACCTGTTGAACTCTAGAAATAATTGTTAAATATCTCATATATATTTCTTTTCTCGATCGAAATTTACAAAATCGTAAACAAACTAAGAATTTGAATGTTTATTTACAATTCCTGTCCTTTTGTAAAAGTCAAATGTGACGGAACAACCAGCATAACCTCATTTTATTCCCATAAAAACAAACGCTATTTATTTTTTCTCGCACATGCGCACTGTGCCAAATAACCCTGATGAGACAAGGAATCTCGGCTTTACTACGTTTACATTGGTTAAAGGCAAGGCCCCTACGCACTTTAACAAATTTTGTAAATTCGCTGTGACCTATGGAATTCTGTTACGGCTGCCAATAATGTATCCCGATCGTCATCTTGGCGCTATGGAGACGGCAGTGGCGTTAACCACTGGCTAACCAACCAACGACTAAACTTAAGCTCGAGCTGTCCGTCACTGAACCGGCGTCAGGCGTGCTTAATTATTGTGTTAGCAACCATTTCGAGGTTTCTGTCGTTACTTCCATTGATTAAAAATAATCCTAGTTGACTTTAATTTGACAAAGACGGCTCTATAATGCGTAATTGCTTACATTATTAAAAAATACCCAAAGTAATAAACTTTTTTAAAAATTAAAAAATACCAGATATCCAGCTGAGTAATCTATTTTAGAGACAGTTTCAACAGATTAGTAGAATAATAATAAGTCAGTAAAAATAAAGTTTAATAATAATTATAATTAAGTAGTTTTTACTTCAATCTGATTGCGCGCGTTTGAACACGTAATACAGAACGTAGATGCGGTTAAATTTACTTTTAAAAATGCTGTTTTGCGACTCTTTAAGCTTGTGTTTTTTTTTTTGTAGATACTCTTAGTTAATTTCTAGTGGTCATAAAACTATTTGTACAAGGCGTGAATTTTGAAATTTCAGTAAAATGGAGAAAGAAAACAGTATTTTATTTCATCTTATATTATCAAAAACCAAAAAATTACGGCTAACATATTTTCACCTCTCCGTCCACCTTAACTTATTTACCAAATGAGAAAAATATGCTATCGGAAGAAGATCAAATCATCTTAAACCCAAAAGTTGCTAATGAACAATTGGATAATGTAGAATAATTTAGTGAATCCCAAGGTTTATTACAAGATCAACATGACATTGCAAAAGCAAATAGTTCTCTTTTACAACAGAAATCGCTCATTGATATTTAAGATAGTATTTGGACCCCAACAAGCAACTATAAATTTTCTGGAATGGTAGAAAAAGGAAAATTCTTAAGACATTTTCAATTCTCATGGTTACAAAAATACTCTTGGCTGGCGTACTCTAAACAGGAGGATGCGACATATTGCAAATTTTGTTGCCTATTTGTAGGCTTTAATGTAGGACACAACCATGGCCAATCAGAGGGTTTATTAGTCAGGAGCGAATTTAGAAAATGGAAGCACGCTATTAAAGTATTTAACAACAATACTGCAACAAAATTTCAAGCAGTACTCAGAGCAAACCCCTTAAAAGCTGTAAAATCTGAAAAACAAACTGCAGTTAATGCAGTCGACAAAGCAAAAGAAAAGAGTGCATTGAAAATCGTAAAAGGTTGATTCCCACAATTAGGACGATTATATTATGCGGTAAACAGGGTCTATCTCTCCGAGGACGTAGAGACTTCGGATCAATAAATGTTCAGAAAGACTCAAAATGCAATGAAGGAAATTTTAGGGCCCTTCTAAGATACAGGGTAGACGCTGGTGATACAGTTTTGAAACATCATCTTGAAACGTCTGCAAAGAATGCCATGTATGTTAGCTGGGGCATTCAAAACGAATTAATTAAGTGTTGCAGGACTGTTATTTAGCAACGAATTGCGGAAAAGGTAAACAATGTTAAATATTATTCAGTCCTGGCAGACGAAACAACCGATATCGCCACAATCCAGCAGCTTACTATATGTGGACGAAACAGCATTCCAAATTCAAGAAGATTTTCCTACCTTTGTGCCCCTTATTTCAGCCACCGGAGCAGCTTTAGCTCAAGAAATCGTGTCACAATTACAAAAGTTAGGAATAGATACCAGTAATATGCGAGGACAGGAATGCGACGGAGCTGCCGCTATTGCGTAGCCCATTGTTTAAATTTAGCAATAACAGATACCTGTAATATAAAAGATATACGTAATTGTATGGGCATTTTGGAAAATTGTGTGTATTTTATAATTCACCAAAACGGCAGCTCGTTCTCGAAAAAGTCATTGATGAAACCTGTGACGATCTAAATAAAAAGAAAACTTAAAAAAATGTGTTGTACTAGGTGGGTCCAACGACATGACTCAGAAATTGTGTCCCTTTAGTTATTTGAGGCCGTGTGCTCAGCTTTATCTGAAATATCCTCGTGGGAGGACAAGGACGCAGCAAGTAACGCAAGTCTCATGCTCAATTCAATTTTGACAGTACTTTTTTTAGTTTCTTTATATGTTGTATTTTTGCTGATTATGTGGAAAGATGTCAAATAGACACATCTAAAAAAATAAAAATTAAAGGTGTTACGGGATCTACATTTTCAAGGGGAACAGCTAATATTTTATTTTCTATTAATAACGAAAAAATTAAACATAAATTTTGTGTCGTTGATAAATTCGACTCTAGTATACATGGTGTATTAGGGTCAGATTTTTTCATCAAAACGGGAGCAATAATAAATTATGAAGATTTCACAGTATCATTTTATAACGAGGACAGAAAAATTCAAACATCATTGCAATCTAATAGCGATGATTATACGATTATACCACCCCGGTGTGAAGTAATAAAATATTGTTATACCGAAAGCACCGATGAATGTGTAATTTTGAATGAAGAATTGTGTGAAGGAGTGATTGTGGCCAGTATTATAGTAAAACCCGAGAAAAATTTTATACCAGTAAAAATATTAAACGTAAACGAACGAGAAGTCAGGTTAAAAAATTTTCAACCAAAAACAGAAAACTCGTCATCTTTTAGGATATGTAGTTTTAAGGATGAATGTATATCTGTAAATCGCATAGAAAAGGTTTTGGAGTTGGTAAATGCTCAGTCAACAAGTAGGGAATATATATACGAAATACGCTGATGGTTTTCAATTAGAAGGAGATGCTTCAACAGTAACTAATTTATACCGTCAAAAAGTTTACTTAAAACATGACGCCAGTCCAGTGTATGTAAAGCCATACCGGTTACCACATGCACAGAAAAGTGAGATAAATAAACAAATCGACACTATGATCCAAAATGACATATGCGAAAGAGCAGTTTCAGAATGGAATTCACCATTACTTATAGTGCCCAAAAAGGCAGATCATAATGGGGTAAAAAAGTTAAGGTTTATCGCTTACTAAACAAGCAGATAAAGGATATTAATATCACGGAAATTTTAGATTCATTATCCGGAGCCCAATATTTTTCTCACCTAGATCTAGCTCAGGGGTACTACCAATTAGAATTAGACCCTAAGAGCAGGCCTTGTACCGCATTTTCAACGGACAAGGGGCAATTTCAGCTTAATGGGGTTAAAAATTAGTCCAAGTGCATTTTCTCGATTAATGACAATAGCTATGTCAGGATTAAATAGTGACTCGTGTTTTGTTTATTTAGATGATTTAATTGTATTTGGAAATTCACTACAAAATCATAATATAAATTTAGTAAAAGTTTTGGAAAGACTCAGGAAAGTAAATTTAAAACTAAAAAGGATTAGGGGTAGTTTTGTCAAACTCCGATGACCGTCCTGTCGCTTTTGCATCAAGAAGTTTAAATAAGGCAGAAAGAAATTATTGTACTGTAACGTGTTACTTTCAGGATTATTTTATATTGTGTCGTAGATCCGCGACTTTGTGGTTCTGCCTCGCTTCGCGAGACGTATTTCAGGGTATGGCACAGTTCTGTGGTTACGGTCTAAATATATGGTATTCCCTGTTTATCTGTGGATGTTCTGGGCTGACAGGAGAAACTTTCACCAACGTCACTCTGTCAAATACATTCTCTGTGACTGACTGTAAGAATATCCGGAAATCGCTTTCCATCTCTGATTTTTCTACCCTAAAACCTATTTGAGGCACATAAATGGTAAGTTCGGAAAAGGTATTTTCATGGGGGACCGATATTTTTGAGACATTTTTTTTTTGCAATATAACCTGAAAGTTCATTACCCTTTTAGACCAGTTCCTAGTTCCTAGTTGCAGTTGATCGATGTCCCTAGCTTGGATATAGCTAATATGTTACACCGATAGCTTGTAGCTGACTACAGCTGATTGTTAGCTCCTATTTCCAGGCCTAGCTATAGACTTTCCGGCCAGGTTGGATTTTTGTTTGATTGCCCCGACTTGAGGCCAATTGAGAGCCATCAACGTGGCTGACCAGCCTAACTAGGACCAGTCACTGCAAGAGGACCTCCTCTGGCAAGTACCCCTGCTAAAACCCTATTAAAGGACCACCCCAACCAATAATTGCCCCAAGCTTGGGCTAGCTGAGGCAAGTGATAGCCGTGGACCATATATGATTAAGAAAAAAAAAGGATAAATAACTTTATTTAAGTACCAGCTATCACGGTTAAAGAGGTTACAGTGGCGCCCAACGTGGGGCCTGAGGGTTTTTTCAGTTTCAGTATTTTTAATTTTTTTTGCATTAATGATTATGCTTTTTTGGTGTATACTTGCCCAGTGAGCTTCAATGTGTACAGGGTGTGTAAAACCTTTTGAGTTCTTAATTTTTTTGATAACATTTCATATTGATACATTTGGCTTTTCAGTTTTACGTAATAAATTTTGTTTTTTTCTTTACAATTATCCTTGTAGGTACTTGTCATTCGTTTTGAGCTTTTGCTACTGAGTAGGTACTAGGTACTTATAGTGCTGGTAATTATTTTGGCAATCTTGGTTTATTGGGTAACATTCGACTAAAACCATTTTACTTTTGCGAAGTTTTTTAAGCTTATAGTATTTTAGACCTTATGAGTCTTTGAAATTACTTTATGCATGAATAATGTCATTTTTTTAGGTGGAGCCTAAGTTTATTTGACCTTGAATAAGGTATATTCCCTGTCTAATTTATTTAGATATTTGTTTTTTCGATATTTTTGCTTAAGCGACTTTATTGTTTCATTATGTGTGACATCATAGGTGAGATTGACCCCTGGCTTTTAACTGAGGCTGAATTAAATTATGAGTTACAAGTACGGTGTATAAAATTGTCGACTCGGTCTCAAAGGGATTTGGAAGCACGGCGCAAGGTCTTGGCTAGCAGTTTGGTCAGAAGACAGGATTTTGATAGTTTTGTTGATAATGATTTTAATCTCCAGATTCAAACTGATTTTATTAAGAATACCTTGACAGCTCTAGAGATGTTGATTATCGATTTTAATGGCACTGAGTCTGATGTACTTTGCAGATCTCTAAGAGCACGGTTGATGTCACTGTTTTTCAGAATTAAACGCTTTCAGATTCCTGTTGATGAACAAGACGAGTATCAAGATTTGGTTTGCGATTGACTTGTAAATGTTTGGAGTTAAATACAACACTTCTTTTTAAAGTATCGCCTCATATGAAGCCTGGAGCTAGGTATACAAATCCTGGAATTGTTCCTGTCTCTATCCCTACTAGTGTTAATCAGACGCCAACTGTCATTTCAATTTCGATACCTGCAGTTTCTTCTACCCCAGTGTGTAGATGGTCTGTCACATTTTCAGGTGGCACTAGTGTGAAAGCTTTTTTAGAGCGAGTAACAGAACTTGCTAAGGCTAGATCGGTTTCAAATGATCAACTGTTTCAGTCTAGCATTGATTTATTTGAGGGTCCTGCTTTGACTTGGTATAGAGCAAACCGTGATAGTTTTAAGTCCTGGAATGATATTGAGGCACGTTTGTTGAAGGATTTCTTGCCATCAGACTATGACGAGATCTTATTAGACCAAATCAAGGGTCGTTTTCAGGGTAGGTCCGAGCCAGTAAACCTTTTTGTTTCCTCCATGCATAACTTATTTTCTAGACTTTCGACTCAGCCAAGTTTAGTGGATCAGTTGAAGATAGTTCGTAGAAATCTTTTGCCCAAATACGTGAATGCACTAGTCCTGCAGGATATTAAGTCATTAACTGAGCTTCTTGACTTATGCAAGTTGATTGATGAAGCATCGCAAGCAAAATCACGTTATGTGCAGTCGAGTGCTGCGAATTGTTTGGAAACTGATCTGATTTTTAAAGAGACTTCTTGTAGTGCAACATCTAGTTCTTCTGGTAGGAATTTTTCGAGGCCAGAAAATAAAGTTGCTGTCATCTGTCATAACTGCAGGAAGGACGGGCACACTTTTAGGGACTGCACTGAGCCACTTAAGAAGTTTTGTTTTAAGTGTGGTTTGAATAATGTGACAGTTTATTCTTGCCCTAAGTGTAGACCAAAAAACTAGTTAGAGAGTTTGTTGTGAACCGCAATCAAACTCCTAAAGTCAAAATATATAGTCGGTTATTTTTTAATAGTAAATTTTCAAATAGTCACTTAAGTAAAAGTAATTCTAGAGTTTCTGTGCACCCTACTACTGACCTTAAAGATTGGAATTCGTGGAAGTTGTTAGTTAGGGATTTTTTTAGACACACAGCGCCCGTTTTTATAAATAAACCATTAGACAACAGACCATACATATCAGTCACCTTGTATGATGAGAATGTAACTGCGCTTCTAGACAGCGGTGCTAATCAAACCTGCATCGGCAAACTTGGCCTTAAGCTTCTTGACAAGTACAAAATATCAACTGACTACTCACTACCTCGTACTGTAACAGTAGCTGACGGCAGAAAGCAAGAGAATACAGGTGTTTGTCAAATCCCATTGTGTTTAGGTAATGTTTGCAAAATTTTAGAAGTTTTAGTAGTACCTTCACTGAAATATGGTCTTATTTTGGGAAGTGATTTTTGCAGAAAATTCTCATTAAGTGTAAATTTTAAAGACAATACATGGAATATCTTGTCTGATCACAATGATCTATCAGTTTCTCTAGTTTCAAATTCAGACCAGGTACAGGTTGATGATGATGTTGGTCTTAGTTCATTTTTAGCGCCAGAACAAAAACGTGTTGCTGATGGTGTTGTAGAGTTATTTAGGGATTTATCGTCAAATGATAGGTTGGGTCGAACTGACAAGTTAAGTGTTGATATCGATACTGAGGATGCCAAACCAATTAAAAAGAGGCAGTATCGTTTGTCGCCTTTTATGATGGGACACGTCAACAAGGAAGTTGATGAGATGCTTAGGCTTGGGGTGATCGAACCTTCTAAAAGTCCGTGGAACTCGCCCATTCTGATGACTCCGAAGAAGAATGGCAGCTACAGGTGTTGTTTAGACAGTAGAGGTCTTAATTTACTGACCAAGAAGGACAGTTATCCTTTGCCTAGGATTGATGACATACTAGCCATGCTGAGAGATGCAAGGTTTATTTCTAGCATTGATCTCCGGCACAGTTTTTGGCAGATTCCCTTGTCTGAAAGTTCGAAGGAAAATACTGCTTTTTCGGTGGCTTCTCGAGGTTTATTTCAATTTGTAGTTTTACCTTTTGGCCTGACTAATGCTGCGCAGAATCAACAGAGGTTGATGGATTCCATTTTTGGTCCTGAATTGCAACCCAAAGTTTTTTGTTATTTGGACGATTTGATTGTTCTTGGTAGCAGTTTTGAGGATCATATTTCTGTTTTAAAGGAAGTCCATCGCCGTTTGCTTGATGCGAATCTAACTGTAAATTTTGAGAAATGTCAATTTTTCCGTGAATCCCTGAAATATCTTGGTTTTGTTGTTGATGGTTCTGGGTTCAGAACAGATCCATCCAAAGTGAAAGCAATGATTGAGACATTACCTCCCAAAACTACCACGCAGGTTAAGAGTTTTGTTTCTATGTGTTCCTGGTACAGGAGATTTATTAGTCATTTTAGCACCTTAGTTGCTCCTTTAAACGATCTCTTGAAAGGTCGAGGGAAACATCAGCCTGTTGTCTGGACAACAGCAGCCGAAGAAGCTTTTAAGGAAATTAAGGACAGATTGGTTTCCGCTCCGATTCTTACTTCACCAGATTTCTCGCTTCCTTTTACTATTGACTGCGACGCAAGTTTGTATGGAGTTGGTGCTGTTTTACTTCAAGTACAGGATGGTGTTGAAAAGGTAATAGCATATGCTAGTAGGAGTCACTCGTCCGGAGAGGAATTTGTCAACTACCAACAGAGAACTTCTTGCTTTGCTTTTTGGTCTCAAACAATTTAGGTGTTACGTTGAAGGTCAAAAATTCCAGGTACGAACTGATCACGCCAGTCTTCAGTGGCTTCGTAACATGGAAAATCCTCAAGGTAAACTAGCGAGATGGTTGACAACTATTCAGCAATATGATTTTGAAGTAAAGTATCGTCCTGGAAAGGAGCATGTTGTGCCAGATTTTCTATCTAGATTGGAACCGACCGGCAATGTTGACGTTCTGGACGTTTCTTTAAGGGATTTAGACAATTGGTTTACCAGTCTTAGAGAAAAGATTTTGAGGGATCCAGACAACTACCCTCACTGGACTGTTAAAGATGGGTATATTTACAAACATACTTCCAACAGATTGCCTTTAAAGACTAATGTTTCGGAGTGGAAACTTGTGGTACCTCGGGCTGAAAGAAAAAAACATCTTATTTTCTTGCCATGATAGTCCTACAGGGGCGCATTTAGGTTATTTCAAAACTTTAAAAAGAATTCAGGAATCTTATTATTGGCCAAATTTAAGGTCGGATGTATTAAAGTATGTACGTCGTTGTGTAACTTGTCACAGTCAAAAAATGCCTAATTTTTCGCGTTTTGGTACTATGGGTGTACAGAAAAAGGTTTCGTTCCCTTTTGAATTATTGGCAGTGGATGTTATGGGTCCATTCCCGCGTAGTTCCAGACAAAATGCCTTTTTAATCGTTGCTGCTGATCACTTTTCCAAATTTACCCTTGTTAAACCGGTGCGCCAAGCAACCGCCCAGGCGATTTCTACCTTTTTGGAGGACATTTTTCTAACTTATGGTGTTCCTCGTATTTTAGTTCTTGACAACGCGCCGGCTCACACTGGCAATGTCTTTAAAAATCTCTCTCAAAAGTTTAAAATCAATAAAGTTTGGTTTAATTGCCGATACCACCCACAAGTAAACCCAGTTGAAAGAATAAACAGGACTATTGGTGCAGCCATTCGATCTTATATTAAAGATTCACATAAAGAATGGGATCTCCATATACAGGAGATTGCAGCAGCCCTCCGAAGCGCTGTGTCGGAGGTTACTGGGTATAGTCCGAACTATCTAGTATTCGGGAGAAAAGTACCTATCTCTGGGGACTTCTATGATCAGGTGGACTCAGGTAATTTAGACCTAAACGCTTGTGACCGGATAGCGTATGCTCAAGAACTAAAAAAGTTTCCACCCCTATACAAGGAAATTCAAAATAAGCTTGACGATGCATACAAAAAAAATTGTCATCAATATAATCTAAGGCGACGTGATCAGGTTTATCAAGTAGGTGATAAAGTTTGGAAAAGAAATTTTGTTTTGTCGAATGCAGCTAACGATTTTTCAGCTAAACTGGCAGACCGATTTGTTTTATGTAAAATAAGAAAAGCACGTTCAAACATCGTATACGAACTTAACAACTTGGACGGTACTGATGCTGGAGTTTGGCATGTGTCCAAATTAAAGCCATACCTAGGGTCTAACTCTAACTTGTCAGAGCCCTAATTTTGCCCTGAATATTTGTCTAAGTTCTTTTCTGTTCTTTGAACATGAACAATTTTTTAGCTGGAATAGGCATCAATCGGGACTAAAATATTAATTTTTTTTTGGGATAATTAAAGATGTCAGCTTATTGGTGACCTCTGAGGTCAAATTTTTCGTTTTACGGCCATTAGGGTGCGTTTTTTTTAATTTTCTTTGGTTTTGAAAACCATTAGTTGGGTTAGGTGGACTCGATGTGTATAGCAAGAGCTCTTGTAAATATGTATAGATCGATCTAGTTTAGGGAGATGTGGTGATTTTATCATCAGGTCTTATTTGCTTCAGCTAGTACTGCTGATATAGTAGGTTAAGAACTTGTATAGTAAGATTAGGTTACCATGGCCATGGGTTAAGATAGATGTAGGTATCGGTATGGAACTAGCTCTAGGGTTTAGCATTATATGTATATATTGTATCGATATATACCAATATTAATATATAAGTAGTATAGGGTAGATTTAGGGAGTAGTTTGCCTTTTTCAAGCCTAACTTTCCTGTTTATGACAAATCGCATATAGTAGTTTTAGAATTTTAACTTAACACCCCTTCTACTCAGGAAGCTTGGTTGTGGCTTATTTGGATGCGTGGCGGGCTGCAGTATCGCTACGTCGTTAGAGTTGTTGGCCGTCTGAGCTCCGGTCGAAGAATTGGCTCAGAGGTTTGTATCAACCTAATCGTAAGAGGCGAGCAAATGAACACCACTCTTTATTTGAGCAATCAACATCCTACTGTTCACGTAAAATTGTCTGTCAGGATTGGCGTGTGTTAATGGCAATTTTTCCAGATTTACGTTTTATGGCTGACTGAATTTAAATGTCTTGTGGTCGGGTCATTTTAACATTAATTATATCATTTAAACACTCAATTTAGAGGATGGCGAATGGTAAGCTCTCAGGCGGCGCGAAACGTGTGCAGGGTGAACACTTGGCTGTTCAAAGAACATAGTGTACCGTTTAAATTTTATCGTATCACTCGATTTCGAGGATGGCAAAGGTAAGCTCTCAGGCGGCGTGAAACGTGTGCAGGGTGAACACTTTGTTGTTCAAAGAACAGGGTGTGCGGTTTTTTATAATTTTGATCCGTATGGTTTCACTCTATTTTTTTTCTAATTTTCTTGTAATATAATTAAAATTTTTACAGTTTAGGTCTACAAATTTCACTATTTTTTATTAATATTTGGTCCGCTCAATTTTGTCTAATTAAGAACCTCAGCTTAGTCATTTAACGTGTAATCTTTGCGTCTTTGATTTTTTTTGGCCGCAAGTCGGTTTTGTCTGGACCTACTAGGGGGTTATAGCCTATCACGTTAACGTTATACTTTAGCGTTAAAATTGTACGGGCGTTTTTTTTTGGTCTGCATTTAGTTAACATCAGCTTTGGTAAGTCGCTTGGTACCGAGTGGTACAGGTTTTTCATTAAGTTAAATTTTTACGGGACTGTTTTTTGCCAGGTGTTGGCAGATTTCGAACTGTGGGTTTATAGTAAAACGAGCAGTGGCGATGGAAGCCTCGTATAGGGCAACGTTATGTTAAATCATGTGAAAGACCATGAAGGCATAGCGACCTGGGTATCAGGTACGCTCCCCATTGTCAGAGTTCGGAAGGCTATCAACAGTGTCTAATCACGGAGTATCCCATTTTGTTTTCATTTTCAATTTCCATATATTTAGTATATGTCTTAGCGCGGTGTTTTGCTATAAAGATACCAGGGCATTGGTCATGTCCCGGGCGTGAGTCCAAATTGGTTTGTTTACTTAAAATTTTTATATTAACTTTTCTATGATTTTGTTTAGACCCTTTGGCCGCTTATTTGGTAGTGCATTGGCTTGATTAATTTCGACGGTATTGTTATGGGTGGGGGATTTTGTTGTTCTGTGAACTTCTGTTGGAGGTTTTAATTTTCGTTTTTAGGTGCCAAAAGAAACCGACGATCCACCATTTTGACATCTTAGTTGGAAGGTTCTTTTCGGTGCCCCACCTATGATGAGTCTGTGGTTTTTTTTTGTGTTGCATACAGGTGTACGAGTTACAACCTTTTTACTCTATATATATATTTTAGTTGTCTTCATAATTTCTGATGTAGATCAGAGCTATGTAAGTTTTGGCTGTAGTTGCTTTTATTATGAAAATTTGTCAATTTTCCTTTTTTGGAGGGGGGCAGTGTAACGTGTTACTTTCAGGTTTATTTTATATTGTGTCGTAGATCCGCGACTTTGTGGTTCTGCCTCGCTTCGCGAGACGTATTTCAGGGTATGGCACAGTTCTGTGGTTACGGTCTAAATATATGGTATTCCCTGTTTATCTGTGGATGTTCTGGGCTGACAGGAGAATCTTTCACCAACGTCACTCTGTCAAATACATTCTCTGTGACTGGCCAGAACATTGCCTTTGTGTAAGAATATCCGGAAATCGCTTTCCATCTCTGATTTTTCTACCCTAAAACCTATTTGAGGCACATAAATGGTAAGTTCGGAAAAGGTATTTTCATGGGGGACCGATATTTTTGAGACATTTTTTTTTTGCAATATAACCTGAAAGTTCATTACCCTTTTAGACCAGTTCCTAGTTCCTAGTTGCAGTTGATCGATGTCCCTAGCTTGGATATAGCTAATATGTTACACCGATAGCTTGTAGCTGACTACAGCTGATTGTTAGCTCCTATTTCCAGGCCTAGCTATAGACTTTCCGGCCAGGTTGGATTTTTGTTTGATTGCCCCGACTTGAGGCCAATTGAGAGCCATCAACGTGGCTGACCAGCCTAACTAGGACCAGTCACTGCAAGAGGACCTCCTCTGGCAAGTACCCCTGCTAAAACCCTATTAAAGGACCACCCCAACCAATAATTGCCCCAAGCTTGGGCTAGCTGAGGCAAGTGATAGCCGTGGACCATATATGATTAAGAAAAAAAAAGGATAAATAACTTTATTTAAGTACCAGCTATCACGGTTAAAGAGGTTACAGTACTATCGAAAAAGAACTTTTAGCCATAGTATGGGCAGTGAAACATTTTAGGCCATATTTATTTGGCAAGAAATTTAAAATACTAACGGATCACAGACCGTTAATATATTTATTTAATATGACAAATCCCTCAAGTAGACTCACAAAATTCAGGTTAATTTTGGAAGAGTATGACTTTACAATACATTACGTAAAAGGCTCGGATAATGTAACAGCTGACGCGTTATCACGAGTAAGCATAAATATGAAAGACTTAAAAGAAATGAGCGCAAAAGTAAGTGAAAGTATAAATGTTATGACGCGTGCTCAAGCTAGGAACAGACAAACAGGAGTTAGGGGAAGCGATACTGACACCGATAGGATTGATCACCCTGTAGTAGTGGAAGTACTAAAGCGCCCAAGTGACACAGTTGAGTTAAGACTGATGTCAGATTCAGAGTTTAAAAATGCTAAATTCCTATGATGTGAATTTACAAATTATTTTTTTTAAACCAGACTTACCGATCAGTGTAATTGACTTAGGTACATCACTGAGGCGTTTGGGAAAAATATGCGCAGAAAATAATGTTCCGGAACTGTATGTTATTAAAAATGCAAAAAGTACTGAAATTTTAGGAAAAATAGGAGAACTTAAAGAATTAATGACAGAAATAAAATTAAAACTAAATGTTGTTAGAAATGTACAGCGTATAGATGATAGGGAACTAAGGCAGTTGATTCTTAATGATTATCATACATTACCAACTGGAGGATACGCTGGTGTCCAGCGTATGTATAATAACATAAAGAGACAATATTTTTGGCCATGGTTAAAAAACGATGTGATAGAGTTTATTAGGAAATGTGATGATTGTCAGAGACATAAGCATTCGAAATGTGTAAAGCAGCCAATGGTTGTAACCACTACGGCGACTTCAGCATTTCAAAAACCACCACTTCCGGTCGATATATATAGTAATAAATATATCCTAGCATTACAATGCGATCTTACAAATTATGTCGAATGTTATGCTATACCAGATAAAGAATCAGAGAGTGTTGCAAAATCTTTCGTAAACTAAACAATTTTGTTTTGAGGTATGGTATACCAAAGGAAATAGTAACAGATCAGGGAAAGGAAATTTTTGTCAGAAATTTTTAAAAATTCATGTAAATTGTTAAATATTAAACAGTTAAATTCAACGGCTTACCATCACGAGCCGTTAGGAGCGTTAGAAAATTCGCATAAAAACTTAGGTTCGTATCTACGAATGAAATTGTCAAGAGAAACCGATAATTGGACCGATTGGGTTCCTTTTTGGTGTTTTTCGTACAATAACACAGTAAATACGTCAACACGTTACACACCTTTCGAACTTGTTTTTGGAAAACCGAGTATAATTCCATCAAATATTGACAATTCCATTGACCTAGTATATAAGTTTGCTAATTATCCAGTAGAATTAAAATTCAGATTACAAACAGCATGGAATGATGCAAGATATAACTTGCTAGTATCAAAAGCAAAGCAAAAACAGATATTCGATAGAAATTGTAAACATGTTAGTTATAATAAGGGAGCATTAGTTTTACTAAAAAACTCAAGTCAAGATAATAAGTTAGAACCATTGTATAAAGGTCCTTATACAGGGTGAGGATTTTAAAGTGTTACAACGCAATATCTGAAAAACGGCTATAAATATTTTAGTCAAATTTTGGGACGTGGATAGGGAGGTTGGGGGACAAATTTTAAAATATTTTTGACATTTACCCCCCCTCCAGATTTGATGTGGCTAGTGACAAATTTGAAATGTCAAATGGAAAGGTATTTTTTTTTTTTGATAATTCGATTCCTCGTCAATAACTACGTAAGTGAGCAGAAAATTGTTACATTTGCTCTACTAGTTGCTTAGTTACGAATTTTTCAATAAATAAAATAGGAATACTTAAAACTACACATTTTAAATCATGACACCTATGATTATTGTTTATCCAAACCTTTAATTATGTTGTATCCTAGGAAACCACTTTTGACTTTGACAAGTAGTGATAATCTGATAAAGTTCATTATTCAGTGCAATTATGGAACAATCTTATGACATTGAAATAGACATGTTGTTAATTCTGGGAGAATGTAGAAAAAACTACCGGGAAGCGGCGCAATTGTGGACTGTTAGGTTTCCCGCCATTCAAAAATCTCATATGGCATTTAAGCGATTAGAAGATCGAGGCCGCAGCACGGGAATCCTAAAAAATAAGAACAGAGTTAGAAGACAAACAAAAACTAATGACTATATGGCCGTTGGAGTGTTGGGTGTAATAGCTGTAAATCCTCATGTTGGTTCAAGGGAACTTGCTCGTGATTCAGGAATGTGCCAAAAATCGGTACTGGCTATTTTACACAAGCACAATTTTCACCCTTACCACATAACTATTCATCAGGAATTGTATGGCCAAGACTTTCAAAATAGGATTACATTTTGTACGTGGTTACAAACTTTAATTCACGAAAACAATGCATTTTTAAGAAAGATAGTATTTTCTGACGAAGCTACATTTACCAATTGTGGTCAGGTAATTATTTAAATCAATATGGATTAATGTAACTTTTAATAATCAAAAATATGTAATCCACTACTTGATGGGTGTACTGTACATAAATAAATACATATCTAAACACCCGTTAACGGGTGTTTAGAGAATATTCACATACATTTAGATTTATTTTTAATTTTATACTGATTCAATCAATTTTGCTTTTCTTAATTTAAGGTCAACCGGCACAATTTACACTATTGGGCACCTCAAAATCCTCACTGGATGAGATTTCTGCCAAACCAACATCCTTGGTCGGTTAATACCTGGTGTGGCATAGTCGGAGATAGAGTCATTGGACCACATTTTATGACCGTCACCTAAATGGAGAAATGTATAATAATTTTTTACAAACCGATTTGCCACAACTTCTGAATAATAATGGAAATCAACAAGAACTATGGTTTCAGCAAGATGGTGCTCCGCCACATTTTGCCCGACAAGCTCGAGATACACTAAATGAAATGTTTGGAAACAGATGGATTGGTCGTGGTGGTCCTGTAAATTGGCCTGCAAGGTCACCAGATTTAACCCCATTAGATTTTTTCTTGTGGGGATTTATAAAAGAGAAAGTTATGGCTACACCACCGACCACACCAGAAAACATGAAAGATCGTATTCAACAAGCATGTAATTTAGTAACGCCTCAAATGTTAACTCGCGTGCGCAACTCATGTCAAAAAAGAATTGCAAAATGTTTAGAAATGGATGGGGGTCATTTCGAACACCTTTTGAAGCATGATCGTCGTTAGATTTTTTAAGGAATTATCATTTTTAAGTATTCCTATTTTATTTATTGAAAAATTCGTAACTAAGCAACTAGTAGAGCAAATGTAACAATTTTCTGCTCACTTACGTAGTTATTGACGAGGAATCGAATTATCAAAAAAAAAAAATACCTTTCCATTTGACATTTCAAATTTGTCACTAGCCACATCAAATCTGGAGGGGGGGTAAATATCAAAAATATTTTAAAATTTGTCCCCCAACCTCCCTATCCACGTCCCAAAATTTGACTAAAATATTTATAGCCGTTTTTCAGATATTGCGTTGTAACACTTTAAAATCCTCACCCTGTATAGTATTAGAAGATAGGAATACAAATTTAGTTATATGTATAAATAATAAACTTAGGGAAGTACACAAAAATTTAATTAAACCGTACTATATACAACATTGTTTATAGTTCCTATATTATTATTAAGTAACAATATTATTATGCAAACATATGTATTATAAAAACATAACACATAACAAAAACGTGTGTTAGTTACATAAATCAAGGAAAAAGAAAATATTTGAACAAAAACATTTTCTTTTAATTCTCCCAGGGAGGTGTAATGGCTAAATGGCGCCACCAAGTTCACTAGGCAATTGACCATCAGTGAGTCAATGCCGGAGGTGCCATTGATCCATTTATGTTTAGATTAGGAATGTGTTGTTTAATGTATAGTATTATATTATTGAGAGCATGAACGGTAATTGACCGATGACAACTACTTGAAAGGTTGTTCCTCGTACATTGTAACATTGTATATATATGAGAATTGAAGACTGATTAAATATAGTATTTATTATGTAGAACTAGATACTGTCGTTTTCTTATCGTATCCTGACTACATTGTTACACAACGAACCAAGAACATTACAGTGCTGAAATACATCTTTAGTTTTAGTGTAGATCTAAGAAGGTTCCTGCAAACAGGAAATATTGATTTGGGGACAGCAATAGAGCATGCCGACCTCTTAGAAAAGAAGTTAGAAGATGTACGCGAAAATTCAGACGATGAATTTCATAATCTATTCATAAAAATTTCAACAAAATGCGAGTACTATGGTATGGCTTTAGTAATGCCCCGAATTGTAAATCGACAATGTAATAGATTTAATATGCAATGCAGCAATATAGAGGAGTATTTTTGAATATCGGTATTTATTCCTTTTGTAGACAATTTTTTGCAGCAGATTAGTGACCGTTTTCTAAAACATAAAGATATATTATCAGCATGTATGTGTTTGTTTCCAAGTGAAAAAATAATAATGATAATGAAAACATCAAAATTTTGTTCTCTTTCTACAAGGAGGATTTATTGGAAAACTACTTTGTAAATGAAAATATTTAAATTTCCGAATTTAATTTATGGAAGAAAGCTAGTGTTGAAAAGAAAACGAATTTTTCAACCACCATAGAGGGACTACAGTTATGCAACAAAGAACTTTTTCCAAATATACAAGGTGTCCGGAAAATAGGTGTACAACGTTTGACGACAAACTCTTGACGTCAAAATAGGTTGATCTAAGCCGACTTAGTTATAAGGTCAAGTGGGGTAAGTGGGTTTCTGGGGTAAGTGGGTTTCTGGGGTAAGTGGGTATATTTTTGTTTTTAATTTTGAAAAGTAACTTTGGATATCTGGGACTTCACAAAATGTTTTTCAGACCTTCTCTGAGCCACAGAATATTTTATTTAATAGTTGAATTTTTTTTACAGGTGTATTCGTTAATTTTAAAACACCCTTCATTTTATCTCACATACGAAGTTCGGTCTAAAATTTAAAAAAATATATATCTTCGTTATTCGTAATTGTAGCGGGGCGGTATTTACATTACTGTAATAAGTACTGTTACCATTTTTTTTTTTTCAGGTTTTTAGGTTGCAGGATACCAATTTTGGAGTCATAGTACCCACTTGCCCCGACTTTTCGGTCAGCGGGGCAAGTGGGTACTACCCCTCAGGGGCAAGTGGGATATAGTCCAAGCTTGCCTAAATAACACCTTTTTTTTTGTTACAGATGCATCCTTTGAAGTAAATTAAATCTAGTATATTTGTGTATTTTGCAAAAAAACCTAAAGTTAAAATTAAAAAAAACTAAAGACATAAAATAAAGTGTATTGTGCTGAAAACTTTAAGTGCTAATTCAAACTATTTGATAGTGCTTAACAATGGTGCATGTTTATAAAAGAAAAACAGACAGAGCTACTCAATATTCAAAAGAAGATCTACAGGCTGCATTGCGAGAAGTTACTGCAGGCAGATTAACAGCCTATGCAGCGTCAAGGCGTTTCAATATCCCTGCTAGCACAATTAATAACCATGAAAGAGGTGTAAGAGGACGAATAAGTAAAACTCTAGGCAGATCCACTGCCCTTTCTGCAAATGATGAAACAAAACTTGCCGAGTGTCTATTAAGTATGGAAAAATGGGATTTTAGCCTTACAAGAAGAGAATTCCAAGTTATTTTTCCACCTGACAATGCAAATCAAGATCTTACAGATGAAGATAGTGGCGAAGAAGATAATATACAAATAAACAATCTTCCCGGTAGCCAGTTGAGAGCAGAAGCCGAGGTTTTAGAAAGTGTTCATGAATTAAATGACCTACCTAGTGTTAGTCATACAACCGCTGAGTCAGAAATCTGGGATAGCGAGGATGATCTTCCCTTATCGGTTTATATTTCAAAGAAAAGGAAATTGGAAATTAACAATTCCAAACAAAACAGTAAAAAACAAAAACAATATGGGAAAGAAATGACATAGTTGTAAGAATATCAGATTGGAAGGAAATATGTGGACCGGTCAATCAGTTATCTCCAGTTGACATTTTTTTGCTTTTTTTTTGACGAGGTGGTCATTATTGCGCTTACAAATCTCTCTAATATCTACGCTAGTGCTCATAATCGTGAAGAAGATATTAGTACAAACGAAATGCGCTTAGGAATACTCTTACTTAGTGGGTACATGTGTACACCAAGACGTAAAATGTATTGGGAAAATTTTCCAGATTGTAAAAATGCTCTTGTTTCTGAAGCAATGTCACGGAATCGGTTCAGGTATATTATGCAAAATATTCACTGCAATGATAATTTTATCCTGGACCAAAATGATAAATTTTCAAAAATTCGTCCTTTATTCAATATGCTCAATGAAAGGTTTATAAATTATGCTCCAATTGAAGAACACCATATTATTGATGAATCAATGGTACAGTACTATGGCAGGCATAGTACAAAACAGTTTATACATGAAAAGGCAATAAGATGGGGATATAAGCTCTGATGTGGTACTACTCGATGTGGATACATAGAATGGTTTGAACACTATCAAGGAGCATCAACTATATTGCCCGAAAAATATAAGCAACTAGGTTTAGGTGCAAGTGTTGTTTTGCAGTTTGCCGATGTACTTGAAAGCAAATGTCCTGATCTGCATTATGATCTCTATTTTGATAATTTCTTTACCTCCTTGCCATTACTTACAGAATTAGAGACGAGGGGATTTAAAAGCACGGGAACCATTAGAGAGAATAGAGTAAAGGAAAAACTGCCCATTGACAGCTTCTGACGAGTTAAAAAAAATGGCAGGGGTGCCTTTGATTATGCAATAACTACGAATAATAAAATTGTAATATGCAAATGGAACGATAATATTATAGTTAATATCGCATTCAATAATAACCAGGTATTCTTAACAGTGCAGATCAAACGATTTTTACAAAAAGAGAAGAAAAAATATTTATATTCCGCAGCCGGCATTAATTAAAAAGTACAATGAAAACATTTGAGGCGTTGATCGCGCTGACCAAAACATGAACTATACAGAGTGGCGATTCGAGGAAAGAAATGGTACTTTCCTCTCATCAGTCACTGCGTTGATATGGCAGAACAAAACGCTTGGCTTATTTACCGATGCAACAAGGGGAATATGGACCACCTTGCATTTAGAAGAAGCCTTGCCCAAGGGATTTTAGAAACATTAAAAAAAGTTGTGAAACGTAGACCAAATAGAATGCCTGCTACTTTACATGCGCATTCTAGGTTTGATGGATTAAATCATCTCGTAAGCTACCAAGATAAACAGACAAGGTGTTCTCAATGTCACCGTAAATGTAACTTCATTTCTAAGAAATGTATGGTAGCTTTACATCCTAAAGACTGTTTTGAGGCCTATCATACAATATAAATTATTGTTAACATGATTTACATTATATAAGTGATCCCTAGTGTCTCATTTTTATTACAATGTTTTCATACTTCTATAATATTATACTTTAATAAAAATTTAAATTACATGTAGTGTTAATAGCCATTGTTCTTTTAAAAGGACACTCAATTTTCAAAAAACTAAGCCATTTATCAAAAAATAGTCGATATAGAATTCGATATGGAACCTTTTTAGTAGATCTATTCACATATTGAATAAAAAAAATACTAAAATCGCTTCGGCACTGTACCTAGAGCGGCTTCTAAAAGGTCAGTGGCAACATCTGGGTTAATAAAAAAGATTCTATCGATCTAAGACGTAGCGATATAATTGGCAAATTAAAAGAAAAAATGTAACCATGCATTCCCTAAATTGTCTTTTAAGGGAGGAGGTGTGATGTACCCACCTATATATTATTCGTAAGTTATTTTGATTATTTCCATTTAATCTTTGTTTAGGAGAATACACGTAGTTTTGTTAAACTTTTGATAAACTAATTAGTATTGTAAGTAATTATTAAATCTCTCCAATGTTTACAGTTCAACAAGATTAAATTGTTCCCTTAAGAAATTAGTAAACTGAACTTTGTCAAAAGACATTTACTTATCTATTTGCATTGTAATTAAAGGATTAGTATTTAAGAAGTTAATGGTCATTCTTCAATTCACTATAAATAAATATAATATAGCTATTAGGACTAAAACATGTATATTAGCAACAAGACTCTTTTACTTTTACATTACCTATTGATTGTAGTGTCATATTCTAATAATAAACAATCAAAAGCAAATCCATCGTGTTTTAACTAAGAAGAACTATTACACTCTGATAAGGCAGAGTCCGAAAATGGAGAGTTTACAATTGAAGAAACTGACTAGGATGAAACCTATCTTGCGTTGGGTTTTTCAGATTATTAGAACTAAATAATTATCATAAGACACATCTCATTACAAAAGCTATTAAAATCACAATTACTACATATAAAAATGTTCAAACGTCGTTGCAATAAAACACATAGCGCATCAGCGCTTCAGAAGTGACACAACTCAAATTTTTCCAGTGTATGAGTTAACACAGTTTTACCACAAGGAAGCCGGCTTCTATGTATTAGCAAAACGTCAT
Source organism: Polydrusus tereticollis (assembly GCA_963920685.1). Lineage (NCBI taxonomy): Eukaryota > Metazoa > Arthropoda > Insecta > Coleoptera > Curculionidae > Polydrusus > Polydrusus tereticollis. The sequence continues at coordinate 87,617,342 of OY987332.1, forward strand.
ATACGAGCTTTCAATAGTTTTTGCTAGATGGCGGTAGTGTCACATTTATCAATCCCATTTTCGACAATTAAACTGTCACATTGCGAAATGGAATAGAAGCAACAGTCGCTTCGCAACCGTCAAGAGAGGTCTTATTTCGGATTGTGTCACTTTTGATGATTTCTTTGAAACTGTTTAACGTTGTGTAATTTGAGTTGAGCCACTTTAATAGTCCAAGTTCGTGCATTAAAATTTCTTATAAAATAGTTGCTGGTGTAGCTAAAGTGTAAGCCCATAAGGTAAGTTCTTGTTTGTAATTTCATATTTTGCTACCTTTCTCCAATTTTATGCAGTCTTTGTCATTTACAGGCAGTCAATGAATTAAAAAACGTGTCTGTTGGCTTTGAATGACAGAACTAAATTCGGAAGGTCATCATATTTGTGTCAATATTACGTATATTTTAGATCCACAATAATGTCTGGACGACGTGGAAATATGATTTTGGAGCTTTTGGCAAAGCAAGATAGAGAATGCGTCAGAGACTCGGGAAGTTGATGCTTTCCCAAATTTGGGTAAAAGAGTAAGGACTTTCCTGAATAACTTTTTAGTTTTCTCGTCAACTTTGGATCTGTTTTTTTACGGTCTTGATTTTCTTTTTTAATTGACATGATTCAACAAACTGGATCTGAAAAGAATTTTATCATTTCAGAATCATCGACAGCGGAATCATTGCTTGCTAATTCCGAATATTTCAGTTTTCCAAAAATGGGCAAGGAATTTACTTTATTAGTTTGTAGTTTCTTGCAAATTTTTATTTTTTTTTGTACACATTTTTTTTTTCAGGCGAAACTCAAGATGCTCCATCTGAAATAAACAGCATTTCTGTTACCAACTCAACTACTATCTCAGGAACAAATTATAAGATGCAACGATAATCGTCTGAAACAGGGCCATATGTCTGGAGCCTTAACGTACAAACAACGTAGAACTACAGAAAAGAGGTATGCAATATCCCCTATACACAGCAATGAAAATGACTGCTACGATTCAGATAAAGACCCAGAATATTCAAATAACAAAAGAAACACAAAATCTTCTTTTAGCGAGTCAACCTCATCATCGAGTGAATCAGAGAATTTAACACAACAGGAAATTGAAGATCATGATGAAGCTGATGTTAAAAAAGGAAAGAAGAGAAAGTTAAATACAGACGACTGGACTGGTAAAAAAGCTACGATAAGAAGAAACCGTGAGTTACGTTACTTATCCGCATCAAAAAGTAGGCGGGAATATCCAGAAAGGAAAATGCGCCCCTCAAGATAAAAGTAAAGTAAGCAAAAATTATGTTGTAGCAGTATACTGTTTGCAGGCCGTTCTCCCTTGCCCTCGTGGCGATGTGTCAGTTGTCTACTACAAATCCAAATTAAATTCTTATAACTTTAGGATAACTGAACTAATAACGAAAAAGACAGAATGTTACTAAGTAGAGGGCAAAAGAGGTATTGAAAAGATTGCAAGCTGCTTACTGGTGTTTATAGATAAAACTGTTCAGAAAATGACTTGCACTTATTTTTTATTCAGACAACTGCAGCGGTCAACAAAAAAATAAATTTATGATGGCTGCGTATTACTAAGCAGTTTTAAAATTTCCGCAAATAAAGCCAATAACCCACAAATATCTGATCACTGGTCACACTCAAAACGAGGGTGACAGTGTGCACTCGGTAATCGAAAAACAGATAAAAAGATCTTTAAAATCGGGCCCTATATACATTCCTGCTCAATATGCGCAATTTATACGATGTGCAAGAAAGAGCGGTGATCCGTATAATGTAAACGAATTATGCCATCAAGATTTCTTTAATATTACATCACTAAATGAACTATTACAGATTAATTTGAGCTCACTTAAAATAACCGAAGTTTTCAAAATTGATCGGAACATTTTGAATAAACTGTTTATAAAGAAAACGTATTCAGATGGTCAAGCGATTAATATAACAAGACGAAGCCTAGGAATAATAATTCAAAACGTTAATAGCACATTAAAGTCCGCTTATAAAAATAAATTAAATATTAAACATAATAAAAAGCAAGATCTTTTATCGTTGCTAAAGTCAAACCACATTAAAAGATTTTATGCAGATTTTTATGAAGGTTTGTAACAAATTTTGATTATTTTCCTATTTTGTGTTTCCCATTATTTTTTTTTAATTTTATTTTTTATTATCATTAATAAATAAGAATATTTTTTGTAAATATTTGCTGTTTTTTATTTAGCTATACCCTCAATGTCCTTTTAGACCAGCTTGTTAAGATAATAAAGAAGTATTAGAAGTGTCATAAGTCAAAAAGTTAATCAAATTTCAATTATTCAGAAACGACACAACTTTCATAATTACCTAATAAAAGGTAAAATTTAATATTGTTTTTAAATACTAAAATTCTATCAAAACTGGTTTTAAATCGTACAGGGAAGTTCGGTAATGAAATTGATTTTATCCAGATTTTAAATCTGCCTTAATTCTATTGAACCATTTTTTTAGTTGTGTCACTTCTGAAGCGGGGTGCGATAGGTAGGTACACTGGCTACAAGATATATTCAGGAAATAAGAAGCTTAAACTTTTATATCTAAAATGCTAAAAAACATGTGTACCATTTAACCCAGCTAACCTTGAATTGCAAACAGGTGCAACTCCATTATGTCACTCACTACGTCAGGGGAAGCTTTGGTTTCTTTAAAAGTCACACAGACTCTTTCTCTGTCTAAGACTAACAGGATAGGTAAACTGTAGCTCCAATTTATTACTAATTGGCAGCAAAAAATATAATAAATGATCAAATCGAAAATTTTTATCAGGTAAATGCAGGATGTAAATAATTGTCTTTTGTGTAAAGGGAAAGTTTGGTTAGACGGATTCATGAAGACAAATAGGGTCATATCTGTTAGAAAGTCCGAGGGACTATCATTAGCAAGTCGGTGACTATTTTGAGTTGTTATTAGAAGTATTGACAGAAAATGATTGTAAGGTCACCTGAGCACAAATTAAACCTCAGATTTTAACTGATAAAAGGACTGTTGATGTTGGGAAAAGTTTGGGGAAAAAAATCCTAATATAGCTGGCCCATCTGGTATTAAATCTAAAAAGCAAACAAGAAAACGAGAAAAATCAGTCGAAACGCAGTGTCCATCTTCAGATGAAATTTCAGACATTGATGTGACTGTATTGAGTATGGAGAGCACTATTATTCAACCAAATCAAAAGATGATTGGATTCAATGTATAGATGGTTGCACGAAAGCTGCATACTGTACCCAAATATGTGCAATAAATATGGACGCCAGAAGAAACGAACAGAAATAAATAAATAAGTTTTATAGTACTTATTTTTAGAACATTTTTCACCGGCCGCATTCTAACCCACATGGTGGGTTATATATTATTAATAAATATTAAGCCAGCATTTCGTTTATTTGTTTGTAAGTTATTGTAAAATAAATGTTTAAGATTTTCGATTTTTTTATTTTTGTTTGAATTATGGGGCGTATTACACCAATTTATCCTAATTGGAAAATGGAGCAAATGATAAGAACAGCAGTAGTCAAGCTTTGAGAGAACTACGGATTCTCCTCAACTTTTTATGACCTTGACTTTGATCCAACGCAACCTGGGCTGTCATATTTTACTTGAAATTATGTACTTGTATGAGTGTTTGTTTGACCTTGAAAATTTAGTATAATCTTGAACGTATCTAACCTTGAAGAAGTGAGTGGAATTATACCTCTTCCTCCGAGAATCTATTTTATAAATAGGGTTCCATTTGAAAGGAACACCATCGTTACACAGACATTACTTGCTGTTGCCTTGAAATAGAAATATTATGCTTGTAGTGTGTTTTGTGAAAGTTATTATTAAAGGCATTTTAAATTTACTGCAGAAGGTACCTGCGGCAAACAAGACCCGGCGGGTAATAAGGCTCAGCAGCCAAAACTGAAAACATACGTTTCTTACTTAAAATCCGACAACATTGAGCTGTTTCTGACTCCATGTCCAAAGTCACAGCCCATTAAAATACTGTGCAATCTGAATACCATTTACACATCCGCATGACGCGTTATGTAGATGCCGGATTATGAAAATTTATTCATTTTATTTACGCAAATAATTCGTTTGGTCAAAACTAATCAATTCCAGTAGCTGATGTCTTGTGTTGCACGTTGCATGGACTGTATTTTGCCGTAAAAGCGAAAACGAAAAGTTAAGAGGCACTCCGGTTTTTAATTTTTTTTATAGCTAAAAAGCATTTTGGGTAACTTTCGCCCAACAAGGCGCATTAAATAGTGGGCCTTATTAAACGACGTCGTAAAATTTATTTTCTTTTATTTAGTTTTCTCAACAACAATGCCACCAAAAGTGAAGAAGCGAGCAAACTGGACTGCAGAACAACTACAAGCTGCAATTGTCGCAGTGAAAAATAACGAATTGTCGCAAAGAAGAACTATTAGAAACCATATCAAATCTGGCCTTGTAAATAAAATAGGACGATCAAGTGTATTAACTCCCGATCAAAAAATACACTTTTCTGAAAGAATAGTTCGTTTATGTAAAATTGGAATGCCCCCAACACCATTGTAAGTACGTCACTCTGTATATAAATTCTGTATTGAAAATAACATTCCACACCCATTTAACGCTGCCAAAGGGCTCGCTGGTAAGAACTGGCCCTACGGGTTTTTGAAGCGCAATCCTCATTTGTCAAGGCACAAGGCGCAACTGATGAACCCAGCACGTGCCCAGAAACTAAATAAGTTTATTATGGGCGATCACTTTAAGAAATTAGCGAACATTTCTCATGAAATGAATTTGCAACAAAATCTACAGATTCTCTTTAATATGGACAAAAAGGGATGCCGAATACCTATTCATCACCAACAGCAAGTTATTGGCCAAAACAGTACCGAACGTGTCCACTAAGTTGCTCCTCAGCACGCGGAAAATGTAACCATGGCAGGGTACTGTAATTATTTAGAAAATAGTATCCCTCCCATGGTAATATTTAAGGGAAATTGATTAAAACCTGAATGGGAGGAAAACTTACCACCAGGTACCCTTCTTAAAATTGCCGACAAGGGGAGTATGACAATGAACTTTTTACTGCTTTTCTTAGGCACTTACTTCGTTACAAGGGTACAGACACCATCTTGTTAGTTTTTGATGAAGCTGCTAGTCACTTGGATATTTCCATACTTCAAGTGGCAGATGAGTTGAATATAAAGCTATTTTGCTTACCTTCGAATGCAACACATGAACTCCAGCTATTAGACAAGGCGGTTTATCGGTCCTTTGAGCATCACTGGAACCAAGAAGTCCTTAGATTTTTGGGAAGCAAATATATACGGTCGCTTGGATAAATCTAGATTTGGCAAAATTTTGTGTAAAGTTTGGCCCAGATGCATGACACCCGAGAACATTATAAGCGGCTTTCGAGCGACAGGCTTATATCCACTTGACCCTACTGTAATTCCTGAATTTGCTAAAGATCAGCCTAATATTGGTAATGATGTGCAATCCAACGACCCTGATTTAGACGACTCCGCAGATGATATCCCCTTCAGTATGTTAAGGAATATTTTTCAGCAAGAAGTTCCTGATATGATCAAAAACTCTTCTGAAACACCTGTCAAGACTAATGGAACAACACAGACGAAAGCAGAAAATGAAGACCTAAATATGTCTTTTAAGAACTGCTCCCTACATCTGAACTGTTTAAATCGAACGAAAATAAGAGTCCAGAAAGAAAATCACTCAATTACAAGGCTCAGTTGGTAACCAAAGACCTGGGCCATGTAACACAATACCTACAATTGTAACAAGTGTACAACTTGTTAAGCATTCACCGTAGTTACAAGTCCTATTAATTTCTGTAACACAACATTATTAGAGCGACTTGTAATAACGGAGAATATTTCTACATGTGTAGTTGTCGGTTTGTCGGGCATGTGTATACAGGGTGATTGATAGTGGATGGCCTATTAGACGTTTTGGACAAACTAACCAACGGATCACTTTGAAAATTTGGTTACATGCATAAGTGGACGTGCTCTCATCTAAGCATTTTAGAATTCGAGTATTGACACCATTTGAAGTAGTTAGTCTAAGTTCATCAGCATCTAAACTTTGAAAAGCGCGATCCACCCGATCTTCCAAATCTTCCCTTGAATTAACTGGTGTTTTGTAGACAATTTCTTTGATAGTACCCCCAAAGGTAAAAATCCAAAAGCGTCAAGTCTGGGGACCTTGCAGGCCAATTCCAAGGTCCTAAACAACACAGACGAAAGCAGAAAATGAAGACCTAAATATGTCTTTTAAGAACTGCTCCCTACATCTGAACTGTTTAAATCGAAAGAAAATAAGAGTCCAGAAAGAAAATCACTCAATTACAAGGCACAGTTGGTAACCAAAGACCTGGGCCATGTAACACAATACCTACAATTGTAACAAGTGTACAACTTGTTAAGCATTCACCGTAGTTACAAGTCCTATTAATTTCTGTTACACAACATTATTAGAGCGACTTGTAATAACGGAGAATATTTCTACATGTGTAGTTGTCGGTTTGTCGGGCATGTGTTTAGGGTGGGTCGGTTCTTTCCTTTTTTTATGCCTGTAGTATTAAAAGTTGGGTATTGGCCTAACATAAGCAGGGTATTTTTATTTTTTTTTAATTTTAATATTTAACCCCCCCGCCCGACCCGTAAAAAAATAAAATTGAAAATTACTGAAGCCTGATGCGCCAAAAGCCTAACAATAGCTTCGAATACACCCACAAAAAATCGCATTTATTTTAAACATTGTTTAAACCCCCCGCCAGGCAAATTTGCATAGAATGCCCTCTTACCACTCGTCACCTTATGCTACACTGCGTGATTGTCTTGGCTGGCGCAGGTGTCCGTCTGGACTCGCAGGTGGCTGCACCTGCGTTATCCCAAGCCGCCTAGGCTATTACCAAATGCGTTAGGTTAATTTAATTCAGTATTGACTGTCATCTTATACAGTTGTGTTCTAACAGTATTTAGGATCTTGTTTCAAGTACATTTTTCCTGTGAAAACGATGGCGAAATCTAATAAACGTAAAGCTTTAACGCGGCAGACACTTCGTGATCCTGTGTTTGATGAACGTAAACTTTTATGTGAAACAGTGCTTCCGTGTTATGGTGACGTTATGCGATATTTCCTATATGTCCAAAATGACCTAGCCACCAGTTGCGAAGGTAAAATCACAACAGTTAGTGAAATAATAAAAATTGTTGTAGAAAAAGTTCAACAAATTTGGAGAAAGGCAAGTTTACCTATTATATCAGACCAGCAGTGCAATGCGTTATTAAAAAAATATCATAAACAATTTATGAATATTAAAAGTCTCTAGGAAAAACCAGCGATTTTGCTAAAAATAACCTAAAAATATTTAAGGATGAAGCTAGCACTAAGCTTTTTGATATTTCAAAGTGCAAATGCGCGCATCTTTCCTTGTGCACTTGTGAGAAGTCGACAAAAGTTCCAAAAATGGAACATGAATTTCTTAACGACCAGAGAACTAAAAGATTAATGTTTATAGGAAATGTGGACGTCAAAACAACTACGATTTTGGAGCGCAGGCAAGAAAGAAAGAATACAAACCCTCTGTGTAATGCATTAAAAAAGAATGTTGAAGTGGACGAACTATCAGACATATCAATACAAAGCGAACCCGACTCCGACCTAGACTTTAAACCAAGCTCAACTTCTATGGAAGAAAAAACACTTCATCTTCCTGCATTAGCAAAAGCGATAGACCGAGCTGGATTATCGAGTAGAAAAGAAGCAATGATCGCTAGCGCAGTTCTTGAAGATGTTGGATTGATAACCAAACAGGACCAGTCTTATGTAATAGATAAATGCAAATTAGATCGACAAAGAAAAAGGCAACGACTTGATTTACAAAAGGACACGATAAAAGATGGTGCTAATCTACAAGCACTCTATTTTGATGGTCGTAAAGATCGAACCCTTCAAATCGAAAAACAAGGAGATACGTCTTCTAGAAAAACTGTTATAGAAGAACATACAGTGTTATTAAAGGAACCAGGTAGCGATTATATAGGGCATGTAACACCTATAAATGGTACGGCTAAGATAATATCTTCAACCATTTTAAATTTTTTTACAGAAGCTGAGGTGTCAATTACCGAGATTATTGCTGTTGGCTGCGATGGTACAGTCGTAAACACTGGATCTCATGGTGGTGTAATACATTTATTAGAACTACATTTTAAACGACCGTTGCAATGGCTAATATGTCTACTACATGCAAACGAATTGCACTGCGGCATTTGGTTCGATATTTGGACGGAACTACCACAGGACCTTTATCATTTTCAGGCCTTATTGGCAAACTAATGGAATCTTGTGAGCAATTGCCTGTTGTGCGCTATGAAAAAATAGAAGTTGAGTTACCTCCGGTGAATTTGCAAGAACTTAGCATGGACCAAAATTATTTATACCAGATGTGTGCTGCAATATCTACTGGAAACTGTCCATCTAATTTAGCGAATAGATCTCCTGGCAAGTTGTCCCATGCAAGATGGCTTACAACGGCAAATCGTATTCTGTGGGCTTACATTGCAACGGAAAAACCGTCATCCAGTCTAAAAATTTTGGCGGAGTATATACTTGTAGTATATGCAAAGGTTTGGTTTCTTGTCAAAACTGTACCTTTATGCACATCGGGCGCTCTTCATCTTTGGAAACTAATCCAATATTCAAGATATTTAAGTGACGAACTAAAAGCCGTAGTTGATCCCGTAATTCAACGAAACGGCTTTTATGGCCATCCTGAAAATATTATATTAACGATGCTGTTTGACTCGCGTCGGCATATAAGACAATTAGGATATAGAAAAATATTGGGCTGCAGGTCAAAAGAGAAGGATAATATTAATTTAAAGAACACCATAAGAAAATTTGAAATTCCTAAGTTCAATTTTGAAGCGGATTCCTATCTTGATTTAATAAATTGGCAAGAGTACAAAATTACGGAGCCGCCAATGACAAAACAATTAACTGATGGGGAAATTCAAGAATTAATTGAAACAGGTAGTTTTCAGAAGAAGATTTATGGAAAATACCTTGCCACACGCAGGCTGTTGAAAGAGGTGTCAAATTAGTGACAGAAGCGGCTTCGGCAGTATGTGGTTTCAGTAACAGAGATGGTTGGATACGTACAACTATAGCATCCAGAAATCATATGCCAAAGTTTAACAGAAGATCAGATTACAGAGTAGAAAATTTAAAAAAAATGCTAATATGGATGAGTGGCCGGGAACTCAATGGCAGCTATTTCAACGCAGTGAGTCCTAAAATATTTTGTATATTTTAAAAAATAAAATGCTCTTAAATAAATGAGATGTAAATTATATACCTGATTTTTTTACTAACATTAAGGGTCGGCGGGGGGTCTAAATATGTTAAGAAATTAAAAAAAAAATTTTGACTAAACAGTGATCCATATTACATGACCTTGTGCTGCAGGCGTGATCATTTTTTTAATTTTAATTTTTAATTTTAATTTTTAATTTTTTTAAGGGGCTGGCGGGGGGGTCAAATTAAAAAAAAATATTTTTTTTTTGATATAACTAAACTTTATGTACCCAAACACAACTTTTTGTACCACAGGCATTTGAAAATTAAAAAAAATATATAAAAACAACCCACATTGTGTATACAGGGTGATTGATAGTGGATGGCCTATTAGACGTTTTGGACGAACTAACCGACGGATCACTTTGAAAATTTCGTTACATGCATAAGTGGACATGCTCTCTCCTTTAAAAATATTTTTAACTATGCAGTGTTGCCGGTTCTACTAAAAAGTACTAGCTACTTTGATATTTTAAATGGAATACCCTGTATATTAATTTTTTTTTACAATCCCTATTAATTTCTTAATAACTTCTCTTAATATTTTCCTATACCTATCTGTCATCGTTTTCGAGATAATAATTAATTTCTTTCTTTTTTTTCGCAAAACATGACCTTTAAAAACTGCCGATATTTTTGACTTCGTGACAGATTAGAACATGGAAATTTGGTGGAAAGTTAAGTAATATCCAAAGACATATTACTTTGTATCGATATCTTAATTATTATAGTACAGGGTGTTTCAAAAATGCAAATATTTTGATGATTTGGAAAAATTATCAAAATTATACTTTTGTTAATGGAACACCCTGTATTTTATCTCTGATCCTAAAAGCTGTTAAAATTTTCTATCTTTCTATGTATCATGTTCCTATACCCATCTAGAATAGTTTTTGACTTAGGAGCATTTATTTGACAAATTTAATTCTTACAGATAACAATCGTTATGACTTTTTAGTCTTAAGAATACTTAACCAAATTAAGTTGTTGCGTACAGGGCGACATACAAATAATTTTCCTTTCACTTTTTACAAAAGTACTAAAAAATTTTCAAAAATACCTAATTAATTTTTAATAAATGTTCAAAATGTTGCCCGTTGACATCTAAGCATTTTAGAATTCGATTATTGACACCATTTGAAGTAGTTAGTCTAAGTTCATCAGCATCTAAACTTTGAAAAGCGCGATTCACCCGATCTTCCAACTCTTCCCTTGAATTAACTGGTGTTTTGTAGACAATTTCTTTGATAGTACCCCAAAGGTAAAAATCCAAAAGCGTCAAGTCTGGGGACCTTGCAGGCCAATTCCAAGGTCCTAAACGCCTGAACCAGCGATCTTCAAAAATTCTCCGTATTTCCGCACTTACTTCGGCAGTGCAATGTGCGGGAGCCCCGTCAAGTTGATACCAGCTACTGCGATACTGAGCACGAGGAAGATTGTCCACGAAATTTTCAACAAACGCAGTTAAAATTTCTAAGTATTTTCTGGAAGTTAAGTTTTCATCATACATCAAATATCGAATCTTGTCGTCCATCATTAAACAAAAAACATTAAATCCAAATTTTTCTTGAAATGCTGAATCTCTTGTAACATGGGGATTTTGTTCTGCCCAATATTGAATATTTTTCCTATTAAAAATTCCTTCGCGAGAAAATTTGGATTTATCACCCCAAATAATTTTCTGAAAGAATTGTGGGTCTTCCTGAATATGAACTATTAAGCTTACGCAAAACAAAACTCTTTGTGGAAAGTCCTCTGGCTTAAGAAATTGAACTTTGGTAAACTTATAATCATGCATATTATGTTTGGACAATTTTTCTTGTACACAATAATAGGTTAAACCCAAATCTTCTTTGGCACATCCTATTGAAGACTGTGGATATGCATGAAAATAGGCCAAAACATTTATTTCATTTTCCTCGTTGGACGTTACAGGTCTGGGTAAATTTCTAGTAACTTTCAACGACGATCCAAAATTTTGAAAATTGCTTTGAATTCGTTTAAATTTCTTGTTGTTCATTGATGGCAAATTTGGATACATTTCGTTGAATCTTCTGCAGGTACGGCTAATTATCTTATCACACTGACCATGTAAAACAAATAAATTCATAAGTACTGTATTTGAATAGTTGTTGTTTTCCATTTTTCTTAAAACTTTAAAATAGACTTGTTAAATAAACTAACTGACAAATAAACCAAATGAATATTAGCAGAATGTCAACCATTTTAAAACAAGAGTTTTCATAGGCTACTTGTTAAATTCGACTAAAAATTCATAACGATTGTTATCTGTAAGAATTAAATTTGTCAAATAAATGCTCCTAAGTCAAAAACTATTCTAGTTGGGTATAGGAACATGATACATAGAAAGATAGAACATTTTAACAGCTTTTAGGATCAGAGATAAAATACAGGGTGTTCCATTAACAAAAGTATAATTTTGATAATTTTTCCAAATCATCAAAATATTTGCATTTTTGAAACACCCTGTACTATAATAATTAAGATATCGATACAAAGTAATATGTCTTTGGATATTACTTAACTTTCCACCAAATTTCCATGTTCTAATCTGTCAAAGTCAAAAATATCGGCAGTTTTTAAAGGTCATGTTTTGCGAAAAAAGAGAAAGAAATTAATTATTATCTCGAAAACGATGACAGATAGGTATAGGAAAATATTAAGAGAAGTTATTAAGAAATTAATAAGGATTGTAAAAAAAAATTAATATACAGGGTATTCCATTTAAAATATCAAAGTAGCTAGTAGTTTTTAGTAGAACCGGCAAACACTGCATAGTTACAAATATTTTTAAAGGAGAGAGCACGTCCACTTATGCATGCAACCAAATTTTCAAAGGGGTCCGTTGGTTAGTTCGTCCAAAACGTTCAATAGGCCATCCACTATCAATCACCCTGTATAACATAGTTTGAAGAAGAGGTTAGGTTAGAAAAAAATTTTGGTAGTATTCAAAATGTCTTCCAAACAAGTGGTTTTCGACAGAAAAATGCAATGGCTGATGAGAATTAAAGAAAATAAAGAAGTTCTATTTGGGACATTCTCTGATACGCTTCGCAAAGAGCACAAGGTAAAAAAGTGGAAAGAGTTGACTCCTATTGCTCAAGGCATATATTTATTGCCGTTAGAGAAAGACTGGACATACGGAAGAAAACCTTTGGCCGTGCTTTGGCATGAAGCAACTGCTGGACGATCAAAGGAAGATATAATTTCAACTTACAATGCATTTTTTCATTTCTACAGAGACGAAACCACAGTACATATTTGGTTGGACAATTGTGCGGCCCAAAACAAAAATTGGACATTTTTCAGCTATTTTGTTTATTTGGTGAATTCATCTGAAGTTTTTTTAAATGAACTAAATATTAAATATTTTGAAACTGGCCATACGTTCATGTCGGCCGATGCATTCCACCATCAAGTGGAATTATCTCTAAATAAAATGGATAAAGTATATTATTTTGGGGATTTTGTCAAGGCCGTGCAAACAGCAAATTCATCCAAAGTTGATGTGGTAGAAATGAGAATTGACCAATTCTATGATTGGCCAGATTAAACTTCCAAATACAAGCTGAAAAAATGCAGCCACGTGTATATTTACACGATTTGGTATGGATTCGCTTTCAACGAGGAAGTAAATGTTTACAATTTAAAAAAGAATTTCCCAGAAACTTTAAGGAGCTTGATTTTTTGCCTGTTAAGACAAAAAAAATCAGGTCTTCCCAAGGCAACACCTCGTTCCCAGTGTAGAGGCGTTGCAATTGATAGAAAAAAAAGGCTTTTATCAAAGTTGACTTCAATTATGCCTGAAAATCGTCATCCTTTTTGGCAGAATTTACCGATTAAAAGCAATGATAATAATGAAGAAATTTAATTTTTTACGATTATTTACGAAACCGTCATGTTTTCAGAATAAGATTTTTTTTTTATTTTTTATTAGTTTGTCATTAGTGATTACCATAAAAAATATATATTTTTGAAAATGTGCTTTTATTTGTTAATTAAAACAAAGCTTTTTTGTCTTCTTGATTGTTAGATGTTTTAGCTAAAGAAGTTGTCCGATCTTCTAGTTTTTTATAAATATATAACTTTACTAAGGATATTTGTCCTATCTGCTGTAAATTCAAAGTACGTTTACTAGTTTCAATTGTCTAATAGCAACACGCACATAGGACAATAATATCACAACATATACACAAGTATAATCCTCTGCAAAACCCATAAGATACTTTCCGGAAAATACATGGCTTGTGGCATCAACAAGAGCTTGATTATTTTCATTTAGACCCCATCCACAAATCATTAGAGAATTGTTTTGTAAGGCGCCGAAGGATGCCATCGTTTTCAGTATTGTAGTAATACCTGGTTTTCGGACAACTGCGACTTGTTCACCGCCCATTTCATACCGAATTTCGTCGAAAAGGAATGCTATAGCATTATTAGATAAATAACATTCCTTTGTTGCATCTTTAGGTGTGAACTTTCCTTCGACGTATATGTAACTTTCGGAAACATCCAAGATTATGTCTTGAAAGTGCACAGGAATACGAATTTCATCAGAGTTCCTAAATCTTGGTGAACCATATGGTTTATAAGTATGTTCCTGTAAACTTATTATGGAGTTCTCGAAGATGGGTTCGGTGAAAACCTCGATTTTTTCACTGGTAGCCGTCATTTTCTAGATTTTCGTATTTTCAAACCAATTGATAGTAAAAAACTGTAATCTCCACGGGAAAGTTGCTGCTGCTGCTGCCGCCGATAAGGTGCTTTCGATCTAATGACTGGATTACGAATGAGCCTGGTTTGCCTACTTTGTTTACTTTTATTATGTTTAACTGAATCTTTCACAGTATGCAACAAACGTAGTTGAGTGTTAAAGCAGAAACCCGTACTTATGCTATTTTCTTTAACTCCAATTTAATAATTATCTTCTCACCTCGAAAGTCAATCAGATCTCCGTCGTCATCCAAGATTCTCAGACTGATGTTGTCTATGAACTGACGTCCCTCTGGTATAATCGGCATATAAATAATATTCTGCGGCTCTTTCGTAATTTTATAACCTGCTTCAACGTCAATATCAAATTCAAATAGGATGTGGCATTTTGACGAGTTCAGGAATGCACCAGAGATTATATTACAATCCACCCGTATAATGCGTACTTTCATAATATCTACATTGTACACTGACTGATGCTTTTCATTTTTTTTTTAACACTTTAGCGTCAAACCCCAACATTTTGGAAATAATTTTGTCACCACGCAAATCAATGTCATACTTCGATTTCATCTCACATTTTAATGTAATATTGTTGGCTGTTAACAAAAATATTTCATCACTATCGTTGCGGGTTGACTCTTTTAGAACTGTCAACATAGCTTGACCAATTTCATCTGCTCCTGGTGGAATGGTCAGTAGATGTGATATTTTTTCATCCTTCCTTATTTTACCAAATGAGCTGTTGTTTTTATTAATTATGTAACCAAAGGAGTTGTTGTTTTCATCAATGTTAAAAATTGAATTATATGTGTAAAATCTGACAAGTGCAAGACCATATTTACTTGTTGTACTCAGTTCAATGGGTGGATAAAAGTCGGCGCTTAACACGCTCGAGGATCCTGTTAGCGTGAATGTATGCGACATGACTGACGTTAAGTAGCTATCTGTGATGGTTTTTATTATGATTTGCAGCAGCTCAATGGGTTTAATACACTAGCGCTTTTTTTTCTTCTCATCTGATGTCGTGGTAATCGAATTTTCAGCTGTTATATTCACATCACTAATTTTGCAGTAACAACAAAATAATTTTCGAGGCAATGGCCCATCACCCACATCCTTGTTGGAATCGTCACTGTCGCTATTGTAATGTTCATAGCAAAACTGATATTTCATCATATCCTCGTCACTTTTCAGTTCATTTGACAGCTTATCCCAAACTAGAGCAATTTCATTTGGTGCCATCGAAATCATTACTTCCTTCGGCACGTTTTCTAATTGTTCGGCAGTCATTCTCAACAATCCACCCACATGTTTAAACACTATAAGTGAGTGCAAGATCTTTGTGTAGTTATCACGTTCAACTTGTGACGTCAAAGACATAATTATTATTATTATTATTATTCGTTGAATCGGAGAGAAACTTCAAACACAGATGGCCACACCAAACTGAATCGAATTCTTGCTGACGATCATATGTATAGTAAATGTTTTTCGACGCGTTCGAACCTGTTTGCAGATATCTCACCAATTCGGTAGGTGGTGGCAAATCACCAAAGCTATCATAGTATGTTACTTTAGAGTTGACTTTTCGATATGCCACCCAATGCGTCCCTACCCCCGATGCGCTATCCAAATTAATAATCGCTGCTTCATACCGTCGGGGACCACGTGCAGGTAATGAATCTCGCATATAAACTCCCCTAAAGTGTGGTATCTTCAGTTTTAAAACATACTTTTCCAGATCGACATTTGATAGCGGTCTATTGGGTAGAGACTCAATTAGTTTTTTGACATATTCCTATGGTTCATAAACAATCCCATACCTGAACGATATAGTTTCAGGTATAATCCATTTCCTCTTAGTTTTAAAGTGGCACCTGTCTTTTCTGCATTTGCCTTCTTCACTTCTTTGATGGTGCGAACAATGCCGACGACGCCACCTGCTAACGAGCCTAAGGCTGACAGACCAGCAAATATTGGTATTAATGGTAATACTCCACCAGTTTTAGGAATCGGAATAATTCTAGGCATGCGGACTTTTCGTTTACCACCTGCTGCTTTTACTAATATACGGGCTGCTGTAACGGCTATTTTCAATGCATTTAGAATATTCATTTTTTTTTCACCACCTCTTAACAACTCTGCTCGAATCGGACGTCGAACAGCAGAACCAAAAGCTACTTTCTGCACACGCACCCGCTTTCCAACACGTCGCTTACCAGCTCGCCGCTTCCTCTTGGTAATTTTTGATCTACAACCCTTCCTTTTGCTTGATGACACACCCATACCAAAACGCTGCTTTGTTTTCATAATATTTGTAACCAACCACGCAGCACCTTTTTCACCAACGCTAGCGTCCGCAGATTTCACTCGTTTCCAAGCACTTTGTTCCAACTCGTAATCTGCTCGCTCACTTATATCGTCTCTATTATTTAAATAAGCTAAATCGTGCTTCTTGCACGCCACATCCAAAGGATCGATTCCTTGGTCACCTCTTGTGACACGTTTAATAACTTTTGTTTCGGGACCGCAATACTGATAACCAGGGATATGCAACTCGACTGGTAGGTTATTAATTAAGGAATTAACAATTCCTCTTCCAGTCTTAGTCTGTAAACGAGACGATCTACTTCGTCCGGTGATCAGCATCTGAATGACCATTTAAGTGAAAAGTTTGCTATAAAGTAGTACCTATTTCATCAATATGCGGATAGTACATTTGAAACAAAAATTTTCCACCGACAATCTCGACGAAAAAGTTGGATGTGGACATGGAGAGAGATTATTAGGGAAACACGGTCCTTTGCTTCCATCATCCATTCGTGGAATAATAATTGGACCTTCGAATTGTGGCAAAACCAATGTTATGATTTCACTACTTACTCACCCCTTGGGATTACGTTTTGAAAATGTTTATATCTACTCCAAGTCACTGTATCAACCAAAATATGAATATTTGAAGAAAATTCTTACACCCATTAAAGGTCTTGGTTATTATGCTTTCAGCGATGCCACGAATATCATGGAACCCTCAGATGCAAGACCCAATTCAATATTTATATTTGATGATGTTATGTGTGAAAAGCAGGATGTTATACGATCATATTTCTGTATGGGACGTCACAAAAATTTGGATGCATTTTATTTGGCTCAAACATATTCACGAGTTCCTAAACAGCTTGTGCGAGATAATGCCAACTTTATTGTTATGTTTAAACAAGATGAAATGAATATGAGACACGTATTTTCCGATCATGTATCACCCGACCTGAATTTTACACAATTTCAGGAAATGTGCTCGAAATGTTGGGATAATAAATATGGATTCTTGGTTATCGATAAAGATAGTGATGTGAATTCGGGAAGATATCGCAAGGGACTTGATAGCTATATATTTGTTTAACAATGATGAATGCATTCATTTCATTGCTGTTCGGTAGTTTGTCAACACCATGAATGAAGAAATTGACTTAAAACGAAAACTAGTGGAAACGACCAATGCTGTTCGAAAAAAATTGAAACAATTCAAGGCGGCGAAGACACAAAGTACGCTCGACTTGGATAAATTTTACGAACCAATCACTAAACCACTAACATCCATATCTAATGTAGTAAAGCAACGCCAACAGCAGCAACCCAAAACCCACGGAAAGCAATATAGTCGTAGTACTAGCACAATGGAGGAGCCTGAGGAAATATCCGATCACATATCATCATTTCAATCGTCTACACCGCGGATAAGCCGAAAAGCTCACATCGATACAACACCGAAACGTGATACCAATGTTACATTGTTTGAGACACCTTCCCCTTCAAGTTATACAAGTTCACCACCACTCGACAAGATTCAAGCATACTTAAATGGATTAAAAAATAAACCATCCCAATACGATACCATTTATGGTGTACATTTCGGTAAAAAGCCGAATAACCTTAAAAGATATATTGGTAACCTAAAAGTGCGTTTTCCAAATGGCAAAATTAGTTTATATAAAAACGGAAAAAATGTTGCTGTATTTGATGGAACGCCTCAACTTTACGATTTGCTTTTTTTAAGAAATCCACCATTCCTAACACAACACGATAAAATCGATGATGGTGTGCTACAGAAATACACGGATATTTTAGAATTAACTAGTGCAGCATATGAAAATTATGACAAAAATATGGGTCTACGAGAAACCAGATTAATGAAATTATTGTATATTATAAAACCCCTACTGATGCCGGCGGACACTAAATCAGGTGGTGCTGTTGTAAAAAATAACATCGCTAAAAAAATAAAAATGCGCAACAAGAAACTACTTTCTTTCAAATTACCTCAATACATTTATTGGAATAAACCAAAGGAGTTGGTTGATCGCTTAAGATTGCTGTGGAGTTCAAAAGTAGCTGGTAATACAGGACATGACAATGAGATTATGTCAATTGTTGAGGAACTTCGTGAAGAACAAATAATATATTAAATTATGTACCTTGTTTCCTTTGCTCAGTGTCTAATGAGACGTGTTCGCTTCGCTACAAAATATGGAGGCAAGCAGGGGAAAAATTGAAATTGTTAATGAACTGCACCGGACTGCTAGAAAAAACTTTATTAGAAGGCGGACGATCTTTAAAGGATACAAGGATTTATGGCAAATAGATTTAGCTGAAATGCAACAATATGCTGATGAAAACGATGGTTATCGCTACATCCTTGTATGTATCAATTGTTACTCCAAATTTGTGTACACCAGAGCAATCAAAAACAAGACCGGTGCTGAAGTGACCAATGCAATGAAGAATATAATTGAAGAGGCATCGTATACACCAGACAATTTACAAAGTGACCAGGGAAAAGAATTCTATAATAGTCGTTTTGAAACACTTATGAAAAAATTTAATATAAATCATTATTCTACATTTAGCACGAAAAAGGCGGCAATTGTTGAACGTGTGATAAGAACTTTAAAAAATAATTTATATAAGCAATTTTCAATTAGAGGTTCCTACAGGTGGGTGGAAATTTTAGTATCAGTAACAAGTGTCTATAATAATACAATACATCACACCATTGGCATGAAGCCTACAAATGTGCTAGAAAATACACAAATTAGGGCATACGATTATTTAAAGGTTAAACCGAAAAAATATAAATTTCGCCTAGGCGATATCGTTCGAATCAGTAAATACAAAACCATATTTGAAAAGGGGTATACACCTTCATGGTCAACGGAACTGTTTAAAATTGTAAAAAGTAACATTACCAATCCACCCACCTTACATACTGGAATCGTTAGAAGGTGAACCGATTAAAGGTTGTTTCTATGAAGCTGAACTGCAAAAGACAACCAGTCCAGGTGTTTATCTGGTTGAAAAAATTCTTAGAAAACGTCAGAAAAATCACATTGATCAATTGTTTGTAAAATGGTTGGGTTTCCGCAATCAATTTAATTCTTGGATAGATAAGTCTGATATTGTATAAACAGCTTTGTATTTCCTATTACAATTATTGTAACAGTTGAATGATAAAATAAACATGTAATTTAAGACATATGAATTTTATTTATCAGTATACATTGCTATCATTTTAAAAATTGTTTTTATTGAATTAATAACCATGAAGAGAGTAACATTTGATGAAGAGAAAAATATTGTCCACCAAACATATGTTTGGGCGTTTGCATATCGAGAAGCTCGAAAGAGCGACTTTCAACAGCTAATGCTTGATAGGTACCGTTTCCAACGGCAAATAGAGAAAATCAAAACAACCTTGGATATGATTTTAGAAAGTAATTTTAGAAATAAAATTGTTCATGAACGATTTATTAATTTATAATATAATTATAAACATATGAAGTACTAAAAATGTTTTATTCACATTTAAGCAATAATACATAATGACCAAAAACACTTAGGGACTATAACCAAATTGTCTAAGTTCACTTTCACTAATACATATGGCACGAAAAAATACTTCATCACTACTTTTTTAGCGCATATACTAATCACTTGAAGAATCGAGTAGTGCATTTGGTAGCGACGACGTTGGACTTGACGATGACGACTGCGGTGATGGCGATTCTTCCATTATTTCATCTCCTTGACTCGAAGAGGTGGACGTATCAGTATGTTGTTGATGTCCACCACGTAAGATAATGGGACTTTGAGGTTGGTCAGCAGGTACAGATCCTCTATTGCTCTCGTTTTGACACCAATCACATAATCCCATTGTCCCACTTAAAAATTCCCAATGTTCACAATTTGAACACGTTTGACGACCCTTGATTGAAAACGGATACACTACTGTTGTTTTACTTTGCATATTGTAAATGATTGTAAAAGCAATACTACAAATGAACTAAGTCACCATAATTTGGATACGTGTATTTATATACAGTGTGGCCCAAATTGGGCCTACATGTATGGGGATCTTGGAAACTATAGAAGATAGAGAAACGGTTAAATGGGGAAAGTTTTTGACAATTATATTTCTAACTGAAAACCGTTTAGTACGCGGCCTTAGCTTTTTTGGTTTTTGAAATATGTTGAAAAAACCAAAAAGATGTATTTTCGAAAATATGCTGTAGATTTCTTATTATTCACTATTTTGGCAATCTGTAAAAACATTTTTAAAGCAACTTTTTAAGTAGATTTCAGTTCTGCAATTTAATTTTGAACACCACGTTTCATTTATTTTATACCATCATCAGGTTCATTTTTTTATATGAGCGCCATATTGTATTTTATACTTAAAAGGTAGCTTATGACGTCAGCTTTTCAACGATGTATTATTTGTTGGAAAATAAATGAAATTGACTTGAAAAATAAAGAAAATTAATTTTCGCAACACGTCAAATTTGAGAAGAACACATTAGGCAGGGTTAAATTTGTTTAAAATATCATAATATTATAATACATTATTTTATTTTTTCCTTATGGTTAAAAATCTCATATTAACATTTCAAATAAAGAAAACTAAAAACGCAATGAATAATAATTATTGTTTTGAAAAGAAAATAAGAAAAAATATCTAACTTGCTATACTTATTCGAAATGTTTAATACATTTCTGACACTTTTTTAACACAGTATTGATGACCCTGCGAAGCGTGTTGCCATTTATGCTCGTAAACACATTCCTCACTCTCTCTTCTAATTCTTGTACAGATTCCGGGGGTTCAAACTCATATACTTCATTTTTTACATAACCCCATAAATAAAAATCGAGAGGAGTTATATCAGGGGATCTAACAGGCCAATTAACTGGTCCGCCGTTTGAAATTAATTTGTCATCAAATATCTGTATTAAAAGAGTTTGAACTTCTCGAACATTATGTGCGGGACAACCGTCTTGTTGAAACCAAATATTATTCAATTGATCTTGAGGAACTCTTGCTCTAATTGCCGGTAATATTTGATTTTCTAACAGCTCCAAGTATCTTTGGCCATTCAACGTATGATTATAAAAGAATGGTCCTATAAGTCTGTTGTCTAAAATGTAAGGAGAAAAGTAAAGCTGGGTTACTTAATACCTGCTATGTATTTAGCAAGCTAGGTGACATTACTTACCATACATACCACACCATACATTAAAACCAAATCGGGTTTGCAGTCTTCGTTGAGCCAATTGGTGAGGGTTTTCTGTTGCCCAAAAATGATGGTTATGTCTATTAAATACCCCGCAGTTGGTAAAATGTGATTCGTCGGTCCAAATTACAAGACGACTGAAATCATGATTTTGTTCGCATTGATTCACATACCAATTTGAAAACTGCATTCTTCTTGGATAATCCGTTTCTCGTAAACCCTGAACTATAGTTGGCTTGTATGGTCGATATTTATTTTCCTTAAGGACTCTTTGTATGGTACTTCGCGGGGTTGGTAAGTCTCTTGCCGACGCTCTTGTAGATGATGTCGGAGCGGCATTAAAATAGGCTCTGACATTTTCGTCACGCTCGTTATTACCTGCTTTTTCGTAACTCTTGGGCCGCGGTTTTTCAAAACGTCCATGGTTTCTCAGGTTCATAACAATTTTTGGAAAAAGTCTGACACTTGGCTGCGGTCTTTCAGGAAAATTTTCAAAATACCTTTCTAATGCAAGGTTTGCATTTCTGTTGCAATGAATGTAACATTCATATTTTTGTTTCATTTTCAAACGGTAGTGTTGGTCATAGGCTACTGGATTTTATTTTTGATTCATAGGTTATTGTAAGGTCATAGGCTACTGGATTTTATTTTTGATTCATAGGTTATTGTAATATTGTTGATTGAAACAATGCAAGCAGTGTTTTGTGAATACTACAAAATGTAAACCTTTTAATTGGTATTCAATTTAGGGAGTTATAGTGCAGTTGTCAAATTTGACGTGTTGCGAAAATTAATTTTCTTTATTTTTCAAGTCAATTTCATTTATTTTCCAACAAATAATACATCGTTGAAAAGCTGACGTCATAAGCTACCTTTTAAGTATAAAATACAATATGGCGCCCATAAGAAAAAATGAACCTGATGATGGTATAAAATAACTGAAACGTCGTGTTCAAAATTAAATTGCAGAACTGAAATCTACTTAAAAAGTTGCTTTAAAAATGTTTTTACAGATTGCCAAAATAGTGAATAATAAGAAATCTACAGCATATTTTCGAAAATACATATTTTTGGTTTTTTCAACATATTTCAAAAACCAAAAAAGATAGGGCCGCGTACTAAACGGTCTTCAGTTAGAAATATAATTGTCAAAAACTTTCCCCATTTAACCGTTTCTCTATCTTCTATAGTTTCCAAGATCCCCATACATGTAGGCCCAATTTGGGCCACACTGTATAACAGATCACCTTCACGTGTGACCTCTCTCTCTTGGAGTGACTTCTTATTTCATCTCAGATTGTACATCTTCAAATTTTACTCAAATTTTATCAAGGTTAATTGTAATATGGTCAATAATTCGTTGTTCAAATTTCATTTGAACTTTGTCCAGGTTAATAATTTGTTGTTCGAGAGCCAATATCATCTTCCCAACTTTGTCTTCATACTCTTTTTTTTCTTTTTGAACTTCATTGAATCTTCGAGCAACTTCTTTATTCAATGCTATGAATCGGTGATCAGTAATATCATTAGATTGTATGCGCAGATCTGATAATTTCTTAACAATTACAGCAGTTAGTTGTATACGCAGAAGATCACGTTGAGTGAGAACATATTCTTGAGTAGCAGCATCATTTGGTTTTTTAGGTGATGCAACATTCTCTAGGGATTTTCCTTGCATATCATACTGATCATCGAGAGTAAGCCTGAATCCATTTCCAGGTGGTCCACGTAAAAACCGACATTTTTCATTGGTTTTCTTACGTCCAAACTTATCAACTGTGCTGTTACTTCGACTCATCCTTAACTTAAACTAAACTAATTTGCTATTTTACCTTCTACTTATTTAATTTCATAAGGTATTCATCTTACAAACGCTTATATAGGGTTTGTTATGTTGGGAAAAATAAAACAATGCTTTTACTAAAAACAATTTATTTCCTATCGGTTTTATTTATATATTAAACCATAACATTTATTTTTAAACATGACAATTATTTACAATAATACATACATACATTTATATATATATACAGGGTGTTACTTAATGATGTGGCGTAATTTCAAGGGAGTATTCCTGAACCAAATTCAAATCGAAAAGTTCATATAAACATGTGTCCTGAAGAGTCTGGTTTTCAAGATACAGGGTGTCAAAGTTAAAAAAAAAATTGGTTTTTTATTAATATCTAAATGATCCTTTTACCGATTTTGTTGAAATCTGGCAGGGTTATTCATTGTAATAAGACGCTAAGTTGGCACTAACTAAAAGAAAATTATAAGTTCCAGTGGCGTCTCGGGGGGCAGTGTCACGGATAATATTGACAAAAAAAATGTACGCTACTGAGTTTTTTGAAAATTTTTAATTTTTTTCAGATTGGGCATCTACAAATACAACTTTTTTGTCTCTTAATATCTTTTCGTATATTACTTCCTTTTCGAGGAAAAGAATAAAAACGACTTCATTGCATGTCGGAAAATTGTTAAAATAAAATCAAGTTAACTTTGATCGTTGCTAGGAAATGTTGTTTTGTTATTATGAACAAAATGGTTTTGACTTTCGGTAACAGTTTGTTATTATTTTTCCTCTGGTCAAAAGCTTAATAATTGTGCTATTCAAAAAATGGCAAATAATTATTCTAATTTGGAGATAACACATATGCATTTCCTTTATGGTCTTGCCAATGGTAATTCGGCGGAGGCCCGGCGGCTCTATCAAGAAAGGTATCCTGACCGTGTCCTTCCATGTAGACAAATATTCATAAACATTCATCGTCGTCTGACTGAATCTGGCAGTTTTAAACGTAATACCTCAAAGGGAAGACCTCGTACAATTCGAACTCCCGCAGTTGAGGAGGCTGTCCTACATGCGGTCGAAGAGAATCCTGCAACTAGTACCCGAAAAATAGGTAGGGAATTAAATATTTGTTATAAAATGGCATGGGAAATTTTAAGAGATTCCCTGTTGTATCCTTATCACGTACAAAGAGTTCAGGCACTTCTGCCAAGAGATTTTGAACCGCGTACGCAATTTTGTAGATGGTATCATCAAAGACTTGCAAAAAATCCTCACTTTGATTCCATCATTATGTTTACGGACGAAGCCCATTTTTCCAGAAATGCAATAATTAATTTCCATAATAATCATAACTGGGCCCAAGAAAATCCTCATGCTATTACAGGGTCAAATGTTCAGGAACAATTTTCTGTCAACGTTTGGATCGGTATCTTAGATGACTATTTGATTGGACCTTTTTTTTTACCACGACGTCTTAACGGACAATCTTACAGTCATTTTCTACAAAATGATTTGCCTCTGCTTCTTGAAAATGTTCCTTTATGTTTACGTCAACAACATTGGTTCATGCATGACGGTGCTCCTGCCCACTTTAGCATATTGGCTCGTGAGTATTTGAATGGAGCTTACCAAAATCGTTGGATAGTTCGTGGAGGACCACAATTCTGGCCACCTAGATCGCCTGACTTAAACAGCCTAGATTTCTATTTGTGGGGGCACCTAAAAGCATTAGTTTATGTTATACCAATCGAGACAGAAGAACAACTAAAGAATAGAATTATTGACGGGTGTGAAACCATTCGTAACACTAATGGAATTTTCGAAAGAGTTCGTCGCTCGATGAGAAGGAGAGCAGAAGCCTGCATAGAAGCGGGAGGTAGTCATTTCCAACATTTCTTGTAAATAGTCATTACTTTTCGTTTGTTAGATTTTAAAAAATGGCTTAGAAATAAATATACTGAACGATCAAAGTTAACTTGATTTTATTTTAACAATTTTCCGACATGCAATGAAGTCGTTTTTATTTTTTTCCTCGAAAAAGAAGTAATATACGAAAAGATATTAAGAGACAAAAAAGTTGTATTTGTAGATGCCCAATCTGAAAAAAATTTAAAGTTTTCAAAAAACTCAGTGGCGTACATTTTTTTTGTCAATATTATTCGTGACACTGCCCCCCGAGACGCCACTGGAACTTATAATTTTCTTTTAGTTAGTGCCAACTTAGCGTCTTATTATAATGAATAACCCTGCCAGATTTCAACAAAATCGGTAAAAGGATCATTTAGATATTAATAAAAAAACAATTTTTTTTTTAATTTTTGACACCCTGTATCTTGAAAACCAGACTCTTCAGGACACATGTTTATATGAACTTTTCTATTTGAATTTGGTTCAGGAATACTCCCTTGAAATTACGCCACATCATTAAGTAACACCCTGTATAGACAGGAACATGAGGATGACGACACACATAAACAAAGCAACAGAAAAAGCACATACAAACCTAAATATACTTATGAGAATAACCACGAAGACAGGAAGACTAAGCGCGAACAAAAAGAAGCTACTAACTACGACAGTTCTATCGGCCATCCTGTATGGAGCACCAGTATGGCAACGAGCATTGCAATATAAAAAGTATCTCAGAAAA
This sequence comes from Polydrusus tereticollis, assembly GCA_963920685.1. Taxonomy (NCBI): domain Eukaryota; kingdom Metazoa; phylum Arthropoda; class Insecta; order Coleoptera; family Curculionidae; genus Polydrusus; species Polydrusus tereticollis. Next base: position 87,643,527 of record OY987332.1, read on the forward strand.
ATGGAACAGGTAAACAGAAGATTATGCATTATGACAACATCAGCATATAGAACGGCACCGTTAGAAGCAATACAGGTAATAGCAGGTATACCACCCATAGACCTAGCAACGAGAGAAAGAATAGAAGTAATGGAAAGAGGAGAGGTATACAAAGAACAGGCTAGAGAAAGAACACTGGAAGCTTGGCAGGAAAGGTGGAACAGATATACAGGATGGACGAAGAATTTCATAAGAGATATAAGGACTTGGATGAAGGGACAGGGTATAGGAGTAAACTATCACACAACGCAGGCAATGACAGGACATGGGATTTTTGGGAGCTACCTGAAGAGAATAAACAAACAGGAAACTGAAGAATGCTGGTTTTGCCAAGCACAGGACACTGTAGAGCACAGCCTTTTTGTTTGTGAAGGATTCGAAGATATAAGAGGGGCGTTAGAACGAGAGTGCGGCGTAAGAAACAAGAGAAACCGTGAAAAGATCACTGAAATGATGGAAGCAATCATGAAGGCGAAGAGTGAGGAGGAAAGAAGAAGAAAGGGAGTGACTGAGGAGGAAGAAGGAAGGAGAGAAAAGAAGACTTGTATGGTCTAGCGTAGCCTCGAAGAAATGCCATCGCGGCGGTTCCGAGAAGAGTGAGGAAAGGGTTTTTAGTGGGTCGGTGGAAGCCGGAGTCCCACACAACTAGAGCCAAATGACAACAGGCTTTAAAGTGCATAGAGAAGCATTTTCCTCAACCTCACTAAAATAAAAAAAGGTCATTCGGGTTCGGTCAAGGTCAAGGTCATAAAAAGTGGAGGGGGGATCCGCAGTTCTCTCAAACTTTGACTACTCAGGTCATAGGTCTTCCGCGGACAATACCGATGTTTTACACCAATGTAACAAGGGTGTTATGCTGGATCTTGTTGAAAAAATGGAAATAACAAGAGAGAAAAAGAGCCCAGTTCTTGTCTGTGTGAACGATGTTTTTAATTTTGAACCCACCCTTATATTTAATAATCTAGAATACGGATGATATGTTTATGCCGCCATTCCGACTAATATCAGGAATGTAGAATCGTTTTTCTAAACGCTTGCTTGGCTAAGACGACAGAGTGTTGGCCTCTCACCCGGGCTACCCGAGTTCAATTCTCGAGAGGAGCATGTTAGTATTTTTGCTATTTATTTTTATTATTATTATTATTTTTATTTTTAGAAAAATTCTTTAGATACTGATTAATAGTTTTTTGTTATTTATACTTTTTGTGATGGGTTCAGTCAATGATTGTACGTTTGTAAAGATGTTTGTGGTTGTTTGTTCCTTATATATTATGTTCATTTGGTGACCGTCAATTATTTATTAACTAAGGTAGGATTATATTTTTATTAATTTGACTAAGTCGTGCATTAGGTTTTTACATTAATTTTAGGTCTGATGATGCCCGTGTTGGGCGAAACACGTGTAATCGTTTTTTAAAATTTTTTTAAATTAATATACAGGGTGTTATGGAAATGACTTATTATTTTTTAACCCGTAAATATATAGGTCGAGACGAATTGGGGAAAAATTGCTATAAATGGCGCTCGAAGCTAGAAATTCGAGAAAAATGCCTTCACAAATTTAGGTCCAAAACACCTACGCGCCAATGACCCAAACAGCTGATTTGGGTAATTGTTTACTTTAGTGCAAATGTTGAATTTTTCGCTAAAATTTCGTATATAGGCTAATTAAGGGTAGCTGATCACAATTTTCCTTTTGCGTTTAGGCGGCAAATGCACTGGTTTTGAGAAAAAAAATGTTAAAGTTTTTCTAACTCACCGGTATGTTATTTTGCATGTAATCCTAAAATGTTGCTATTTCCAATAAAATATTACTTGTCGGAGTCATAGTATACACTTCCGAGTTGAAATAAACGAAATATGCCACAAGGAAACTCTGAAAAACGGGATAACTTGTAAGCGAACAGAAAACTCTACGTTATCTGGAAAAAGACGGGAAACAGCTCACTGACAGCTGGCCAAAAAAGCAGAAGCAAACTGCACGGTACAAGGAGCCTGTTTGCAGGTTCACTGCACCCATGTTGTCAGATTGTTAGTGTATTATAAATTGCCTATACTTTTCAATTCATTTTTATTAATTGAATGAATCCTATTGGCTCGAGCTAGCATATCATTCTCCTGGATGGAAGCCATTAATAATTACAAGAAAAAGAAGAACAATCTGGCAACGTGAGTGCAATGAATCTGAAAAGAGACGCTTCTACTTTGTCGGCGTATTAACAACGAATTTAATTAAATTTGTGCCTTTTCCATTGTTTTTTTGCTAAAATGTTGTTCTTATTTTATGAACAGATAGTTTGGTGAAAGTTTTATCACATATTTTGAAGGGAAAACCATAAAATCTAGGAAATTGAAAGGAAAGTGGAACGCGACACCCAAAGATATCGAAATAAACAAAAATACCCTAACCTGTAAGTGAAAAACTTTAACATTTTTTTTTCTCAAAACCAGTGCATTTGCCGTAAAAACGCAAAAGGAAAATTGTGATCAGCTACCCTCAATTAGTCTATATACGAAATTTTAGCACAAAATTCAACATTAATTGCACTAAACTAAACAATTACCATTCCAGCAGTTTGTCTTGTCAAAAACACATGTGTTCAGGGGCATTGAACTATCATGGAAGGCGCACATAGTCCGGTTTTAAGGTATTTTACAAAATTCAAAATACTTCCGATTTTAGAAAAAAAAACTATCAAGTGTAACTCTAGACCACCTCAGGAGTGGCCCCTTAAAATATAATAAGTCATTTCCATAACACCCTGTATATGTTTTACTGAGACCGAGACTTTGTGTCTACCAACCCCATAGATTTCTAAACTTAAACGTGTCAATGACAACTAAATGTACCACAGCCTTCAACGGAAAATTTAATTAGGGTGTTCCAAAAGGCGACTCTGCTCCTGGCCTGGCGTATCACACGGGACCTGCGGACGAGGTCATAAGCAGTAGTTTCGCCCTCCCCTGTGCTGCAGCGATGTACAGACTAAATCAGGGGTCAGACAGCCACCCCCCACAATACAACTCTGCCCGCAAATCTGCCTTCAGCAGAACGAACATTCCACAAAAGACGGCAAAGCGCCATCCAGGGGAACCAAACGCCCCTCAGCCTTTTATATAGCAAAAAAAAAGAAGGCTGTATATAAATAGGACAAAATCGGTAAATATAAAGTCGGGCTATACCCGAACCAAGACAAAATCGGTAAGTATAAAGCGTCTAAATGACGAAGTCAAAATCAAGCAACAATCAATAAATCGCATCTGAGCGACAACAATAACGAAATTACTCCGTTACTTGCAATTCAGTTTCAACAGCGGCTTAAATCCCCAAATGGGTTATCTCACTCTATCTATAAAGCACGTAAATCAATCAAAAAGTATCTCAACGTCCAACAAAGTAAATCAAGCAAATGTATCAACAACGCAAATGAAGCAAAAACAGAGAGAAATTACGTTCTTGTTGCAAATATCCCGTACTCAACACGGTTTACAAAAAAATTACAACGAAAACCTACCACTAAAACTTAAAGGAAGAACGAAGCAAAACAAAAAAAAAGGTCATCAGGAATAAATAACGTCTTCAAGACGAGCGACAGCAAAGATCAACCGGCGTTAGCCAATCCATCCAAGCTAACCAAATAACTAAAGAGACAAATCAAGGTAAAAGTAAAATACTAAGTCCAAATCAGGGTAATCACTAAAGAAAATCCGGCAAAGCCAAATTTCCAAGGAATCAAGTCAAAATCGGTAGGTACTGAAATCGTAACACTAAGCTATTAGTTGCCATAAGGAAAAAAAATGAAGGGAGGCAGAAGAAAGATACAGAGTAAAAAGGGAAAAGGGTAAGTCAAGGTAAGTAGGTAAGTATTTGGACAGTAGGTACAAATCCGGTAGCAACCGTATTAACTAAAGACATGGAGACTTTGCCAAATGACCTACGCAAAAAACAGACCTACAGGTGAAATAAAAGAATAATGAAAAGACAATGACATAAGCAAAGGTAAGGTAAGGTAAGATTTGAGTCCAGGTACAAATCCAGTAACAACCGTAAAGGCCAAAGACATTAAGACTCTGCCTAATGACCTGGACAACCAAAAACAAAACCCAAAAATGAAGCAATAAATCAACCAAACAAAAAGATAAGCAAAGGTAAGGTACGGTACGCAGGTAAGAGAGTGTCAACGGCACGATATTAGATTTATATTTCTTCTCGCAAACTCTACACATTTGACTCAACTTCTTGATATAAGCTTTTTTAAGGATTTTAAAGTCAGTTGGACGACATATAAATTACGAAATCCACGAGATCAAACTCTGAACAAATCATCGTTTCCCAATCTTCTCAAGAAATTGGTTGAGGAAATTAAACTGCGGGAGGCGGACGTTATAAAAAACGGCTTTAGAGCTGCAGGGATTTTCCCCTTCGATAAACATGAAGTGCTCAAAAGGTTACCCAAACAACGATTCGAATCAACTAATAGCAAAGTTGATGAGGCGCTTCTGACATAACTGCGGCAAACTAGGAATAAATCAGAAAATACTGTCCAAAAACGAAAAAAAATGGTGAGGGTGGAACCGGGTAAGTCGGTATCCTGCTCGGATTTTCAAGAGGAGTCCCACCTAAAGGAAATTATAATCCCAAATAATGATCAGGAAAGCAACAGCGATAATATGGAAGGTACTAGCAGCAAAACTTTACACGGTGATAAAGCACCGACTGATTCAAATAAATCGAAACTTGATACTATTAAGCCACTAGATTTTATTATCGCAGCAGTTCCTGGAAAGAAAAATTGGAAGCATTTCGTAGCACAAGTTATAGAAAAAGATGTTGACTCCTGCCACGTTAAATTTCTAAAAAAAAAAGGCTGATGATAGATTCTGTTTCCCTGTTGTCGATGATACTGACCTTATATTAGAAAATGAAAGTACGGCTGTGCTAGGTCCGTCCCAGCAATGCTCAAAGTCAAGACAACTGTTTAATTTTGCGAATTTTGATTTCAAAAATTTTAAGATACAATAGGTAGTTTATGTATTTTTAAAATTTAATTTTTTGTAAGTAGGTAGTGTCCTGGCACAGTTCGCCTTCGCTTCCTCCTTCGAGGGGCATATCCCTGGTGGCACCGCGGCTCAGCTCAGTCAATATCTCAGGGGCGGCGATCTGTGTAGGGCAGTTTGAGACCGCACCAGGTCCTTTCCTGGGGACGGCCTCGGTAGTTGAGAGCATGTCGTGATCTTCTTCGTCCTCCGCCGTCCGGGCTGGAGGGTTTTCACTGTGTAGTGCCATTATTCCGGTCACTGCAGTGTTTGCCGTACTCGGCTTCTTCGCTGCCAACCTGGGGCAGGTTATGCCCAGGTGGTAGGTCCTTGTACTCGGTGTCTGGGGGTCGGCACTAGGTACTGGAGGTGAGGCCTCACCGTCCAGCTCTTGGCGTCGCCTGTTCTTCGCTATTTAATCGAAATACCACGTTCGCCACGTGGTTTTCGTCTTCCGCCGACCTGGTGCAGATTATGCCCAGGTGGTATTCACTCGCACACGCCTTCCTGGCGATGGCGTCAGCTTCTGTAGTGGTGGCACAGTCCGTACAAGGCTGGCAACGCCGGCTATGTCGGATTATCGCAGTATTTCTTTTTTAAGTTAGTCTGCCACGTAGTTTTCGCGTCTTGCCGACCTGGTGCAGGTTATGCCCAGGTGGTAAACTAATGTATACGCTTCCCTGGCGATGGCGTCGGCTGCTACGGTTATGGCATGGGTCATCCAATGTTGGCAACGTCGGCTGTGACCGGTGATCGTATTATCTCTTCTTAAAATTCGTTCGCCGCTAGGTTTTCTCCTTCTGCCGACCTGGTGCAGGTTATGCCCAAGTGGTAGACTATTGTATACGCTTCCCTGGCGATGGCGTCGGCTGCTACGGTTATGGCATGGGTCATCCAATGTTGGCAACGTCGGCTGTAACCGGTGATCGTATTATTTCTTCTTAAAATTAATTCTCTAGGCGGAATGGTGCTCGGAACGATTGGCCCTCCTCCGACGATCGTGAGCGGACTCTTTCCCCTAGGTGCTTGCAAAATCTGTCCGTATTCCAGGACAAACTTCTAAGACGGCCAGGAACCACTGTTTCCTCACAGTATCGGGCTCGACTACAGCGTCTCTCCGCCGGTGCTTCTTCAGCAACGCCTTGCTTTTATCTTCAGGTTCACGTATGCCCACTTGGCATACCCAGGTCTCCGGAAGCTCCAAGATCAACTGGCAAATTTTATGGTGACGTTCGTCCAAAGAAAAAGACTTATGCAGATTTTAAAACCCAGAAATAATGCTCCAAACACTTTTAGCTATTTACTGTTTCATGGTTCTGCACCGACTGGCTATTCCCATCGAAATCGCGCTTTTTATAGCCGATTTCCACATGGCGAATACCACAACACCCCCCCCCTTAAGAGCATTAATTATGGGGCGTTTATTTAACTGTACCCATCTGGTACAATTATACTCTATTTATAATATCAACTTAAAAATAACTTAAATCTAAAATCAACAAAAATCTAAGTCTAAAACAACAATAAAAACTAATACTAAGTTCATAACAACAACAACACTAATACTAAGTCTAAATAAACACGGTTTTAAAATCACTTTCTTCCGTAAGATGATTTCTCCTTTTCTCTCGTCCGAGGCGATTCCTCAACCTCCGTAGCTCTAGCTTCGGCAGGTGGTTCTTCTCCAGGTGACCTGGCATAGGCCTCCTGTGGACGGTTCTCTAGCGATCTGGGGGACTCCTTGGAGGCTTCAGGTGGCTTCTCTCTCGGCTGCCTCACTGCTGGTACGGCGACCTCGGGCTGAGGGGCCGTAATTTCTTCCACGTCTGGTGGCTTCTCATTAGGCTGCCTCAATGGTACCTCGGCGACCTCGGGTTGAGGGGCCGGAATTTCAGGGACTTCACAGGGTTGGCTATGTAGCTGGATTTGTGCGGGGACTCTAGTAGGCACATATCTCCAGGGAACTCCTTGCTGGTCATACTGGGTCTCCAAGCTTGGAGGACACAAGTACAAGTCCGTTACAGGTGGCTCCACAAACGCTGCAAACGGGTTGGATGCTGGTAGTGGCGTACGTTTCACCGCGACTACCGTCCACCCTATATAATCTTCTCTTGACCTTTGGTCTTCTTGCCCATTTCTTAATTGTAGGTCCGTCAACGCCGGTTCCTTTGCTTTTGTTAATTCTGCACTCGGTTGATCAAACCCTGCAGCTGTAGCGGCCGTTGAATCGAACAGATCTTCTTCTTTAATCTCGATCTTATCTTCAAACTCCGGAGGCGGCGAGATAACATTGATCCCGACCTCTTGGTCCACGTCTGGTGGTTCCAATACTTCATCTTTAACTATTATATCTTTTTGGACCACGTCCGGTGGCTCCAAAATTTCCAATCTTGCTCGCTTCTCTAGTTGCAACAATTGGTTCGCTGCGATTTCTTCTTCCTCTGTTCGTAACAACGCTATGCATGTTCTTTTATTAAACTTCACACCCTCCTCCGAATCTGAAGTTGGGGGTGAAACATGACGCTGTCTAAGTCGTCTTGCTCGACGGTGCTGTTTACGGTCTCTTCGAATCTCCGTCATTGGCGATTCTTCGTTTATCACCGTATCATTATCAGTTGGAGTAGAGTCACTAACTATCTCCTCGCTATCTTCCATAGCGGCTGGGACTCCTGCTGGCAAGTCGCTAGTAGCTTGGCTGGTTGATTGGACTGGGTGTCGGTTTTCCGGATCTGCTAGGTCATCAACACAGGAAATATAATCATTATTCCGGAAACCGAACAGTAACTTCTCCGGGTCCTCTATTTCCTCTTCCTCATCCGCTATGTCCTCATTTTCACTTCCTTCTTGGATACCACATTCTTTACGCAAGAGCTCCTGGTCATAGTCGTCATCGTCTGCATGCAATGCGTACCACATTCCATCTTTCAGTGCTTGCCGCTTATAATCCGCTCCCTGTGAAGGATGATCAATTTGGTATTGCATGGCGCGCATAATCATCGCTCCATGCTTATTCGTACCAGGCATTTCTACAGGTGATCCATCCGGAAATATAAACCTTGGTTTTTTCGGCTTAACTACATTCGCTTGTTGTCTGTCTGGATTTGGATTATCCCGTCTCTCCCATGTTCTACTATATTGGGGTCTATCTGGTGCCTGCGCCTGACCTCCTTGTTGCTGAGGCCTTCTTCCTCCGTTCCTACAGTCTCTACGTAGGTGAGCGCCCCCACAACCATAGCACTGTAAACGGCCTTGGTAACCTTGGTACTGGGGCTGTCTGTTTCCACCATCAACTCTGCCATCTTGAGCGTTAACATTTGCTCTTGGTGCGGTGTACACCTCGGACGTCTTCCAATCCCGTTCCACCGTGATAGCAGCGTTTAACAGTTCTTCTGTGCTTTGACAGTTCCAAGTCCGTAGCGCAGCCCGTAATGGACCGTTCAATCTGCTCAGCAGCAGTGGTACCACTTCCTCCTCCTGCCATCTCGGATTGATCCGCTGACAAATCTGCCTTTTCCGAATCAAAAAGGCTTCTGCTCCTTCTCCCTTAATCTGGTCCTGGCCATACAGTTCCGCACGTAAGTGATTTATACACTCACTATTGTTGTAAGCTCTTAGTACTGCTTCCTGTAACTGCCTCCATGTAATCTGACCTCCTGCGTATATCTTCATTCGTATAGCTGCCTGTCCCGTCATCTGCCTAACTGCTAGGTCCGTCCACTGGTACGCCGGTGCTCCAACGTCTATGCAATAAGCCTGCATGTGCTTTAAGAATAGCACCGGGTCCTCCGTGTCGGTTCCTGCAAACTTAGGTGGTGGCGCCGAGATCGTCCTTCTTGGTTTATCCACTAGTTGTCCTATGGATTGAGCTAATTCCTCCATAGTTCTCCACCTTAATGCCTCCGCAGCTTGCCAATCTTGACCTGGCTCTGTTGGTTGCTCCTGTAGAGGTGGCAATGCCATTCCTCTAATTTTCCTCTCATAATCTGGCTTCTGCCGGACTCCCCTTTGGGTTGGCGGAACTTGCCGACTTAACGGTGGCAGCGCCGAACCTCTAGGCTTGTCTTCATAGCTTGGCCTTACTCGTTCCTCATCCAAAACAGATGGCATCTGCCGATCTCCAGGTGGCATAACTTTTCTTGATAAATCTGTTCTAGTTTCTTTCACAATAAACGAAGCCTCCTGGTTACAGGGTATCTCCTCATCTATTGTCGTGTCTTCGGAGTCGATATCCGAGTCTTCCTCGGATCCGCTACGTATCTCTACGTCTATTCCATATCTTTCCTCCCATATTCTGCGCTTCGCTCTTGTATTAAACGCTGGGCATTCCATGGGCAGGTATGTAAACGATTTACGATCGCTTAGGCCAGCGGGCCTAACGTCGTCACAGGGTTCTTTGTTACTCCTTATGTTCGAGTAAGTCATCGAGTTGGGCGCCATGTCCTGGCACAGTTCGCCTTCGCTTCCTCCTTCGAGGGGCATATCCCTGGTGGCACCGCGGCTCAGCTCAGTCAATATCTCAGGGGCGGCGATCTGTGTAGGGCAGTTTGAGACCGCACCAGGTCCTTTCCTGGGGACGGCCTCGGTAGTTGAGAGCATGTCGTGATCTTCTTCGTCCTCCGCCGTCCGGGCTGGAGGGTTTTCACTGTGTAGTGCCATTATTCCGGTCACTGCAGTGTTTGCCGTACTCGGCTTCTTCGCTGCCAACCTGGGGCAGGTTATGCCCAGGTGGTAGGTCCTTGTACTCGGTGTCTGGGGGTCGGCACTAGGTACTGGAGGTGAGGCCTCACCGTCCAGCTCTTGGCGTCGCCTGTTCTTCGCTATTTAATCGAAATACCACGTTCGCCACGTGGTTTTCGTCTTCCGCCGACCTGGTGCAGATTATGCCCAGGTGGTATTCACTCGCACACGCCTTCCTGGCGATGGCGTCAGCTTCTGTAGTGGTGGCACAGTCCGTACAAGGCTGGCAACGCCGGCTATGTCGGATTATCGCAGTATTTCTTTTTTAAGTTAGTCTGCCACGTAGTTTTCGCGTCTTGCCGACCTGGTGCAGGTTATGCCCAGGTGGTAAACTAATGTATACGCTTCCCTGGCGATGGCGTCGGCTGCTACGGTTATGGCATGGGTCATCCAATGTTGGCAACGTCGGCTGTGACCGGTGATCGTATTATCTCTTCTTAAAATTCGTTCGCCGCTAGGTTTTCTCCTTCTGCCGACCTGGTGCAGGTTATGCCCAGGTGGTAGACTATTGTATACGCTTCCCTGGCGATGGCGTCGGCTGCTACGGTTATGGCATGGGTCATCCAATGTTGGCAACGTCGGCTGTAACCGGTGATCGTATTATTTCTTCTTAAAATTAATTCTCTAGGCGGAATGGTGCTCGGAACGATTGGCCCTCCTCCGACGATCGTGAGCGGACTCTTTCCCCTAGGTGCTTGCAAAATCTGTCCGTATTCCAGGACAAACTTCTAAGACGGCCAGGAACCACTGTTTCCTCACAGTATCGGGCTCGACTACAGCGTCTCTCCGCCGGTGCTTCTTCAGCAACGCCTTGCTTTTATCTTCAGGTTCACGTATGCCCACTTGGCATACCCAGGTCTCCGGAAGCTCCAAGATCAACTGGCAAATTTTATGGTGACGTTCGTCCAAAGAAAAAGACTTATGCAGATTTTAAAACCCAGAAATAATGCTCCAAACACTTTTAGCTATTTACTGTTTCATGGTTCTGCACCGACTGGCTATTCCCATCGAAATCGCGCTTTTTATAGCCGATTTCCACATGGCGAATACCACAACAGTAGGTACTATAATTTCAGTTTGGTTATACTTTTGTTATTTTCAAAAATTTTCTTAGTTAATAAAAACACGCCCGTTGTTAATTAGGTAGGTAATAAATATATATTTTTCTAAAAGATGTTTTTTTTTACTCATAGGTATCCGATTTTCGGAAACGTCATATATTTTTTAGAACAATAGTATGGCAAAGTAACCCTGCTAGCACGTCTATATTGTCCTATCCATATATTCAGTGCTGTTTTCAGTACTTGGCAAAGTCGCCCCAACTGCGGGGCAACTTTGCCACATTTTTGAGTTTAAAAAAAAACCATTACCGTACTTTAAACATACCAATTTTTGAGGATCGTATAAAAAAATATAAAATTGTGACATAGTTAAAACTAGAAGCTAATAATATAAGATTGTCGATTTTATAGTCCAAAAACCACGAAAATTGTGCAAAGTAGCCCCAGTTGACGGTACCGTAGATTGAAGTGACCGTTGTTTAGGCTACGCATTATCTTGTGTTAATCTGTTTATTCACCATAGTGGAATAGTATCAAACTGCCCTTTTTCTATACCCTAGACAATGAAATAAACAAACCTACAGTACGGTCAGCTATTTATATCCTGGGTACGACTTCCATCACCGATTTAGGCGCAATATCTTGTTAACGAGAGGAGACACTCAAGTCTAACGACTTTGATGTAATGTGGTTTAAAACATCAACGCAGAGAATTACTAAATTCATCTGCTGCCATTACCGGCCGCCAAGCAATACCCATTATAGAGATTTGTTCTCCTCTCTTGCTAATACTATCGATTTTTTCTAACCCACCATCCCAATTCGGAAGTGACTATGAGGGGTACTTAAATAACTTTAATGCAAATATTAAACGTAAAGTTTCTGGATTCCCTATGTCACTATCTAAACTACCTAAAGCCTACGGCCTAAGGCCTACACGGTAAATTTAAAAAATGGTACTTTCCACACTTCTTTAATAAAACGGAAAACGAATCTTATGTTGGAACTCTACCATTACTTGAATATTGTCACGAGGGCACCGGGATCCTTGATTAAAAGGCGGTCATCATAATGATTGCAGCTATTTATTATTACAAATATTTACACTTTACAATTAATTCAACCCAGACCTACCTTTAATTACTATCCTAGAACTTCCAAGGCGTGGGCGAAAGGGTCACGGCGTTCTTGGGGCGTCTCGGCGGCCAGCGTCTTCGTCCACGGTTCGACCGCACGGCTTCGCAGCGAGATGGGTGATGCTATCCCCTCGCCTCTAGCCCGTCCTCGCGCTGGTCTCCCCCACTCACGTAGACGAAGACGCTGGCCGCCGAGACGCCCCCAAAAACGCCGTGACCCTTTCGCCCACGCCTTGGAAGTATTAGGATAATAATTAAAGGTAGGTCTGGGCTGAATTAATTGTAAAGTGTAAATATTTGTAATAATAAATAGCTGCAATAATTATGATGACCGCCTTTTAATCAAGGATCCCGGTGCCCTCGTGACAATTTGGTGGAGGCTGCCGACTTGATTATTGGTTGGATCATTAATTTTTCGAACAATGTGTCAATGTAATAAGTTAAGGTGTTAATTATAATTGTTGTAAGCTTCACAATTTTCTCCACAAAACATTTTTTGATTCTTGGGAAATAAAAGTGCAAAATTTAACGTTTCATGATGGTGTATAGCAAGATAAAAAGTTCAAGGTGACCTAAAAAAGTATGTTTCAAAATTTTTTTTAATAAGGTTGATCGTTCGCATTTCTGTTTTTTATAATGAATTCCTTGTGCGAAGCAAACTGTTTGTGATATTTTTGCGGAGTTTTGTAGATTTTATTTTTAATTTTGATGAAAATATTGGTATTTTTAAATGAATATGGTTGCTAGTACGAGTTGATTTTTCGGATATAATCTATTTTTGAGAAATAAAAATTAATGTTGGATTATAAATGGATTTTTAAAAGAAATTTTAATGAGATTTAATGATTATTTAGTTAATGAAGTTGGAAAATTTTTTTTTAACGATGGGCAACGCTTGCTAGTAACGGTATATATTTTTTTTATATATGGGCATATGCGTACCTTCTACTTTTTTTGGGTTGCGCTGATAATAATTTTCTAAAAAAGAAAATTTAGTTGAAAAATTACTACAAATTTTTTTTAGTTTGGTTGAAGTCAAATTTTTTTTAAATTGTCGTCTTGCTTTTATTGCTTATTCACGCGTGTTTAATATGTGCGGTTTTATTTTGTTAAATGGACAAATTTATGGTTTTAAGAAGTCAAACGAAAAAGTCAGAAACTAAGCTACCTAATAGCATAAAAAGAAAAACGAGATAGGAATTTCTGTGCAACCATCTGGAAGTCAAAATCGTGTTTTTTCGACGCCAAATTCAACCAACGCTAGGCGGACGTTAGTTTTTAACGAATCATTCGAATTTTTGGAATCCACAATTAAACCGGAAATTACTAAAATTAATAATTCTACGGATAGCACAGGTTCACAAAATTTGGAAATTTCTGAAAATTTAGAAAGTTTGGAAAGTCAAAGTAAATCATTTAAAATGACGCAGTTTAACGCAACTTTAGGAATTTTATTAAATCCAAATAGGACACCCAATGCGCCTCCTTTTATCCCTCCACGTCATTTTAATCCAGATTGCGATGATTTACTTGTTTTTTTGCAACATTACGAACAAACGGCAATTTTCAATAATTGGGACGAAAATTTTAAATTATGTTTTTTATCGCAATATTTGTTGGGTCAAGCACAAACGTGGCTTCAAATTTATGCACTGCAAAATCCAGATGCCGATTGAAAAAACAACGGTAGCAGCATTAAAAGAAGAATTTTCATTTTCATCGTATATAAACGAAGCCAAACTAAAATTGAGGTACAGAAGACAACAACCAGGCGAAAATGTATTGGTTTACCTTAGAGAAATCCTGCGACTATGTGATCTAGCAGACCCGAAGATGAGCGAAGATTTAAGAAGGGAACATTTTGAGCAAGGCCTTCTTCCAACCTATGCGTACCAGGTTAAGCTTAAACAACCACAAGATTTTGCAAAGGTTCAAAAATTGATAAAAACCATAAATGACGCAGAAAATGAAATTAACCAGGCAACAAAGGTCTTTGCAGAATTGAGGCGCTCAGAACCAGAGTGGCCTAACCCACAAAATTGTTAATATAAGTTAGGCCTCTTAAAGAACCCAACTTAATATTATCTTTCCAGTGCTAAAGGAGCCCAAGCCACCTTTTGCTTTTTAATCACAGATGGCGGCACTAATTCGTTTTAGCACTCATTGAAACGAGCTGCACTTCTGCGCCATACTGGCCCAACTGCGGGTTAGGCCACTATGGTACTAGATTTTAAAACATGTCATTTCTTGTCTGTGGCTTAGGTCGTTAACAACCATAGAACGGCATACGCTATCACAAAGGTGTTATGTGTGCTTATTAAACGCCGACAATTTATTATTAGTGTTTGTAGTAAAGAGTTCGTTTCATTTGGCAACAAATTAATAATGTTTTACTATGAAGGTAAGTTAACAATGAGTTACCGAGTTATGCACACAATATTAGTATTGTTTTAATTTTTTAGATAGTGAAGAAGAGCCATATCAGTCCTCTGGATCTGAGTATATCCCATCCGATTCTGAAAATATTACAGAGGATGTACTAGAAGTAACACAAAATGAAACAGGTGAACCGGAAATACCCCCGGAAGTACCAATAACTAAAGGAAAAAAGAGAGGAAAAACCGAAGGTCGGTGGCAGAAAAATATCAGAAAGAAGAAAAGAACGGCAGGCCAGAGTTATGTAGGCGTCTCGGGTAAAGTAGTACCAGAAAAGAGTTTTTGTCATATCTACCGTGTGATCAGGACTTTGGGCTTATAGAAAAGCAAAAAAAGTATTTTCAAGAGATATTTCTGCCTCAGAGTTGGAACAAAGTGATTCGTAGTGCCAGAAAAAAAAATCCATTTGAAATCGTAGAAATGTCGACAGCAGATTTTGTATCGACCAAACAGCTGGAAAAAAATATAACTAACCGAAAAATATCCCTTACTGGAGATAAGGTTGAGTGGTTAAAATTTCAATGGTTACAATATCGTAAATCTGACCCATATGTAATACGCTACAAGTATTCAAATAATGATTTTGTTGAATTTTCTGAAGTCACTATTTCTAAGAGAAGCACACAGGATATACTGACCCTAGAAACCCTGTATCCAAATGGCCATTCCATCACTGTACCTAAGAAAAAAGATTTAATGGACTTACTGCCATTCATACCTCCCATTTATCACGATTTTTACAAAAATTTAAAAACGTCGGGTGATGCAGAAGATCTTCTGGATATATCTGACAATGTGCAGTACGTAGAAGACGCTGAGTGAATGAAACATATCTTTTTTTTCAATTATTTTGTTTCGTTGAGTTTTCCAAGGCATAAAAAATGTTTTGAATCATAATATCTCTTTCATTTTTATACTTATAACAGTAATGCCATAGTGGCCCAACCCACATTTTTTTCTTAACCTTTGCAAATTTTTTATTTTTATTAGTGTACATCATAAACCAGCTCTCCTCACAGCCTATTAAAATCCAAGAGACGGCAATTTAAAATTTTTCTAGTATTCTAGAACTACTAGCAAAGAAGTCTAAAACCTTAAGACGAAGACGCTGGCCGCCGAGACGCCCCCAAGAACGCCGTGACCCTTTCGCCCACGCCTTGGAAGTTCTAGGATAATAATTAAAGGTAGGTCTGGGTTGAATTAATTGTAAAGTGTAAATATTTGTAATAATAAATAGCTGCAATAATTATGATGACCGCCTTTTAATCAATGATCCCGGTGCCCTCGTGACAATATTATGCCCCCGATAATATGAAGCCCGAAGAAAGAAACATATTTTTAGAATGGTATGAACAACATAAGGATGAAGTATTCGATTTTCAAAAAGAAATTGTAGAATTGTGTGTTTCTGACGTGAAAATACTGTATGAAACTTATAAAAAATTTTGACAACAGATGATAAGCACTACAAATGTTTGTCCGTTTACAGAGGCCACCGCTATAGCAATAAAGCATTCAGGTGTAATTTCATATAACCTGAGAATATTGGCATTATCCGCAACAATGAGTACAGGTTCCAAGATAACCAATCTCTAACAGCCACAGTTAGGAGGAAGATAAAATAGAAATACAGCATTTAGCAAAAGAACAAGAGGCTGTCATTAGTGGAGTGAAAGTTAACGGGTATTGCTCGCAGGCCAGTCAAATTTTTGAGGTTCAGATGTTATTACCACGGTCATCCAGAGGGTTTTAAACATCACAGAGATAGTCCTCTCCCTGATAACCCCACAGAAACATAAAATGAGAGGTATGAAAATACGGTAGCAAAAACTGAAAGACTGAGAATGTTGGGTTATGAAGTGATCGAGATTTGGGAGTGTCAATTTCGAAGACTGATGGAAGAAAATCCGGCAATAAAAGAGTTTACTACTGAAAGTCACCCTCTGCTAGTCTATATCCCCCTAAACCCTAGGGCAGCGTTTCCTAACCTGTGGTCCGCGAATTAAATATTTCGATTCGGAATAATCGTTTTTAAAAACAAATACAAGTTGCTTATACGAAGCTCTTTTATTCAGTACTAACTATTTTCTATGCTTACAATGTATTTATACTCTAGGGTTGTGATAAACATATCACTTATCAACTAATACAATAACTTAATGGTAATGGACGAGAGCGACATCAGGTCGTTAGAAGATATGTACGTCTGGTTCCTTAATTCCTCCCTCCTTAAGCTTGGATCTCCTGAGACAAGCAAGGGCTGATTTGAACGGCTTGAAGTGGTATTATTTGTCCATCGACATTTTTGTCTGTTTTCCTGAAATTCCTAATTTTTTCTTTGTTTCTATATGCGAAATACATTAAACAAAGTAAAAACAATACTATGTATAAGCTAAAATTGACGGAGCGATTTTCCCATTTTAAATTGCTTAAAGTTACATTGTGTTGTAAATTTTCTATCTTACTTTTTACATCGTTATACGTATCTAAAGGTGCAACGTTGACTTTTTGCACTTCGAAATGATAAATGTTGTTTTCATTGGGTAGTTTAATGTTAGAATTAACAATTTCTTTAGATGCGTAAAAATTATTTAAAACTGAGATTTCACAAAATTTGCTAATTATAGTAGGCTTATCTACAATAATATGAGTTTTATTACAGTGTTCAGATAGTGATAATTTTTGATTTGTATTTATTAATAATTGATTATTGTTCATTACCTTAACTTGCGAGTAATTAGAACTATAAACAATTGGACAATTTGCTAATGTTTTAACATTACACTCGTTATTTAAAATCTTATAACATAAAACTTGGTTAATACTTAATTCTAAACATGGTTTTTGTAAAAAATAAATATAGAATATATTCAGCTGGTGTAATAAGTAAATTTGTATGGTTAAACAGTATTGGGTACAATTTTTGATAGTTATACGTAATTCTAAAAATAATGGGTATTTTTAGTACAAAGATTATTTCATAATCGGAAATTATGGTATTTAGTTTGCAAAGATTCATAAATTCAAAATAAAATAATTTTGAAAAAGGAATAAGGTCGTCATGAGGAAAAATAGTCTTTACAAGTCGTTCTATTTCTATTATGTCGGTAGTATCGACAAGTAAAAGATTAATCTCTTCTTTATTGCTAAAAGTAATAATATTTAATATCTTGTCAACATAGGCTTCGAAATTTTTAATATTAAGAATTTCTTTAAGAATAAATTCTTGTATTTTTATCTCTTCCTTAAGTTTGTTAAGATTGTTAGATACTTGTAAAAATTGATAATTTATGTTATTATTGGTGTTTTCAAACTTGTTTTGCAAAAATGACAATAATGATAAAGTTTTTGAGTTTTGGAATTTTAATTTGTCTTCGTTATGTTACGTAGGCGGTTATCTGGAAGCTCAAAACAGTTTAGTATTATTCAATGTATAAAACCCGGTGCTAGTTATGACAGTGTTATCTGTGATGCCCATGCGTTATCTAGAGATTTTGGTAAACGCGATTACATCATTGTGCTCGCAGGGGGTAACGATTTTTATGGGAACAACTTTCCTTCTACTA
Source organism: Polydrusus tereticollis (assembly GCA_963920685.1). Classification (NCBI taxonomy): domain Eukaryota; kingdom Metazoa; phylum Arthropoda; class Insecta; order Coleoptera; family Curculionidae; genus Polydrusus; species Polydrusus tereticollis. The sequence continues at coordinate 87,661,539 of OY987332.1, forward strand.
GGAACATTCTCAAGTTTATACAGGAGTGTAGTCACACAAATTTAATTTTTACATCCGTTGCCTATATGTTTAGCGATATAATTAGTTCAAATGTATTTAAATTCTACTGTAAGTTGTATGAACTTGTTTGTAGAATTAGCTTTGTCTTCGAAAATAATGTCTATTTCGTTGACTGTAACTCGTTTGGTGGCAAGCGAGCAAACACGAGGCTTATTGCTTATTGTAATGGCTTGATTCGTGCGTTACTAGAGCACGCTAATACTAAAATCACGAAAAATTTGGTATTTATAAGGCCCCTCGAGCAAGCTGTGATAACAGAAGCAATCGATCCTGTTCCGCAGGTCGATGGTAATTGCATTGATCTGGGCATAGTGGACGCTCAGGTTATATGCGAAAGGTTAGATAATCCGCTTGATGACCCTTGTGTTTGTGCGTTGTCTGTCAATGATACTGGTCTTAGCTCGCAGAATGACATTTTTTTATAGTTTCGCCTCCTGTTGAGGAGGCTTCTACTAGTTTTACTGGCTGTACCTTAGATAATAAGTCTACTAATTATATTTTAGATAATAAGTCAAATCTTCATGTTTTGCTTTAAAATGTTCAATCTCTGAGAGGTAAATGCGATGAATTTTACATTTTCCTGGAAAGTATTGGTTTTCCTGGTATTGTTATGGTTACGGAGCACCCGGTGAATGCTTCAATGTTCAAGACTATTTCTGTGCTTCAATTTTCTGCCGAGAGAACTCTCTTCATGGAGGTACCCTAATTCTAGTGAGAAGGTTACCTTGTCTTGATCAGTGCTTTGTACCAGTGGACAGGTTTAACTTCTTGTTGGAGGATTCTGTGTTTGAGTTTCCAATGATTTTTTGCAGAGAGTCTAAGCTGTATATTTTGTGCCTGTATCGCTCTCCCTCAGCAAATGTCAATGTTTTCTTTGAGAGGTTGGATGTGATTCTCTCACAGATTCCTTTAAATTGCAGACTTGTGCTGGCTGGGGATTTTAACGTGAATTTTACTGACAGACGATCCTTAAATAGTCTTTTGATGGAGAGCATTCTTGATTCTTATGGCTTAAAGATGCACGTCGACTGTCCGACTCGTGTAACTAAGAATTCTTCCACAACGATTGACTACATATGCTCGAATTTTCAGAATGCTTCCTGTTCGGTTTTGAATGCGGGATTGTCCGACCATGAGGCGGTAAGCTGTTCTTTTGTTTGCGCTACGAGCGGAGCCGGGTCCCGCCGGCGGCGTCGGGGCCGGATTTTTAATGCGGCGAGCTTTAGGGTGTTTCATGGGATGAGTCTTGGTGTCAACTGGGAGGGCATGTGTCGGTCTCCGGAGCCGATATCCTTGTTTCATTCAGTCGTAAAAACGGAAAAAAAAGGAAAACTACGCCTTGGCTTACAGTAGGCCTAAAAGTTTCAGGAAGGAATCTTCGCTCTCTAAATCTACTTAAGAAATTTACTGACAATGCTGGCTTTCTCTCTTATTGTAATAGGTACCGTTGCATCTATCGCAAAGTTGTCAAGTTAGCTAAGTAATCCTTCTATAAGAAAAAGATACTTAATTCTAGGAATAAGCAGAGGGAGAGTTGGTTAATAATAAATGATCTTTGCAATCGTTCCTCTGCGTGTGGTCAGGAGGTTGGCATTGATGCTGACACTTTGAATTCTTTTTATTGCCCTGTGGCTGGACTAACCTGACACAGGGTTTGCCTATGGTTGGAGATTCACTCGATTTTATGCGGGATGTTTCTGTTCCAAATTCCTTTTGTTATATGCCGGAGCTGGTGCGAAAGATCTGTGATGCTCTTGCGGAAATAAAAAACAAAAAATCCAGTGGGGACGACGGAATATCAGCAGAGGTTCTTTTGAGGTTACCGGTTGCTGCTCTCAGAGCTCTTGCAGTTGCGATTGAGCACTCACGGTCTAGCGGGGTGTTTCCGTTGTGTTTAAAGACGCAATTGTCATTCCGCTACACAAAGGAGGGGATCCAAATATGCCATCTAATTTTCGTTCAATCTCTCTTTTGTCTACGTTGTCGAAGGTTTTTGAGAAGGTGATCAGGAAGAGGATGTGGCGTTACCTCGACTTGCATGGGCTGATTGATGGTGACCAGTTTGGGGTTTGGAGTTCTGTGGGGACTCATGATGCCATATTCAGTTTCGAGGATAGAGTTTATTCTGGCCTGAACCGAGGAGAGGCTGTGGCAGCGGTGTTCTGTGATTTGTCAAAGGCATTTGACTGCGTTGATCATAGAATACTGCTGCTGAAGCTGGAGCGATACGGGTTTAGGGGCTCTTCCCTCTTTTGGTTTGCATCTTATTTAGAAGGCCGCAAACAGTCTGTGCCCGTCGGGGATACCAGATCGACGGCTTTAGATATTAAATGCGGTGTTCCACAGAGGTCTGTACTGGAGCCGCTACTCTTCCTCATTTATATTAATGATTTAGTACGTGTTAGAATATCGGGAAAATTTACCCTTTTTGCTGACGATACTTCCATCGTGTGGAGCGATGGATCGGTGATTCATCTGAGAGAGCGGATGGCTGTAGATCTGGTGGAGGTGAAACACTGGTGCGATGCAAACAGGTTGTGTTTTAACACGGAGAAGACTCATGCAATGGGTTTCAGATGTGATTTGGGGGAGATTCAGTTGGGCATGATACCTGTTCAGGGTGGACATGTGTGCAGGTTTCTTGGTGTCACTGTTGATGACAGCCTTCGTTTTGAGGATCATGTGTATGGACTTGCCGGGAAGCTCTCTTCTGCATGCTTTGCGGTGAGGGCCGCCGCTAAAGAACTGGGTTCTGAAACGGCTCGTACTGTCTATTTTGCCCTATTCGAGTCACAGCTTAGGTATGGGATTCCTTTTTGGGGTGCGGGTGCTCACTATCTAACTAATGCCTTATTTATTTTTAGAAAAGGGCAGTGCGTTTTATTGCGGGGATCAGTCAGAGAGAAACATGTAGACCCTGGATACTGACCCTTACCTCTTTGTTTATACTTGAGACAGCCACCCTTATCTATAAGAATCGTAGAGCATTTCTGGGCCCCACCCCCCACTATGAGACTCGCCGGGCTCTTGACCTTCCTCTTCCACTGCCCATTCCATCAAGGGCTTTCACCCAGAGATCTCTAATTTACCAAGGAAGAAAAATATTTAACAACTTACCTTTGAATATTAGGACTGTTCCCTCGGTGCGGCTTTTTCGAAGGTCTCTTACAGCACTGCTGCTGGAGAGAGCATATTATTCTTTGGACGAATTTTTCGAGTGACGACTAGACAGTGCGCCTCCGGGTGTTTGGAGATTAGTTTTTCGGCTACCTATGTGTTGCATCCTTACCTCTCGCTTATGATTAGGTACGCTTAATGATTATGCACATTATACACATTTTTGACTTGAAATTTGATTTCTAATAGTTTTCTATGTTTTCTCATTAAGTTTCTCTGTTCCCTTTTATGTTTTTTATGGTTTATTTACTTTGCTTTGTTGTTTAGTTTATTTTACCTACTTTAGATTTTAATGTTATTTGCATGTTTTTAATTCAAATGTCAATTTTTTTTATATTTAAGTCTTATTTATTAACAATGCTTTGTCACATAAAACTTTGTTTTTCTTGACAATAAATTATTTTTGAAATTAAAATTGAAAGTTATTTCGTAGAATTTGCATGTTAGACATTATTTCTTTCAGATCGTTTTGGTCTAAATTACCAGTTATATATCTTACAGCCGTACCTAAGCCATTAAATAAACTACGTTTATTTCGTTGATGGGTTAATAGTTTGTATTTTGCTTGAAGTGAGGCTAATGAATTCTCTAAATGATTATATAAAGAGTTATTACTTATTTTTAAACTTATAAAATAGGTATTGGCAATGCTATTTTGTATATTATTATTAATAGAAGTAAGATTAATGTGAAAGTAAGTCTTATGTTAAAAATTAACTGGGATGCTAAGCCTAAGTTTTCTTGTATATATGGAACATTCTTAATCGTTCGAAGTTCCTGGCTGTTGACCGTCTCTGGAGTCAGGACAGTTGTCATAATCCTGTAAAGAAAATGTTCGTCTTTGAGGGCGTACATTTCTTAGATGAAAAGTCAATTTAGATTTATTATCAATTTTTATTTTTTCCTTATTTTGTTTAAATTTATTATTACTAAGTTTACGATATAAAGGACGAGTTTTTTGACCTCTTGTTTTAGAATTTTTTAAATATATTGATTTGTCTAATATAATGTCAGGTTCTGGGATATTTTTATTTAATTTTTCTAGAGTCTGTTCCGCTTTTTCTTTTACGTTGCTTGATATTCTTTCGTAGAAGGGTAGTATTTCTTTTCGACGTTTTTCATTATAATGTTCATAAATGTTTTTATCAATTTCTATTAAATGCTTATTAAGGTTTTCATAAGGGCCATATAGTAAGGAGAATGGCGTAAAATTCGTTGCCGAATGAACGCTTTGATTATAAATTAGAATAGCGGTTATCATTAAATCTTTAATGTGGTCGTTTTTATTTTGTATACGTAAAATGCGCAATTTTTCTTTTAATGTACTGTGAAATCGTTCTAAGGGTAATAGAGAACTTGGATTCAACGAAGAAGTTACATGATATTCGACATTGTGCAATCTAAGATATTCTTTAATAGTAAGATTATTAAATTCACCTGCAGAGTCTGAAGTTATTTTGTCAGGTGTGACATAAAATGACGTAATTTATTTAAAATGCTAACTGCCGTTTTGGAGGGTATATGATATGATTGTGCGTATTTGCTGAAAAGATCGATTACAGTTAAAAGGTTTTCTTTTTCAATGCTAAATGTATCTATAAAGATGGTTTGTTAGCTATAAATGGGCCTTTAAAAGGTGTTCTTATAGGGTGCCTTTCGTACTTTGATATTAAACAAATTTGCCATTGGTTTATATGGTTTGTTATACATTTTTTAATATTTGGAGTATAGGCTAATTTTTGAAAGTGATTAAATGTTTCATTAATGCCATTATGTGTTTAACTATGATATAAAGATAGTTCTGCCATGAATTGTTCTTTATTTAAAAGGATTGGCTTATAGGCAGCTTTGATAAATTTTAAATTCTTAAAATTATCTTTAAGTTGAGAGAGTTTTTTCTTCGTAGTAGATACCATAACTAAGATTAGGGTTTATATATTCTTTCATAAATTGTAGGATATTTGTGTCTTCGTTACCGTGTCTTAAAGTGACTTGAAATGAGCTTTTACCTATTGTTTTAACTGTTTTCTGTTCTAATTTAAAAATAATGTAGTTTTTAAAAGTATAAATATTTTTTTCGGAATATGAAAGTCCACAAATAGGATTTTCTTCGGACGCATGTACAGTGATGTCATCGTCGTCGTCATTATTGTCGAGTAGTTTTAATCTTTCGACCAATGGCATATCGTCGAGAAAGTTAGAGTCGGATTCCTCTAAATTAGTATTATTTAATATTTCGTCCGCGTCATTAGGGTTTAAACTAAAATCGGATTCAATGTTAGGGCGAATGGAGTCGTCATCGTCATTATTTAATTTATCGATTATTTGTTTTCGCGTAAGCGCGTTGATTTCTATTCTACTAAGAGCGTCTGCTACCTTATTTTCTTTCCCTTTTTATATTTAATTTCGAAGTTATATTCTTCTAATCTTAATTTCCAACGTATGAGTCGTTGATTAGGTTCTTTTAGAGAAAATAACCAGGTAAGGGGTTTATGATCTGTTTCGATTGTGAATTTTTGACCGAAGAGATAAGGGCGGAAATGTTTACAAGAATCGATAATAGCAAGTAATTCTTTTGCGATTGTCGCATAATTTCTTTCGGCAGTATTTAGTGTACGAGAATAGAAGGAAATAGGTCTTCTGTTTTGAGATAACACGGAGCCTAAAGCTATGTTACTGGCGTCGGTAGTAAGATAAAATTCTTTATTGAAATCGGGGTATGCGAGTACAGGAGCGTTACAAATTGTTTCTTTACAAATATTAAATGCTTCAAGATACTCCGGATCATTATTATTAATTTTTTCATTTTCTCTTAGACATTTTGTGAATGGTTTAGCTAAATGTGCAAAATTTTTTATCAATTTACGGTAGTAACTAGGGAATGCAATCTCGTTCTCGCGGATCTCGTTCTCGCGAGCTCTCGGCCTTTTTTAGCGAGATTGATCTCGGACGAAAAAAGGGCGAGATCTCGCGAGTTTAACGAGATTGCACTCGAGCATAAAAACGTCTTATTCAAAGCGCGTCAAAGCACGGACTCGGAACTCGGACTAACTGACGAAGTTTTTGTCGGTTTTGTTCGGTGCGCGGGATTCCCAGGAGGCAACAGGCAACGGCCTGAGGTAGCGGTCGCGGGACGAGGTGTCTCAGATTCGTTTGACCGGTCGAAAACGAAATTAAGCCGACGTGCAGCGTCATCAGGGCGCATTTGTTTTGTTTACTAATAGGTAGTTGTTGCTCGCTAACGTGATTGAGTTTGATTGCATTCGAGTATTTTTTTTGGTTATTTATGCAAAAAAAAGTTTCTTATGTGATTTACGAGTAAAGTAACGAACGATGTCGGCGAATATACTTTATAAAGACTATTTGAGTGGGTCGGAAGTATGGAAATACTTTTTGAGAGCGGAAAATGGATTGAGTGCTAAGTGCAAACTTTGTAAGAAGATTCTTAAAACCAAAGATCGATCTCCGCGTGGCTTACATGTGCATTTAAAATCGATCCATAAAATTGACACGAAAACGAAGGATGTCATATCACCCCCGCCGTTGCCGCCACCATCATTAAATACTGGGGCTACTAATCAAAACATGGAATTAGTAACAGCATCCGCATCTACGTCGAATGTTAGTCCAGAATCACCAGGATCGTCGGATTCGGGACCAGTGCCACCAGCAGGAAAGAAGAGGCAAAAAATTACTGATCATTTCCTCCCGGTTGAAGATACTTCTATGGAGAAAAAAGTATCAAGAATGGTAGCCAAAGATGGACTACCTTTCCGTGTTTTCTGTACTTCCAAAGATATGAGAGATCTCTTCAATTCTTCGGGACACAAACTGCCTATGTCCCCAAACACAATTAAACTTATAGTTATGAATTATGGCATGGCACTGAAAATGAAAATAATGCGTGAATTGGCTCAACTGAAGGAGAATGATCACAGATTTACGCTAACATTTGATGAGTGGACTTCTTCTATGAACAAGCGATACATGAATGTGAACGTACACACATTTTTGAACGGAAATGCTCTGTTTTGGAACTTGGGGCTAATTCGCGTCTATGGAAGTATGCCTGCTGAAAGTGGTGTCAGTATTTTGAAAACAAAGTTAAACGAATTTGGCCTTATTCTGGAAAAAGATATTATCAATATTCAAATTCAAATTCAAATTCAAATTCAAATATATTACGAGAATTGATTACATAAAAAATTCTAAAACTATTGTTTTAAGAAATGCAATTGATTAACAATAAAATATAGAATACTAGGTAAGAGAGAGGAGCACCTAAATTTTGAAAAATTTGTACTGTGCTCCACCTACAAAGTTTTTATTGGACAGTTCTTAAATCTTGCAATTCATCTATGGCAACGGAGAAATAATCCAAGATGCATTGTTAGTTTATACTAGGCGTGGCTGAGACGGCTGAGACCGACAGAGAGTGGTATATTATATTTATAGGGTGTAGGTCGATGAGCGGGTTACAAACAAAAGATGAGAAGAAAATTTATGTAAACTTTTCTTGATTACAGGTAATATACTTTTTGGCCATCATTTTGAATTTGTTAGGTTTATCTATCATACGAACTTCAACAGGAAGCTTATTGAAATATTTGGGTCCATTAAAAGACAAAAATTTTTGTGCAAATGTTGTAGTGAAGAAGTTTTGTGACATTTCTTTATTACTTTTCTTTCTAGTATTATAAGCATGAGCTACCAGGTTTTGGACAGGGTCAAAGTGTAGGTAAACAAACACAACACCACACAAAACATATAGTAGCCTAAGATTCAATAATCCGGAGTCCCTGTACAGCGTTTCTGTTGCAAACCGTCTTTCCTTTTTAAGCATAACCTTAATTATAGAGTTTTGGCAAACTCTGAGTGGACTTATCGTACTGTCTGTTGAACCTCCCCATATAACCAAAGCATACCTCAGGATCGATTCCACAAGTGATGTATATACTGATGTTAGTAAGGTGTGGTGTGTTAGGATATCTCTTAATTGATAGAAGATGGGTAGTAGGGTTTTTAGTTTTTTTGTTAGCATTTCAACATGTTTATTCCATCTGAGATGTTGGTCCACAATCACTCCCAAATACCTCAAACACTCCACCGAGCCAATACTTTCCCTGCATGTACAATTTACACAGTTTTGAGACAAACAAAATGGAGAATGTATAATAATATTTTTATATTTATTTAAGTTAACACTTGTAATAGAGAATGAAATAAATTTAGTTTTCATGACGTTAAGAGAGAGAAGGTTGCTATCCAACCAACTACGAATTATACTTAATCCTCTGGAGGCATTATTTGAAACTTGTTCCCAGTGTTGTCCTGTAAAAACTATTGCTGTATCATCAGCATATGAAATAATTTTCGCATCAATATTCAATAAAAAAATGCTGTTTATATAAGCAAGGAATAAAATTGGTCCTAGAACCGTGCCCTGTGGTACTCCAATCGAGCTAACTAGTGGAGTGCTTAAAGTACCATTAACTTTTGTAATGTGAGTTCGTCCTGTAAGATAATTCCGGATCAATCCCAAACAGACACCCCTCACTCCCATTCTCTCCAGTCTTGTAAAAAGTATGTTATGATCGACAGTATCAAAAGCCTTGGCGAGGTCCAAAAATACCGCCAAGCATCTCCTACCCTTATTTAAATTGTCGTTTAGGTGATTCACCAAACTGAAAATAGCCATCTCAGTGCTCTTGCCTGTCCGAAAACCATATTGATTTTCACTCAAAATATTAAATCCTTCCAAAAATTTGACCAATCTCACCTTGAAACATTTTTCAAAGATTTTTCCCAATGAATTTATAAGCGATATTGGTCTGTAATTACCCACTAGATCCCTATCCCCACCCTTAAAAACTGGTGTTATTACCGACTCCTTAAAGGTGTCGGGCACAACACCCGTACTAAAAATTTGATTAATGACATGCTTAAGAGGTTTTAAAATTACATGATGAATATTTTTGATTAAGATTGAAGAAATTTCATCTGGTCCCGTGCTATTTTTATTTTTTAAACTATTAATAACCTCTATCAATTCAGCGTCATTCACTGGTGTGAGAAACATGGACTGCGGCATGAACGGATCATCAGCTTTTACTTTATTATGTGTATTGTCAATTTTAGCAGCCATTTCAGTTCCAATATGACAAAAATAGCTGTTAAAGTATTCAGCCATATCAAAGTTGTCCCTAATGTAGTCATCATCATCACCCTTATTTGTGCAATGTTTTCATACTGTTTAGATTTAATATTTGTGACTTCTTTAATTACAGCCCAAGTCTTTTTTGTGTCACCCTGTGCATTGTTTAAGATATTTTTATAGTAGATTCTTTTAGCATGCTGGATAATTTTATTTAATTTATTTCTATACATGTTATACCGTGTTAGTTCGGTTGCAGACACATTAACTTTTTTTACTATCTTTTTCTTCAATGAATCCCTTTTTTTAATTGAGTTAATTATTCCCATAGTTACCCAAGGTTTTAACTTAGTTAAATTTTTTTTTGGTACAGTTATACTTGTTGATAGTTTAATATTTTCTGCCAAAATTGACAAAAAAATATGTGCTGCCAAATTAGGATTGTATTCATTCAGTACCGCACTCCATGTTTGCACTGATAGAAGTTTTATCAATTTTTTGTAGTCGACAATTTTGCGTTGTATGTGTCGATCTTTAGATTCATACAAAAAATCATCAACATTTAAGAATGTGGTATAATGATCTGTTATTGAATTTTCTATTATTATTGGAGTCAATTGAAGCCTATTTCTTTTTTTATTAATAAAGATATGATCAATGCACGAAGCAGTTCTCTGGTCTGCACGAGTTTCCTTGTTAATGTATGAGCTATACCCAAAACTTCCCATCAAAGTTACATAACTAGTTGTTACATTACTGTCTGATAATAAGTTTATATTAATATCGCCTGCTAAAATTTCCATATTTGACTTTAAAGAACTAATTCTATTTAAATACGTATGTAGACTAATCAAAAACATATCTATGTCACTGGAAGGGGATCGATACAGACAGTTAATAGCAAACATATTAGAATTGTTAGTAATTTCTACTCTAGTGAATGTTAGGTTGTTTAATACTACTTGAGAAACTCTGTGTTCTAAATCATTATCTATGTATACCAAAAGACCATCGTTTTGATTTAATTTTGAGTTATTGTAATAAACCTGGTAACCTGCCATATTGTAAAGTGGTAAATAAGAAATATTCCACGTTTCACTTAATATGATAACATGGACATGAATCTTTATAGAATGTAGAAAAATTTGTAGTTCTTGAAAATTTTTATTAACGCTTCTTATGTTAAGTTGTAATATATTGAGCCCTGCCATTTGACCCACCTTAGCACTAAATTGATCAATATTGCAACTCAGCGTCTCAATCTCAACCTCCTCCACCAAACCTTCATCGCCACGCAGTATATCCATTAAAAAATCGTAATAGTTCGGCGCTAAAAAACCAAAATAATAATAAGCAATAATAATTTAATTACATGATTGCAAAAATAATTTTTTTTTACATCAAAAAAGTATTGTTTACTTGTTTATTAAATTATGTATAGAAAGGATTTAGAGATAGTACAGTATAATGAAAAAAAAAATAAACAAATAAATAAATTTTTAATTGTCTTCATCTAAATCTTCCTCCTCCCTTTCAATGGCCTTTGTATATGTAAGGATTCCCTCATTTGTATTCACATATATCACTCCATTTTTAGACCATACGTTTTTAAACCCATATTTACTTGCAGCTTGGTTTAATATTTTTAAGTTTTGTGATGTAAGATCTTCCTTTATTGTAAGCCCCGTGCCTTTTAATTCTTTTTTCATTGAATATATTTTATTTTTGATTTTTAACTCCCTTAAAGTAATTACCACACCTCTCGGCTTGTTTTTTTGCTTCTTTCCAAATCTATAACCTCTTTCAACTTGACCTGCGGTTAAATTTATCTTTAGTTTATTGTTAAGGATATCCAAAAGGTCTTTTTCAATGGTCTCATCTTTTTTTTCAGGTAATCCAAAAACCACAATGTTTTTATTTCTAATGCCTTGTTCAAGGCTATTTATTTTATATTGATAACGGGCTTCATTTTCAGTAACATTCCGTTTAAATTCTTGAAATTCCTGTTTAATTTCGGTGATTTCTTCGCGTATTTCCTCTATTTTCTGTTCAAATTTTTTGCAAATTGACTCAGCTAGTGACTTACTCAGCTCTTTTACAAAATCCTCCTTCTTGAATGTCGCTAGTAAAACTTCCTCCACATCAGCCACAAACTGTTTTTTAAGAACCATTTTTTTTTTTTTTTAATATTTAGGATTAACAAACTTCTTCGTCAATTTAAAAACAAAAAGAATGAATCCCCGAAATTTTCGTTATAATATTGGGACTAAAATTATAGTTTTGCAATTTATTTAAAAATGTTTGGCCTTCGCAGCGCACGATAACGATGTTTACTCTCTGAAAGCCATAGACAGACATTTACTACAGATGGGGCAAGTGTGATGAAAAAGTTGGGTCGATTGATATCACTTTCACATCAGCTCTGCTATGCCCATGGAGTTCAACTTGGCATAATAGATACTATCTATAAAAAACAAACTGATGTTGAGGAACCTGTAATAGAATCTGAAAATGAGGAAAACGACGATGAGATTCCTTTGGAAATGGACGAAATTTCTAGCACATGCTTAGACTCAGAAGTTGATGTTTTTCATTGCTCTATGCCCAGAATAGAAGTAGACCTGGATGCAGAATATGCAGGTATTATTGAGAAAGTTAGGAAATTGGTGAAACTTTTTAAAAGATCACCTACTAAAAATGATATTCTGCAAATATACGTAAAGCAAGAATTTGGAAAAGATATTAAGTTACAACTTGATTGTAAAACTCGATGGTCGAGCCTAGCAGACATGATTTCTACATATATGAGAATCAAGCTGTCTGTCAGCAAAGCTTTGATCGACCTCAGCCTGGAAGCCGATCCGAACTACTCTTTGAATGCGGAAGAACATGTAGTTTTAGCGAACTTAGACAAGGCATTTCAACCTGTAAAACTGGCTGTGGAGGTGTTATGTCGTCAAGATACAGACTTGGCTATCGCAGAAACAACACTTAGGTTTATGATTCGCAAACTAGAAGAGCTAAAAACTCCATTGGCAGACAAACTAGCTGGCTCCTTGAGAAAGCGCATTGTTGAGCGTCGGACGAATTTGACAGCATGTTTGTTGTATATTAGAGATCCAGCTAAATACCAAGCAGATAAAGAAGAGTTTGCGAAAGACGAAACATTTAAATTGCCTCCGAAAAACGTGATTCGAACTGAAATCAAATCACTTATAGAGCGTTTGCATCCGCAATATAGTCTGACTAATCCACAGACACAGACAAATTCAGAATATTCAGATCCATCTTGGTCGATTGCATCAACATCAGCTGCCACCGCTAATGATATAGCTGAATTTGATGATGACGAAAATGAACCGCTTTCATCTCTTGCTAAGAGTCTCAGAAAGAGTGAGACACGCAAGAGTATTTCATTGCAAGAAGAACTTCAGGAAACATTGACTGCTGCGTTCAAAGAACCTAGAGACAGAAAACTAACTACGAATTCTCTGGAGGCATTAATCAAAAAGGAAATGAATTTATACGAGTCCGGGGGGTCAAAAGGCGAACTTTTACAGTTCGTGGATAACTGCCTAAGATCTGTGGTTCCATCTAGCGTTGAATCCGAAAGGGCCTTCTCAGCGGCTGGTTATCTGGCCAACAAAATAAGAAGCCGTTTAGCAGACGATACATTGGACATTTTGTGTTTCTTAAGGAGCTACTTTCAAAAAAATTTGTAATAATGGCTTTGAACTGAACAAATTTTTCATTTGATTGTGTTGTGTTGATTTTGTTGTTTGATTGTATACTGAGTAGATATAGTTTTCTTTGATAATAATATCTCAGTCACAGTATCAGTTTAATAGTCAACTCAACTTATATATTAAGTTTCATTTTTTTCCTTCTCGTTGTTTTGTTTGTTATTGTTATAAAAGAACTGTTTTATTACTAAAATATTTTTATTTGTTATTTGATAGATAGATACGTACATCAAAGTTTAATACTTATAAGTTTTTTAAAACTTGATAGACAGATACGTCGATACGTCAAACAATGTTTAATGCATAAAAGTCTATTAAAAAAGTTCGTGAAAATTAATGTTTATCTTATAATACCTATAATTTTTATTATTTTTTTCTTAATTTATTCAAATATTGTGATTATTTGCAAAAAAACGCACAAAACTGCCAATCTCGCGAGATCTCGAAATTGGCGAGATCTCGCGGTATTGTTATTCATAAACTCGCGGGATCTCGCTGAGCCCCAATCTCGCGAGATTTGCATTCCCTAGTAGTAACCTACAAGACCTAAAAATGCTTGTATTTCTTTTATATTTTTTGGTAAGGGAAAGTTAAGAATACTTTTGATTTTTTCTCCATTTGGTTTAATGCCTTCAGGCGTTATAACGTGTCCTAAAAAGGGTACTTCCTTTCTTAAAAATTCTGACTTGTCTAACTGTATTTTTAAATTAAATTGATTGAGTTTTTCAAATATTCTTCTTAAATGTAAAATATGTTCGTCAAGAGATTTGGAATAAACGACTATATCGTCCATGTAAACAAAACAAAATTTATGAAGATATTCTAAAAGGATATGGTCCATCATTCTTTGGAATGTGGCCGGGGCATTTTTTAAGCCAAAGGGCATTCTTATATATTCAAAATTACCATTTTCTACTGTGCACGCAGTTTTTTCAATTGAGTCTTTATCCAAAGGTATTTGATGAAAGCCTTGCGCTAAATCAAGGGTGGTGAAAGACTGGCATTTTTCTAAGTTTTCCAAGATTTCCTCCGTTCGCGGTAATGGATATTTATCCTCAATCGTTTTATCATTAATTTTTCTGAAGTCAATGACCATGCGCCATTTTTTTTCGCCTGAGGCGTCTAATTTTTTTGGCACGATCCAAACCGGACTAGAATAAGGGGATATTGAAGGTTTAATTATTTCATTGTCTAAAAGTTTAGCGACTTGATTTTGGATTTCTCGTTTTAAATGGTACGGATACCTAAAATTTTTCACATAAACAGGATCGTTGTCCTTAGTTCTAATCGAATGAGAAGTTACATTACACGTGCTTAACTTCTCATCGGGGTTATAACAAACTTTTTTAAATTCATAACATAGTTTAACTATCTTTGCCTTTTGTTCACAATTCATGTGACTAATTCTAATTACCTTTTCTACTTGTAAATTATTTGAACTTCTTGGTTGATCATTTTTTTCTTTAATTTTAAAATTAGTTAAAGGTTAAGCAATAATATTATTTATATTTAAATCGTAAGGATAATTTACTTTATAATTATTCACGTTACATAAGCTTTCAGGTAAAATAATATCGTTTAGTTTTATACTTGGCACTAAAACTTCTCCATTTTTAATTGAGCTTATTATTTTATTATTTTTATCGATATCTTCTTGATAATAAATTTTAGTTCTGGGCATTATTAAACACTTGTTTTTTGTATCTACATTACATTCTAAATGAACTAAATCTTTAAAACTAAGTAAGCAATCATATTTTTTATGCCATGGTAGAATTAAAAACTCTATAAGTGTGAAATTTTTAAATTCTGATAAAATGGGCACTTTGACAGCATAAATTACCTTTAATGGTTTTATTAAATGCAGTAATTTCAAAATTCTGGTTATACATTACGGAAGGGAAAAGTCTAAAAGCTACTTCAGGGTTCATTACACTTGATGATGCACCTGTATCTATAAGGATATTTAATTGGTATTTATTACTAAAAATAAAAGGTAAATGCGTATGATTGTTATAATTATTCAAATCTAAGTAGAATCTTGAAATGGGGTATTTTCGTGAAAATTTTCTTGAGGTTCCTCGGGGTTATCAGCCTCGGTATTGTGCATTTCCTCGATAACAACATTAGGATGTGCAGCAACTTGCCTTGCGAAATTATTATTTTAATTTGTGAATCTATTTTGAAAATGAGGGAAATTTCGATTATTCGCGCGATTATAATTTTGTGAATTATTATTTTGCGGATTTTGGCGAAGAGTGTTTCGCGTTGTAATGGACATAGGCGTAGGTTTAGGGAAGTTTGTATTATTTTGGGGTCTAAATACATTATGTTTAGGTGGGTCAAATGCTCGTGAACTTGAAGGAAAGTAGTGTTGTTGAGGTCTCCCGACTGGTAAATTTACTGGAGCTCTAGGAAACACGTTGGGATTATTAAAATTAGAGTTATTTTGATGGGGATTAGTTTTTTGCATAAAAACATTTTTCCTTGACATGTTTTGTCTTAAAAAGTTTTTATAATTAATTTGTGCTTGGATATTATCATAATCTCTACAAATATTAACACATGCATCAATTGAATTAGGATTTTTTTGCCTAACATGTGAACAATAAGGTTCTTTTAATCCTGAAATAAATGCGTATAGGGCTTGCCTTTCGTAATCATTATATTTTTAAAGAAGAAATTCTGGCTAGTTTAGGGATTCTATTTGTGCATTTTCTTTGAGTTTATGTAAATTTTGTTTAGTTTCTAATGCAAATTCTTCGAATGTTTGAGAATGATTTTGAAAGCTGGTTGTAAGCAGAGTGAGAAGATTCTCTTCACTTCTTGGATCTTTGGATTTATTTAGTAATAAAGTTTTTAATTCGGTAAAGTTTTTTGGATTATTTAAAGTAACTGGATCTCTGGCTTCGCCTTTAATTTGTGAGATCGCATATTTAAAGAAATAAAACGTAAGCGTTTCGTCAGTAAATGTAAATTTTTGAAGAAATTCTTTTACATTTGTTAAAAAATAATTTAAATCTTTTGATCCTCCGAAATACTCGGGAACCATGCATTTCGCAAAATTGAAACGGACTTGAATGTCACCATAGGAAAGAGTCGCGTTTGTAGTCATTATGTTATTTAAATTTTCAGAATTTACGTTATTTGGCCTATTTAAGGGTGATCTATCGCGATTCATAAATTAATAATCTTTGTAATAAAATATTTATCTTAAAATTAGGAGTTGCTCCTCTTACAAAACCAAGCTATGGTTATACGAAAATAATTAAATTTTATGACAATGTAAAAACCTTTAAAATTACTTACAAAACTAATACCAAAAACATCCGTGCAGGAAGATTAGGGATGTCGCAGATTGGATCAATGCTTCTCCGCCTTCAGCCGTGTCTGGCGTTGAGTACTGTTGGTGTCACTGGTTGTGGAAACCCAAGATTTCTCTGAAGTTCTTCTAGGTTCTGGACAACTTCACTGGCTTCGTTTTTTGCAACTGGTTCTTTGCTGATCACTTCTAAGGACTTGAAACTCGCTTGACCACAACGAAAAACCGATAAAGGGTCAATGAAGTAATCCTGTTCGCAGCGCCAATTAAATATTTCGATTCGGAATAATCGTTTTTAAAAACAAATACAAGTTGCTTATACGAAGCTCTTTTATTCAGTACTAACTATTTTCTATGTTTACAATGTATTTATACTCTAGGGTTGTGATAAACATATCACTTATCAACTAATACATTAACTTGATGGTAATGGAAGAGAGCGACATCAGGTCGTTAGAATATATGTACGTCTGGTTCCTTGGACCACTGGGGGTTCGCGAGCATACGTATGAGGGTCCGCAGGTTCATCTCTGGACTGTAAAAAATAATAAATAAATGCTACCAAAAGTCTCGCAATCGCGATTGCTACGCTTAACACGGCGAACGGGCGCTGACGGGTGGTGCGGGTAAGTTAGTGGAGAAAGTGCGGACGGGCTTGACGTGACTCTTCCTCTCCACCGCACCGCCCGCGCCCACCGTCTGCATCCGCCGCTCGCTCGCTTCATTAGTTCATTGTTTCTCGCGACGACTAGTGCACGTTTTGCTTTGCGCTGTGTTGGAGTTTACAAGTATAACGAACTTACGTTTCTTATGGTTTACGCGTCACATGACTCTATTCTCAGTACGAGTGGAGGGCCTGGCGCGCCTCACTCCTCACCTCAGTACTTTAATAATAAAGTTTTAATGTTTATTTTTATTTCAGACGATAATTACTCCGTGGCTTTATCTTCAACTTCTGAAAAGGTTCCGCTTGATTATTCTGACATGGGAAAAGTGGACGTGTTAACTTTGGATAACAACTTGAAAAGAAAAATTCTGTCGATCGCTATAGTTTTCAAATTATATAAATATCCTAATACTATTATCAATTCTTCTGGGAATCAAAAATCATTGAAATTTCAAGCCACCTAGATTGATAGGTGGCCTTGGCCTGCGTATTCAAAAATAAGTAATGGGGTTTATTGCAAGATATGTCTGCTTTTTAGTCATGAATGGGCAGGTAAAGGCAATCATCAAATTCCAGGAGCATTTGTAAATGTTCCTTTTAAAAAGTGGAAGAATGCAACTGAAAAATTTAAAAAACATGCAAAAACCAATTACCATACGAGTGCGTGATCTTCGCAGACAATTATATGAAAGTAACATCAGGACAGGTATTGGATATGGTCTCTCAATTAAATCAAAACTCCAACAGGAACGCGAGGAAAATCGTTCGGTATTAAGGCCCATCATAAAAGCTGTACTTTTTTGTGGTAAACACGACCCCCCCCCCCCCACGTGGCGATGAAGATGGTGGACCCCTTAATTTAGAAAATCCCGAAAAGAAAGATGGTAAATTTGAGCTGTTTTAAGGTTTACGGCAAATGGAGGAGACGATTCGTATTTATTGAAGAAACATTTTACTTGAAGTTACAAAGACGCTACGTATGTGAGGGCGATAATCCAAAATGAAATTTTAGACATAGCTGCGTCTTTATTTCAGAAAAAACAAGTCGAAAAAATTAACAAATTTGGATATTTTACTATATTAGTCGACGAAACTGTGCCCATTTGTCGCCGTTGTGTATATTGGGTTACTTGGGTTGTGAGTTAGTGAACAATTTAATACAATTATTTTTTTACTTACTGCTTGCGTCATTTAAGTTAATTAGACTTTTTGTGTTTGCGCTAAGCTGTATATTAATATAAAATAATGCCAGACTCCGCTGTAGCCACGTGCAAAAATTGCAACCAAAACATAAAAGGAACAGACACTAAATTCTTTAGATTTCCAAAAAATACAGATTTCGCAAAAGAATGGATTGTCGCGTGTCGAAGAGTTGATACAATAAATTTAAAGAACGGTAAGCAAAAATTACTTTTCTAATTTGCTCTAATTTAACAGTTTTAACCTACAAATTCAATGTGTACAATTAGATATTTTTATGTATAGGGGTATATCATAGGGAAAATGAATATTTTTGCTTTAGGTAGTGGGTATTCATGCATGAATTAAAAAATATAACTATATTATAATTTTTTATTTTAGCGACTACATGCTCTGCACATTTTGAATTGGGCGCTCTGGAGAAACCTCTAAAATAAAGGAGGCTGCAATATACCCCAAAAAATACTCGTCATTTAAAAGCTGATGCTGCGCTTACAGTCAATCTTCTTGGATATTCGGAGGCTTTTAAAAAACGAAATTCAGGGGAAAGAGCAGTAATATTAGCTAAAAGAAGACGACGACCTGAGTTAATGACATATTGGCTCAATCAATGAGCACTAAGGAATCAGAAGCTTCTAGTGATGAATCAAATAGTGTTACTATTAATCCAGATTCCACACACCCAGACACTACGTAAGAAAAACATGTAATTTCACTAAATAAAAAAAATAGCTATTTTTACAAATTTAAATTAGCTGGTCAGGTGGTCCGTGAATACAAGGGGAATTTCCTGAAGAGAAGACTGATTGGACTTTTATACTTTAAAATCAATTCTATACTGCACCCAGCTGAGTGGGACACACTCTCAGACTCCCTCTTGAGTCTAGCCCAAAATCAAAAACTATTTAAATTCCAAAGACTTAACAACAAGATCAAAATTCTTTTACAACAACAGAAATTTCATACCAATTCACCAAAGAGACCCAAAGTACATAACTAATAATAAATATCAAACTAACTCAGTGGAGCCACTTAACACTACAGTTTTTAATTCAACTATTGTTCAACAATCAACTGAAGATTCACTTCACAACTTTAGTTTTGATAGTTCACTTTTCAAGTGTGAATTTGATGTCCGTGACACTGATACTCTTCAGATTTCGGAATTCAATTTTCATGAACGCACACTAAACCTTAGCGATGGGGTGTTTGACCGAGATCAACTCCAAGTATTTAACTTGGGCCTCAAATTCAACTTTTCAATTGATCCTAAAACAGTAGATCTTAAAGTCATAGCAGTGGAATGCGAAAATAGCATATCATTTTGTAATGATGCCGGTCTCAGGGAGTCTGTTAGGTCTCAGTCTGCAACTTGCATCAATTTGTTTCATAAGAGCAGTCATCGGTCCAGTCCTGACCCTCAGATTAGAAGTCCATAAAAGAAAAAAATAAAATCAAACAACCTAGTGATCTCGAAGGCTGACAAAGCCAATTGTTTAATAATTTTGAATAGAACACAATATAATGATAAAGTTAAACTGTTTTTATCCCATCAGGATTTCAGCCCTATTACAACCAACTCAACTGATAAGTTCATGACGAAATTTAAGAACACCCTCAAAACAACATCTGACACTCTCCATTTTTTCAACACTAACAAATTTAAATTAACTCCTATAAATTCAGCTACCCCACGTCTATACGGAGTACCGAAAATCCATAAACATGACATCCCAATTAGACCCGTAGTATCATACTGTAATTCACCATGTCACAAATTGAGTAATTGGCTTAATAACAACATTTTATCATTAACCAACTTTCACAGTGACTTTGCAAACCTTTTCCCAAGTATCCCAACTAATGAGTGCTCCCAGTTAGTATATTCTCTCCTTTCAGAAACCACTGATCTCCAACAAACCCATATAGACAATATATGCCAATTAGTTGATTCGGTCCTCGAACAAAATTTTTTTCTATTTATTAACACATTCTACAAACAAAATTCAGGTTCAGCCATGGGATCTGCCCTCTCAGCACTTCAAGCCGAACTGTTCATGTCAAGCCTAGAATCCAAAATCAAGAACCACCATCGCTTAACATATATTATCACTATTAAAAGATATGTAGATGACATATTTGCCATTTTCAACGGCCGTCCCAAAGATCTCAATGACTTTATCTTCTTCCTCAATTCGTTACACCAGTCAATCAAATTTACTCATGAACTTGAAGAAAATGGCTCCCTCCCATTTTTAGATTTAAGACTTACCAGAATCAACAACACTATTGAATTTAGTGTCTATCGTAAACCAACTAACACCGACTCCATTATTCCTTATATTTCTAACCATCCACACACACAAAAATTCGCATCTTTTCATTCCCTTTCTTCACGTTTATTCTCCATACCCCTTAACCAAACTAATTTCAAAAATGAGCTGAATATCATTAAGCAAATTGGAATAAATAATGGATACCCACAACAACACATCAAAAAATTTTACTTTAAACATCTTAATAAACATCTAAACAAACAACTGATATTTAAAGAACCTAATAACAATACAGGGTGTAATTTAATTGAGTGCCGATACTTAAGGGTGATAATCTATGAATGATTCTAAGATAAAAAGTTCATATGGACATATGTCCTAAACCTCTTCATTTTTGAGCTACAGGGTGTTAACATTTTAAGAAAAATATAACCTTTTTATATAAATCACTCTTAGATATTTTTATGAAATTTTGTACATACCTTTTAATCAATAAGGAGCATTTTTTGACCTAACAGATTTATAAAAATTTTTACCAGTGACGTCCGTACGGGGTTTGAACTGAATATTTTTAAAGAAAAAATGGATACGCCACTGCTTTTTCTAAAAACGAAACTTACTTTTGAAATTCTCATTTATTTTAAAGCAAATTTCGTTTATAGACTTACTTTTGTACGACGCACCGTTTTCGCGTAAAAAATAAAAACAAAAAAAAATAAAAAATTTTATTTCAAAAATCGCGATTAATTTAAAAGGAAAAATTCCAAACCTTAAATCGAAAGCGAAATGACAAGAGAAGATAAACAGAATAAAGAACCCACATTATTTACAGTAGTTGTTCGAAGTGTCGTCCACCCACACGTATGCAAGCATGGACTCTTCTTCCCATAGACTGACGCACATTTTCGAAGATTTCCGGGGTGTTTCTTATGGTTTGGCAGCATACTAATATACGATTTCGTAACTCTTCTTCGGTATGAATCGGCACTTGGTACACTAAGCTTTTCAGATGCCCCCAGAAAAAATAGTCTAAACTGTTAAGGTCCGGAGATCTAGGTGGCCATGGCTGCGTTCCTCCGCGACCTATCCACCGATTGCGATAGGTGTGATTTAAAAATTCACGCACTCGTAAGCTAAAATGTGGAGGCGCACCATCGTGCATTAGCCACATCTGGTTTCTTAATAATAATGGAAGGTCTTCAAGCATTGGCGGCAGATCTTCTTCAAGAAAGTGTAAATATGATTGTCCATCAAGTCTTCTTGGGAGAAAAAATGGGCCTATCAAATAATCATCAATAATGCCAGCCCAAACATTTATTGAGAACTGTTCTTGATGATTTGAGTCTACAATTGCATAAGGGTTTTCATCCGCCCATAAATGGTTATTATGGAAATTTCTTATTGAGTTTCGAGAAAAATTAGCTTCGTCGGTAAAAAGAATGTGCCTGTCAAATAACGGATTTTCCATCAGGTTTTGAAGAAACCACACACAGAAATTAATGCGCATCGGGAAATCTCTAGGGAGTAATGCCTGGACTCTTTGAATGTGATATGGGTATAATAAATTTTCGATGAGAATTTTCCAAACAAGAAAATGTGAAACATTAAATGTTGCCGCGATTTTCCTCGTGCTACTTTCGGGGTTCTCCTCAATTTCGTGTAAAATTCCTTCTTCAAGTTCCGGTGTTCTTACTGTTTGATGGACTCCTTTAGCACTGTGGTCTACTTTTAAAGTTCCGGTCTCGTGGAGACGTCTATGAATCCTAGAAAATGTTCTCGGATCGGGTAGTACGCGATTTGGATACCGCTCTTGGTATATCCGCCTGGCTTCGTATGCATTACCGTCTGCAAGCCCATAAATAAAATGCATGTCAGTTAATTCACTGTTTGTAAAAATTACCATTCTTTTATTATAATTTAACGTCTTACTGTAATAATAATTATTTAATAATGCAAAATCAATGCCAGGCCTTTTGTCTTTATGAAAAGAAACGTCAAAATTGATGTAGCTTTACCCAGCCTACTGATTTTTATTTGATTTGCTTTAAGAGGGCATTTAATATGGTTACCGTTTTTTTCTTTTCAAACGTTCAGTTGAATGTCACTGGTGAGTAGAAAATAAATTGTTGTCCCAAAAAAAGTGTTTCCACTCATGGTGGGTGCCAACCAAATTCAACAAAATAAATAAAAGCAGTCTCAATGAACCGAAGAAAAAAATGTTTTTTTTGTTTTTATTTTTTTACGCGAAAACGGTGCGTCGTACAAAAGTAAGTCTATAAACGAAATTTGCTTTAAAATAAATGAGAATTTCAAAAGTAAGTTTCGTTTTTAGAAAAAGCAGTGGCGTATCCATTTTTTCTTTAAAAATATTCAGTTCAAACCCCGTACGGACGTCACTGGTAAAAATTTTTATAAATCTGTTAGGTCAAAAAATGCTCCTTATTGATTAAAAGGTATGTACAAAATTTCATAAAAATATCTAAGAGTGATTTATATAAAAAGGTTATATTTTTCTTAAAATGTTAACACCCTGTAGCTCAAAAATGAAGAGGTTTAGGACATATGTCCATATGAACTTTTTATCTTAGAATCATTCATAGATTATCACCCTTAAGTATCGGCACTCAATTAAATTACACCCTGTAGATATTGTTTCTTATCGTTCTGGGGTCCCATATCATATAAACTGAAAAATATTCTTCAATCTTTTGGTTTTACATAAGTTTTAAAACCAAACATACCTTGGGATCATTCGTTTGCAATGCCAAGGATGTCATCCCACCGATGGATAGATCTGGTGTATATGAGGTTATGTGTTCGACCGCTGGCTGCTCTGCAGCGTATATTGGGCGACTGGCAGAAAATTCAAAACTCGTATAAATGAGCATTGCAAGGAGATCGAAAGAGCATCAAGGCTCAATTTATCATCATCTAATAATAAATCTAACTTATCGAGACACGTATCAGCTAATAACTACAGGGTGGTCCAACGAAAACTTAACACCTCGATTTTCCTGCTTTAAAATGAAAATGTGGAAAATCGCTCGGACCCGGCGATTTCTGATTCGAGGGGGAATAACTTTTCCGCTTTTTTCATCTCCGTAACTTCAACCCCCTAACGGGGGTGAGCACAACCCCCTGATTTTAAATAGGGATGAGGGGTGTTGCGATACCTCATTTTGAAGATCTTATCGAGTACTATCTGACCCTAAAATTTCGCTTCAAAATTTTCATCTTTAACGAAATGACAGCTAAAATAGTGGAAGACTACTTACTTTTGTGATTAGTTTATTAAATGCTGAAAATGGCCACCATTCACTTGCATGCAGTAAAGAACGCTGGTGTATGAGTAGAGAATGTGGAATTTACCTCGAGGATATTACTCTTATCAGACGCATTTGAATTATTTATTTATTTGTTAATTTTTTGTGTGGCTGTCTTAGGTCAAGTAGCAATGGATCCGACCCTTAGTACTAGGAAATTGTCCGATGTATCCGGTGTTTCACGCACAACAATCATGAGAATCCTTAAACAACATAAGTTCCATCCTTTTAAGATACGACTGGTTCAGGAACTGAATGAGGATGATTTCGATCGCCGACTCCAGTTCTGTGAAGTGGTCAGTGGAATTATTAACAATAATCCTAGTAGTAGTAGTAGTGTAATAATCCTAAATACATGTTCAATATCTGTTTCTCGGATAAGTGTCTATTTTACCTTAATGGCATTGTAAACAGGCATAACTGTCGGTATTGGTCAGATGAAAATCCAAGATTATTTCGTGAAGTGCATACTCAGCATCCCCAAAAGTTAAATGTTTTGGCGGGTATTTATGGAAATCACATAATCGGCCCTTTTTTTATACCCGGTAATCTCACTGGCCAAATTTATTTACAACTATTAGAGAACGCTACTTATCCAGCCCTCGTTCAAGTATTGGAGAATGAAGAAGACCATGTAACGATAATTTTTCAACAAGATGGCGCACCACCTTATTTTGCTCAACCTGTGCGTCAGTTCTTAGATGAAAATTTTCCTCAAGCCTGGATTGGAAGAAGGGGACACCCAGATCACCTGATCTGGCTCCACTGAACTTTTTTCTATGAGGTCACCTGAAATCTAAGATTTACGCTACCCAGCCTGAGTCACTGGATGATTTGCGAATTCGGATCATTAATGAATGCCGTCAAATTACACCAGAAATGTTGAGTAATGTACGTGAACGTTTTGAGCAAAATTTATTTTACTGCATGGAAGTGAATAGTGACCATTTTCAGCATTTAATAAACTAATCACAAAAGTAAGTAGTCTTCCACTATTTTAGCTGTCATTTCGTTAAAGATAAAAATTTTGAAGCGAAATATTAGGGTCAGATAGTACTCGATAAGATCTTCAAAATGAGGTATCGCAACACCCCTCATACCTATTCAAAATCAGGGGGTTGTGCTCACCCCCGATAGGAGGTTGAAGTTACGGAGACGAAAAAAGCGGAAAAGTTATTCCCCCTCGAATCAGAAATCGACGGGTCCAAGCGATTTTCCACATTTTTATTTTAAAGCAGGAAAATCGAGGTGTTAAGTTTTCGTTGGACCACCCATACTTTCAATCCAGAAATAAACACTAAACTCTTACACTTTTGCAATAAAGGTAATAAGCTTGACCTTGTCGAAATAAATAAAAATTTTAATAACGCTGATAAAAATTGCGTCAATGATCAAATTATTCATAGTAGCACAAATTTCTTCAACTCTAAATTTAAGATAGCATCACGAATGTGTCTCCTCTTGGGGGGGTTGCGTGGGCCTCTCATCCGCTCGCGGTGGACATTTGGGGCATTTTTGGGCCTCTACATCAGCTACTTACGGATCCGTGCTCCGGCTATTTATTAGTCTCACGGATTTGTTCCATCATTCAGATGGGATATTGCTGCTGTGGGGTCGATGGACGATTCCTTGTGTTTTCTGTTTGCATTCTTAGTGGGGCCACACTCCCTCCCGTGGAGGCTACAACGTTCTTATTTTCTTTGTTGACATACCGTTAATCTTTCCATCCCCATTGTACATCACTCAACCTTGAAAGGCAATTAATTTTTATTATACCGTACTTAAGCTAGTCTGCCACATTTTTATTCCAGTTTGTTGGATTTGGTTTTGATTGTGTATTCTAAGGCTTTTTCCCTATAATATTATTATTATTTTAGATTTAAATTCTAAAATGTCCACCTACTGTAAGTGCAGTGACCCTCAACTCAAAGTGCATGTTCGGTGCAGCGATACCTGCCCTGCTATAAACTTTTATAACTCCCTTATTTTGAAGAAAACTCTTTCAAGAAAATTAATTTTTTTTTTAATTTTTATAAACCATTAATTTAGTCATTCATTCACAGATATCACCATTTTTTCTGTATTCAGGTACTTTATATGTTTAACAATTACAACTATCAACCATCAGATAATCTATCGATTATAGACTTTGTAAATCTAATATCAAGTTACTCTAAATTGTACCGACACTTCAACTTTTAAGATTTCTACAATCCGAGACTGGTCATGTAATATGCCAAATCTCTTTTGATTCGCACATTAACCACACTTTTCTTTAAAATTCTTTTCACGTTTTATGTGGTAGTGGTTAGCATTAAACTTAAATCTCTCAATTCTTTCAAAGATCTTTACCATCAAAATGCTTATCTATTTAAGCCCAATAGGAGCTGAGCCCACACTCAACTAAAATTAAGTTTGATAACATGAAATGTCAAGGGTTTTAATTATAAAAATAAAAAAAAAGAAACACATTTTTTCTTTTTTGATTTCTTTACATTGATGAATTTGTTTGATATCATGCTTAATACATATAACTAAATTTTCTTGCTTTAACTAATAAATATAAAATAGAAAATAATTTAAAAATGTGCTTATCTACAAATCCACAACGTTGAGTAAACTCAAGTTAGTCTTCAACTAAAAATTTCACTTGAATTTTAAAAGTTGTACTCATTAATTTGAGGCAACTACTATAACTAAAACTACACTCGATTTAGGTAAGTCCCTTATGGTGCCTGTTTTTGGTTGTACTTTCATACATTCTTTTAGTTCCCCTGAGGATGACTATATATATGGTCGAAACATGTAGGGACAATCGCTGAAATATATAATTTAAAATATATTGTTTGTGGAGGAAGAGTGTTGTTTCTTGCCGCATGCGAGAAGATTAGAAGGAAGAAAGGTGCTAATTGGTGACAATTTAGCATCGCATTTTAGTGAATCCATAATTCGTTCATGTGATGAGAATAATATTTCTTCGTTTGTCTCGTACATTCGACGCATATATGCCAACCATTGGACGTGGCATTTTTTAAGCCGATGAAAGTAGCCTGGCGTTCGATACTCACGGACTATAAACTAAAAAATAAAGCTTCTGATATCCCAAAGGAGATTTTTCCTTCGCTTTTAAAGCGAGCTCTACAGAAAATGGACCAAGTTCCCCCACAAACCAGTATTAAGTCAGGAGACCAAGAAGAATCTGCAATAAAGCGAAATCTAATTAAGGGTTTCTACGAGAGCGGTATACACCCATTTAACCCTAGGGGGAAGTCATCGACAAAATTCCGGGAACGTCAGAGAACGATAACAATCCAGGGCCTGTTATTAAAGATGCTCTTTCAGAATAATTACTTGTACATCGTTTTGGCGGCCTAAACAGTCAAAGACTCCAACGTAAAAAAAAAACGGATCAATGTAGTGCCCGGAAAAAGTGTTGCTACCGTCGATAGCAGCAGTTCAGATGAAGCTGAGGAAGCTTTAGACGTGCCGTCGGAGTCGGAGAATACTTCTACCGATGGTACAGTTATAGAGGAAGTAGAATATATTCGGCCTGATCCACAACTTTTAGTACCAGAATGTTTTGTTTTGGTTAATTTCCTTGGAGGGAAAAGAAATTCCATACAATACAAATATGTATGTAAACTTCAGGCACAATTTTCAGACACTGAATATACAGTCGTTGGCTGTAAGTCAACAAACAAAAAAAAAACGCTTTTAAGCTTGTGCCAAAAGATATATCGACCGTGCCATTATCAGATATTTGTGCCATATTGCCTCTACCAACAATTATTGATGAAGCCGCCGAGATAATTTTTGGGAAGAAAGTTGAAGTACCGGAATTTTCAAAATGAGTTTAATTTTTAAAATACCCAGCTAACATTAATCAAAGTCGCCCCATATCGCGTATGAACTTGATCAGCATGTTTTTATTTTATTTACTGAGCATTTTTAAAAATTTTTATTCTTTAAATATAGGTTCACACCTTATAAGCCAATTAATAGCCATTTTTTTATTTAAAATCCGTAAAAAAACAAACCTGATATTGACAAAATTAAGTTTAAAATTATCAAAGCCCCATCTTACGGTAAGAGGTTTTTGGGGATGCTAAGTCTAAATCTGATAGAAACAGTTATCTAAAATAAGCCCTAATATCCTTTTAAAAAAAAAAGGCTTTTTTACCCCACCAACACCGCACGCCAATGGTAAATAAAAATGTTCACTATGCCAAATACTTCATTTTTCCAACATACAATTACCACCAAAATTTCAAGAAAATCTCATTATTAATAACTGAGGTATTAGGGTGTATTCATGAAAAGCGGGACACACTGTATATATTTTATACAGGATTTTTACAACTTAGTTGCTTAGTTGCTTCATAATAAATCATAATTTATAAAAATATCCACATTAAGGATTTTTAGGTTAGAATTGTGTCTTGAGTTTTTTCTTAATAGTTTTTAAATTAGGATATTTGGGTTTTAATTATAGCATACTTTGTTTGATATACATTTGCCTTATTACTGATACTAGGCACGTTTCTCTGTTATCTTCGGATAACGTAATTTTTGGAAATAATTTGGGTGGTACACACACATTCCGGACTTCTGGGCGGCCCTGTATATAACCGCCTAATATTTATGTTTTGGAGACCAGATGGCCGTAGATTCTGAAGCAGAACGAGATTCGGACGCCGATGACGATATTCCAAACTCCAGTGTAGCAAGTTTAGGCACGCGATTTTCAACTTCGACAAGCACGCCTGGATGTTCTACCCCGACAAGCACTTCTGTACCGACAAGCGCTCCTGGATGTTCCTTTATGATTTCTGACTACCAACAGCCAACAACATAACAAAACATACTGATGCGCAAGCAACTTCACGTGAATTTTCTGATGAAGAAGAGAGTGACTCAAGCTCGTCAGGGTCTTCTGATGAAGCAAAATATAGATAATTTCAAGCAACCGCTTGGAATTAGCTGTAATGCTAAAATTGATATAAATAGTCCTCTTACCATTTTTTTCAGTGTTATGACAAATATGTTATTACACTATATTGGAGATCAGTCAAATATTTATGCTACACAAAATTACCAGACACTAGACCTTACTTTGGATGAGTTGAAAGCCCATATTGGCATTCTTATAATTATGGGATTCCATTCCCGTCTTGGCCTGAGGCTATATTAGAGTAGTAATGCGAAATTTGAAGTTACACGAATAAAAAAATGTTACCATCAAAAGATTTTTAAAAATTACGAGATATCTACATTTAAATAATAATTTTACTATGCCCCGAAAAGGCGAAGAAGGGTACGATAAGCTGTACAAAATTAGACCGTTTATAGACTATATATCTAAACGTTTCAAACTGCTGTTGCACCCATTAAGATTTGTGGCTATTGATGAGTCGATGATAAAATTCAAAGGTAAACTTAAAACAATATATGCCCATGAAGCCAATTAAACGTGACTTAAAAATGTGGGTAATAGCATGTGGAGTAACAGGATATTGTTTAGGCATGTTTCTTTATGAAGGTGCAGAAAAAGCAGACCAAACAAATAAAAGTCTGGGAGAAAGAGTAGTACTACGATTATCAGAGGTTTTTGCTGAACTAGGTTACTATCTGTTTTTCGACATTTTTTTTTCCGTCAATTCCCTTTGCAAAAAAGCATTTGTGACAGAAGTTTTCTAGCTTCTCAACAATTAGACAAACAAGGAAATTATTTCCAAAGAATCTACTAAAAGAAGACAAAAAAATGAATATAGGAGAAATGGATGGCGTCATAGCAGGTAACATTTCAATTTCTAAATGGAAAGATAGGGGTAAAAAGGCAGTTTGTGTTTTGAGCACAATGCATAAACCCTTTGAAAGTAACTGAAGTACAAAGAACACAAAGAACTGGGGAAAGGAAAACAGTGAAATGTCCTGACGCCATAGCTGAATACAATAGGTACATGGGAGGTGTAGATAATTTTGATCAACTTCTTGCTATTTATAGCATGTCTTGGAAAAGTCGCAGGTGGTGGATACGCATTTTTTATTATCTTCTTGATTCACGTATTGTGAACAGCTACATTATTTACAAAACCACCATTTAGCAAGCTAATATCAACGCCAAACCTATGAGTCATCTCCAATTTAGATCTAGTTTGGCTTCGGAGCTAATATGTAAGTTTCGTCGTAGAACAAAACCTGAACCACTTGCTCAGTTTGGCCATGGAAGAAAACGGAACCATCCTGGAGGACGACAGACAGTACTAAATGTTGTAAGACTGAACAATGTAGGAAGTCATCTACTAATAAAAGGGACAAGGCGAAGTTATTCTTATTGTAGCACGAAGGAAAAGCAACAAAGATCTACATTATATGTAGGCAATATGAAGTTGCCCTGTATTTAGAATGCTTTGTGTCTTTTCACGGATCATCTTGAACAAAGAATATTGGACAAATCATTTGATTTTTTCTACTTGTTACTAGACAAGACTGGTTTTTTTCGATGGTAACCAATATCTTTTCCTGATTTTTATGTTGTTGCCAAAGACTTCACGGCTGTTTTTAGTTCCATTTTATAATTAGTTTATTTTGATTTAACCTACAAATAAATACTTAAGAGTAAGTTTTAAGTTTTGTTGAGTGTGGTTGAAAGAAATCGTCCATTTTACTCCAAGAGGCCTGATAATTAATTAATACGTTAAAAAACGTTTAAAAACCACAATGATTGATTTATTATTAATAAGAAATAATAGTACAATATCATTTGAAATATACAGAAAACCCTCCTCAACTGACAATGTTATCCAATTTTCATCCAACTCACCGTACAGCCATAAGTTTGCCGCTTTTAAAACTGGATCTACTGGAAAAAATGGAAATTACTAGAGCAAAAAAGAGTCCTATACTCACTTGCATAAACGATGTCTTTAATTTTGAACCCCATTTAATTTTCAACAACATTATTAATAATAATAATGGTTAGGTTGATGCAAACAAACAAACAAAACCAACCTGACATGACGGACCGACATCGGCACTAAGTACCACTATACTTAAGTATGTACACATAAAGGTCACAAGCCACATTTTTTTACCAAAATATTATTTTTTTCGAATATTATATTTATTTTTTATTCCCAAAATATTTTATCATTAAGTACCCACATTGACCTAAAAAGTACCCAAATACCATTATCGAAGCAGATTATTTGGGAAAAATTGAGGTTTATCATTGATTACCAGTGGCGGATCTAAGCTGACGCAGAGGACGCACTCTGCGTCGGGCCCCCAGTCAAGGGGGCCCCGCCGGAGTGGTCTACTTCTTTAAAATACTAAGCGTTTTACGTACGAATACAAATATTCTATCTATCTATCTCAATGGATTGTGGTTCTTTTCCCACAGCACTGAAGCTCATGGCTTATTGTGCTCCTTAACACAAATATTAAAATACGATATTATTCAAAAACTCCAGTGAAATTTTAAAAGATACGGCAACGTTGTATGCGTCTTAGGATGTCGATGACGGTCGATGTCAGTGTCTGTGGCCACCGACTTTTTCAACGACTTACTGTTTACAGAGCTGCCAGATTGCGCGCTTGATTGCAATGTTGGAGCATTTTCAAGAAAATTGGCCCGTTAATTTTTATTAAAGGAAGGTGTTCTATCTTAGGTCCTACTCCCTGTGATTTACTATGTGTTATAGGTACGTCGGTACATATTGTTATGCATTATAAAAAAATACTAAAATTTTAAGAATGTTTATTAATGTGCTATTTCGCAGGCGCGCTTTCGGGGTGCCTACTTTAAGGTTTCGATTTGCGCTTTAAGTTTTTTACATCTGGGCCATCTGGCAACTCTTTTAATTTAACATTATCTGCTGTTTGTGTGTTTGTGAATACCTATTTGTAGTTTGTACGCAAAATAAGTAGAAGTGACGACCTAACGACGATATTTAATTCCGCAGATTCCCGTATTATTCTATTCTAAAGGTTTGGTGTGTTTTGTCTACAAAAAGGGATATACTAATTACATAATTTAACTTTAGGTTAAGTTGGCGCAGTTGCCGCTATGTCTGATCGAGATCGGCATTATTTGTCTGGTTTTCAAAAAAGGAAACTGAAAGAAAAAAGAGATCAGGAAAATAAGAAATATCCTAAATTAACAAAATTTTTTGCTACAAGCGTTGACCTTACCAAAGTAGGTAACAACAATTTGGAGATAGGGAGCAATCTAGTTTCAGTTCCAGCACTTCCGGTAGGAGACTCATCTACAAGCTCTGACGCTGCTGAAACTGGCACTATTATCAGTAATGTTGAACCAGATGCCTACAAACTAGAACAGTGCGAACACTGCGAACCTAGCACATCAAAAGCTTATAGTCCATTCGCAGAAATAGAGTCACATAGTAAAGTTGCTACTGAAGACACTACTAAAATTAATACCCATTTTCAAGATATATCTTTATGGCCCGACACTTTTGAAAAAAGCTTCATTAGTGAATGTTTACTCCATGAGTTTTCTTATTTTCAAAATTACGATGCCGAAAATGGATATTCAAATTCTGTATCGGTTTTTGGAAAATCTAAAAGGTATTTTTCAAACAAAAATTTTGAAAAAACCTTAAAAAATGGCCAGAGGATAAGAAGATACTGGCTTTGTTACTCGCCTAGCAAGGGATGTGTTTACTGTGTTACTTGTAAATTGTTTTCAACAACGGAGTCACAGTTTAAAACTGGGTATAAGGATTGGTCAAACATTTCACGAGACATTGACAACCACCAGCAGACAAATGATCACAAAAATGCAATTATAACGTGGTTTACACGCAAAGAAAATAAGATCACAATTGACAAGAAATTGGAAGAACAGACACGAAGGGAAGTTGATACATTTTATAATATATTAATAAGGGTTGTTTCTGTTTTAAAATTTCTATGCCAGAGAGGTCTTGCGCTTAGAGGTCATGAAGAGAAATGGGGTTCTCCCAATAATGGTAACTTTATGGGCATTATTGAATTACTTTCGAACTTCGATCCTTTCTTGAAAGAGCACCTAAATAAATGCCAATCAAAATCAAAGGCACAAAAATCAACATCTTATTTGTCCAAAACCACATACGAAGAGTTAATTGCTATTATGGGTCAACAGGTGCTCACAACAATAATAAATCAAATAAATCAGGATGATGTTCAGTACTACTCCTTAATTGTGGATTCCACTCCAGATTTAGCGCATATTGACCAACTGGCTATCATTGTTAGGTATTGCTATCAGGGAAAACCTTACGAAAGATTTCTAACTTTTTTGCCTATAGAGAATCACACTTCTGAATATTTATTTAAAATAATTTCTTCCTACCTGTGCAAAATCAATCTTCCTTTAAAAAACATTCGCGGACAATCATATGATAATGCTGCCAACATGAGCGGTCGGTATAGTGGACTTCAAGCCCGTTTTAAAGCAATTAACAATATGGCTGAGTTTATACCTTGTTCTGCACATTCCTTAAACCTGGTAGGAGTGGAAGCTGTAAGTTTATTGCCAGAACTTGTTGACTATTTTGGGATTCTCCAAAAACTTTATGTATTTTTTTCAGCTTCACCTCATAGGTGGAATATTTTATGTAATTTTGCAAACTTACAATACGCTTTAAAATCGTTAAGCATAACAAGATGGTGTGCTCACTATGAAGCTGTCAGAGCCTTAGCATGTGGATACAGCGAAATCTTAAAAACTTTAAAACATGTTATTGCAGACCGAACTGAAAAAGCTGATTTTAGAAATGACGCCAAAAATTTATTTAATAAATTATCAAAAATTGAATACGCAATGTTAACGCTAATGTGGAAAAAAATTTTGAAACGCTTTAATAAAGTGTCTGTTATGCTACAGACCCCTGGCTTGGACGTACAAGAAGGGTACAATTTATTATGTTCCTTAGGCCTATTTATAAAGGAAATACGAAAAAATGCAGACATAGAAACTAATGAATTGGAATCCAAATCAATAGACTTAAGCGAAGACGTTGAAGTTGTGTACTCCGATGCAACAAAAAGAACACGAATAAAGTTACTAGCGGATAAACAGCCTCAAAGAGTATGTTTTACTGGTAAAGACAAATTTCGCATAGATGTCCTTAATAAGTTATTGGATTGTTTATCTAGCGAACTAGATAGACGTAGCACTGCCAAGATGTAGTAAAAAAATTTCAAGTACTCTTTGATTTAGGAAATCCTTTAAAGGACGAAATCAATGAAGATAATCTGTCGACTATTTTAGAATATTATAGTAACGATCTTCATGAGGATTTGTTGAATGAAGTCAAACAATTTAAGCAATACTTAAAAATCTCTCACTCACCCGAAAATGTTGTTAGTTGTGTAGAAATGTTAGGCATCTTGTACAATAAAAATATGACTGAGGTCTTTCCAAATTTGTATATAGCCTTAAAACTTTTTTTAACAATACCTATTACAAGCTGTGAAGCAGAGAGGTCATTTTCAAAACTTACAATAATTAAAAATAAATACCGAACAGTAATGACGAAAAAAAGACTACAGTACTTAGGTATTTTGTCAATTGAAAGTGACCTAACTGATTCACTCTCCTTCGATGAATCAATAAGACAATTTGCTAACACCAAGGTGCGTCGGCCAAATTTTAAATAAATTGAGAGTTTTTTTTTGCATTATAAAGAATAATTACTTGTTTTAAAGAAAAGTTTCTGATTTTTTTCTTTTGTGAATTTCGTAGTTTCTTTCTCTGTATCTACGTGTACATCTATTTTTCGTTAATTTTATAAAGATTTTGCATGTTTAAGAAGAATATTGTTTTCATATTTTTTTTATTTGGTGTTATGTTTTCATTCCATTCCTACATATTTTACTTTTTAAAGTGTAGGTAAGTACTTACCTTTTAGCTTGTATGTGTGTGTACTGTGTAGTATGTGTAGGCTTACTTTGTTTTTTTTGTGATTTTATAAAGTTCCTACAATTTCCTAAAGTACATTATGGTGTTATTTTTTCATTTATTCGCTTTAAATCACATAATATATTTTTGAAAAGTGTATTTTTATAAAAATTTCAAATACATAAATGACTTTCATTCTCCTGACACCACAAAGAAAACTACCTATATTTAAAAAAAAACTGAAGAAGTGGCGGCTCGGCGGGTGAAGCCCTATTTAATTCTAAAATTTTTTCTGATCTAAAGGAAATATCAGTAAGTATTTTATTTTCAGAAATCATGGATATAAGAATAAAATTTTAGGAAAAAAACTGACAGTATCTAGTGAAAATTCTAGTCAATAGTCGATTTTAAAAATGTTGCTATACTATAAAATATTGACCAAATTTGTTAAAATTAGGGCGTGGTCCAAAAAATTTTTCGTCTGCGACGCTTATCGCCTGCGGCGGACTTTTGTCTGCCGCATTGACAAGGGGGGCCCGAAAAAAGTTTTTGCTTCGGGCCCCGACGGTCCTAGATCCGCCACTGTTGATTACTTATTACTTTAATAGTAAAGCAGAATCGCGGTTAATACCGCAAAAATCGGAAGCAGCTAATAAAAAGAATACGACAAGTTTATTAAATGGATGGAAGAGCAAAAGGTAACAGACGCAGATGAACGAGTTGTGCTTGCTTACCTTCAGAGAATGTCGGAGCAGTACAAGGCGTCGACTATGGGGGCTATCTATTCCAAATTGCAAAGTATGTTGAGGATAAACAAAGGGGTCGATATAAAATCATTTGCGAAAGTGCATGCATTTATGAAGGCAATTAGCAAGAATGACGTAGCCAAGAAGTCATATGCATTCAAGGAAGACGATTTGCGGAAGTTTTTCACAGATGCACCGGACATTACGTATTTGTTCTTGAAGGTGGTAGCCATTTGCGGCATCTTTGGCTTTTGTAGAAGATGTGAATTGTACGATTTAAGCTTACATGACATCAAGGAAGAAGAAAGCGTATTGCTTATTACTATTCGACAATCTAAGACAGTAAAGGCTCGACGTTTTACTATTGCCGACAATGATGGAATTAAATATGTGCATTTGATGAAGCAGTATTTATCATTGCGCCCCCAAAATGTAAGTACAGACAGAGTCTTCTTACGGTATGATAAGGAAAAGTGTACCAATCAAGTGGTTGGTATTAATACATTTGGATTATGTCCCTTGCAAATTGCACGTTATCTTAAATTGGACGATTCTGACACGGGACATGCGTTTCGATCTACGTCCGCTACCATTGTGGCAAATAGTGGCACGACAATAGATCAAATCCAACAACAAGTAGGATGGAAATCAGAAGCTGTGGCAACTGGTTACGTTAAAGAGAGTATTAATAATAAGAAGAAAGTTTCAAACATTATTGGGAGTGCCATTAATGGAAGTGCAACCTCATTGACTTCCGAGAATATTAACAGTATTAATTTGAACAGCATTTCCTCTGATTTAAAAAACCGAAGTATTAATATTTCAAAACAATACCAACTGCACTTTTCACATTTATTTAAAAAATTAAGATTGTTAAATAAAGGGTGTCCCAAAATAAACGCACATTTTTATTTGTTAACAAAACACATTTATTTCTTGAAATCTGTCAAAACTTTACTGGGATTAGAAAGAATACATATTGAGATTAAGGTCGAAACACAATATCTGACAAATGTCCACCGCGGCTTTGCTGGCAGGCCCTTGCCCTTTTGACGAAATTATTGATAACATTTTTACATATGTGTGGACGACATCAATGACGCGTCGAATTTCGTTCTTTAAGTCAGAAATTGCGGCTGGTTTATTGGCATAAACACGAGATTTAAGAAAACCCCAGAGAAAGAAGTCACACGGTATTGTATCGCAGGATCGCGGTGGCCAATTCTGATTACCATTGCGAGATATGACACGACCAGGAAATTTCAGTCGTAACGAGTCCCTTGTTTCACGCGTAGTGTGACAGGTCGCTTCAACCTATTGAGACCATAAGTATTCCACATTAATTCGGTCTAATTCAGCCCACAGAAACTCTTCCAACATTGCACGATAACGTTCGCCATTCACTGTTAGTGCAGTTCCAGCCTCGTCTTCAAAGAAGTATGGCCCAATTATTCCGCCGAACCAGAAACTGCACCAAACGGTAACTCGTAGAGGATGCATTGGTTTTTCGTGAATAATACAGGATTCTCTTCCCCCCAAATTCGACAATTCTGCTTATTGACGTATCCATTTACTTGAAAATGTGCCTCATCACTAAACAGGATTTCCTTCGAAAAATCTCCGACATTTGCCTCGTTTTCCAGAATCCAATCAACAAATTCACGGCGCAACCCATGATCTGCTGGCTTCAATTCTTGGGTCAATTGAATTTTATAGGCATGCAAATGCAAATCTTTTGTAAGAATTCGCTGCATACTGCTTTTGGTAATGTTCACTTGCTGTGACCGACGGCGAATCGACGTGCCTGGATTCTCACCAACACTTTCCGACACTGCTGCAATATTTTCAATAGATGGAGCAGTACGCGGCCGCCTTGTTGATTTTATGTTTCCAGCTGAACCACTTTGCTCAAATTTCTTGATCAATCTTGGCATTGTCGTATGTTTTAGTGCATTATTTCTTTCAAAAACGGGTCGCACTCTACGAACTGTTTCCGCATAACATTCTCCACATTTATAATACGTTTTCACGATAACAACGCGCTGTTCTACCGTGTAGCGTTCCATGGCTATTAATTGCAATAAATTACATGACAGCTATCAAATTTTCAGAAGCCTACTATGACAAAAACGAAAATGCCACGATATTTAAAATGTGCGTACATTTTAGGACACCCTTTATTTGAATAAAGCTTCTCAAACATTTGTTAGTAATATTTTATTTGACGTTAAAACGTACTTCTGTCAGATCAATAATTAAAAAGTTGACAATTAGACTTTACGTTTCTCGGGTTGTTGATGTTGCTATGAAAACTTTAAAACACGCGCGTTTCTAAAAGTTGAGTTTAAACACGCTGAGACGTACTTTAAATAAGCAAAATAGGGTAGCAATAAAAAAAACATAATACTTCCAGGCAGAGCTAAGAAATACAACAGACAGCACACAATTATTGTTAATTGGGTTACATTGTAGGTCTGATGATGCCTATTAAAGGCGAAACATGTGTCACCTTATAAAGATTAACACGTAATTTTAACGAGACCGAGACTTTGTGTTATTCCCCATCCTTTTAGTAAATTGTATGTAAGGTCTCTTAGAGTACAATGGACGATTTCTACAAATTTCACCATGGAAAAGAATCAATAAATTTATAGGTAAGACAAAAGAAAAAAATGTAATTAACGAAATTACTATTCGAGATGAACATATAAACAAAAAAGATGAAATTGCAAATTGTTTTAATGAATATTTTTCGAGTCTAGGCAAGAAGTTAGCGACTGCAATAAATAGGTCTAAAGAAGTACCCACTGCACATAAGGTCGCACAACACACAATATTTTTACATCCATATAGACCCAAATGAAATAAAATAAACAATAAATTACTTGAAATTAAATAAAGCTCCTGGCATAGATGGTATTACCGCTAAACATCTTAAACCAGCATCCGAGTTTATTAAAAACCTCTTAGCACACTTGATAAATAATATTTTAATCGAGGGAACACAAAATACTTGAAAACAAAATTATTAAAGAACGCATAGTAAGATATTTAGAAAGATTTAAACTGCTCTCAAATACACAATTTGGATTCAGTGCACGGATCTCTATCGAAGACGCCTTGATATACTTAACTAAAAATATATCCGATTTAATAAAGAACTTAAAAACATTTACATCACGCGCGTGTTCTATTTCGCGTTGGCAACTTGACCCATGTATTCCAAGAAGCACCGTCAGCATGATTGAAAAACATGATGTTTAGCGTGTAAACCATGCCGACACTGCGGAATATTTAATATAAATATCTTCAAAGTTGTCAGATAAGTCAGTGTCACGCCCCCCCCCCAAAGCCCTCCGCCCCCTTCATGGCCTCTAGGCAAACATCCTTGCCTAGAATCTCCAGAGGCCCCGGCCTTATCACCGTAACCATCTTGGATGAATCCAAAAAACCAGCCCCAAAACCCCAGCCAGCCAAGGCCCAATCCCAGGGCGCCACTATTAGCCCCTATTTCCCCGCACTTGCATCAACCACTGGCACATCTGTCAGTGGCCAAGCCGCCCGCCTCCCCAAGGATCTAGAAATGGATACCCAGCCCCCCCCAAAAAACC
Organism: Polydrusus tereticollis; assembly: GCA_963920685.1. Lineage (NCBI taxonomy): Eukaryota > Metazoa > Arthropoda > Insecta > Coleoptera > Curculionidae > Polydrusus > Polydrusus tereticollis. The sequence continues at coordinate 87,700,727 of OY987332.1, forward strand.
TAAATCTCCGCCCCCAGTTGTCCTACATTCAGCAAACAACTGGGCCAACAAATCCGCTGCAATCAAAGCAGCGGGTATCAACTTCCACAAGGCGTCCCACACTAAGAGGGTATCAAAGTCTTCACAGATACTCCAAATGACTAATAGACTTCGCGACTGATGAAACTCGTACGGGGTACGAGAGGTGAAAGGGATGGTAAGAGAGAACGCAAATCTGGAGATGGTAGAAAGGAGTAATGGAGCGGGGGCAAACCCAATGCTACTTATAGTTGGGATAGAAAAGAACATGACGAATGTGGAGGTTCTGGAATCGGTAGTGCAAGAGAATATGGATATATGGGGAGGGATACATGAGGATGAGAGAAAGAAGCTTAAAGTAGTAGTGAGAAGAAGATGTCAGAACCCGTATATTGAGAACGTGGTGGTGTCTATGTGCGCTGGAGCCTTCAAGAGCTTCATGCACAAGGGCTGTATACACATCGACTTGACGACAAAGAGGGTAGATGAGTTCGCAGACGTCAGTGTCTGCTACAATTGTAGCAGATACTTGCACGTGGCTAGATTATGTAAGGAACGGCCAAGGTGCTATGTATGTGGGGGGGAACACGAGGGCAGGGGGTGCAGGGTTAACGAACCAGATTGCGCTAATTGTGCGCTACAAAGGGTTTCAAGGGCTGACAGACACCACACGGCGATTGATCGGAAGTGTTTAGTGTATGGGAAGCGAGTGGAGATGAGTAAGAGGAGAATCAATTACAATGGCTGAACGAGATCTTAAATTCCTGCAGTGGAATGCGGGGAGAGGAAGAGAAGCGAGTGAATTGTTGAAAGCGAGAGTGAAAGAGTGGGAGATTGATGTGATTTTGCTGCAGGAACCGTATGGAAGAATGAGAGAATGGGAGGGATGTGTGAGGCATAGAGCGAGTGGGCAAGCAAAAATCGAGATATGGGTGAAAGAAGGACTGACAACGACAACAATAGGACGGTTGAAAACAGACAACATTATAGGAATTAGACTCGAAGGACAAAGACAAACTATTACAATAATTGGGGTATACGATGAACCGGGGGGTAATACAAATACGAGATTTGAGGGGTAAGAAAGGGAAATAAGGGGAATAGAGGGGGGAGTAATAATAGGGGGTGATATTAACGCTAAGAATGGGGCATGGGGAGGGGAGGAGACGGACGCAAGGGGGGAACAGCTGCTGAACTGGGCGATCTCGGCTGGCTATGTCGTGAGGAACGAACAGCAGTCGAGGTCGACGTTCAGCAGTACAAGAGGGAACAGTTGGGTAGACGTGACATTGACAAAGGACGTGGGGATTGAGGGATGGGAGGGACTTAAGGACGAGTCGCTTAGCGACCACAGATACATAAAATACATAACGACTAATATAAGAGACAACCGAGAAATACATATGACTTTAATAGAACAAACTGGGACAGCTTCATTGGGAAAATAAGACAATACGATAGGTGGGAAGGAGAATTACAGACAGAAAGAGAGGCGGAAAGGTTACAAAAATTCCTGCGCAATGTGTGCAAAACACACATACGCAGGAAAAGAGTGGGAGAACGAGAGAACGAGGAATGGTGGGATGAAGAAGTACAATTGATGAGAAGAAGGATTAGGGAGAAACGGAGAGAATGGCAGTCTGAAAGGGATGTCAATGAAAGGGATAGAATGAAACAGGAGTACAAGAATGAAAGAGCAATGTATAAAAGGACGATCAAGGCGAAGAAAAGAGAGTCCATGGAAAGAGATATGGAGAGACTCTGTGAGGGGGACAGTTGGGATAGGTCTGGGAAGTGCTGCGAAAATGGGGAGTAAAAGAGGGAAAAGAGGATATAGCTAGACAAACAGGAGGATATACAACGGACAGACGAGACATAAACCAGGAACTTATGATACAATATCATCCGAGACGAACTGACGACGAGGTAAGGGAATTAAACGCATACAAGGACGATAGGGTAACATGGGAACTAAGGGGACATACGGACAACATTACAGGGGAAGAAATAAGACAAACAATAGGACAATTAAAAAAGAAGAAAGCCACGGCAGAGGACAAGATCCCTAACGAGGCAATGCCACACGTATGGCTGGGAATGGGGGAGTGCCTCGTCGACCTGCACCGCGCGTGCTGGGAGGCAGGGTACTTCCCCAGGGTTTGGAAGGTGGCGAACTTGACTTGGTTAGATAAAGCGGGGGGGGGGGGGTATAGGCCTATCAGCCTTCTGCCAACCCTGGGTAAGGTATTGGACAAACTTATTAACGAACGACTGAGACATAACGCAGAGACAAGACAGCACTTCGACGAAAGACAGTTTGGATTTAGGAGGGCAAGGGGTACCACGGAGGCAGTGGAGGCGCTCACGGAGAGGCTGAGGGAGGTGAGAGAGCAAGGGTAACCACTCCTTGGTGGTGACCCTTGACCTCAAAAATGCTTTTAACACGGCGTGGCCAGTATACGTGGAGCGAATGATGGCAGCAAAAGGGGTAGATAGGGAATTGAGGGATATCTGTTGGAGTTTCTTGAATGGAAGAAAAATAAAGAGTGAGAAAGAGGAAATGTCGACAGCCCGCAGGGCTCCACCTTGGGGCCAACTCTGTGGTTGTACTGCATGGAAGGCTGGTTTAGGAACATGCATGCCATCGGCAACAATAACATAATGGCGCAGGCTTTCGCGGACGACCAAGTGTTGGTCGTGAGCGGGAGTTCTGTGAAAGAGGTTGAGAGGCTCTGGAGACAGGTATGGGAGAGTTGTAGAAATTGGAGTATGGAAGCGAGAGTGACATATAACGAGAGAAAGACGAAAGGAATGTTTGTGGAAGCGAGAGGACGTATAAGAGGACCAGTTGTAGAGATAGGAGATGGGCGATTGACTTTAGACATGTATGTTGGGGGTAGAAATTGCGTATATGTGAATGCGAGTAAGAATAAAATAGAAGGGAAAATGGGAATAGGAGTGGTATGGATGAACAGTAACAATGAATGGGAGAGACGCAGGACGACCGTGCGTTTTGATGGAACATCGACCGAGGCGGAACTTGAAGCCATTGTATTGGGGATAAAAATAAAGAGAGGGGAAGAGGGAGAGGACACGTATGACAGACAAAGTGAGGGAACGACAGACATGATAATAGCGGACAATGAGGGGATTTGGAAGACTTTTGGGAATTTCAAAGGGAATCACAAGGGAATCATTGAATTACAACATAGACTTATTAGGGAGGGGATAAAAATTGGACACAGTGTAAGGGGAACAATGGGGATTGCAATGGCGGATAGAGAATCCAAGGTAGCGGCGACGGAAGACATCCTGATGGATAGGCAAGGAGTAAGAATGAATGGGAAGAGAGGAAGGAAGAGAGTAAGGAGAGAGGAAGAGATGAGAATATGGCAAATGAGATGGGACGAGGGAACGACTGGAAGGGAAGTGTACGAGCAATGTATGGAAGTAGGAAGCGACAGGTTGTCCCTTACCTTTAAGGGGACGCAACTCCTGACGGGACATGGAAACGTCCGGGGCTACCTAAGTCGTTTCAGATTGGGAGGAGATGGAGCGTGTGAGTGTGAAAATGGAATAGAGAGTATGAGGCATGTAAGAGAGGAATGTTTTTTGGATAGAAGAGTTAGAGGAAGAGAGGCGTACCATAGGGGGATGGCTGGCGTGCAGGGACAGATGAGAATAAGAGGGAAAGAATCTAGGCAGACGACACAATGGTGGAATAGATGGGCGGAGGAGGTCCTCTCAACAGAAGAGGAATAACCCTCTACCCTGTCGTAGCGACCCCAGGTAAATAAATAATAAGTATATAGGATGTAAATATAGTATAATAATATAATAACAATAGGGATATAAAATAATGTGTATATAGTGTATATAAAGAGTAAAACTTATGTAAATATAGTGGCAATAAGGTATATGTATAAAAAGTGTATATAGAGGTTAAGGATAAAAGGACTAGGTATAAAGACTAGATAAATATAATTAGTAAGGTTAAAAATGTAAATTAGGGCAAAGATGGGGAATTAAATAAATATGGGTTGGGGGCATTGAGCAAAATGTTAAATTTGATTTTAATTTGAATAAAAAGATAACTGTTAGTTATATAAATTAAATATAAATTATAGTTCTAGGAATGATTAGATATTATTTGACTGTTATTAACTGTAAAGAATTTGAGGTTGATTTACATTAAATAAAGGTGGGTCTTCTTTCCTCGCTGATGCGGCGGTCTCTCGTCAAGGCGGGAAGGCCGTCGTCGGGACATGTGGGGAGGGTCGGGAGAAGTGGAGTTGGTAGGGCGTTATCCTTGAGAGTGGTTTCACTGGATGATGGGTAGAGTAGCGGGCTGATGCCGAAAGGTGGGTAGCTGGGAAGTAATTCGTCGTATGATGAAACTCGTCCGTGGTCCGACTGATGAAAATCCGTCTTGGTGGAAAAACCAGGACACGCCGCGTTAATATTTTATTAAAAATTTAATTATTTCTAACCTTATTGTGGTGGAATAACCAGGACAAGCCGTTTTAAATGAAATTCGTTAATCCGTCTTGGTGGAAAAACCAGGACACGCCGCGTTAATATTGTATTAAAAATTTAATTATTTCTAACCTTGTTGTGGTGGAATAACCAGGACAAGCCGTTTTAAATGAAATTCGTTAATCCGTCCTGGTAGAAAAACCAGGACACGCACCGTTAGTATCGTATTAAGAATATAATTATTTCTAACCTTGTTGTGGTGGAATAACCAGGACAAGCCGTTGTAAATGAAATTCGTTAATCCGTCTTCGTGGAAAAAACCAGGGCACGTCGTGATAGTATGTTATAAAAAAATTTAATTATTTCTAGCCTTGTTGTGGTGGAATAACCAGGACAAGCCGTTTTAAATACAAGTCGTTAATTTGTCTTAGTGGAAAAACCAGGACTCGCCGCGATAATTTTACATTAAGGATTAAATATTTCTAAACTTGTTGTGGTGGAAAAACCAGGACAAGCCGTTTTAAATACAAGTCGTTAATCCGTCTTGGTGAAAAAACCAGGACAAGCCGATTTAAACGATACACATTAATTTGTCTTGGTGGAAAAACCAGGATATATCATTCTTTTATTAAATCTAGAGACTACTAATATTATCTTGGTGGATTAACCAGAATAACCTTTTTTGAAATAAAATCAATCATATCACAAAAACGCAAAGTAAATCTAAAACCAAGTAGAAATTTGACTCTATCTAATTTTATAAGTTTTTTTTATATGCAGAAGAAGGCTCCCAGCTGTTGAATTAGCATTATTATAATAAAACCAATAATTATAACCTCTCGACAACAGCGCTTGAACTATTGGCCTCCTATATTAATGACCGGTTCCAATTGGTCGATTACAATAAACAGCGATGTGAGTTGAGGGCGGTAACCTATGGAGTGCCGCAAGGATCGGTCCTGGGACCACAACTATTCATCATATATGTGAATGATCTAACAGTTAGTGATCCTTCGGCTAACTTCATACTGTTTGCTGATGACACGAGTGTGTTTCGTGCGGGTAGGGATGTAGTTAATACCTCTGGCTGTCTCAACGACACGCAGTCTACGGTTACCGATTGGTTTCACGCAAACAGCCCCCGAGTCTGAACGTCGCCAAGACCGAGAGCTTCCTCTTTAGTCTTAGCACCGCCGTGGGGACTCAGAACCCTTCTTCTCTGCGGTTTCTCGGTATCCGGTTGGATCAGAAGCTCTCGTGGCAGCCACATGTTAACTCTCTAGCGAATAAACTCTCCACCAATGTTTTCGTGTTGCGCGGCCTCGTGCGAAATGTCACCAGGGATGTGCTGGTACTGACGCATTACGCTCCCATCCAGGCGAATATATCCTATGGTCTTCTGGCTTGGGGACACGCCGCGGGAGTCGATTGAATATTTAGCCTGCAGCATAGAGCTGTGAGAGTGATAATGGGCATTAACTATAGAGCTGACTGCAGAGGGGCATTCAGGGAGGTAAACGTAATGACTTTATATATTTTGCAGTGCCTTAGGTTCATTAAGCAAAACCTTGACGAATACCAGAGAGTTGGTGACACCCATTCTTATAACACCAGAAATCAAAACAATGTCTTCCTGGATTTTCATAGAATTGCTAGATCTAGATTTGCTCTTAACTATCATGCACCAAAAATGTTTAATAAGCTTCCGATCCATGTGAGGGAGCTACCATCAAGAGTATTCCTCACAAAAATAAAACGTTTTCTTAGTACAAATGCATTCTACTCGGTTAATGAATATTATGATTTTAATTGTAACAGTATTGAATTTGACTTTGACACCCCTCGGACAAATTCCGTCGAACGGGCAAATAAAACCCTAAAGACAATGATTGCTCAGTTCTGTCAAAATGACCAGAGAAAATGGGATGTACACCTACCAGATCTAATATTCGAATATAATACCTCCCGTAACGAGAGTACCGAATTTTCGCCGGCATTCTGGAATTTAGGCCGCGAATTAGAACCACCTAAGTCATTATACCGTAACCAACAGCCAGTACCGGATAACCTGGATGTTGAAAACCCCGCGGATACCGGCCCCGTAAGCGAAATATTTAAAAAACTGAAGGAAACATACGAGCTGGTACAAGTACACCTCGCTCGTGCCTTCACTACGCAAAGCTCATATTATAATCTCCGCCGTAGAGATTGGTGTTGTGACCTCGGTGATGAAGTCCTAAAACGTGAGCATGAACATAACCTGTCCTCAGCCATAAAACAATTTAATGCTAAACTTGCCCCTAAATACTCCGGCCCGTATAAAATTGTGAAAGTACATTCGCCAGTAGTGTACGATCTTAAGGGTGGCAATGGTAAGGTCCTTCGACGTATACATATTAAGGATCTTAAGACCGCATATCCCGTTGTTCCAGAAAATGCCTAAAGATGTCACACTTCCACCAAAGGGAAGCTAACCGACACAGACTTTCACGACCTGGAGAGATGGCCTACAAGCAGCCCAAATAAAACGGGAAAGATCAGAGAAGGTGCGACAGCTGGTCGCAAGAATGGAAGCCTCCCCAATAGCCACCGACGTGAGTGCGGTACCCTGTATGTCGAAAATCATAAAACCTCAGATGCGGATGAGCATCGACCTAACCCGATTGGACGTCACTTTTGGCCAATACCTTAGGGACCAACGAGGAACGCAGCATACCACTACACTAACCACCACCATCCCATCGACCATTCCAGACACCACCCCTGCTCCCACCCGCTCACCTAGTCCCCCGGTTATCTCGCTTTCGGAGAAAGAAGGCCCAGTCCACATGACCCGCCTTGAGGAACACCAACTAACAGTGGCCCTGTTAGCGTCCTCGGAGCGACACACGTGGACACCCAAGACTCGCAGAACTCTCGCAAAGCTCCTACCGCCCAACCTAACCGGAAAGAGGATCCGCCGTCGTTTCTCCACCATGGATGGTCGAAACATCCGCGTGACACTATAAGGGGTTTAGTTTAATTTTTTTTGCACCACGGTAGTAATTCACGGCTAAACTCTCTCCTAACTTTTTTTTCTCCATTTAAAATATCACACCTGTGGGTAAGCGGCTCACTAATTTAAAACCAGATTCAACAATTCCTATAGGAGGACAAAGAAATATAGATAAAATCTCATTTTACTTTTAAAAAAAATAAGAGGATTTGGTTGATTTTTTTTGTATCAATAGGAATACTTACTCATAAAAGCGTTTTAGGCCGTCTAAATGTCCTTCCCAGCAGAAAGTATATTGTCACAACTGGGGGTTGTTTCCCTAACGGGGCGTGAATGAAAACCACTTGGACTAAAAAACAATACAGGGCTTTATTAATACCTTGGTATAACTTTACCATGCAGCTCGGAGAAAGCCCAGCATGTCTCCGCGGGGTTCAGACCAGTTCGGCACTATCGATGGGGGCTCTTGGGGAGTACTTATAGTTCGATCAGGAGAGGGGCCTCGAGTCAATGTTGACACTTTGGGCACTCCTGTCGCAGGGTAGTTGACCAGGGGGACTTTTGGGGGATGCTTTTAAATCGAGCAGGAGAGGGGCCTCGAATCTATATTGACACTTTGGGCACTCCTGTCGCAGTGTGGTTGACCAGTCGTTGAGACGAAGGTACCGTGTCCACCCAATGTTCGGGTATTTATACACCGAAAGTGCTGATTGTTGTTTAATTGAATTTGGCATTGGATGGCACAGTGGTCCGCGACCTCAACGCACAGTGGTCTAGAAGTGTGAAAATTATAAAAATGTGGAGCCCACCATTTTGTTGACATGCCCCCCTCCGATAAGCGTTGGCCCCCAAGGCTGTGGAACATGCTAGGCTTTCTGTTACAATTCCTAAGTCTAGTTACAATGCTTTATATTTAATGACCCCTTAAGTGTATTTCCGATATTACTCCATATATTCGTTTTTATCTTTTCAATCCCGTTCCACCAGGCTAGTCGGATTGCTTGAGCCGGCCCTGTCTACTTGACTATCGGATGTGCTTTAGGTTACGTTTGGCCGATGTCCTCACTGTTGCCGGAACTTGTCTGTCCGCTCTGCCTTGCTGGTGGATCGGGTTTGTTACATGCAAGAAAGAAAAAGTTATGCAATATCTTATCTTATTGTACTAAAATTTTGTATACTCTTTTCCCTCTAATCTATTTAATTATTTCTCAATTCCCCTTACTATTCTTTTCAACCTGTTTATTCAAAAAACGATTTGATTTGCCTTATGGTCAATTAAAAAAAGGTAAGCCCCTTTTTTCCTTTTAACCCACTTAACATGTGTAAATATATAAAAAAACAAACAACAAAAAAAAATCCGTATTTGGCGCTATAGTCCCTTATTAAAAATGCCGCTCTGTGATCCCTGTTTTATTTCTAAGTTGCCCCGTATAATTCCTATCTTATTCCTACTGAAAACGTGGTGATCATGTCACGCACCGTTAAATGTGTGTTTTCCTGATTCGTGGCTACCGTGTGGCTTGGGTTATGTGGTTCTGTCGATCCTCGTTGTCCCGTGTCCCGTATCATGGAGTCTAGATCATGTTGCCAGTGATGTCGCAGCGATCGATAGTTATTGTATCTGGTGCGTGAATGGGATTGATGTTTTATGGACGATGTAGAAGCGTCCAGTTGACTCCGATGCTGCTACTAGGTGGCTTTGTGATGCCTGTGGTAGCAGCGGTGTTGTTCCGTTTGTTTTAGGGTTCTTCTTCTCTGTCATCGTCCTCCTTTATCTTCTTCTTTGTCCTCCCTGTTTTCGTCTTCCTCTATTTCTATGGTATCCTGCCCCGTCCATGAATGATTATAAGGAAGAATCCGACTTACAGGTACGACATCTGACTTTCCCCGTCCTTTGTCTATTTTATAATTGACTTCCCCTTGTTTCTCAGCTATAGTTTAGGGTCCGAACCACTTTAATAGTAACTTCTCGCTGCGACCAACTTTTCTGATTGGTGTAAAAATTTTTACTTTATTTCCTGGTTCAAACGTCAGTTCTCTGTGATTGACGTCGAAGGCGACTCTGTCCTTAACCTGCCTTTTGTTTATATTTTCCACCGCTATGCTTCTCATGATTAGTGCCCGTTTTCTAATTTCTACAGCATCTGTTTTGTAATCCGTATTCGTTAGCATCGCCTCCGAGGGTAAGGTTGGTTCCCGTGCGTATGTCAGCATGAAAGAGCTGAACCTTGTGGTGTCTTGCACAGCTGTGTTGTATGCAAATGTTATGTATGGTAGGTAGCTGCACCAATCTGTTTGCTGAGTGTTACAATACATAGCGAGCATGTCTGCTATTGTTTTATTTAATCTTTCTGTTCATCCGTTGCAGCTTGGGTGGTAGGCTGTGGTGAACTGGCTTTGGACTCCTATAAGTTTTGTAATTTCTTGTACAAGTTCGAATTGAAAAGTTTTGCCTTTGTCACTCAACAAGGTCCTTAGTGCGCCGTGAATTAGGAATATCTTTTCCACTAGGAATTTCGCTACTGGTTCGGCCTTACCATTTGGTAGTGCTGCTGTCATGGCGTACCTGGACGCATAATCTGTCGCCACTACTATCATCGTTTTTTTTTGTCTAAAATCTGTCCGACTGGTATTGGCTGCAACTGTCCTGGTGTTTTCCGATATGGTTGTCTCTTTCGTGCTTGGCAATCTGGGCACCCTTTTATATATCTTTCGATGTCTTTTGTCATGTGGTTCCAATAGTACCTGGTCTTAATTTTGTTCATAGTTTTTGATATTCCCAAATGGCCACTAGCGGGAGCTGCATGAAGTTCCCATAAGATCTTTTCTATCATGCTTCTCGGGATTACTGGTACATTGCGTAGGCCTGTTATAGTTGATACTGCTTTGTGTAGTGTGTTGTCTATCAATCTGTATCCTTTTGCCCTCTTTCTTGTGCCTATTGGGGCGTCCAATTTCTCCGGTTCTTCTAGTATATTTATAAGTTGCCTTAGATCTTCGTCTTGTTTCTGGAGTTTTCTTAAATCGCTGATTATTGTGGTAAATGTTTGAATATCTTCCGTTTCTTCTGTATGTTTGTTTGTGCACAGTACTGGATTCCTGGACATGCAGTCGGCGTCCTTGTGAGCCACCCCTCTTTTATATTCGATGGTGTAGTCGAATTCTGATAGTTTTAGGGCCCATCTTGCCAGTCGTTTATTATGTTCTTTTATAGAGTCAATTCAACAGAGTGCATGATGGTCTGTGACAATCTTGACAGGTTGGCCATATATAAGGTGGCGCAGGTATCCTAGGTCCCATACTACTGCTAGTAGTTCAAGCTCACTGATGGCGTGCATATGTATGCAAGGTTGGAGCTGTGATCAATTTTTCTTTTAGCGTCTGAAATGCGGCTTCTTGTTGTAGCCCCCATGTGAAGTTTCCTTTTTTTGTAGCTTCATGAAGTGGCTTTGCTATAACCGAAAATTGGTTTATGAATTTTCTGTAGAAGTAACATAAACCCAGAAAGCTTTGGTAAGTCTTTCAATTTTTTTGGGGTTGGGAATTTTTTATTCACTCGATTTTTTCTTCCTCTGGTCGGATGCCCGTGTTGCTCACTTTAAAACCTAGAATTCTTATTTCTTCTTGCAGGTATTTACATTTCGATGGCTTGAGGGTGAGGTTCGCTTCTCTTAGTCTTTGAAAGACTTTGGCCAGTTTTTCCAGGTGTTCTTCTTGTGTTCCTGAGAAGATGATGATGTCGTCTAAGTAAATTAAAATTTCTTTCCATTTCATGTCGCCAAAAATTTTGTCTGAAAGTTTCTGGAACGTTGCTGGCGCATTGCACAAACCAAAACTTAGGACATTGAACTCATAGGCGCCGTGTCCCTGTGCCACGAATGCCGTGTATTGTTTTGACTCTTCTCCAACTGGTACTTGCCAATATCCTGACAGCATGTCGAGCGTGCTAAAGTATTTTGCTTTCCCCAAATATGTAGGAATGTCGTCAATCTGTGGTAAGGGCCAGGAGGATTTTTTTGTAACGGCATTGATTTTTCTGTAGTCGACGCAGAATCTTGTAGTACCGTCTTTCTTTTTGACTAGGACTACTGGGCTGGCCCATGGTGAGTGGCAGGGCCTTATGACATTACTATCTAGCATTTCGTTTATCTGGTCGTTGATTATCTCTCTTTCCTTCTGGGAGACCCTGTATGGGCGACTTTTCACTGGTTTCTCGTTTTCGACGTCTATTTTGTGTGTTGCCAAGGATGTCCTTCCCATGTATTTAGGATGTTTGGCAAATACGTCCTTGTATCGAGATAGGAGATTTTCTAATCTATTTTTTGTCCTTTGGTCGTGTATTGTCGATAGCTCATGATCCTGTAGGGTGACTATATCTTCTCTGTCTTTTTGCAGGGTTAGGCAAAGAGGGTGCTTCGACTCGTCTTCACTAGCTTCCAATAGGTAGCCTATTGCCATGTACTTTCTGATAGGTGGAGATATGGATGCTTTTGGTTTTATGTTCATGTACCAATTTTTGTTCTTGAAGTATAGTCCTGACGTGGGGCTTCATTGGTTTTTTACGAAGGCCGCTGTGTTTAGTTGAAAGCAATAAATTTTGTCTTCTGCTAATTCAGGCGTTGATAGTTTAATTGGTTGTTCGTCACGGCTGTCCAGGTTATAGTCTTCTGTTGCTGTAATTTTATGAGTAACTGCTTCTTTGTCCACTTCGATATTGCTAAGTGTTTTTACCACGTCGTCTTCTGTTTCGGGAGCTTCGAGTGTGGCTGTGCTGTCTGGTCTATACATGGTGATGTTGATGTTGGTTTCTTTGAAGATGTGACTAATTATGTGCTTCATTCGGTCAGTGTTCATTCTATATGCTGCAACTGGTAGTGCGATTTCTCTTTCACCTGTCTCTTGCAGTAATTTTTTGACTTCTAGAATGCATTTAAAGAAGTATGCATAACTTGGCTTAAAGTACGACCTTTTCTTAGTCGTAAGATAATATGTATTATACCCGTCTTCTTGTATTAATCTGGCCTCGCCTCTCTGTGGCTTAAAACCAATATTTTTCCAATTTATATAATTGTCTCTTGTTTGTGTGTTTATGTTTTTGTCTACCATTCCATCCTCGGTTAAGTAGTATACTCTGCATGCGTTTGGCGTGGGTTTTCTGTCTGTGATTGATGGCTCATTTTTTGATTTCGAACATTGTATATATTTTCTGTATAGGTCTCTCCATTGTTCCTTCGTTGGTTCTTCTCGGTGTGCCATTAGTATTGAGGGTTGGCTGTCGCTAGTTTGAACCAGTGGTATCACGTAGTTTCTTCGTAACGTTACTGTGTTTTCTGGTAAGTTTATTTGTGCCTCGTTTTGCCGTAGGAAGTCCATGCCCAGAAGGATTGCTGCTGGTGATTCTTCAATGACTCGTGCGATGCAGCAGCTGTATAGTGGCTTTGTCATAGAGTATATCTTGAGCGGCAATTCGGCTTGTCCCAATACTTGTATTTTATGTCCTCCTGCCGTGATAAGTACGGAGTTACTTTTGTCCATTCGGGTCTCTGTGGGTAGCAGACTTTTCTTCACGACACTGTTTTCTGCGCCAGTATCTATTATTGCCCTGGTTCGGTTGTTTATGATAGTTTAGTCGATGCATAGGACGGATGAGTGATTTTTCTTGATTTGACCGTTTGAACCAGGACGGCGCGGGGTTTTACTGGTTTCGTTGTCCATTGTCGTTTGGGTGTAGGTTGCTTCTGCATGACATGGCATAGTGCCCCGGTTCTTGATAATTGTAACAGTTGGGCCTGTTGTCGTGAGTCCTGGGATTTGGATGCGCCGGCGAGTTTCTACTGTAGGTGCGCGAGCTTTGGACGGGTGTTGCTTGTTGCTTCTAAATGTGCACTGGTGCTCGATAGTTTGGGTGCGTTGTCAATTGTTGTGGCGATTTTCTTTAGCTCCGTTTCTGTTTGAGGTGGTGAATTTGGTGTGTTTGTTAGCCAGTAATAGTGATAAAATATATCGGGTAGTAGATCATTTTCAAAGAAGTTCCTGAATTCTTCTACGTCTATTGTGGGCTTGTATTCATGGTATAGGATTCGTAACTCGTAGAAGTATTCTCGTGCCAATTCGTCTTCTTGTTGTTTTCTTTGTTTGATTCTTCTTTTTTGTATTGCTTGTGTGTTTGTATCTTGAAATTCGTGAAAGAATGCTCTGCATAGATCGCCCCATGTCTTGTCGCCGTTCGATGCTTTAAATTCGTTGAACAATATGTTTGCGGCTCCATTCATGAATGTTCCAAAATAGGCTATCTTTAGGTTTTCGTCCCAGCAGTTTGCTAATGCCGTCCGTTCGTAGGTCCTGATGTAGTTCGTGGCTGATACCTTAGTAGGGTTGAATGTCGCTGGGCTCACGAATTGTGGTACGGCGGCTTGTCTGGGTGATGCTATTGCGTCCGATATTGTGATGTTCATACTACGGTCCTCAGGAGCTGATTGGTTCACTGTTGCCATTATTGGGGTGGGGGTGTGGTTGTATACTTCCGTGTCGCTGCTGCTTGTGTTTGGACTGCCGGCTCGGCGCTCTGGTGTCGTGGCTTCTGCTGTTTGCGGTGGTGCGGCTTTTGTCGGTTTTCCTGTATTTTCAAGAGACTGGCTTCTCGGTTTCGGGGTGCTGTGTGGCGCTGCGGGGGTATTGACGAGGACCACTATTACTAGCGTAGGGGAGGCTGTTGGGCTGCGGTTTAACCTTTAGCTTCGTTGGAACGGGGAGGGGGCGACGGCTGTGCTTTGGTGATCAGGCTGGAAGTCCGATAGGGCGCTAGTTGATTGGGTACGCTGCTTTTCCCGGCTTCTAAGGTCGTAGTTTGGCATTGGCTTTTTGCTTTGCGACGTGGGTACTTGCTGGATTCTTCTTAACGTCGCCACTGTCAGAAATTCGTGATGTACTGCTATATTATCGTCTTGTCCGCCAAATTGTCAGGAATTCTTGGTGAGGGGTGGTTTTCGTTACTTGGTCCTTCACGCTTCGGGGGTCCTCCTTGGCTCTAGTGTTGACTTAATTTGATGATTAAGCCTCTCGGGAACGGTTAGGCGCCTCCATCATGTCACAACTGGGGGTTGTTTCCCTAACGGGGCTTGAATGAAAACCACTTGGACTAAAAAACAATACAGGTCTTTATTAATACTTTGGTATAACTTTACCAGGCAGCTCGGAGAAAGTCCAGCATGTCTCCGGGGGGTGCAGACCAGTTCGGCACTATCGATGGGGGCTCTTGGGGAGTACTTATAGTTCGATCAGGAGAGGGGCCTCGAGTCAATGTTGACACTTTGGGCACTCCTGTCGCAGGGTAGTTGACCAGAGGGACTTTTGGGGGATGCTTTTAAATCGAGCAGGAGAGGGGCCTCCAATCTATATTGACACTTTGGGCACTCCTGTCGCAGGGTGGTTGACCAGTCGTTGAGACGAAGGTACCGTGTCCATCCAATGTTCGGGTATTTATACACCGAAAGTGCTGATTGTTGTTTAATTGAACTCGGCATTGGATGGCACAGTGGTCCGCGACCTCAACGCACAGTGGTCTAGAAGTGTGTAAATTATAAAAATGTGGAGCCTGTAATAATGAAAAAATAAAAAATAAAATATAAACATAAATTTAATTGGTTCTTATTTGGTGTGATTGATTGGTTGTTGGAGGGGTTATGTGGGATTTACTTTTTCATTACTCAACCAGGTAACCACGGCTACTCAGTTATAGTCTAGTCGGTTTTAGAGCAGATAGGTCGCAGATAAGGAAAGAGAATATATTAGGTAACAGTTAATCAGTTTTCCAGATGAAAGTGGGCGCCAGGGGCCTTAAGGAGGCCACCAAAGATAAAGAGGAAGAAGACCTTAAGGGCAGAATAGATGAATTCACAGAGCCAAAAGAATAATTATTGGTCAGAGCCTAAAGGGAGCTTACTGAAGCAAAACTTTCCTAATCCCTAAAAATTTAAACAAATAAATAAGACAAAATTTCAATTATATTGGTTTTTATTTCTACTGGCAAATTAGTAGATTTATTACATAATACCTATAACATAACACCTTTGCAATTCCTGTATAAAACTTTAAAATTTATACGTACAAACACTACTTCCTAACATTAATTTTTGTATACATAAATAAACTCTAAATATACAAATATACATGGGCGATCTTACAGGGACAGATTCATTAATATACGGGATGTACCATAAGAAAGATTTGCAAAAAATCAGATTTGCTGATAGCCAGAACTGACTAAAGAAATATCAGGGCACTGATCAAGCCAAAATTCATTAAAAATTTAAATAGCAAATGTACGGGGTGTGTCAGAAATGACTGCAGGAAACTCGTTCTTTCGAACCTTGGTCTCTCTGCTTACACAGGGTTTAGATTGAAACTGATTGGTCTATGAACTTGAAAAAGGTTGGATGCTGTTAAGCAGAACAAACAAAGCCGGGCAAGGGTTAAACAAAAAATATCTCGCAGCACATTTCGTACTAAGACGAATCTCTCTAGTGTCGTTTCATCGACTGAATTATGTAGTATACATTTATTAGCCCCGTGGCTATAAAAACAAAATTAAAATATACCAGTAGAGTAGGTATTTTTATTTAGTAAAATGTACGGGGACACCAAAATTAACTAGCATTAAAGGAAAATCAAAATTAATCAGAACTCACAGGGCTAGATCTCGAATTCACTTAATTTAAATGACATCAGAAACACTTTGCCATCACAGACAGCTCTGACTTAAAATTTACACTGAAATTCACCAGAACACCAACTCCAGAGACACAAGGTCGTCAAACGAACAGCTCTGAGTTAATATTCACTAAAAATCACCAGAAAACCACCTCCAGAGACACTAGGTCATCGAACAGACAGCTCTGAAGCGATTACACTAAAAATCACCCGAACACCACAACTCCAGAGACACAAGGTCGTCAAACGGACAGCTTTGAGTTAATATTCACTAAAAAACACTAATATTTACTTTAAAAATCACTCCAGAGACACTAGGTCATCGAACAGACAGCTCTGAAGCGAATGCACACTGAAATATTTAAAATTTACCTTAATACCGTGAATTCGAGTCGCAACCCTATCTACCAAAAAATGACTGCATAAAAACAACATAAAAACAAATAACTGATTGAAAGCAACACTTAACTTTTGTCCGTCGATTCACTTGGTTCCGTCCTTCAGTGGTTTATCCAATGAACTGCTCCTGAACGCTGCTAACACAGTTATCAGCTGAGTCTCCTACAGTAGGCCCCATAAATCGGCCAATGCCAGGTAACACCAATCGTAGGAATCCTCAACCAAGATGAACACCAGGCAAAGTCTCCACTGCTTCGGTAACTTCTCCAAGCGAGCAGACAACAAACCAGCAAGGTTGCAATAAAACGAGGTACAGGGTATCAAATGGAATTACTGACAAAAGATATTGAAGTTAAAATAATTTTGCTCGTTGTCCCAAGCGGGGGGTGGCTAAAGTTTCTTTAAGGCCATAGATCAAATCAAACGAACGTGAAACATTGAAATCTGAATGAGGGCATGGAAACCTCACTCAAATGTAGAAAAATTATAGGTTAGAATGACATAAAGGGCTTTGAATGGAAAATTGCTGCATTAATGATTGAAGAGTTTCGAAAGTATTGGTCCGGGTTTAAGCGTTCATCATTCTCGAAGAGATTTTATTGATTATATCTGATGGAACGTTCTTCAGACGTCCGATGACTGAGGATTTGAAAAAATCGTTGAAATCGTTCGTTTGAGCCCAATTACGGAATAAAAATTTGCCAGATGTGATGGAATGGGTCCACTACGCTGTAAAACAGATAACTTAAAATAGGACATGAACAGCAGAGCTAAAATTTAGAGCGAGACATGAAAAATAAAAATCCTACATGAAAAACATATAATCCTGAGGTGAACATATAAATTTGAAATGTAAAAATAAAAATCCTAAGCGAAAATATAGAATCATAAGGTGAAACCTGTTGGTCGGGTTTCTCTTTCGTCAGGTCACCAATATCCCCTAATGGGCTGGAAGCATTTCTAATGAATTTACTTATACATCCGGGAAAACCCGCGACACTTTAGTGCCTTAAAAATTCATTTAAACACTGGAAAACAGTGACCTGACAACAGGATTTTTACTGTCTCGTTTTTAAAAAACTATCCACGGCAAATGCACGTTTATTTATAGACTTTACGGCTTTCGTCACCGACGCGAGTTCAATGTGCGTTGTGGATCGATATGTTGGGCTAGGTCAAGATTTTGCATTTACCAGGGTCGTGCAATAGGTAATTAATTACTTCATGCAACCGAGAAATTCAATGGTAGATTATGATTTTTTCAAAGTGATGGACCTTTTCTAGTTACTTGTAACGACCGGGAAAAAAGGTCGTTACAAGGTCACAAAGGTCGGAGCCCACCATTTTGTTGACAATATTTGAGCAGAGTAATCCGGTAACTTTATCCAAGTCTATATTTTTTTTAATATCTTTTCAGAACCAGTATGTCCAGCCCTGTGTTAGAGATCAATACTTTTTCCCTACAGTCCTTTGAGGAGGCCATAGATATGGTGCAGACCATTCTGGAGGAAGCCGCAGAAGACCAACCCACGGCAACTCAGCCGGAGGAAAAAACGGAAGTCGTAGAAGAAGTTACACAAATAACCGAAAACCCCGAGAACAAGACAGAATGTCCATCTGTCCACTCCCCCGAACCTACCATGGAAGATGAAATATCAAACCCAGTTGAGGGAGCCGACGCCCACCCTAATACATCACAAGCAGTAGAGACGGAGATAGAGTTAGAACATACACCAAAATATCCCGAAAACCAGACAGTATGTTCGCCTGTCCACTCACCCGTCATTACAGCCGAAATACCCGTCCAAAGGGAAGAATCCGATACAAACCTGGATAAGGCCACATCTACCAGGTCTCCAGCAGAAATGTACTACGACAACTGGGATAATCTCGATCCGTTTACGGATCCCTTTGGTTGCTCAACCCAGGTCCATTACCCCGTGCCTGCAACGATCCTGAGATGGAGAGCAGAAAACGAGGTCAAGACTACCAATAAATTTATTACGCGGACCAGCGATACCTGCTGGCGGTGTGGTGGAACCAGACACCAGAGAGACTCATGTACCCGACCATCGGTAATTTTCTGTTCAAGGTGTGGAAAAGTTGGTATCCTGTCGCGGCGATGTCGATGCGAATCGACCCATACTCGAGGCCGGGTGGCCAGCTCCACCAGAACCACAACTACCAGAACAGTATCCCGAGCCTCTCAGTGCTGCCGACACCACAAATCAAACAAATTTTCTTTTTTTTAAGAAAGTAATGGGGGTGTGTAACGAAGTTACTATAATTTTCCGGATTACTTAACAATCAATATATATCTTAGTTATTTTTCAATCAATTGTTCCGGTTCTTTCCTGCAACCAGGAGATAAAAACAATTGCTGGCCATTAGTTACTTTGGATTTCTAAACTAACCCGTAAATAATCTGTAAAATCTAAATTAATTATGCGTAATTAATCATTCAAAGTACGGTACCAATGTACACCCGATTCCACGGCACTATTCGTAGCAATGCCAGGAATCGCGCGCCGATATCGAAACCCCAACTCCAACCGGAGCGGTGGAAGGACCCGAGCGAGATATGAAAACCAGAAATCCGGCACTAAAATATCATCTTTATCTGTGCGATCTCCGACCCGAATTACCAGTGTTTTAGACCAGTACCAAACCGAGTAAAACGTGTGAGCCAAAATTTTGAGTGGTAAGCCAGTGTAATAGTTTAAATTCTCTAAACTATTTAATTTCATAATATTAAAATATTATAATAAATTTACTAACACTATAACAAACCTCATTATTATGATGATTCAGTTATTCAATAATAAATAATATGTTTAATAGTTCGTAATTAATTATCTAGGACATATCGCTGCTTTGCTTTGATAGTGGCACAACTAAGAAAATATTGTTTTTGCGTTTTATGTAAAAACAAACTCGCCGTTTTATTGACATTTATCACATATACCGGCATATTTCTATTGCCAGTTATTTTCCGCCAGGGGGCACATGTGTCGCCATCAAATTACCTATGGCGTTTCATCTACAGCGGCATATCTTTAGTTGCTCACGAGCCTTCGCGAAGAACGCGCCGGTGTTTTCTCAGATAGTGGCACATTTCTTGTTGTAACAAGTTTTCGGTGGTGTTATTCATTTGAGAACGGCCTATTTTGTATTGTGCCCATATACGAGTATATGGTAAGTAATATTATTAAAGTAAAATATTTTTTTCATTGTTAAGATGCTATTTGGAAATGTGCCCATATAAGTAATTAAATAGAAGTTATGTTACGATTATTTTTGAGTTGTGCCTGTATCTAAGAAATAAATAGTGCTTACATCAATTATTATTTTTCTTCTTTTTATTTTTAGAATATTACAAATATGGAAGGTCCGCAATCTAGAACGCGATTAATATTAAAACTTTGCAAGGTACCAGATAGGGGAAAAACGAACGTAAATGCTAATGAAGTCTGGAACAAAGTTTGTGAAACCGATCCTGCAGGAAATTGTAATTTCTTTGGCCGTTCTTTGTTGGCATAATATTTTTACTAATTTGTAGTATTCTTGCAGCAAATAAGAAGCAGCCAATGGGAATCCAAAATGGAAATTCCAGAACGGAAGCCCAACGACTGAGTGAAAATGCAAATCTAGCAAATGAAGTTTTTTTAGAAAATGGAGAAGAAAAGGATAAAGAGCGACCAATATTAACAACAATCATTATTAACAATTACCCTGAAAAACCGGAAGAAATGGAGATTGGGACCTCCAATACAGAACGAAACCATGAACTTTTTATTCATTGTAAGTCCCAACGATGTCATGGAAATAATATGTTATTTTAACATTTTTGTATTTTTACAGCGCAGTTTTTTGATGAGGAAGGAAATAAGATTACAGGGCCGTTAGGGGAAGATTTAAGAATTGGAAATGACAATTTGGAAAAAACCTCGAAAAAAACAGAATTATCCGAGAAAGATTCTGAAGAAAAAGAGCATCCAAAAGATGTCCATTCTTGTAAGTTTCATATACTGCAGTAAAAAATATTTGATAACGATTTTTTTGTTTTATTTTGCAGTTCATTTAATTGATGGGAAAGAAAAAGAAAGTATAGAGACAGAAATAGATAAGAAAAAAAGAGGAAATATAAAGCCAGAAATAAATGAAAAGTCCAACCAAGATAAATTCGCTAAAATGAAAGAGCATCAAGAATTGATATTTCATTCAGATGACAGTGATGCGGATCCTCATTACGATGCTTCTCAAGATACAAGCAGCAGTGAAGAAAGTTCATCAGATGATGCTCCAAGACAAACGATCGATAGAAAGTTGGAAACTGATAAAACCATTGCAGTTAAAAATGGAAGAAAAAGACGAAGAAAGATGGAAACCTGGGTAACTCATTCTAGTAAGAAGCTAAGAAATACTGGGAAGCCATATATATCATATAAAACAAAAAAAGAAGTTAAAGGAAGGTCAGTAAAAGGAGTTTGCTCTGAGAAATGTAAACAAAAATGTCGGGAGAAATTTAGCGAAGATGAAAGAAAAACTATTTTTAATAATTATTGGCAGATGGGGGATTTACATAGACAGCGAGACTTTATTGCTGCAAGTATGATTACAGTTGAACCTGCATATCGATATGTTAGAGAAGGTAGTAGCAGAAAAGCCAACAATGCCTTTTATTTCGAAAACGACGGGAAACGTTTAAGAGTTTGCAAGGTATTTCTTATGAATACATTGGACATAAATCATAGGGTCATTCGAACTGTAGTAGACAAGAAACTTAAACTTTCGACTTGTATCGTGTCAGAAGATCTTCGTGGGAAACACAGTAGTCACAAACAGATCGATGAGAAAATCAAAAATGGTGCCAGGCAGCATATAAGTTCAATTCCTAAAATACCAAGTCATTACTGCCGAGCCGATTCAAGCAGAGACTATATAGATGGCAGCAAATCAATAGCGCAAATTTACCGGGACTATGTAAATGATTGTTTACAAAGAAATGTGGAACATGTCAACTATGTCATGTTCTACAGGATTTTTACCGAAGAGTTTAATTTATCATTTTTCACTCCGAAGAAGGATCAGTGCGAGCAGTGTGTCGCTTACCAGAATGCTCCTAACGTGGAGAAAGATAAACTTAAAGAAAAATATGATAGTCATTTAGTAGAAAAGGACTTAGCACGCAAAGAAAAAAAAATAGACAAAGAGGAAAGCAGCACTAGCACCATAGTAACATGCTTTGACTTGCAAGCAGTTTTCCAATGTCCAAAGGGGGATATTTCAGTGTTTTTTTACAAAAGTAAATTGAATGTTTTAAATCTTACTTTTTATGAATTGAAAACAAACGACGTAACATGTTTCGTTTGGCATGAGGGAAAAGCAGAGCGTGGTGTTAATGAAGTAGGTAGCTGTGTGTTACGGTACATAGAGCGGAAAGCTCTTTCTACCAAGGAGCAAATTGAGTTTATTTTTTATACCGACAATTGCAGTGGGCAACAGAAAAACAAGTTTATGATTCGTTTATATCAGTATGCTATCCATAAGTTCCCAAATATAAAATCGATTACACACAAGTTCTTAATCAAGGGACATACGCAAAATGAAGGCGATAGTGCTCATTCTATGATCGAAAGGGAAGTAAAACGAGCTTTGAAAAGTGGCCCAATATATACGCCAGACCATTTCATATCCATAATTCGTTGTGCTAAAAAGACTGGACGACCCTATAGTGTCATAGAAATGACGCATGAAGATTTCTATAACATTAAGAGTCTAACTGGAAGTCAAGAATCGTTTAAAAATACAGAAAAACAGATTGCAAGGATTGGCGACATAAAAACTGTGATGGTGACAAAAGACACTCCCTCTTCATTTTATTACAAGACTTCGTACTTGGAAAAGGAATTAAAGGAGGTTGACACTCAAAGCAAAAAAAGTAGCTTAAGGGGGACCTCAAATAATCGTTTGGTACTCCAACTGGCTTATTCGAAAAAACGTACACTTCCTGAGAGAAAAAAGATAGACTTACTTGACCTAATCAAGCATAACCATATCCCAAAATTTTACGCTCCCTTCTATAACAATCTTTAACGTATTTATAATGTTTATTTATACATCATAAAACATTACTATGTATTATTTTCCACTTTAGTTTAAGAACGTTGTCTTTAACTTTTAAAAGTTTATTAAGAAAACAGTTGAAATTTAATTGCATTTTTCTTAAACAATGGCACAAATTTAAAAATGGGTTGACCGGTATGTTTTTAATAAGATAAGTCAATGGGAATAGTTTCCTTTATGTCTTTCTTAACCGTAGACAAAAATAAATATGAATTTATTTAATTGAACCAAAAAATAAATATTAAATTTATACTTTTGTTATATTTTTAAAAAGCGCTTCCTGTAAAATTATTATATTTCGGGTTATGCCAGTATCAAAGCGAAGCAGCGATATATTTGAAAACGTAGGCATTGTTATATCGTATGGATGTACACTAAACAATATTTTGTAAAACATTATTTTTATCATTATTAAGAATAAAGTTGATCATGAAGGGTCGGCACGAGTTTCAATATTCCCGACATTACACCAGCATTTCGATATAAATTGTATTTTTAGCCATAATTTTTCGTTACCGATATTTACCGAAGTTTACTTTAAATTTTATTTCCTCATTTTTTTTTAGGACCGTACCAAATTGTAATTTACAATATAGTGTGTTTACTTTGCTTTTTTTTAAATCCGTTATCAGCAAGATCTTGGCCTTGGTCAAGTTCGAGCATTATAAAGCCACCTAGTGATACCGTAAAATTTAACTAAAATAATAATTTACCTTATTATTTATTTCTTCATTATTAGGCATGTGGAAACTGTAGGAAGCCGTTTTAAATGAAACTCGTTAATCCGTCTTGGTGGAAAAACTAGGACACGCCGCGTTAGTATTTTATTAAAAATTTAATTATGTCTAACCTTGTTGTAGTGGAATATCCAGAACAAGCCGTTTTAAATGAAATTCGTTAATCCGTCTTGGTGGAAAATCAGGACACGCCGCGTTGGTATTTTATTAAAAATTTAATTATTTCTAACCTTGTGGTGGAATAACCAGGACAAGCCGTTTTAAATGAAATTCGTTAACCCGTTTTGGTGGAAAAACCAGGACACGCCGGGTAAGTATTTTATTAATAATTAATTTTAGCCTTGTTGTGGTGGAATAACCAGGACAAGTCGATTTAAATGAAATTCGTTAATCCATCTTGGTGGAAAAAGCAGGACACGCACCGTTAGTATTGTATTCAAAATTTAATTACTTCTAACCTTGTTGTGGTGAAATAACCAGGACAAGCCGTTGTAAATGAAATTCGTTAATTCGTCTTGGTGGAAAAACCAGAGCACATCGTGATAGTATGTTATAAAAAAATTTAATTATTTCTAGCCTTGTTGTGGTGAAATAACCAGGACAAGCCGTTTTAAATACAAGTCGTTAATCCGTCTTGGTGGAAAACCCAGGACTCGCGGCGATAATTTTACATTAAGGATTAAATATGTCTAAACTTGTTATGGTAAAAAAACAGGACAAGCCGTTTTAAATACAAGTCGTTAATACATCTTGGTGGAAAAACCAGGACTCGCCGCGATAATTTTACATTAAGTATTAAATATTTCAAACTTGTTGTGGTGGAAAAACCAGGACAAGTCGATTTAAACGATATACATTGATTTGTCTTGGTGAATAAACCAGGATATATCCTTTTCTTTTAATAAGTCTAGAGACTACTAATATTATCTTGGTGGATTAACCAGGATAACCATTTTTGAAATAAAATTAATCCTATTACAAAAACGCAAAGTAAATCTAAAACCAAGTAGAGTAGAATTTGTGCTGAATTAATTTGTTTGCATTTGAAACGCGTTCCTGTTAGAAAAGTTGTGGCTTTTGAAATTGCTTACTTGAACTATTCCGCATATGTACTCGTTTCTTACCATTACCACTCAACCTGCTTGACCTACCCTTTTGCTGACACGACATTCCCCCGTTACCTATTTGTATACCATGCATGTCTTACTGCTTTTTAACTGAACTATTACTACTCCGCTTCAACCCGCTTATACCTATTACTTTTATTAATTTCACTGGTTGTAGACCGCTAACCGCTTACCTGAAGGTTGAAACTTGACTTTATGTAATTTTATAAGTTTTCTTTAGATGCAGAAGAAGGCTCCCAGCTGTTGAATTACCATTGTATTATATATATGATCATATTTTATTGCACATAGGCACTGTAAGTTCGCCCAAGATATTTATTATAACTTTGATTACCTATACGTTTTATTACCGATCCTTGGACGAAATTAGAGTGTACTTATTAATTTTCCATTTACGAGTAATGAGTGTAAAATTTAGATAAAGATAGGAAGCAGATTAGTTTAAGTAAATTAGGCCCCCGTACTGACATAGATTGGTTTAACTTTTGCTTTACTGAGAGACCGTTAATTAATTTTTTTTTATTAAACCGAATTAGTTAAGAGTATTGGACAATTTTTATTTCTTTAGGATTTAGATTTCCGATTAGGGCCTTATAATTTGAAGTTATGTATATAATAAGAAACGATAAACACGACCAATCTGTGGTAATCATTTGTTTTATTTTCCAATCCTACCGACATACGTATTCAATAACTTAATGCACTGAACCCTTCTCCACTGTAGAAAAGCTACCCGAAGGTACAGTGAATCCCTCTTTTCACTAAAAATAAGTAAGAGAGTGGCGCCTGAGGAAATATCCCAATCCGAGGTTTAGTATCATTTACTTTCTATCTAAATCGTTAATTTAAACATTACAAAATATAAGATACGAGACACCTTTGCAGAACATTTTACAAAAATTATCGGCCCATATCCCTCCTTAACTCAATGGCCAAAATCATTGAAGTCATAATCCTAAATCGCCTCAAAGAGAAGTCCACCGAACCGAACGTCCCTTCTGACGAACAGTTCGGCTTTCGGGAAAATCTCAATTGCGAACTCCAAGCCCTCCGAATCACTGAGTTCATAACTCATAGCTTCAACTGGAGTCAGTACGTCGGGATGATCCTACTCGACATCGAAAAGGTCTTTGACACCGTTTGGCACGACGGGCTGATTCACAAGATGATAGCTCTGGGTTATCCTTTAAACTTGGTACGCCTCATTCAATCATACCTCGCCCACCGCAAAATCAAAGTCCGCATCGGACAGTCTCTTTCAACCCCACGCACCCTCGAAGCGGGAGTCCCACAAGCAGCAGTGCTGTCCCCGCACCTCTTCAATATCTTCACCCACGATATTCCTAAGCCCCCCGAGAGTACCCTAGTCCTCTATGCCGACCATACCGCCTTCATCGTAATGTCACTGCGTCCCTACCTGGTCACCAGAAAGCTGCAAACAGCAGCAAACGAATTTTCCATTGCTGCGTTAATTGGAAACTTCGCCGCAATCCAGATAAAACCCAAACCATCCAGTTTGCCCGCAGAAGGCAGCCCCCCTTCGACGCGGTTAACCTGGATGAACGCGATGTCCCCTGGTCCGACGCAGAGAAATATCTCGGTATCACCCTCGATAAAACCCTCCACTGGCAACGCCATATCCAAGGCAACCTCAATAAAGCCAGAATGACCTACTCTTTTCTCTACCCCCTTCTCAATCGCCACAGCACACTAAGTCACAAAAACAAGACCCTCCTTATCAAACCCATCATCAGACCTGCCCTGACATACAGTTCAGTGGCGTGGGGTCACGTAGCCCCCTCCCACATCAACCGTCTCCAATCCCTTGAAAATCGTTACATCCGCACCGCCATGGACATCCCATGGTTTATCCGTAACATAGATTTACACAGAGACATGAAACCCACACCACTTTCCCAGTTTCTCCACGAGAGAAACACGAAGATTCTAACTTCGGCTCCAGATCACCCAAACCCCCTTATCAGACAAGCCTCCAACTATGACATCGATGCCCCTTACCGTCATAAAGGACCCCGTCACCAACTTCTCTAGGTGCGTCATGTAGCACCACCACCCGCCAAAAATACCCCCCCCCCCCCGATACACCCCACAAAAACCCATAATTAACCCCTCCCCCAGATTCCAGAGGAAAAGTACTTTAAGCACTTTTTGGTGAGACCCTGCGGAACTGGACCGCAGGGAGGCGTGGAAGGAAGTCTGGAAGGAGTCATTGAGACTCAGGGCCACAAGGACTCCCGCCAGACGGGGCTCACCTCTCCGCGTGTGTGTGTGTGATAAGTCAGTATTAGATAAAAGGCGTTACTATGCCCATTTTGTATTTGATAAGTTTGGGTTAATAAAATATTAATAATATTTTTTTTTAAAGAGTCAAGTGAAGTTTTAGTGAAATAACATATATATCATCATTTAGATAAAAATAGAGCGGTTTTGAGGATATTCCTCGACTTAGTCAAAGCATTCAACACAGTAGATTATACAATTTTAAGCCAAATGCTCGAGAATATAGGTTTTAGAGGCAAGCCCCTACAACTAATAAATAGCTACTTATCAAATAGAGTACAATATGTCCAGCTTGATGACTGTAATAGTTCCCCCAATTCTATTAAGTTTGGTGTACCGCAGGGGACAGTTTGGGTCCAGTACTGTTTTCAATACCGGGTCCGCCAACGAAGCGGGGACGGAAGATCACATCCTTATCGAAAAACTACTGAAACAGCATTAGGTCTGGAATTAAAAGTGCCATATTTTAAAAATATTTTACATTATACAGGGTGGCTCAAAAAAGTGAGGCGAACTAAACATCCATTTTTTATAAATGAGCACCCTGTATATTATCGGCCCAAAAGATAGGCATAGAGCTGCTGATCATTTTAATATAGGGTTATGTGGATTTATTTTAGTAGTTTAAAAAATAATTACGATTTGATCTAAAGAATTGCCTAAGTTTAGTAATCATTTCCAAATTACTAAAAGCAACTGAATGAAATAGCACACTCAAAAATAATATTTTAGAATGTTGCCCATCTTTACAATTGAAAATATTTGCGTTAAGTACATTTATTATACAAGATGATCACATTATATAAAATATTAAAATTCTCTCTTTTTCTAAATGGAACACCATGCATATTTTTGATTTTTAGAAAGCCCTCTTAATATCCTTTCTACTATCATATTTGATACCTCTTAGAGTTTACCGTATTTTAATATTTGGATATTAACTTTAAAAGCCAACATTTTTGCTATTTTTTTGAAAAATCTAATGGTAGAGTCAGAGTCAAACACGAAAGGTACAATGACGTAGGTGACCGGCGAAGAAAAAACTGTAGTTAAAAATGTCTGTCGTCACTCATTTGGTGGCGAAATATAAAACAGTGTTGCCAAGTGAAAAAAATACAAATCGCTAGAGGTTAATTGCAAACTTTTATTTCCAAATAGTTATAAACATACACTAAATACATAATAGATAATAATATAGATACACATACCTACTACCTAACATGATTTTGACTTAAAGTTGTGTAAGTACAAACCAAATCTTAAATTTTGTTGAGTACCTATTTGAAATATTAAAAATTGGTAAGTTAACTCATAGCTTCAACTGGAATCAGTACGTCAGGATGATCCTATTCGACATCGAAAAGGCCTTCGGCACCATTTGGAATGACGGGCTGATTCACAAGATAATAGCTCTGGGTTATCCTTCAAACTTGATACGCCTCGTTCAATCATACCTCGCCCGCCGCAAAATCAAAGTCCGCATCGGACAGTCTCTTTCAACCCCACACACCCTCGAAGCGCGAGTCCCACAAGGAGCAGTGTTGTCCCCGCACCTCTTCAATATCTTCACCTACGATATTCCTAAACCCCCCGAGAGCACCCTAGTCCTCTATGCCGACCATACCGCCTTCATCGTAATGTCACTGCGTCCCTACCTGGTCACCAGAAAGCTGCAAACAGCAGCAAACGAATTTTCCATTACTGCGTTAATTGGAAACTTCGCCGCAATCCAGATAAAACCTAAACCATCCAGTTTGCCCGCAGAAGGCAGCCCCCCTTCGACGCGGTTAACCTGGATGGACGCGATGTCCCCTGGTCTGACGCAGTGAAATATCTCGGTATCACCCTCGATAAAACCCTCCACTGGCAACGCCATATCCAAGGCAACCTCAATAAAGCCAGAATTACCTACTCTCTTCTCTACCCCCTTCTCAATCGCCACAGCACACTAAGTCACAAAAACAAGACCCTCCTTATCAAATCCATCATCAGACCCGCCCTCACAAACAGTTCACTGGCGTGGGGTCACGCAGCCCCCTCCCACATCAAATATAATTTATAATTTACTTATACAACTTAATTCTATACAACATTTACTTAATAATTTGGAAAATGCAATTTCATTCGCAATATTAAATATTTTGCACAGTTTAATAATTGAACCCAATCAGCTAAAATTAGTCATTAATACACTAAATGACATATATGGAATAGAGCAAGCGACCAAGCTTAAGAAATTAATAAGTTATTGCTTTCTATTTTCGGCTCAAGTAGTAATACAGAATAATAGAGGACTCGACTTTAGGTTAGACAGTATTTAAAAGTTAAATAGGTGTTATTTATTATATTGATAATAATACTTACAATAATAGTCTTTAGTTAAGTAAAATAATTTTAAATCTTGTTTTTAGAAACCAGCGTTGCAATATCTGAAACAGGGCTTATGAAAGAAGAAAAGGCTACACATGATCCCATGTCTAGGGATCGAAATTTGCCAAGCACATTATTTATTGGGTTCGACAAGACACTCAGACGGGAGGAAGACAATGCACCTACTCATCAGATGCAAATGGACGACGAGAATGTTGCACACGACTATCACTATGATGGCGCTAGTCTTCAGGCTACAAACTTTCCTAGCACATCATTTTCCGGTTTTGATAGGATACCACAACTGGAACATTATGCGGATAGTTCCATTTTAGTTGATGCTAATGATCATGACTCCGTAAAAGATCCAACTTATGAGACAGATACCAGTAGTTCATCCTCGTCCTCTTCAGATTCGAATAGTCTCTCTTCATCCTCGTCAGGATCAACTAATAAATCTAGGTTACATGGATCTTCAACTTTAAAAAATCCGACAGTTGAAAACAACGGGTAACATAATTCTAACAGAGTGGACCAAGTAGATACTCCACCAGTATATATTCCACCCGTAGATAATCCACCCGTAGATACTCCACCGGTAGATACTCCACCCGTAGATACTCCACCCGTAGATACTCCACCCGTAGATACTCCACCAATAGATACTCAACCAGTATACACTCCACCAGTAGACACTCCACCAGTAGACACTCCACCAGTAAACACTCCACCAGTAGACACTCCACCAGTAGACACTCCACCAGTAGACACACAAAATGCCAGTCGAAAAAAAAAAGGCAAAAAGAGAGTAGCAAATGTGGAAGAATGGAAAAGTAATAATGCTAAGAAGTTACGAAACACAGGTCAGGCATACACTTCAAGATCGAAATCATGCAAACAAATTAACGCCAGAAGTCTTAGGCCTCCTTGTGGAGACAAATGTCGACTAAGCTGCTCCGCAAAAATTGACGAGAATACAAGAAAACTTATATTCAAAAACTATTGGTCTCTGGCAGATGTAAATAGACAAAGAGACTTCATTCATAAATGCATGAAACCTATTTAACCTGCATATAGGTACAGTAGTGCACAGAAACCGAGACAACATAACCACGCATTTTATTTTCATATGGACAATGACAAAACAGTTCGTGTATGCAATTTTTTCTTAGCCACCCTCGATATTAACCTTCGGATGCCAGAGAGGGGTACAAATGTACCCCACATTCTGTTTTTTCCGCATATTTTTTGTATTTTGTTTGGAACTGTTTTCCGCTCTTAAGAACTCCTTAATTAGACCATTATTTTTAGTAAATGTACCAAATAAGATTTTTTTCTTGCATTTTTTACATAAAAAAGATGAATAACTAGCTGGGGTACAAATTGTACCCCATTCGGCATCCGTGTTCTACTCTTCACTACTTGCGCGAAACTTATGGCAACGTTGCTTTAGACTCGTGCGGCTTCGTGTAGACCCGTGCCGACGCGCCCATACGATACATTATAGTAGTATTATTTGATACGCGTACTGAGATTGTTGTGCTTGTTTTGTAAGTCTGCGTTGCGCTATGTCGTACAAAAGGAAATTGGATTTATCTACAGAAGCAGATTATGCTACTGCCTTACAGTGGATGGATGAGAGTGACGAAGATGAGAATGTTGAAGAAACAGATTCTGAGTGTTCCGAGTTGGAAGACAACGTAGAAATTGAAAATGTTAAACCTCAGGTTCTGGAAGTATGTTATTTTGACATGTGCTATGTATACATATTTCTTTTAGGCTGATACTGAAGAAAATGATCAAGTTTGACAGTGATCCGGCCTATGTATCAAAAAATGGATCGGTTTGGAATAAAAAGGCACCTAGACCCGCACAAACACCATCGCAAAATATAATAACCAAGAAGCCAGGGCTTACTTCCACATCAGAAAACATTGATTCCTTATCTGACTTCTTCAAATTGCTTATTGACGATGAAATAGTTCAAATAATTGTTGAGTGTACTAACCAATTATCGGATCCAGAATATTCTGATTTATTTTTCAATGTAAAACGTTTATTTTATTTGTTCTTGATCATTCTTGTATCCTACGCTAATAAAAGTTATATCCAAAATCTATATTAGTTTTTATTATTTAGGTATAAGAATTTAAAAAATAATAATAAAAAACTTTAAGTGTTGTCAAACTAGAAAAAAAGTTGGGGTACAAAATGTACCCCTCCGGTATCTTCGCAGATATAGGACCCTCCGGTATCCGAAGGTTAACAACCGAATAACTAGAACAGTGGCTAATAAAGCTGAAAAAGGGTTTGTATACAAAGACTTACGAGGTAAACATAAAAATCGTAAGAAAGTAGATTCATCCATTAAAGATGGAGTACGTGGTCATATTCAATCGATTCCTCGAATTGAAAGGCGCTATCTTCAAAAACAGACTACCAAGGAATATATAGATGCCAGGATAAAAAACTTCCATAATAATATGCAAATTTAGTTATGTTCTCGAAGATTTTTAATACGGAATACAATACAAGTTTCTTCATACCTAAAAAGATCGATGTGAGCCATGCGACAGTTATGAAAATGCTACAGGAGAAGACAAAGAATTGTTAAAGAACAAATATCTATTGCATCTAGAATAAAAAGAACTATCGAGGAAAGAAAAAGATGAAAAAAAGAAAAAAGCAGGTCCTAATTATATTGTCTCAGTCTATGATCTGCAGGCAGTGCTTCCTACACCGCGAGGGACTGTCTCTGTGTTTTACTAAATTAAACTAAAATATTAACATATTTTCTTATATATCTTTTGTGTTTTATTTTTGTGTTTTGAAAATACTTTGTTCTAAAAAAGAGTCACAATTTAGACCTTTACTAATATATTATATTGTAAAATAATATATATTATATTCACAGTTAAAATAAAATAAAGTAAGTTGTAATGAAATAACCTTTGTCTATACTTTAGGCTTTAATTAACAGAATTGAATACATAAAAGAAATACTATGTCAGTAAGTGACAATATACCAAAAGTACAAGTACCATACAATTAAGGTGAACAATACAAACTTATACAGGAGGGACTATAATTATAGCACATTCTCCCCTGGTTTATTTTATTCATAATCTTTAAAATATGCAGGAGGATTGCGTTTTCTCAACGAGTGACGAATAATTTTGTTAGCCTTTTCTTCCTGGATCTGGATAGTCTGATCATGGGAATTAGTTGCACTGTCTTCATTATTTTCATCATCTTGAATACTAGGTCCAACAGGATCTAAGTTATTTGGCATTGAACTAGAAGTCGTTTCTGTATTGAATAATAGATTAGTTTCAGCTTCAGAATCAGTATCAGGAATTGTAGTATTTTGATTAGAGTTTATTAAGCTTAAATCTCCTCTTGGGGCGAGATGTTTTATAGAAACCGTTGACTCTTTTCCATTCTTATGTCGGATTAATGCATATTCAGGGTTTGCCTCTACCAATTCCACTTCATCGACGAGAGGGTCATTTTTACTTTGCCGTACATATTTTTTAAGAAAAACTGTTGTTGAAGGAATTAGCCAAGAGGGTATTGAGGTGCCGCTGGTTGATCGTCTTTGATAATTAAACATTCTTTCATGCGGCGTGCAGTTGGTTGATGTACACAGTAAGGAACGGGTAGAATGTAATGCGTCATGTAAAACAAGTTCCCACTGAGTCACCTTTAGATTTCTAGATTTTAGTGCTAAATTAACAGCCTTCCAAATTATACCATTGTATCTTTCTACTTGCCCATTGCCTTCTGGGTTGTATGGTGTAGTACGACTATGAGCTATTCCACGTGATTGAAGATATGATATTATTTCTCGGGACATAAAAGAAGTTCCTCGATCGGAGTGAATATATGCTGGCATACCAAAAATAGTAAATAGAAGATCTAGGCATCCTATGACTGTGGAACTAGTCATATCTGAACAAGGAAAAGCAAAAGGAAACCTAGAGTATTCATCTACTATCGTTAACAGATATTTATGATTAGTAGAGCTAGTTAAAGGTCCTTTAAAATCAATATTAAGACGCTCAAATGCGGAGGTAGCTTTAATTAGATGTCCCATTGAATTTTTACAAAATTTTGGCTTCATCTCAGCACATATCGGGCATGCTGTAGTCATTTTCTTGACATCTTCCATAGAAAATGGTAAGTTGCGAGTTCGAACAAAATGGTACATTCTTGTAATACCAGGATGGCAGAGGGACTGATGAAGTTCATATAGTTTAGTATTTGTACTAGCTCCACAAATTCTGGATAAAGCATCAGCAACTTAATTTTCTTTTCCAGGTCTATAAACAATATCGTAGTTGTAGCAAGATAACTCTAAACGCCATCGTAATATTTTTTCATTCTTAATTTTACTGGATTGTTTAGTATCAAACATAAAAGATACAGCTTCTTGGTCAGTCACTAATTTAAAGTGGCGTCCCATCAGAAAATGTCTCCATTTCCTTAGTGCCTCAACACATGCATATGCTTCTTTTTCGACTGAAGAGTGTCGTCGCTCTGTTTCTGACAATGTCCTTAAAAAGAAGGCTACCGGTCTTCCAGACTGACTTAACGTAGCAGCTATACAGTAGTCTGAGGCATCTGTTTCTACAATTAGAGGTATTTTATAATCAATAGTCCACAGCAAAGAATTTGAAATATCTGTTTTTAAGTTTTCAAAGTCTTTAATTTCAGTTTGCGTCAATGGAAAAATTTTACAATTCACCAAACTTTTGATTTTGTCGGAAAATTTGTAAATCCATTTAGAATAGTGAGAAAACATACCTACTATTCTACGAAGTTCACCAGTATTGCGTGGTACTGGTAAATCTAAGAGAGGTTGTAGTCTATCAGGATCTGGTTTCAGGGTTCCGTTTTCAATTATATATCCCAATAATTTAATAGACGTCTTGTTAAAAGTGCATTTATTTTGATTTAGTGTTAAATTGAATTCCTTAACAGCATTTAGGAATTTTTCTAGATTATTATTATGAATTTCTTGATTCTCTCCACAAACAGTCACGTCATCAAGGTAAGCGAAGACTCCATTTAAATTTTCTTTTAATATGATCGAGTCGATTGTTCTTTGAAAACAGGACACACCATTTGTTACACCAAAAGGTATTCTTCGGAATTGATAGAGACGCCCACCTGCTTCAAAAGCCGTAAATGGTTTATCATTATCGCTAATTGGTATTTGATGATAAGCACTTTTTAAATCTATAGTGCTAAATACTTTATATTTTGCGACTTTTGAGACAATGCTTTCAATGTTCGGTAGAGGATACGCATCTAATTTCGTAAATTTATTGACCGTCTGGGAGTAATCTACAACCAAGCGACGTTTATGGTTTTCACTATGAGTAACTAATACTTGAGCTCGCCATGGTGAGTTACTTTCTTCAATAAGGTTTTCTTGTAAAAGTTTGATTACTTCTTGCTTAATAAACTGTTCATCTTCATCTGAATGCCGACGTGACTTAGTAGCTATAGGTTTACATTCATTGGATAAATTTGGAAATAATTCAGGTGGCTCTATTTTAGCTTCGGTAAGACAGCAAATTGATAACGGTTGTTTAGTGCCACCAAAATTCATAGTAACACTTGTATGTTGTTTCATTATGTCGTGACCAATAATAATATCTGTGCATAGTTTAGGAAGGACAGATATCTTAAAATTTTCATACTTTTCGTTTGGTAAATGTAAATTTATTATACAGTAACCTTTTACATTTGAAACGCATGAAGTATTTGCCATAGAAACTACGCCCTGAGTTGGATAGATTTTTAAAATATTTGATGCTACAAAATCATAGTCCAAAAAACTATCAGAGCTTCCAGTGTCTATTAGAGCATGTGCAGGTATATTGTTAACTTTAGCTTTGACTACTGCCTGTGATAAACAGTATGGTATCGGCCTTGATACGGAAGCAATGAGGGATGTAGAAGCTGAAGTTGACTTTTGTCTAGAAAGTTTAGGTTTCATGCATACCTTTGCAAAATGTCCTAGTTTTTGACAGTTACTGCAGGTAACATTCCTGGCTGGGCATATACTGCGTGGATGTCTAGTATTTCCACAAAAATAACAACGCTGAGAGGAGGCAGCTGCAGATGTATATTGTATTTGTGATTCATTGGGGATTTCTTTTAAATGAACTGTATTTATTGAATTGTGGCTAAAATAGACGCTTGATTGTTTCCGAGCTTCTTCTAAAGAACGTGATTGTATAATTACTTCTTCTAAATTTAGTTTATTACTTTCTAATAAACGCTGACGGATTTCATTAACTAACAGTCCACCTATGAAAGCATCGCGAATAAAATCATTTTTATTTTGTTCTGCAGTTACTAATTTAAAATCACAATTTTTGCTTAGTAGTTTTAGAGCTTGAATATATTGATCAATACTTTCTGTGGGCTGTTGCTTTCTTGTAGATAATAGGTGTCTAGCAAATACCTCATTAACATGTTTCACATATAGATCTTCTAAAATCTTTGTAGCTTGTTCAAACTTCTCACATTCGCTAATATGTTCGTAGACGGTATGAGACACAAAATTAGTAAGAAGCCTTAGTTTTGCACTATCATCAAGTTTATTTTCTTTATCGCTTGCTTCTAAAAAATTTTTAAAAGTCTTGAACCAGTGTTTCCATTCTTTAGCCGCTGAGTCTTCATGTGGATCTGCTTCAAATCGTTCAGGCCTCAAAAACTTGTCCATTTATATTTCTGTTAATTAAATTGTAATGAAATAACCTTTGTCTATACTTTAGGCTTTAATTAACAGAATTGAATACATAAAAGAAATACTATGTCAGTAAGTGACAATATACCAAAAGTACAAGTACCATACAATTAAGGTGAACAATACAAACTTATACAGGAGGGACTATAATTATAGCACATAAGTTTAGTATTTTGCTATGGTTATTGCGAAATTGATACCAAGAGTTATGTGAATAGTTTAAACCCATTTTTCTCAAAACAGGTTTTTTCGAGTTGTGACTCTTTTCTAGCAGGGGTGCGATATTGTGGTGGCCCTGAAAAGGGCCGATTGGTAGGCGGGAAGGTCTGTGTGTGAGGACCTAGTTTATAGGTACTTAACCTAGGGCGACCAAGATCAAGCGGGGTGCAGGTCGATATGCTGCTGGCGGATCGGGAACTGCGCGGAA
This sequence comes from Polydrusus tereticollis, assembly GCA_963920685.1. Classification (NCBI taxonomy): domain Eukaryota; kingdom Metazoa; phylum Arthropoda; class Insecta; order Coleoptera; family Curculionidae; genus Polydrusus; species Polydrusus tereticollis. The sequence continues at coordinate 87,737,175 of OY987332.1, forward strand.
CGGCCGGCTGCAGCGTGTCTGCAACGACAGGCGTCGGCGTCGGTGTTGGTGTTGTCCGGTTATGAAAATTACACCGGGCCCGCAAACTTATCCTTAGCTGGTGACATGCCTGGCAGCATCTGCGGCAATCTACCATTGGATAGATGCTCGCGTCCAAACTGCTGCAATTAACGCATTGCCTCTTACCGTTGATTGCTGTGGGTTCAACCACAGCATACGGCTTTCCACCAAATCTCTCCTTCACACACATACCGTTTAATAGACATCGGAGTCATGTTGCAGATTGTGATGGAATTATGCTCTTTTGGTGTGACAATACGTAGGTATTTATAGCGTAAGAAATTCTGACGCTTGCGTATCATAAAACTGTTGACATAAGCCAACGATGCTATAAGAAATTTTTGTAGTGACCAGCAGAAATATTTCAATCAAATAGATGTGGTTGAAATCAGCTCCGTTAAGCTGGCCCACCCCGGTTCAAATTTTTTTGCCAAAACGCTAGTGCAAATAAAGGGCCCTAGCACAACCTAGCACACCAATTTTTAGAGCTAGCACACCTACAGCATAGCTAAAAAAATTCTGTTATATTCAGGGTGGGCCAGGTTAACGCTAGCCCCCCCCCCCCCCCCCCGGTCATATTTTTTTGTTAAAAAGCTAGCACAAATAAAGGGCACCTAGCACACCAATTTTTAGAGTTAGCACACCTACAGCATAGCTGTAAAATGCTGTTATAATTGGGGGGGGGGGGCAGATTAACGCTAGCCCCCCTTCCCTCGGCTGAATTGCAAAGAAATTTTTAAGTACGCCACTAGACTTAAAATTATCTATCAAACGCAGTTTTCACCTACTTTTTATCTTAAATAGCAACGGCGCTATGGCAGCACCTCGAAAATTAAAATTTTCAAAATCGCCCTGTAGATTAAAAACTATGACAACTGTTGAATTTTTGATAACGGCATATTTCGTTTTACGAGAAAGTAGCATATGCAAAAATCCCAGGGCTCTATCTCCAATAATCAATAGCAACCGAGATATCCCACAAAAGTGCCAATTTGGGACACCCTGTACATACGTTATAAAAAAAGAAAACTTATTTTGTAGTCGGATATTACTTATTATATAAGAAAGAAAACATATTCGGGATATTTTTTCAGGCAATTGTATAAAATATGTAGTAAAACAACAAATTCTACATTCATTATATGAATTTTGTAATTAATTATTATAGATGTGAATTTAGGAACTGCAGCGGCTCGTATACGTCGGCGTCGGTACACCTTTGAACTCGATGTCAGGTGTCAATCAAGTGTTAATTTATAAGATCGGCTTCTTTGATACACTGCGCGTGGAGAGGGATCTCAGCGATTTTTAATAGATAGACTCAAATTTATTAAATGTTTTTTTTTTAGAATAATCGATATTAGGTAACTCATATAATAATAATTAATCTGTAAAAAAATATTACTTCTCAAATGAAAAAAAAACACTATTTTTTCTTGTCATATTATCTTTATATTTTAACTTATTAAATTTATTCGATGATTTTGTCCAGCCCTAAATTCTAACTTGTATACAGTGCGGTACTTTAGTACCCCCCCCCCCCCCCCCCGCACTAACTTTTGAACGGCCAATTTTTTTTTAAATCTGGGTGCAGCCAATAGCCATCGGTAAATTACTTTTTGACGTAAAACGACACTTATTACACCTTTCAAAATGGCGACTGAGCGCCATCCTGACAATATTTTTTTAAATAGAAAGGGAGGTCTTGCGATACCTCATTTTAAAGTCCTTATCGAGTACTTTACAAACCCAGAATGTTAGATTTTTCTTACCACCCAAGACAAAATGGCGATGTTTTAAAACTTAACCTTTTGCATTTTTGACATGTTCTAGAATCGAAACGGTTTGAGATAATAAAAATCTGTTTACACTTCCTATCTTAGCTTTTTAGGAGCTTTCGAAAAATATAAATAAACAGGTACTGTCAGCTGTCACCTTTTTTGATATCTTTTGTCGCGAATGTGAGAATGTCAAGAATGCCTTTTATGAGTTTAGTTGACAGCTCTCTTTAGAATATCTTTAGAAAGATCCGTAGACAGAAAGAGTAAGCCGTTTTTTATTATCACAAACCGTTTCAATTCGAGAGCATGTAAAAAATCCTAATTTTCAAATTTTAAAACGCTGCTATTTTGTTTTGAGTGGGTATGAGGATAATAAATTCTAAGATCAATAAGTACTCGATAAGACCTTTAAAATGATGTATCGCAAGACCCCTCGTTCCATTTAAAATTTTTTCCAAGATGGCGCCCATCTACCATTTTATAGATATGTATGTCGCAGGCAAATAGTTATTTCAGGCAAATGGATTTTGCCCGGGAAAATGCTACCTGCCAGGGCAAATGACTATTAAAATAATTTCTGGTTTAAAAGCTATTTGCTTAGCAAAATGACATTAGCCGAAGCTGTTATTAGGCAAATAACTTTGATATCTATTGCATACTACGTATTTGAGTTGTACAGGGTGTCCCAAATTGGGCACTTTTGTTGGGTATTTTTTTATTTTAATGAAATAAAATGGGTAAAAACAGGGAAAAAGAAGATATTCAGATAATTCTCCAATGTTTTGAAAGTATCGAGCCCCAACTTTGTAACGGTTTATTTTTAGTACTAGGGGTTAAAGCCTATTTTTGCTAAGGTGTGAGAAATAATCATTAAGGTAGTACAATGTGCTCTATGAAAAACCATTAGTATGTGATGAATTGAAACAAACCAAAATTTTATTTAAAGTTTATTATTATGTCGCCTTCACCTTTTTGTCAAGAACCTTTCAACATATTTGTTTTGCTGTTTATTAAATGTACATAGATATTTATAAAACATTTTACTAGTAAAAATAAGGCTATACATATATATATATTACTCGTATCATTGTACTGTTACATAACTCTCTCTCTCGGTGTTTAGAGGTTGCTTTCCTTTCTTATGACATTTGTTGATTATCTGGTTCCTCCTTTATTTTTCTGGCAATGCCGTTACCTCGAGTGGCTGATCCAGCTTGTGTTGTACCTAAAATAAAGATAACTATTTGAATTCTATGACTGCAGACTAAGATCTTAGGTAATTTTGCCTTCGATGGTACGTAAGGTTATATAGGTATGTAAGAGTTGTTAAAACGGTCTCTGGCTGCGAATGCCTGGTTAATAAAGCAGATCCTTACCTTATCTTTCATCTTGATTCCATATCTCCCTTGGCTTAGGGGTTGAAAGTCGATTTTTCTCCCTTGTTAAATGGCAGACCGTGTCCTAAGTTAGTAGCCTAAAAACAGTCAGCTACAGACGGTGTAAATAGAGTAAGTTATAGGACTTACCGCTATGGTCGTGTCAAATACATTTTCGTGGGAAATACAGTGGATTTTCCGTATTATATTTTCCTTTGTTTGGTTCTAGAATGGTGTGACGATCTGATCGTTAGGGACATTTCACTTTGTAGGTTATAAATAAACCCTGTTCCTTTAATTTATATGAATAGAAGTGGGCGTCAATATCGATTTTAATCCCTTCGATCGACCTAACTTATTGATATTGTATTGACTGCTATCGGGTGATTGTTACCAGCCAATTGCATTGTATTGAAATCTGTTTATCGTTATGTAATGTAGGAGCCACTTGGGTGTTTATTTAAAGCTGGTAATTGGTGTAAAGTCATTTAGTTTCTAGGTTGACATCTATCGACCTTTGCGAGATCGATTATATCGCTTATTCCGTAGATGTGGGAAATATTTATCTGATGTACCGTTGGTTGTATACGGGTGACCGTGTTTGGTAATAATTTATATTGCCCATGTATTAGTTAATTAAAGACAAATTTCTTTAGTTTCACCGTCGCGCAGGAGGGGGTACAAGGGTAACCCAGGATTCTATTGTCTCCGCTCTTTGGTTATTTTATTATTTGTACGGGTTCGCTTCGGCTAGGTTAGTTCATTAGGTTTTTGTGTAGGTACGAGGTTTTGAATTCTAGCGCCCTTTTTATTGACAGGAAGCTTTCTATTTTGTTGGTAGGATTGCAGCTCTTCCGGGAGGTCGTGCGCGATTGTTACGGCCTTGCTTACTTACTTACTGACTTGTCTCCGTCGTGAAAGCGGTGTCCAAAATCCACTCACGTGAAAAAAAAATTGGCTGGACACACGCTTTCACGACGGAGACAAGTCAGTAAGTAAGTAACTAACGTAGCTAATATTGCTACGTACCCTGAAGTCGTTAGGTCGGCTAACGCGCCCCCTACCCCCTACCTTGCTGTTACTAAGTCTATTAAGTCGCCCCTAATGAATGTGGGAGAGCTGTGCTCAGACAAGTTTCTGAGCAAATTCTCCCAAAGAAATCGTGACAGACTGAATACCTTTACCGCAGTTAATATTATCCAATTTAATGATATTATAAAACAATTTCCTTTAGTGAGTAGTAAAGTTAACTATCTGCTTAAAAAAGAGCAGTCTATTTTGGTTCAACTAAAGCCGCTCCTGAAATCGAAAATGGTTCACTCTACTATCTGCGGTAATAGTAAATACTTCGGAGAGTTTGCCAGGTATCTGGCGATAATTGGCATTAAAGAAGAGCTCGCCCATGAAGACGCGTTCTTATTAAGGACACTGCCTAAAAACTCTCCTGAGCGTATTGCCATCAAAATTAGAAATGGTAAAGTTCCTCTTGTATCGTGTAGGAGAATCTACGAGATCCAACAAGTCGCGGACCAGAAAATTCTGGAATGCACTAAACAGTATGAGCTCCACATTAAGCAGGAGTTCAAACTTGTTAAGCGATTATGTGCCGAAACCGTTGACGTGCATAAAAAGAACGTTGAGGCTCTAACTACTGGGAAATGCGATGAGATAATCGCCAATAATACACTACTTAGAGATTTAATCTCTAAAACTGTTAAAGCGTACGATATCGCTATAGAGTGGTGGAACAATAGCCGAGAGGCCCCTACTACCACTAAATTGACTAGGCTTGGAGGAAGCCACCCAAAAATTGCAGAAACTAAACTCGTAATGCGTGGTTTTAGACTATATAGTACTCGCGGACAACCCCAGATAAAGTATATTAACCGACATTATATGACAAAAAACCAAAAGCGTAAAGTTGACTACGATGTATCCACTTTCATCAAATGTGGGAATGATATCGACACGAAGATCTTTCTGCAGACAGAAACGGAAAAAGAGCTATACCAAGTTGAAGACCCTATCGAAACCCCCTTATACTCGCTCTCCGTTGAAGAAAAACCCCCCTTGAAAGAAAAACGAGATAAGCGTATCTTAACCTTTGAAGAAGAATTGGCAGCCATGCCACCCTTTGTCGCCCCCCCCAAAACCTAATAGCTGTAATGTAATTAGAGACGTACCCCTTGCTAAACGTCTGAGGCAAAAAATCTCAGAGATAAGGACCACTGGGTTGGAATTCCGAGTGATTAAGAACAAGATAACTGCGAAAACTTCCGAGACTTTGGAGCCTACCCCAGTTAGAGAACTAGAAACTGTAACGGAACCTTCTATACCGAGAAGGCAGAAGAAATCTGCCCAGTCAGCTAAAACTCAACGAAAAACTACTAATCAATACCAACTACCTATAACTGATGTTGTTAAAGCTAAATGTACAATCCCTAAAATTGTAATTACTAAACCGCAAGCCCTATCCGTCAGACAAAAGAAAAATATGAAAGGGAAGAACACTAGAACAAAAGACCAACTTATTGCCTTAAAACACAAAAAGTGCTTAAAAAACAATAATGATAACGAAAAACCACAACTTAAATATATGGAAATACAATGCCTTACTAAAACTCAAAAAATAGAAAGAGAAATCAAAAACTGGCAAAATAAGATAACTAAACTTCTTACTCACATTAAGTGTGATAACCTTTTCGGTTACTGTTATAAGAAACAAACAATTGCGGTGTTTGAAGACTGCCTCGAAAAAAATATCAAATTTAGCTGCTCAGGAGTGATATCCACATCTATATCTACAGCTAGAGATGTCGGACTTAACTATATGCTAAGAGAAGAGGACTATAATATTGAACACGTTATCAATAAAATTATTAAACAAATATCGTTGACTTCGAAGGACGTGACTAGGAAGCAGATGAAAATGCTGGAACAAAATAAACCTCCAGCGGATGTGGAGTTCTAATGAAGTTCGGTTTCTGTCTCGGCGTGAAACTTGACAGGCCGAATGTAGTTGGTTAGAAATACTCCGCACGGCGTACCCGTGATAGTAGAAATCATATCAAGAGTACGGAGACAGACCAATCGCCTTCAGCCGGTTTGTGTCGTTGGTAGTGAATCAGGCCCTCAGCGGTTTACTACAATGGGTATCTGAGGAGTTAACCTTCAGTTGGCTTCTCGCTTCACTTGTAAATGTTGTGGCAAACCTGTTATATGAATCTTCGCCTTCAGTATCTTCGGTATATCATTAGCTTTTTCGTAGATTTTTTTGGTACAATAGTTTCTTGCTTATCGATTATGTCTTTAGGTTGCCACTTCAGCATTTAACATTTTATAGTATTAGTTTTATGACGTTCATTTAGTAGAACCTTTATTCTTGCTTGTTTCTTCCCTAATGTTTTTATTTACTTTATTACTTAATTGAAGGTCACTGCTTTCACGACGGAGACAAGTCAGTAAGTAAGTAAGCAAGGCCGTAACAATCGCGCACGACCTCCCGGAAGAGCTGCAATCCTACCAACAAAATAGAAAGCTTCCTGTCAATAAAAAGGGCGCTAGAATTCAAAACCTCGTACCTACACAAAAACCTAATGAACTAACCTAGCCGAAGCGAACCCGTACAAATAATAAAATAACCAAAGAGCGGAGACAATAGAATCCTGGGTTACCCTTGTACCCCCTCCTGCGCGACGGTGAAACTAAAGAAATTTGTCTTTAATTAACTAATACATGGGCAATATAAATTATTACCAAACACGGTCACCCGTATACAACCAACGGTACATCAGATAAATATTTCCCACATCTACGGAATAAGCGATATAATCGATCTCGCAAAGGTCGATAGATGTCAACCTAGAAACTAAATGACTTTACACCAATTACCAGCTTTAAATAAACACCCAAGTGGCTCCTACATTACATAACGATAAACAGATTTCAATACAATGCAATTGGCTGGTAACAATCACCCGATAGCAGTCAATACAATATCAATAAGTTAGGTCGATCGAAGGGATTAAAATCGATATTGACGCCCACTTCTATTCATATAAATTAAAGGAACAGGGTTTATTTATAACCTACAAAGTGAAATGTCCCTAACGATCAGATCGTCACACCATTCTAGAACCAAACAAAGGAAAATATAATACGGAAAATCCACTGTATTTCCCACGAAAATGTATTTGACACGACCATAGCGGTAAGTCCTATAACTTACTCTATTTACACCGTCTGTAGCTGACTGTTTTTAGGCTACTAACTTAGGACACGGTCTGCCATTTAACAAGGGAGAAAAATCGACTTTCAACCCCTAAGCCAAGGGAGATATGGAATCAAGATGAAAGATAAGGTAAGGATCTGCTTTATTAACCAGGCATTCGCAGCCAGAGACCGTTTTAACAACTCTTACATACCTATATAACCTTACGTACCATCGAAGGCAAAATTACCTAAGATCTTAGTCTGCAGTCATAGAATTCAAATAGTTATCTTTATTTTAGGTACAACACAAGCTGGATCAGCCACTCGAGGTAACGGCATTGCCAGAAAAATAAAGGAGGAACCAGATAATCAACAAATGTCATAAGAAAGGAAAGCAACCTCTAAACACCGAGAGAGAGAGTTATGTAACAGTACAATGATACGAGTAATATATATATATGTATAGCCTTATTTTTACTAGTAAAATGTTTTATAAATATCTATGTACATTTAATAAACAGCAAAACAAATATGTTGAAAGGTTCTTGACAAAAAGGTGAAGGCGACATAATAATAAACTTTAAATAAAATTTTGGTTTGTTTCAATTCATCACATACTAATGGTTTTTCATAGAGCACATTGTACTACCTTAATGATTATTTCTCACACCTTAGCAAAAATAGGCTTTAACCCCTAGTACTAAAAATAAACCGTTACAACTTGTTTATAACTTTTCAACAAGGACATTTGCATACAGAAATGAGGAGATATGGAAAAAAATGTCAGATAGGTACCTTAAAGGCGAAAGGAGTTACCATATCTCCATTGGGTCTTTTTACGGCTGTTAAAGAAAATTACTATAATATATGGGAAATATTAAAGATAAAAAACCAAATTGTAGAAGAAGAAGTTGCGAACAGTTTCGACCGAGGTTTAGACAATTTCGAACAATTTCAACGAGGGTCTACCTCATCTCGTGATTCTTTATCTGGGGGTCAAACAGACTCCGAAAACGAAGTTCAAGAATTCAATATTCAACTGACATCTGATAAAATCAACGTTTTTTCAGAGCAGGTTATAAAATACAACAGGATGGATAAGTCAAAATTAAAATCCGGGCATAAAAAAAGTACCATGAAGGAATATTATGTTTGGGAAAAATTTAGTTGGACTTCAGAACTGCGAAAAAAAAATTTTCATGCAACTAAACTAAAATGTTCTTTTGTCTTTAAAAGAATTAGAATATTTCCAAATGGAATACTTTACGCAAAAATAACAGCCAGTTGCAAAGATTGTAAGGCAATATTGGAGGGCAAGATTATCTCAAGAGAGGATCGTATAATTAATTTCACAATTTCGGGAAATTATTTTCAAACACATACAAATCATGCAAAATTACCATTACAAGGAACAGAAAGACAGCAAATTGTATCTCAAATGGTAAAAGAAAACAAATCCGCTAGCAGTATTCGTAATGAAATGGCCCGTAAACATATGAGTGAAAATGATTCAGAGCGAGGCGCAAAATCAACTTATTTGAAATCCACCAGAATGGATGATGATCCAATTGTGGCATTACTCAAGGCAAAGAATAAGCAAGATTTTTCTAATTCCATACATAATATTGGGTACAGTCCATGTTACGTCTATTTCTGGAATCAAAGTCAAATTATGGTTTTTAGAAAATTTTGTAAGGAAAGCGATTTCAAAGTAGGCATTGACGCCACTGGTGGAGTGGTGAAAAAACTTATTTATCCAGATGGAGTTAAATCAAAAAATATTTTTTTATATGAAATCGTCATCAACTATCATGCCCAATATTCAGTTGCTTCCATGCTAAGCGACAGCCATTCAGCATCCACAATCGGTACATGGCTAGATGTTTGGCATAGAGTAGTCGGATGTTCACCAAGTGAAGTAGTGACCGACATGTCATTAGCTTCAATGTATGCTCTTGTTCCTGTTTTTACAGAGTACCGTACATTATCAGAATATTTAGATAATTGCTTTAAACTTATTTTTTTGGGGGAAAAATAATACCAAAAACATTTTTGCGAAATGATGTTGCTCACATTATAAAACTAGCGACTACTTGGAAATGTTTTAAAAGTGCTCACAGGTTAACCAAGCATTTCTATATGAGGGCTTTTGGTCAAATAATTCAATGTCAAGAAATTTCAGATCTCAAACAACTCCTAGAGGCTATATTTATTGTGGCTTATTCAGACACAGAAGGAGTCAATGAACATGGTGAACCAACAGTCTGCGAAAGCCGTAAACAATGGCTTATAACCACAATAGGCACTGGAACCGTTAATGACTTTACAGGTTCCGAAAATAAGATGGATGAAAATGTGGAAAGGTACAAGTACAATTCCTATAAAAATACCCAAAATAATTTTAAGCTATGGGTTCAGAAGATAGCTGACGAAGCAAAAGACGTAGCAAATACTCCTGGACAAATTGGAAATAGAGGCAATCAGCAAGTGCTTTCCATATTCGTCGATAACATAATAAACCTTTCAAATACATTGCCAATGTGGACGGGTATTATGTGCCGGTTTATTCCCCATTCCAAAAGAATAGCATCTTCTGCCTCATCTGAAAGTAATTTTAATCAACTTAAGACAAGACTATGTCAAGGCAAGCAGCTACCAATGCGAGTGGACGACTTCGTTTTAAGCTACCTAAATGAAATACATGGGCAAATAAGACTTATTTCGGCAAACATACAAAACAACAAAGTAAGTATCAATTTTAAGTTAAAATTTTCTATACTCTACAGGGTTACCCAAAAGTCACGCATAAAATTCATAAAATACATTTTTTAACCTTAGACACGTCGGCGTCGGTCGATTATATTATTATATTTGTGACATTTTTACGTACTTCAGTTGTTTACTATTGACAGCTGTCATATATAGTTTTTTTAAATGGCAACCTATGGCTTGCGGCACCTCATTTAAAAAGGTCCTATCGAGTACTTTACTATTCCAGAATATTACATTCCTCTTAACATCTAAAACAAAATGTCGGCGTTTTAAAATAAAAATTTTAGATTTTTTATGAAAAAAATTAATATTTTATGAATTTTTTGCGTGACTTTTGGGTAACCCACAAATCGAATTGATAAATTGGTCAGGCCTAATATGTTAAAATATATGGGAGGACTTTTTAGTCCTTTTAGACATTATGTTTTGAATTGACAAAATAACAGTTTGCCATTCGTGAGAGAATATAAAATCTTATTCAATAAAAATAACTTTGCAGGAGTTGGACAATCACACGAAAGACGGCAAAATTGATCCATTACGCCGATTATTATTACTAGAAGACACTGGTTCAGATAAATCGTCGGAGAGTGAAATAGAAATATCCGAAACTAAAATACGACCTTTATCTGTAAGATTTTAAAATTAAGCGGTATTTATGCATACTATTTAGTGTTTTAATATTCTAGTTCAAAAATAGTGCAGAAGAAAAAAAAACAGTAAAAGCAGATAAAGAGGGAGAATTTTGGTGAGTTCAAAAATGTTATGCAGTAGGTATGCAGTGTTTTTTATGACATAATATAGCCTTTTTTTAAACTACAGTGAGAGTCCAGAATTGTATGTATAAGGTTGGCAATCCTTGACTTTAAAAATATAATTAGTTAGAGTATTTTTTTGTCAACATTTAACTTAAAATTTTTAACTGTTGTAGATACCTATGTAGTTTTAAAAAAATAGACTAGACAGAATGGTCCAGATTTTTTGTACCAAGCTTTGGCCATCGATATAGGAAATAATTTTTTTACAACAAAAAAAGTCTAAAAAACCTATAGCCCAACTTGCTTTCGGTTTCGATATACAATATACATGGCATTAAAGTTTATTATTTTTTAACATTTTATATTATTACCTCCCAGTTTTCTAGGTTTATATCCTAAATTAATTTATAAAAATTAATATTTCAATTTGTTATGTACAAATTTTTAAATATAGGTATGTATTATACAGTGTATCCCAGAATCCAACGATTAAACTTGTAGTGATAGAAGGCATTACATAATGCATTTAAAGGCAAAGTTATGTGATTAAAATATGAGTTAACTTTGAGGTTCGTTAACGCAACTTTTAAAAAAAAACAATAAATTCAATTACAGGGCGAACTTTATTACTTGAACGGTACAACGTTCTTTGACAATAGTAAATTTTATAAAGCTGCAAATTAAAGGATTAAGTTATATTTATAAACTTCCTAGTTAAAGATAAGAGTTTGCTTAGCCAGCGGGTTTCGTGGAAAGCGTCCTTCTGGGTGGTCTCATAACTTATGCTTCGTTTACGTAATATAAAGGGTTAAAGTTAAAAAATTAGTTTTTACTTCATTGAATATTTTCTTTTAAAATGGGGTATCATTACGAAATTTGGTATATTTAAGCCTTTTGGGATGAACAATTAATATTTAGTCGTAATTTTGCTATACATCTAGAGAGTGCCATCTATAAGGCTTGCTTTTATTATTCAGAGCGATGTGGGAATAAATTTAGAAACACATTTTTAGGCTATTATTAATGGCGTTCTCTACTACATATAGCAAAACTAATACTCGATATGAATTTTTCATCCCAAAAATATTATATATACCAAATTTCCTAATGATACGCCCATCTTTAAAGAAAATATTCAAGTGTGTGAAGTGAAAATTAAATTTTGGACTATAACCCTTATATTCCCTAAACGAAGCATATTGGAATAACACAACTTTGGCTTGAAATGCATTATGTAATGCACTCTATCACTTAAAGTTTTATCGTTGATTTCTGAGATACCCTGTATATTATTCATTTATATTTATCTTGTGTTATGGCTTATATTAGAACTCAAAATCAATTTACAGGCTGTGTGTTTCTTTTTTTTTTTTTTTAGTGTTTTATGATCTTAAAATGACAGACCTTTTTTATTTATTTTAAATAACCCCTTATAGACATTAACCCCCGTATTCACTAAAGGGGTTTTAAATTTAGGCCATCCAAATACTTAAATCCTATGGTCGCCCAGTTGTGTTTTCCTCGTCTCATATTATTTTAATATGACATTACCTCTTTGTGGCAATTTGATTTTTTTGAAATTAAATCGTTCTACCGATAAATAATTTTACCGGGAATATGTTGCAAATATAGTTTTAGTCCCATTAAAGAAGACAGTATGTACGAAAATACTTTTTTCTTTGTAAATTTTAAGAAAAATTACAAACATATTTACAATACAAAACTTAGTTGACTTATTCTGACACTTGTCATTTTAAACCCAGAACTGTCTATTTAGAACGCTTTTAAATTTAGATCCCTTTAGTGAATACGGGTGTTAAAGTCTTGTGTATACAAAATTATAAACAAGTTCAAAAATATTAACCTAAAAAACAAAAAAGGAAAAAAAATTACTTTTCTACAAGAGTTATATTTTATTGTTATTTTTTAGACCACACCTTATGTGACAACGTGCGTCTGTTCCTCATGTCAGCTACAACTCGCGACAAGTAGTGAAAAATATCGGTGTGCCATCTGTAAAATCACCCTGCATGATAACGATAATTGTATGGTTAAATACAAAGAAAAAATAATATGTAAATTTTATTTTAAAAATCGGGCTGACGGCCAATTTTTTATGGAACGAGAAATAGAGGAACAATGGATGAGAAAAAATGTTCCACCCAAAAAGCGGGTTCGTTGTTCCTATCTGGAACCTGATGACGAAACGTTATTAATAGACTACACGAAAACACATAGAGCAATGGCAATTGGATTATTAAGAAACGGAAATATTGTTCACAAAAATCCAACAAAAGTTAATAAAAATTTAATAATATTACGAAACACGTGTAGCTTTGATGCCATATCACAGCAATTTTGTGTTGCATATTGTGACAGTGCTTCCTTTCAAAAGATTTTTAAACAGAATCCAAACAATATTTTTGCAGATTTAATCCAAAAAATTATTAAAAGTGGAATAGCTGCAGCATATAGTACACGGGCACAAATATTATTTAATTCATTTCTTCACGATGTACTACCCGGGAATATTCTTTGTGTTCAAGCAGAAAGTACTTTGTTTAATACAGTTTCGATAGCCTTAAATAATTTTTATATGGGAGTAGAGACTACGCAGTGTACGACATGCAAAAATGTAAATTCAAAACAAGTAAATTTTCAAACAAAAAAATAGATAATTTATTATCAAAACCTAGTGAATATCAAACTTGTTTAAAATGTAAAAATAATGTAGCAATCCGAAAAACGGAATTAATTAATAATTATGTTCTAATAGAACCTATTAATACAAGTGAAATATCTTTAGACTTAAAATTAAGTTTGGATTCGGTGGCAAAATTTTTAAAATGCCGACAAATCACGTTTTCGTTAAGAGAGTTGGTAGGATACCAGGGCGACAGTGATCCAAATCATCTCGGACATTTTGTTGCCTATGGTTATAGATACAATGATAAATGGCTTATGTATAACGATTTGTTAACAAAAGTAAATCCGGTCTCACCTACAACTGGAGTTAAAACAGTATTATTATTTTATTCAATATAAAAAATATAATATACCTATAATATTATTGTTTTTTTTTACTACTTTATGTTTCCCAACCCATTCCATTAAAACCTGCTACCATAACTCTTAGGCTTGCGATTGGTTGCAATTTGTTCCGATTTGTGCAAATCCTAAAGTGCGGATAATGTTCCTGACTGATGAATTTTCTGTCAAACCTGTCAGGACGAGCCAATAGGAATATTAAAGAGTAACAGGCACCCCCCGAATATAACAGCATTTTTTAGCTATGCTGTAGGTGTGCTAGCTCTAAAAATTGGTGTCTAGGTTGTGCTAGGTGCCCTTTATTTGTGCTAGCTTTTTGGTAAAAAAAATATGACCGGGGGGGGGGGGGCCTAGCGTTAACCTGGCCCACCCCGAATATAACAGAATTTTTTAGCTATGCTGTAGGTGTGCTAACTCTAAAAATTGGTGTGCTAGGTACCCTTTATTTGTGCTAGCGTTTTGGCAAAAAAATTTTAACCGGGGTGGGCCAGCTTAACGGAGCTGTTAAAATCATATTTCTTACTACATCTGTAACGAAGTTACCAATTTTTCCCGACTGTTATACACATTTAAAACTGGGGTCCGAATGTATTTAAATATTTTAGTTTAAATCCGTTATTTAACTATAGAAAATTTGAATTCTTGGGACAACCGATATAGCGATAATTTCCTAATAAGATAAAACACGTTACTCATACCAATCCGCAAAAGTGATCAAGCGATCACCCGAAACAACGATAATTAGTACCGCATCACCGTCCAGTCAAGTACCTAAATGGATTGCCAAGACGCGCCAGACAGCGAGACGTTCTGGGGGTCAATCGAGGCTTGCTAGAGCTCAATGCGACGAACGGACTTCAGTTCTGATTCCGCTTACAAGAAATCCGGTCTGCTCCGACTAAGTGAAAACCAGCCAACCGTTTTTGTGTGCAGTAAGGTAAATAGTTTTTTTTTGCTTTATCACAGTGTTTATTTTAACAAAATTCTTATTTGCTGATAAGGGGCCGTTCAATAGCAAATAACAACCGAAAAAATCCTTTTAAAAATCATCGTACTTTAAATATATTTTAGTCGAAACCAGAGTAATTTATTTTAAGGAAAAATTAAATTTAAATTTTCAGGCACTACTTATCAACCGACATTTTAAATAGAATTATCAAGGGTCTGAATTTATTTGTTCAAGGGACATTACTATGGGAAAATTAATGCGGTAGAGATGTTTTATTCAATGTTCAGTTGCAAAAACAATTTATTAACCATCACAACACAAATGTAACAAAGTAAATTATTAAAAGTCAGTATGGCACTTCGTCATAAATAAAAATACCGCGTCGTAAATCGTCTTATTCACGTGTTCGTCTTTTTTCACCCTGTCTGATCTCCACGCGCGGCAGGCCGGTAAGTAATGTACCTCTTGCAAGTTTACCGCGTTACGTCGTCGTTACTGGCTACTGTTCGGAGAAACGTGGCGGTGTTGCCGCGTTTCCCACATTACCGTATTATTCTCTCATATTAAAACCAATTACACCGAAATTCCGATAACTCTTTTTGGGATCCAATCCTCGAGCCACGTGTGCGCTATCACTTAGGTACTGGCGGAGTACAGTTTCAGTAGTTGATAGTTTTCTACGTGTTTCACGCGCGGTGGATAAACCCGTGTGAATCAGGTGGTTTGAGAGTTTGCCCGAAGGGTTATTGTAATTGTTTGACTTTATTTTTCTCCACCGGCTCTAGACTTGGACAAGTTATTTAAATAAAACCGTTCCGAATTACAGTTAGTTAGTTTGGGTGCTGAGTCACGTGTGCACTATTACTTGCTGGCGGAGTACAGTCTCGGTAGCTAATTGTTTTCTACGTGATTCTCGCGCCGTCGATTATTCTCGTGAGAATCAGGTGATTCAGCATTCAAAGTTGTGTTTATATTGGGCAAAAAAATCCCCTATATGAAATTAAAATGAAGTACCTTATGTCACGTAATCGTTTCCAAATATTACTGGCAAACGTACACTTAACTGATAATGAAAAAAGTGATAAAACTCAGAGACTGTATAAACTGGCACCTCTTCTGGACATACTAGGAAACAATTTTCAAAAAGTTATAGTACCGGGGGAAGAAGTATGTATCGATGAAACATTAGCTGCGTTCAGAGGCCGATTATCATTTAGATAATATATCAAATATAAAAAAACATAAATTTGGAGTGAAAGTGTATAAACTTTGTTTGGAACAAGGTTATACATATGACCAGGGTTGGGAATTATACGGTATAATTGGTTTTATACGTTACATTATGGCAATGGCAATCTGTTGTCTTGGACAACAGGTTGTCACTATCCGCTGACGGTAGCTCTTTATGTGGAGGCACTAGGTCATGGTCCAATACTTACACCTTCCCTTCGTCTTTGGTTGTCTTGGGCGCCACCTGGTTTGATCGATGTCCAAACCAGGAAAAATATACCGAATATCAGTTTTATTGGAAAATCTAAGCAACAAATAAAACTAAAGCTTTCCCACACAAATAATAAAGTTTTTATTGAATAAAAAAGGGGTTTAGGTTTATTGTTATGATGTAAAATTGTTTAAAATTTAGATAAGTTTGAATTATAAAATGAAATTATTGAAAAACAGCCTTTCTGGACGCAAGGATTTAAGTCAAAATTATGTATAACCTCGGGGAAGATTCTAGAACCTTTAAATATTTCGATGGTGTATGGTTACAAAAGGAGTACCTTTGTCAAGATGGCTTTACATAAAAAATTAGTGATTAACCAGCAGTTTATTTAAGTGTGGTGACGTACTAACTAAATTAAAAAGGCAGAATGCACTAAATTGAGGTTTGCTTTATACAAGCCTTTTAATCCCTCGCTTCTGCTGGGGCAGCTATACTGGGCATGGACCATGTGGAACACTGAATGCTGTTCATGATCGGCCAGGTGAAATCTAGTCCATACACAGCTCGTAACCACTCAGTTCTTACGTGGGCCTACCGGAACCTGGTAGCTCAAGGGCTACTTATGTGGATGCTAAAATCCCATGTGGTTTCTTAACCTAGTTAAGTGTGAAACGGCATACTCAGCCGAAACCAACAAAACACACAACCCCTAAAAAAAGAATAGAAAGGAAAATTAACCCACTGAATACCGACAAAACGATAACTAAGAACAAAAGAAGAGAAAATAGCTTACCTCTAAAAGGGGGGTGAGACCTCGTAATCTTTTTTCTTTTAAAAAAATGGCCCAACAGCGACCTTCTTCTCTCAAGGTATTTTTGAAAGTAAAATGGAGGCCACAAGATCTTCCAAGTAAGACAGACCCCCTTCTCTAGCAAAATCCGCTGACTCAAGGCTGCCAACTGGACACAAACCCCGACAAGGAAAATAAGAAGAAGAAGAGAACAAGAGTGACAACATAAAGGATCCAAACGATCAGAACGAACAAGGGTCTGGGCTTTTACCAGAACCTAAATTACGTAAGGAAATGAAGAAAGTAATTCTAAACAACCCCGTCTAAACATAAAATCGCCAAAAGTAGAAATGTACGGTCTGCGACTTGACCGAGACGCGAAACCGGAATTACATGGTTCACCTATGTGCGGCGCCTGATGCCATCAGCCACAGAAAACAGAAGCAGTGCGTTCGCCCCATATTTTGGCTAGTGTTATACAACTAAAGATGATACCCCACAAAATAAATAGTGGCAATTTTAAAATTGCTACATTATCCCCCAACGAAAATAAAATAGGCTATGAAATAGACTATTTTCCAAAAATAAAAAATACGCAATGACTATAATAATAGTCAACAAAATCAAGGACACAATAAAAGTAGAGATTTCTGGGTAGTTTTAGTTTGATAGCTGCGTGTATCACTCGCCTTAAAAGGGACTAAATCGGTAAGGTCAAAATCGGTAAGGTCAAAATCGGGTAAGTCATAATAGGGAAAAGTCTATCTAAAACTAACAGATATGGAGATATGGTAAATATCGTGAAAATATCAATAAGAAAAATATTTACCCACCATCATATACGTCATGTAATCACAACAAAACGGTAAATAAATCCCCTGTAGGATCTAGCCTACTAAGGAATAAAATAATGCAGATTAAGGGAATTAATCCCAAGGGAAATTATTCTGGAATTTACAGACAAAACACTGTACAATATACACACCAAGTGTAATAGCAAAATTCAAAATAAAACCTCTAGTACTAGACTAAAGAAAAACGAAAAAAAAAATAATTTCAGAGAATATCTCGATGGCGAAATGCCCATGAAACCCCCAAGTGAAGGAAGAAGCACTCTCCAGGCAGCAGTGTGGCAATCCTGTATTAAGTGGTAACGAAAGTTAGCATTGCGTGACTTCAATAATGGCGTGAAGCACCTCGTCTACTAACCTCACACCGCTGGTCTGGAGAATACGCCCACCAACACCGGACGTGACCCAAACACCCACCAGGAAGGTACACTCTGATAAGTGGAAAACCAAAAAAACATATCAAATAGATAATGGTAACCCAAATGTTCCACTCGTCACAAGGGAGCAAACCATAGCGCTCGCTACGCTAAAAATGCCGAAGCACAGAGAAAAATATACTGAACGGAATAGGTTGTTCCGTAAATTGGCACTGTCACCAGCCCTCCATATAAAATGATCCGAGAAGGAGCTCAGACGAAACACAGTAGGATGGCCCCAGCATAGTGTAAGGACTCATTAGGACCTTACGCCAATGACACATCCCCCCCAATGCTCATCCTTCCAGCCAGACATGGTTAAACCATCTCCCATATGAAACCTGGTAACACCCAACAATAAACGGCCTTTATATATACAAAACTATTTTTCTCTTTGACTTAAAAAAGTCAACGTAAGAGGTAAAAAATTATTAGTGTACGTCTACACCAATAACCCAACAATATATGATCACTTTCGGTGATATGCAAAAGGATAAAAACCAGAAAGATAAATGTCAATGCCTCTAGCAAATAACAAAGCTTCAACTTACTTGAACCAAAATATATACCAAAAATATAGGTAAGTGAAGAGAGAAAAATCAGCGAATTTATTCGCTTACCAAATACCCAAATTATGCATCAAAATAAAATATATATCTGACTGCAAAATAGATAAGATACTAAACAGAAATAAAGGTTTTTTAGGAATAGTGAATGCTACTAAATCAGGGATACAAATCGTAACGATTTTGCCAACAGAATACGTGGTTAGGCAAACTTCGCCCCTGAAATTTTAACATTCTCCCTAAATTCCAAAATTTAATCTGAAAATTGAGAATCCTGATCGGAATTATCCAGATCAGTACCATCATACTTTTTAAGATCTTTGATATGCCATCTACCAGCCTTAGAACCATTAACATTCTTAAGTTCATACACCAAATTTGAAATCTTTTTATGCACAATCGAGAGAGTATACTTTGGAGCTAACTTTGCCATGAAATGATTTGCCGCACTAGATAAAACTTGATTTTTTCGCCACACGCGATCACCCTGATTAAATGAAATGTCCCGCTTCCTAAGATTATATGCTTTTGAATTTCGTTCATATGCCTCATGAAGTCGTTTCTTAACTGCTAAAAAAATTTCCCTAAGACCATGCATGTTTTCAGCATACGAATCCCTATTTCCTGGAATAATTTCGATATCTTGGCTTTTGCGTTCAGATGATTGAGAATAAAACTTTCCCGATAAAGGCGGATGTCTACCGAAAGCTAAAAAAGCAGGAGTGAAGTGAGTAACTTCGTGCTTAGAGGTATTTATAGCCTGCTGAATTTTTGAAATGTCTCTATCCCAACCATCGTGATCACTAACATAACTACGAATAGCTGTACCGACTGTTCTATTATTCCGTTCTACGAAGTTACACTGTGCAGAATATAGAGGATTATACCGAGTGTTTACATTATATTTTGAACATAAATCTTTGAAGCTTTTACAAATAAACTGAGGTCCATTGTCACAGATAAGAGTTTCGGGGCACCCAAATACTAAAAATATTTGATTTTCGAGAATATTCTCGATATGAGAGGACTTGGAACTACGTAATGGATATAAAAGAGTGTACTTTGAAAACCAATCCGCTACAACTAATAGCCATTTGTGCCCTTTCTTAGATCTGGGAAAGGGTCCCATAAGATCTGCAGCTATGCATTGAAACGGCAGGTCGACTTTCTTCTCTTTTCCCATAAGTTCCATGCGAGAAGTGTTTGATACCTTTTGAGCACCACAAACTAAACATGACTTAACAAATTTCAAAACGTCACGCCGCATCTTAGGCCAATAATAAAAATCCTGTACTCTATTAAGAGTCTTAAAAAAACCAAAGTGACCTGAAGTTGGCGGACAATGACAATGTTGAATGACATCAGAAATTTGGGGGTTTGGAACAAGAATTTTCCACTCAGGAATATTTACACTCATTGGAAGTTTATTAGGTATAAACTTTAGAATAAAATCTTCCTCAACTTTCCATTGAGTATACTTATCAGGAGACTGAATAATTTTTTCGCGTAGGTCATTATACCAAGGGTCAATACGATCAATATCCACATTAAATGGATTTATAAGTGAAACAATAGGTGAGACTTCTTGACTGTCATTAGGAGGTGGAATTCTACTCAATGCATCTGCCACAACATTATCTACTCCGCGCCTGTGAACAAGATCGAAATTATGCTGACGCAATCGCACACTCCAGCGAGCTAATTTGCCTGTAGGGTTCTTCATGTTGTTTAGCCACAAAAGAGAATAACAGTCTGTTATGATCTGGAATTTCGGAGCGCCTTCAATATACATACGAAATTTATCTAAACAAAATAAAACTCCAAGACATTCCCGTTCCACAACAGAATAATTCCTCTCGGCTCTTGAGAGTGACCTACTGGCGTATGCTATCACGTGCTCCTCTCCATCTATAATTTGTGACAGTGCGCCTCCAACACCTGTCAAACTGGCATCTGACGTTATAATAAATGGTTTGCTGAAATCGGGCTGAGACAAAATTGGCGACGAGACTAGAAGTTCCTTGATTTTAACAAAAGAAGATTCTGCGGCTTCAGTCCAGGTAATAGGTTGGCTTTTCCTGCGACCTTTGAGAAGATCATTGATCGGAGACATTAATGAGGAAAAATTATTTATAAAACGCCTATACCACGAACATAAACCTACAAAACGTTTAACTTCCGTAGCAGTTTTTGGTCTCGGATAATTAACCATTGAAATAATTTTGTCAGGATCCTTGCGCAAACCATTTGACCCAACTATGTAACCCAAAAATTTCAAGCTTGTCTTAAAAAAATCGCATTTTTCTAAATTAATAGTAAGGTTTGCTTCTCTCAATTTTTCCCTAACTTCGCCTAATTATTTTACATGATGCTCAAAATCAGGACTACAAATTAAAATATCATCCAGGTACGTGAAAATAAACGGTTCATACTTTGCACCAAAAATTGCATCAACCAAGCGCTGCTGAGCTTGTGCTGCATTACATAAACCAAAGGGTACTGTATTGAATCTAAAAGAACCACGCCCAGGAACATTAAAAGTAGCTTTGTCTTTAGAATTTTCATCTAACGGTATCTGCCAAAATGCTTTACGTAAATCAATAGACGAAATAAATTTAGCATTACGTAATGAACTAAGAATTTTGTCTATACTAGGAAGAGCATAAGAATCAAACTTAGTAATATTATTTAAAAAACGTCCATCAAAAACAAATCTAAATTCTCCGCTTGATTTTTTGACTAAAAGTACTGGAGAAGACCATGGACTTTGTGAAGGTTCAACAACACCCAACTTTAACATTTCATCTAACTCTTTATTCAAAACTTGAGACATGTATGGCGACATTGGATACTGTTTTTTATGAAATGGTAAAGCATTACCTGTGTCAATTGTTAACGTTAATTTATCGGTCCTACCTAAACGATTTTTACTATTAATTAAATTAAAAGAAGCAATAACCTTTTCAGCTTTAAAACGCTCTGAATTAGAAAGATCATCTAAAGAACATAGCGGCTCAAAAACAAAATCAGAATAATTCTTAACAGTAGGTTCATAAGAATTTGCTAAGTTAGCGTGTACTTGCCAAGAATCATTCTTAAAATTAACAGAAATTTTAAACTGTTTGGCAAAGTCGCATCCAAAGATAAAACTATGTGGTAATGTCGGAACCACCAAAACTGTAATAACTTGACAAATGTTTCCTATAACAATAGGCAAATCAACTAAACCATCGACATTTTTCTGAGTTCCATCTGCAGTGCATATATTTCTTAACTTGGCTGGATAGATTTCTAAATTAAAACGACGTAAAATGTCTAGACCTTTCGTGCCTACAACAGAAGCTGTAGCACCAGAATCTAGTAAAACGGTAATATCTTGATCAAATAATTTTACAGAAATATAAGGTCTATTATCCATCGGTTTCTTTACAAATAAAGGAGAAACTTCATTTTTAGAACTCTGATCAAAATTTGAAACTGTTTTAAGCCATTTACTCCAATCATGTTTATTAAATTTACTAATTTTGACTTTACTTGAGACATTAAATTTAGAAGTAGTGTACCTGCCTCGAGGACACACTTCCTTTACTAGTTTTTTGAACAATTAGGGCAAGAAGTCACTTTAACATCTGGCAATCCACATTTAAAGCAAAAGAGTTTACGAGTTTGTCTACAAAATTGATAGGTATGATTTGGCATATTACAATTGAAACAGACTACATTACTTTGAGGTTTACTATTTTTATTACTTAAACGATTACTAGCATTTACTTTATTTTTGAATCCGGAATTTGAAGAAGTTGGAGCAGCATTAGAATTTAAGTCGACTGTTTCACTTGAGATATTTCGATTATTCCTACTAGAATGGTTATTAGAAAAATTTCCAGAATTAGTTCTACTGGAAGAATTATGAAATTTCCCCCTACCAAAACCAGTATTAGATTTACTAGAATTCGAAGGACCAGAAATATCTAAATTGGACAGTTCGCTAACTGTATTATTTTTATTTCTAATATAAGAAGCTTCTTCAAGTTTCCTACAAAGATTTGCTAACTCAGAAACTGTAGAGATATCAACTAAGGCTAACTGAGTAATATAGTCTGGCAATAAATTGTTCCGAATATGTTTAACCTTGGTTACTTCTGCAGGTGGATGAACTAAACGAAAGAATAAAATTTCCAAATGTGCGATGAATACAGCTACTGTTTCATTTCGCCTTTGTTTGCGATGCTTTATCTGGTTCCACAAATCATCCTCCACATCAGAATGCAAAAAGTCTGCTTTTAATCTAGCCACCAAGGAATCCCAATTGTTTACTGAGCCCTTTACACTCCTAAACCAAACAAAAGCATCACCGACAAATAATTCGGCTGCAGAAATAAACAAGTCATCTTGCTTCACCTTACGAGATTCAGCAAGTTCGGTTACTCTTTCCAAAAAGTTATAAAGATTTTTAGAATCACCATTAAATTTAATCTGCCAATCACCTATAGCTGGAATATTGCCTGAACAATTAACTATGGGTGGTGCAACGTTAATAATTGGTGCTTGAGGAGCTGAATAATTAGCAGTACCAGTACCAGAAGATGTAGGTATAATGCTGTCGTATAAATCTGCCTCAAGAACTAAGCAAGACGCATGAGCTTCGGTTTTAAAATTACTAGCATCAGCATTATCCTCTGGACAGTACAATCTGCCAATTCTACCCGAGAGGTGAATTAACCTGGAAGTCATTCGTAAAAATGTAGAGTCTGTTGCACTACCTTCAAAATCAGCAATAATCTCTTTAATTGATTGCATTGTTTCCTCGATTGCAATTGCCTCTAACCTAAACTCGCGATTCCTAACCAGAGCAGTCACAATTTCGGATTTATTACTGCTAGTCTCTTTAGCTAAAAGTCGTCTCAAAATTTTACGCCTGTCTGCAACAGGTCGAGTAGATGTAACCGCGCGAATTGCTAACTCGTAGCTTAATTCAGAATCTAATAAATGATTAGGCTGCATTGACTCTGCCATGATTGTAAGTAAATGTGAAAGCTCAAAAAAAATTCTACAAATCAAAAAAATCAGATAAGCACAATGAAGTCGAGTGTTCTCAATCACAAGTCTTCAAGACTAAATACCATTAAGTAAGCTTAAAGCAGTAAATCAATATAATACTTTGACCACCCTGTATAAAAACTAATCAAAGGCTATATCTGTAGGCGGCTGTATATAAAAAAATTTGGAATTCAAAAAAAAATTTAAGATATTTTACAAGTCCAAATATTACTCAAGTTCACCCTGTATACTAAAAGGATTTCAGAAAATTATCCAAGTGTCCATAAGATAAAACTCAAAATCGAGAAATAATCAATAAATTAAATCTTTAATTTAAATTATATTTGTGCCACTCTGTACACTAAATGATAACAGCAGAGCTTAGAAAACGTGTTGTACTCCTTCAGAATTATCCGGAGATATTAAAATAAAATTTAAAAAAATTAAATCTCAATTTAAAAGAATTACTACAATCGGGACACCCGGTATAGTGAATTATCCAACTATGTTGAAAAGTAATTATTTTCCCGCAACTAAGTCAATTGGACTTAATTAAAGTGAATTAAATAATATCAGGAACAGTGTAAGTAAAATTTCAACATTTTAGACACTCTGTATAGTGATTGTTAATTAAATTGGTGATCAAGTAAAAGTCAGTTATCAAAATCACAATGTACTGCTTACAGACATCAAAACTAGAAACACTCAATGTTCAAAGAAGCCAATATAGAAAAATTCACCAAAAATGTATCGAACCTTATATTTTCTGTAAAATATGCAGTATAAAGTACGAATACCAAAAATGTAATCAAAAGCCACTAATAGAAGTTACCAAAAGACCTAGAAGCGACAGAAATAGTCCAATACACACTCAAAGTGTAAACCTATAACAATATACCAAATATCATTGAACCACTGTCCTTCCTTACACCAAAATATCAGGTACTTCCATTATGCTAGATAAAAAATACAGGTTTAACATTCCTCAAATATAATCCTTAAAATTTGAGTTTTTTAAACCAAACTAAATAAAGATATGCGTAGGTAACCACACTATATTTATTAAGGTTCAAGTTTGTACGAAGTTGCCCAACTAAAGAAAGTTAAAATTCAAACCGCATGAAATTTATTGCATAGTTTTCCAATATAAACATTAATTAAAAAACGTAGACCAAGACGAAAGAAAGTTGAAAAAATTAGAATCAAAGCCCCACGATACTGGGCGCTATTTTTTATTATGGCAATGGCAATCTGTTGTCTTGGACAACAGGTTGTCACTATCCGCTGACGGTAGCTCTTTATGTGGAGGCACTAGGTCATGGTCCAATACTTACACCTTCCCTTCGTCTTTGGTTGTCTTGGGCGCCACCTGGTTTGATCGATGTCCAAACCAGGAAAAATATACCGAATATCAGTTCTATTGGAAAATCCAAGCAACAAATAAAACTAAAGCTTTCCCACACAAATAATAAAGTTTTTATTGAATAAAAAAGGGGTTTAGGTTTATTGTTATGATGTAAAATTGTTTAAAATTTAGATAAGTTTGAATTATAAAATGAAATGATTGAAAAACAGCCTTTCTGGACGCAAGGATTTAAGTCAAAATTATGTATAACCTCGGGGAAGATTCTAGAACCTTTAAATATTTCGATGGTGTATGGTTACAAAAGGAGTACCTTTGTCAAGATGGCTTTACATAAAAAATTAGTGATTAACCAGCAGTTTATTTAAGTGTGGTGACGTACTAACTAAATTAAAAAGGCAGAATGCACTAAATTGAGGTTTGCTTTATACAAGCCTTTTAATCCCTCGCTTCTGCTGGGGCAGCTATACTGGGCATGGACCATGTGGCTCCTGAATGCTGTTCATGATCGGCCAGGTGAAATCTAGTCCATACACAGCTCGTAACCACTCAGTTCTTACGTGGGCCTACCGGAACCTGGTAGCTCAAGGGCTACTTATGTGGATGCTAAAATCCCATGTGGTTTCTTAACCTAGTTAAGTGTGAAACGGCATACTCAGCCGAAACCAACAAAACACACAACCCCTAAAAAAAGAATAGAAAGGAAAATTAACCCACTGAATACCGACAAAACGATAACTAAGAACAAAAGAAGAGAAAATAGCTTACCTCTAAAAGGGGGGTGAGACCTCGTGGTCTTTTTTCTTTTAAAAAAATGGCCCAACAGCGACCTTCTTCTCTCAAGGTATTTTTGAAAGTAAAATGGAGGCCGCAAGATCTTCCAAGTAAGACAGACCCCCTTCTCTAGCAAAATCCGCTGACTCAAGGCTGCCAACTGGACACAAACCCCGACAAGGAAAATAAGAAGAAGAAGAGAGCAAGAGTGACAACATAAAGGATCCAAACGATCAGAACGAACAAGGGTCTGGGCTTTTACCAGAACCTAAATTACGTAAGAAAATGAAGAAAGTAATTCTAAACAACCCCGTCTAAACATAAAATCGCCAAAAGTAGAAATGTACGGTCTGCGACTTGACCGAGACGCGAAACCGGAATTACATGGTTCACCTATGTGCGGCGCCTGATGCCATCAGCCACAGAAAACAGAAGCAGTGCGTTCGCCCCATATTTTGGCTAGTGTTATACAACTAAAGATGATACCCCACAAAATAAATAGTGGCAATTTTAAAATTGCTACAGTATTATACTGACGTATAAAACGTATTATATTCGTATTATACGTCGTGATAAAGAAAGTCGTATTATACCGTATTATACCGTATTATACCGTATTATACCGTATTATACCGTATTATACAGTACTATACTTGTAATAGCACCACATGTCACGTTATAAACATAACCCTAAAATTTAGATTTAAACTTGAACTGTCGTTTCCTAAACTGTTTGTTATTGTGAAATTTGTGAACTGCAAGCAAAGTGAATAAGCGGTGACTGCGGTGAGTAAATAAGTACCTATAGACCTATACTATCATATATTGTAAGAAATTGTTTTTGTACTGTTTTATTACTTTTTGTGAACCAGGAGCATACGGGTGGGGTTTCAATTGTAGTCCGGGTTTAAACGTTTTCAAGTTGGGTCATATTTTAAAGGCTATTGGAAAGACTGATAAATACCGAAAACGTGAAAAATAAAACAGGCAATGGGCTGCTGAAATAAAGCTTTAAAGATAAAAAATGTACGATTGCTAATTAGTTTCTTAAACCTTAAACCTTTAAGAAAATTTTATTTTTTCAGAGTAAAATTTGGTTTTATAAAGAAATAAAAATGTGAGGCAGTTTTTTTAAACTTTAGGAACATTCTGTTTTGTTTGTTAAAAATACAAAATTTGGTTTAAAATTGTATAAAAATAAAACTATTTTTTATTTTACTAAGTAACTAAAAAAAACACTGTTGCCATGTTCGGGTTCTAAGCTCCAAAATCCGGGGCTCTTACGGTTTTTGTCCTGGTTGTAATATTTTAGAGATGCAACCCTAGATGACTGACTAGTACTGAGATACAATTTTTTTACAGATGAGTTCAGGCGGTCGTCCAAGCCATCCAATATGGGCTGCAGGCTTTAAAAAATTAAAGGAAAACAAAATGACTTTAGCTTTGTGCACTGTATGTGAAAAGAAAATTCATAACACAAGTTCAAGTCGTCTTTCTATGCACAGAAATGTATGCAAGTATCAGCCCCACTGTGATACTTTAGTAGGAACGCAAAATTTAGCTTCAACAACCCGGAAGTCACAACAAATTAAACAAAAACATGCTACTAAAAAAAGTCGTGTTATAACGGAGACTGACACTGATACTGAGAGCAACAGCATCGTCAGTATTTGTGGTGAAGAATCTGAAGATGAGGGACTATTATTAGACTCGGAGAAAAATACCAATTTTGATTTTACTGACACGAGTGACAAGGCTGACGGTGGTGCTGGTGATGGTATTAAAGTTCCCAATGAAGAACTCGCACCTACGTGTTCTTCTTCTAGATCTAGATCATCGGCTTCTAATTCACTGACATCGTTTATTGATACGATGTCTATTCAAGACATTAGTAAAGGAAATGAGCTACTGGGAAAATTATTTTTTGGTTGCAATATACTATTTAGCGTAATTGAATCGACACATTTTCACAACTTTGTGCAGCATATGCGACCAAGCTATCGTATTCCTTCCAGAAAGGCCTTGTCTGGAAAAATATTAGATAATATTTTAAATAAATTTACGAAAGATATAAAATTTGAAACTGATTCAGTTATGCTGATTGATGGCTGGAAAAATGAAAATGCAAATACGAAGAATGTCACGGTTTTGCTACATTCCGCAACAGGCAAGGCAGTTTTCCTGGACAACTGGGACCTCAGTGAAGAGAAGGAAACAGGGGAAAAATTAGCAGAGATAATTAAATTCGCAAAAACTCGAGCAGAAGAAATGTACCAGACAAAAATTTTTGCAGTAGTTAGTAATAATGCTGCTAATATGATGAAGATGGGTCGATTAACTGATATAATACACCTGACGTGTAATTCTCACACAGGCCAGCTATTGGCAAAAGATATTTTACCCACTGAATTAGCTACTCGAGTAACATCCATTTTAAAACAATTTAATGGTCCTGATATGGAAGCACAAATTTTAAGATTTGGTGGCTCAAAAATTAGTTTACCTTGCGAGACTAGATGGTGCTCAAACAGGGATTCATTTTCATGTTTCTTAAAAAACCTTCCGTACATCAAGCGAGTGATTTCAGAAAACCCTCAAAAATCGTTACCAGCCCATTTGACTGCGTTAATTTTTGATCAACAGTTTGTCAAGAATGTTACCGAAGCTGTTTCATTATTGGACCCAATATGTTTATTAATCAATAAATGTCAGTCGTCTACTGCAAGTATTGCATGTGCAGCTGAAGCATGGCTAAGTATAGAATTTCCACCAGGGTTTGTAGAAGCAGAAGAATGTTTAGAAAAGAGAAGAAGCTATGCCTTAAAAGTTCCACTTTTGGTCGCAAATTATTTACACCCAGCATATAGGGGAAAAAAGCTTAACGAACAGCAAATAGATTTAGTAAATGATTATCTTTTAGAAAATTTAGATGCTGTCGGGTTAGAAGACTTGGTTAAATTTAGCAGCAATACTGGAGTTTTTGAAGTGCTTAATAGTAAGGAGGGCTTAAATTTAAAACCACATCTGTATTGGGAATTAGCATCCAGAAAATGTACAAATTTAAGTCATATTGCTAAGAAACTGATATCTATTCCTGCTTCTTCTGCACAATTGGAACGCGTTTTTAGCAATTGGTCGTATGTGCATAACAAACTGCGTAATAGGTTAAGTGCAGAAAGGTCTAAGAAATTAGTTACGGTGTATTATTCCTTAAAAATGCAGGATAGTGCCAAATCATGTGAATATTAGGAACCGTATAATACGTCAGTTTTATACTCTTGCGTATTATACGGTATTATACGCCACGTATAATACGTTTTATACAAAACGTATTATACGTTCCCAACCCTGCATATGACCTTCAAATCTACTGTGGAAGCGATTAGATTGAAAACCAATCAGTGCTGGATAGTGTTGTGTTCCGTTTAGCCAATAATTTATTAGGTGTTGGACGTAACATATATACGGACAATTTTTATAAAAGTGTCACACTGGCGCACAGTTTGCTAGATAAAAACACTAATTTGGTTGGTACTTTAAGGTCAAACAGAAAACTCAATCCAAAAGAAGTTGTAGCTGCAAAATTAAAAAAGGGGGAAATAATTGGGATGGAGAGCAACACAGGTGTGGTAGTAATTAAGTGGAAGAATAAGTGTGACGTACTTATGCTTAGTACCAAGCACACTGCGGAAATGATGGATGTTCATTAGAGGGGTGGTCAGGTTCAGAAGCCAGCTTCGGTTGTCGACTACAACAAAAGCAAAGGGTTTATAGATATATCCGACCAAATAAAATCATATTCGACGGCACTGTGCAAATCAGTAAAGTTGTACCGTAAAATAGCGATTAAACTCTTGCTAGGATCCGCTATACTCAACGCATACATAGTGCACCAAGAAGGAACCAATAACAAAATGTCAATAACGACTTTCAATGAAAAATTGGTATGTAATTTGATCGATTCATCCAAAATCACAAACAACGAGCAGCAGGTACCACGTAATGAAGCCCACCATTTAGAAGAGGTACAGAGTTCGGCTAGTAGATGTGCTACATGTTATGCAAAAAACGCAGCTGAGCATGATCGAAAGTTTTCTGTCTAAAGACGCGTCCTCACCGAGTCGACACTGTCGATCGACTCTGTCTATCGACGTTGTCGACTTGGTGTGTACGTGGCAATCGACGGTGTCGATCGACTTTAGTGTGTGGACGTGTTTGCGACGTTCGACATTCGACAAACTGTTAGTACTCAGTGACGTCTTGCTATGTTGACATCGTAGTCGTGTGTTTACGTTGAAAAAATGGAATGGGAACAAGATAAAGTCATAGCCTTTATTGAGGCATACAAACTGAAAACAAATCTATGGAATTCTAAAACCAAAAACTTTAAGAACAGAAACTTGAGACACGATGCCCTTATAGAAATTGGTAATGAGTTTAACATCGAGAAGCAAGCGGTATAACAAAAAATTAGAAATCTCAAAGTCAATTTACAAGAAAATTAAGAAAAAATAAAGGACAGCAAGAAATCTGGCAATGGTACGGAGGATGTGTATAAAAGTAAATGGTTTGCTTTTGAAAGTTTGAAATTCTTACTTGATAAAAATAAGCCCAGAGAGATGTTGGATTCAGAGGTACGTAGACTTTGAAAACCAGCTATCTATTTATATTTTTTTAACGAACAGGCGTTTAGTACACTGTTACGCCCTCATTTTTGGGAATATATTCTTATTACGTTCGCGGGCATAAAAATAGTTAAATGATGGCGTATCTAGTTCTACTTTAAAGACTTGGTCGAACCCAAAATCTTCTTTTGCGTGCAATTTTACTTTTTTTAGTGGCGATAATAATATATGCGGCACAAGCAACTACATCATCTTCGTCAGACATGTTGATTTCGACTGATCGACAAACATTTCTGTCAACTCTGGTGTGGACAGATGCAGTTTTGTCGACTTGTTGATCAACAATGTCGATAGACAAAGTCGATCGACAGTGTCGACTCGGTGAGGACGCGCCTTAAAACAACTTTTTCCCGTTAAAAATGTATTCAGTGTGACAAATTCTACTGTATTACGTGTTTCTGTAATATTCATATGTGTATAATCCCATAAAAATTAATTATTATTGGTTTTATTACAAATTTATGTTCAGTTTACTCAATTAGTATGGTTGTTTTTATGCTCGCTTATTTGCTAACAAAATATTTGTTCACATTTTATGTGTTATATTGTTTTATTTTTCCGTATTACCTAGTAGCCCTAACATACCGGCTAAATACAAAAATAGGTTTACTGGGCCATAAAGAAAACATATCATATACAAGTAAACCGATATCGAGAAGCACCGCCGCATCACGGAGCCCAAAGAATAGAAACGCGATGAGATGCGACGATGCTTCTCGTGGCGCTGAAACCTCTACTCTTTGAGATGCATACTTGCTTCTTATGGCAGTGAACGACTAAGCTGGTGTAATATGAATTTTTCAAATAGTGAAAATCATTATCTATTTTACGATACAGATTATATTAGTCTGCAAGATCTGATAATACCTACGCTGCTGCGACGAGTAATATTATCGAATACGTTAATCTAATTTCGCCAGAAGCTACTACTACAATGGAGGATAGTAGTAATAATCTTCAACATATTATTAATTAAGCCTGCTGCAATTTGCTTGGTAACATTGAGATGCGACAAGCCGAAGAGCGACAAACTGATGAGCGCCAAGTCGAGGATGAAGAAAATGTCCATGTTATAAGTAATCTGGTAGTAAGAAAAGCTGACTCGCCACCGCCATCAACTCTGCTACGGGCAGAGCTGTTAACAAAGCCAGCCAGTGTGGTGGTAGAAAACAAGGGGGAGTTGTGTGGAAGAAACCTTTTACAGTCTACAAATCTGCCATCGACCAGTACCATGAGCCTCAAAAAGAAAAATAGAGTTTGTAAAAAGGCGTCTAATATTCCAGAGTGGGTAACTCAGTTCTCGACTGGCCACTGCGATGCAGTATATTATGCAACATTCAAAGTGCGCGACGAACTATTCCTAAAAGTGTAGGGGGGACAAGAAAAAATGGGCAAGTGCGAGGAAGAAAAAAGTAGACTTAAAAAACAATTAGAACAATGTGAAAACAATTTGGTAGTTTTGAAAAAGTGTAGTAGCTAATAGAACTAGACTAGAATTATTTAATAAATTTAGTGTTAAGTAAAACTAATTTTAGGTTTAAGATTTTTTTTTGTGCAAATATAGCAATGTAGTATTTTTACCATTTTTAGGTGTAAAAGTAAAATTATGTATAACTTTAGCAATTATCAGTCATTTAAATAAATAGTTCTCCCGTAATTCGATTTTTATTGCAAATGATTTGGATAAAAACTTGGTAGTTTAAAAAAAAAAACATAGTAGAAAGGAAGTAGACTCCATTTATTTAGTATTTCGAGTTATTTGATAAATTAAGTGTAAGTACGACTAATTTTAGGTTTAAGATTTTTCTATCTAAATTCAGCAATGTAGTGTTTTTACTGTTTATCAGGTGTAAAATTATGTATAACTTTAGCAATTATCAGTCATTTAAATAAATTTTGTAAAACATAAACTTAAAATAAGTTCGTGTACAGAGTTGTCCCCTATCCTTTCCGTCAGACCCAATCCTTGGACGCGTTTCGCCGTTTACGGCTCTTCAGCAAGGCTCCGGGTCTGACGAAAAGGTAAGGGACCTTAAAGTGCTTTAACACAGAAATGCAAGTTTACGAATGAAAGTTGCAGCACGTGGCTACATCTCGTGGCAACCACACGTATCAACCCAACCAAGACAGCGAGAATCCATATAGGTTCAGACGCTGGCAAGGCGGCCCATTGCGGGCAAACTACGTTGGGTGTCGCTGGAAGCCAATGTATCGGTTCAGCGTTTGAACCTATATGGATTCTCGCTGTCCTGATTGAGTTAATACGTGTGGTTGCCACGAGATGTAGCCACGTGCTGCAACTTTCATATTTAAATAAATACTTTTTCGTAATTCGATTTTTACTGCTTATACCCTATCGGCCCAGGGCGGAGTAATTCACAGATTCAAGACATATAAAGACTTGTTCTAACCGTACCTATCAGCATTCCCCATCGAGTATTTCCAGTCTGTCAATTAAATTTTGGTAATCGATTGTTGCAGTGGTACCTGAATTAGTTGAGCGACCTATCGGGGGGTGCCTTAGTACGGTTTTGAACAAGCCTTTCTTTTTAATATTTGGTCTCTATATAAATTCACAAACCCCGCCAAGAACTTTGTAACCTGTAGGAAGCCGATGTTTCAGCACATTAGATTCAAAGAATTAAAGCGAAATAAATAAAATACAGGTTTTAACTTTAACCCTTTATGTCCTAGTGGTCGAGGACACAAATCTAATAATTTTTCCTCAAGCGTCTACTGTTCCCACGTAGGTGCCACATATCGGCGTATCTAATCTGATACGTATTTTAACGGATCATAACCATTTGCTGCGGATTTTGTACCGAATTTTTTTAGTTATTTACGATTGCTTCATATCGAGTGATCTATTGATTTACAATCCTATATGGGGAATACATTGCCTGGATAACATCTTTTTAAATTTTAATGACCTTGAACGTGGTTCCTTCATTTAGGATACAGGGTTTTCAGATCATCTAGCTCAAATGGTAGAATTTGTGCCATTGTGTGCTGTTGAAACCAAAAATGAGAAAGCTAAATTTACACCTATCACTCAGGAAGGTAAGTTCTGGTTTCACAATTTGGTCGAACCGGTAGATTGGGGATTTTTGGATGACAACAGTACAAATGTGGATGCTAAGTTTTCCACATTCCTAACTTTAATACCTGAAGCAGAGAAGGGTTGGAGATTCTGCTATGAATGCACTGGATAATATTAAACACCTCCCAGCAGAAAACTTTAAATTTTATGAAGTTTCAATTAATGAGGTTCGAGACAAAATAAATTCGTTGAAAAATAAATCCTCAAAAGACTCTTATGGCTTTAACATACCCCCAATAAAGACCATTAAAAACATAATTGTAGGTCCTTTAACAAAACTAATCAACCTATGTTTTCATGAGTGTACTGTTCCTCTTGCTCTTAAGCAGGCTACAGTGGTTCCGATACTTAAAAAAGGTGACAGACATGATACTACAAACTACAGGCCTATTTCTCTGCTTCCTGTATTTTCTAAAATTGTTGAGAAATGTATGGCAGCCAGAGTGAATGATTCCTTACACACTATACACAATGACCTATTCAACAACAAACAGTTTGATTTTAGAAGGGGTCTGGGAACCTCACTGGGTGTCATGGACCCATATAATAATATAATTGATGCCTTTCATCGGCCATTTTCTGTGACCTTGGTAAGGCTTTTGACTGTGTCAGCCACGATGTACTTTTGGGTAAGTTACGGCGCTATAACTTTGGTGATAGTAGCCTGGCCCTCATTAGAAGCTTTCTAGAGGGAAGATGTCAGAGGGTTCATGTTGCTGGTGTGTTGTCTGAAAGCAGGGGTGTAAGGGTGGGGGTACCACAAGGATCTGTATTGGCACCACTACTTTTTGTAATCTGTATTAATGACCTACCACATCGACTATTTACTACCAATACCTCCTATCTACACTTTTTGTCAAATATGAGTTAGTTACACCAATAGGTAGATTTTTCTTAAATCTTTGGAATAGAAATACCTCCTAGCTACTAAGATTTATATTTTCGCGCCAATTTGCAAACGGAAATATCACCAAACTACACAAGCATCATACTGTGTAACCAATACCTCCTATCTGCCGTTTTGTTATGAACAGTGTTAGTGCGTGTATATCAGCTGGTAAGTTTCATTTGATTACTTGTTGTTATATGTATTTTTTTTGGTTTTTTCGTTAAAAGTCGTAATTTATCCTTATAATCCTGTGATCCGGATGTTACATTGTTTTAATTCGAAAATGCTGATTTATTTGTAAAAATGCGTAAATCAAAATTCTATTGAAGATAGGAGGTCTTTGCGTTCTATAAAAGTAAAATACTGTGGCAATACCTCCTATCTCGCATTTTGTTTTAAATTATTGATGATTTTTAGGTACCTACATCCTACATGTTTTGGCTAATTAATATTAAAATTGTTTCAGAAAATGGGTACCAGAGCGCAAAAAATTATGTCTTTGTTAAAAGAGAAGACAAACGTAAACTCCAGTGTGTCCGATCAGCAACAAGTATCCTCTCCATCCCACTCTACATTATCGCCAACAGTTTTCGCCCATTTAGAATCATCATTTACCTCGTTGTTTACAAAAATGACTTCAGTACAACAAGAATCTGAATTATTAGATATTATAAATCTCGAGTTTCTAGACCATAATACAGTAAATATTATAGTGGAAGACAATGGACTAGTTTCATATGTGAGTCCTGACTGCAATGAGGAGAATGATTCTCATACACCAATTTCCGATCCCGACTACATACTATTATCTAGTGATACTGATGACCAGGATAATCTACTTTTACAAAAAACTCAAGATGTTGATATTCGATTTGAAGCACCAACATTGGATGTAAACTATGTTATACCCGAAACAGAAAACAATAATATGGATAGTGATGACCCTGGCAGAGATAATAATGATCCTAATGGAAATTTACTTTTAAATACAACATCCGATCCTGACTATATACCCGACAATGGAGACAACAGCGATAGTGATAACCCTAATAAAGATCTAGTAGAGCATGAAATTGATTTACAAAATAACGACACTCCAGGTACCGCACAATATGGACATATGAACGAAGGCCGAAAAGGAAGACATAGATCATCCAATTCCAAATGGAAGAAGAACAAGAATAAAAAACGTAGAATGGAAGGTAAAGAATATTTAGGATATACAAAACCGAAAGGAGAAGCAATGAAGCAGAACCAAATAAAAGAAGCTCGATCTCTTAGGCCGGCTTGTGCCCCTGGTAGTTGTAAAAAATCAAATAAACGAATGTGTGAAAAGTTTACAGAAAAGGAAAGGAAATGTATATTTGACAAGTTTTGGTCCAAACTCAACTGGGATCAAAGAAAAATTTACGTTATTTCTCATGTTAATAAGTTGCTACACAACGTAAGACGGCATTAAATGATTCTCGACGAGGAGAAACATTAAGTTATTCTTTAACCTTTAAGGATTGCAAGTACCCAGTGTGTCGAACAATGTTTTTAAATGCCCTTGGAATAGGCTCCTTTACAGTACAAAGTTGGACGAAAAAAAGCGACCCTGCTATGCTCATGAAAAAAAATTGTGAGAATCTGAACCGTGTAAAGAATTCCCCACTTGCCGAAGATATCTACTATTTGAAAGATTTTTTGAAACAGGTACCAAAATTACCTTCGCACTATAATAGAGCCAATTCATCTAAACTCTATTTGGAGCCGGTTTTTACGTCCTTAAAGCAACTGCACGATTTATTCTCAGAACATTGTAGGAATGCAAAGAAACGAAGTATTTCGAGTAAAACGTTTTATAACCAATTTAATGACAGCAATTTGGCACTTTACCAACCAAAAAAAGACCAATGTGATATTTGCGTGACTCATTAGGTTGGCAATCTGAGTGATGATAAATACACAGAGCATATTAAAAGAAAAGACAGGGCACAAACTGAAAAAGCTACGGATAAAAGTGTGGCACAAAGAGCAGAATGTATTATGCTTACTATGGATCTCCAAGCAGTCAAAGTTTGTCCAGTTGTTCAAGCCAGCAGCATCTTCTTTAAAACAAAATTGTCATGCCATAACTTTACCATTTATGATATTGTTAGTAATCACAGTACCTGCTACTGGTTTACCGAAACTGATTGTAATCTGGTTACTTCTTCATTTACATAATGTATAATAGATTATTTAGAAAAGCATTGTACAGCTAAGAACCTGCCAATAATAATCTATTCAGACGGCTGTACATACCAGAATAAGAATAACGTTTTATCTAATGCGTTGCTTACCTATGCTTTAAAAAATAAAATACCTGTGTTTCAAAAGTATCTTAAACGGGGTCACACTCAAGTGGAGTGTGACTCCGTTCATAGTTGTATTGAACGTTAATTGAAAAATCGACATATCAGCTTGCCCAGTGATTACATCTCAGCAAGTAAAGAGGCTAGAACCAAACCTTTCCCATATGAAGTAGTTAATCTAGGGTTTGATTTTTTCAAAGATTATTCACAGAGTAGTTTCTTGAGGTACACAACGATTCGGCCAGGAAGGAAGCCCAACGAGCCTCCAGTTACGGATCATCATGCCTTACGCTGCAATTTAGAAGGACGGATCGACTATAAACTAAATTTTGATGACGAATGGAAAGAATTACCCTCAAGACAAAAAAAAATACCCGAGGAGTCACCGGATTATCCTCCACTGAATAAGTCAAGAATACCAATTAAGAAATCATCATTTAAGCATTTACAAGAACTTAAAAACATTGTTCCAGATGATTATCATAGCGTCTATAGTATGTTACCATGTAAAGATGATTAATAAAACATAAATAAATTGATAGTTGTTTTTAAATTGTATTTTTTAACATAGTAAATAAAAACTCTTGTATAGGCCTATTGCATCATAACCTCCTAACTTACATTAAAAGTTATACCAATACCTCCTAGTCCGGGCAGGTGTATTTTGGTTCATATCTCATCATGTCCTGGATGTAGGTCTATGTGGCTGCCAGATCAGACTGAACAGTCATTTTTACGGTGTAGGTCTGACAGTTGCCGTCTTGTGCAAGACCCTGTCAAACAGGGTTTGACTTGTTGCTTTCTTTTATTGATAACTTTGTAATTTAAATCTTCAGAACTTTTATGTCAAACATAATACTACCACATTGTTAATAAATTTCACTTATTTATCTTTAAACTTCAAGTATCTATTGTCCACCAAAGTAAGAGGAGCTTGCATTTACAAATCCAAGTAGCCAAGGACTTAACACCACTTTAAGAATAAATATTTGTATTGGCCTCTGCGAAAATTTGGCTTTTATATTAAATAGAGTGACTTTGAGGGACTTGAGTGAATGAGAGCTTATAAGAAGCTAATGTTTACCGATTGTGACATAAAAGTTTTTTTCCTAGTTTGTTTTTTGTGAGGTCAAACACTAGAACACTTAAAGGCTTTTAAGTAAAATAAAACTAAGGTGGCGCCTTTAGGATTTGACTTCAACTTACTTATAAGAGTGCTAGACCACTCAAACTAGAAAGAAAATAGCGAACCTACCCTGAGTTGAGCTAGCTAAGGGGCAGCACAACATAGGTCATTTTTAGGGTCTGTTGTCTGAAGTACATCCTCCAGGGCGTAGGGTAGCCAGAGTAAGGGTGGATAGGTGGCCTCTTCGCAGTTTATTCTAGGTTACCCTAAGGTGAATACTGGCACCCAAGAATATTTTAGGGAAAACGTTACATTAGCGCCTTATTTTGAAGATATTACATTAGTGAGACTTAGCTATAGAGCATTATGCATAAAATATGAATAAAATTTGACGGAGAATCCAAAAATGAATTAATAAAGGGTGTCCCATTTAAAATAAGCAAGTTGGCATCTCCGTCCGGTGTAACCGAAAGTATCAGATTCTTGAAAATATTTTAGGCGAAAGACATTCATCGATATTACTATACCACCAAATTTTCAGATTTTTCTTAATTATAGTTTTTAATGGGTCGATGAAATTCCCGATGCGACATACTGTTTAATAAGCTGTTCCGATGTCCGATTCCCTACCAAAAATATCGCGAAAACCGTAAGGCCTAGGAAGCTCATATTTTGCACGCGCTAAAATGTGTCGATTTTTCAACGTATTTTTTATACGCTACTTTAAAAACATAGTGGCCAAAAATGCCGAACTTTATTTACGAAATGTAGTATTCTTTTGCCTTATGTATTATTGAATTGACGTTTTTGATATTTCTTCTTTATGTACTAGAGCACACTATCCATTAACGATCTTTTGGAAAAAAACTAAAAATCCTATATACAGTGTCACCATTAAAGTCCGCACCATATGGAACTTTTTTTTATTAATGAGGTTAGTTAAAATTAAATTGCGGCAATCGTTTTTGCTTCAATATAGACTAAAAATTACATAATCAAATGTCACCATCTGTCATTCGGTATCTGTCAAAAATTACATTTTAATCAAAAAATGCTGAAAAATGGCATTGTTTTACCGAATTTCAAAAAATTTTATTAGAAAAAGTTGTTTCTAGTACAATTCTTGGCCTAAATACAAAGTTTCAGTTTTCTAGCTCAAAGTTGATTTTTTTGCCATTTTTTCTAATTAACTTTTTTTTTATTTAATGTAAGTTCGCTTAATGGATATTAAACTATTTGCTTATACCATACTCAATATTTTATTTAGTTTGTATGAGCTTTTTTTTACTAGAATGCCATTTTTTTTCGAAATTTAAAATTAGAGGCAAAAAAATTTGACACAGGTGGTGCAAAGTTATCCTAATTTAAAAATTTTAACAGATAGACGGCTCTGCTCCTAAACATACTCTGAGATTGCTAGATTCCATTCAAAGAAGAGCCATTCGCTTGATCGGTGACCATAGTCTGACAAACAACCTGGAAAGCCTTGAACATCGAAGGCGGGTTGGCGACTTGAGTATATTTTACAAATATATTCATGGCAAGTGCTCAACTGAGGTTGGCCGCTTGATACCACCCAGAGCGGTGCATGGTAGAAATACACGACGAGCCACTGCAGCCCACCAGTACGTGGTTCAGCTTAGTGTCCCTCAAACGACACTGTTTCAAAATTCTTTCATCTGGAGAACGTCATTAGTGTCATCCCTCTGGAACGACCTCCCTGAGATCGTGTTCTCCAACGAGTATAATCTTCAAAGATTTAAAACCAACGTGAATCGTTTCCTGCGCACACGCACCGCTCCCAGAGAGCAATAAAAGCTTTATCCAGCAGTGCTATGCCCTATCATAAGAAAAAAAAATAGTAACGCGGTTTTTGGAAAAACGGGTATTTTTGATACGACCATTCAAATATGGATACTTTCCAGCCATATTTTATTTTTTTCTTTATGTTGAATCGCATATCGTTTTCGGACCGAGACCGGAAATCGTATTTTTCCTTAAGGCTAGGCGCACATGGACGATAAAACAACCGATACATCTATTGGTTAGTTAGTCTTCGACAAAGTTCAAAATGGTACACTGAATGACCTCGACCTACGATTCGAGTCGCTTGTTTACGCATATTATTATCGCTTCTGCCATCGACTAACAAGGTTACAGCTCCGAATAAATTCAGAAGACGTTTCCTCATGGCCGCTTTCTGGGTAGCGGGCATAAATAAACCACTGAGAAACTTTAGTCGACGCCATTTTATGTGCCATTTTGAGCTTAGGCGCACTCTACGACCACGGTATCAAACATAAAAGCGCGCATGTCTGAAACGATTTCGAAATCGTTCTATGCGCCCGATAATGATCGGCCGGCAGAACAAAAAGTTCAATGCTAGGTTACTCCCACTATCGGTCGACTGTAATCGGGCAATTTCTCTATTGTTCATGCGCGCCTAGCCTAACATGGGTTCAGAGGGAGGGGAAAGAAGGGATGAAAAATGTTTTTTTTATTGCTGGGTCATCATTTCTAGGGTTAATAATAATAAATTAATAAGTGTTCCACTGAAACATAGTATATACCGAGTATGTTCTTTCAATATATACCATTAAAATGTTTCATTTAGAGCCAACCGCAAACTCCATAGAAATTATTAGACGCGGCATATTTATTTTTGATCAATAAACGTAGAAACGAGGCAGGCGAAACGAGGAAGAGATCAAATAAGATATTCCTCAAGAATGTATATTAGTATAGGTTAGTTTTCAGGGTCACTAAGATCAGCAATTTTATGTTTGCCTAATAAATATGAGAGAGAAGATGAGAGAAATGGAGTGAGAAAGAGTGAAATTTTTTTTGGGGTTAATATGATCGGAAAATTAAATTTTTGACCAGTACAATATTAAAAGATACTCCATAATTGGAGGAATGTCTTTTATTTCTCAATTATATAGTTTATTAAAATTTTAATACTTACTCAGCAAGTCCCCACCATTATCTGAAAGCGAAGATGTTTCCCGCAGCGAATATATTCCGTCTGAGAAATCAGTTAGCCCTAAGTTTTTAATACCAACAAAGCTGCAGTTAGTAGAAAACAAGTAAAAAATTCTAGAAGAAAATATAGAAAAGAACTTACAAAGAACAAGAAAATTATCATACTGGAAAATAAGGTTTTGCCACAAAGTACACACAGAAAAATCACAAATACGGATTACTTAGATAATATAGAATCTTATAAAGAGCAAGATACTCGTATAAGTTTAAATAATTTCGATATGCTAACTAAAGGAATCTAAATCTGTCAGCTCGCAAATAGAAAAGGGGCTTATTATTAGTAAGTATCTAAGCAGTATAAATACAAATTCAGCGAATGACCGGATATCTGTTGAAATTACAGAACATGAAATTCCATTAACCAACTATCCAAACGACGAGAGGCAAAGACCAGATGACAATAATAATTATTTAGATTTACCTCAGTTAGCAACAAATACTAACATGCAAAAACGTAAAAGTGACGAGAGTACTGACCGATCAGAAACAGAATTGTTTGTATTTTGTGAATTTTGTAAAAATTTTGTAAATTGCAATAAGCAGAAACAAAATTCATATTTGCTACTATTGCAACACGAAACTTCCAAATATGGTTAGACACTACGAAGTAGTTCATTTCAAAGAGGCTGAAGTAGCCAAATGTTTAGCGTACCCAAAAAAATCAATTGAGCGTAAGAAAGGTTTGGCCGAAATTAATAAAGTGAGCGATTTTTACCATAATTGCAACGTCCTGGCTACTAAAACTGGGGAACTAATACTGGTTCGAAGACCGACCGGAAACGAATTAAAAACAGTTACCGATATGGATTATAGTCCATGTCCGAACTGCCTTGGCTTCATGTTAAAAAAACATATTTGGCATCACTTAAAACATGGCTGCAAAGAAAAAGTGTCTCTTGAAGACACTGCAAGTACTAAAGATGTTATTGCTAAAAGTAATGCACTCATATCTGCTATTTCGTGGTTTGGTTTTACTAAAGAGTACCATGAATCAATAATATCAGCATTCAGATAAGATGAAGTTGGTACTGTGTGTCAAAACGATATTCTCATATTAAAATTTGGGGCCATGCAATTTGAAAAATATGCTGATACTCAGGCGGAATTCATCCGACACACAATGCGACAATTGGCGAGGCTCACCCTGTCGCTAAATGATATCAGCAAAGACTCGTCCAAATCATTGGCAGATTACCTCACCCCAGAAAAATTTGATATTGTTATTCAAGCTACCAAGGAAATCACTATGGTTCCTGTTAAAGTTTGGCATTAAAAAATGTATACGCTCTCAAGAAATGTATTGCCATACAAAGAGGTAATGCTTTAAGAGCTGGAAATTTAAAAGGAAATAAATTATTTTTAGCATTCAATAATCAAATGGAAATGGAATAGAATATAAGAATATCATCAAGCGCCCTTTCAACTATCTACAAGAGAAAATTTAATTCTACTCAACTCCTAAAAATAACATCAGATCTCGTGATATTGAGCAAATATTTGGACGAAAATATAGCTAAAACTAAATTGGATGTGGAGTTGCCTGTCAGTGACAATCAAAGATGGACCCGACTAGCAACGTTATGTCTTGCCCGCATTATATTATTTAATAAAAGGCGTTCCGGAGAGGCATCAAAAATGAAAATGAGTGATTATATTTCGAGACCGTCTTGTGCCGAACAAAACACTCAAGAGATAAGAGACTCTTTATCTTTAACCCATATCGAAAAAAAATTAGCCGAAAATATGACAATAGTTAAAGTAGAGAAAACGTGGGAGGCGAGTGCCAGTTTTACTTTCACCTGTTATGAAAAAATCCATTGACCTTTTAATGAGATATAGGGATGAGTGCAAAATTTCTTTTTATAACAGATATGTATTTGCGAGATCCAATGAGTCTAAACGCTTTTTAAGAGGGCATGATTGTCTAAAGAAAATTTGTGAAGCAATAAATTTGGAAAATCCTGATGCTATAACCGGTACAAAGGTGAGAAAATATGTCGCTACGGTTTGCTAGTTATTCAATATGTCAGAAAATGAATACGACTAGCTAGCCAGACATTGAGATCATGATCTTACCGTTCACCGAGAGTTTTACCGAATGCATGAAAGTGCAATAGAATTGACTAAAATCAGCAGAATATTAATGGCTGTGGATCAGGGTGAAGCCCACAAATATGTTGGTAAACAAATAAGCGAGATTAATATTAACGGTAAGCATTGAAGCACGATTGTATAATATACAGGGTGTCCCACGACGAACCGCCGCGATCGATTTCTCGGAAAATAGACTTATAAAAATTTTGAAAGTTTGGCGGTTTACTAAGGTCGATGGGGGCAATTCGGCTAAAATATTTTCAAAATGGTGGCACTTCCGGTTATACCGGAGGTTGATGTCAACTTGCTTATTTTAAATAGAATACCCTATATATTATTATTTTATGTATGATGTCCTATACTTAAGTCTAACCGTTTTTGACATATTTAAAATTTTATGTCGAAAATGACATTTGCAGGCCTAAACATAACTATCATATTCTCCTATATGAAAGCCTTTATTATATTATTGGGGTTAGTTTCCTTATAGAAGGGGGTCTACTCTAGTGGACTGTATTGATATTTTGATAATAAATAAATACAGGGTGATCAAAAACTAACTTTAAATATTAAATTGAAAAAATCGTTAAAAGGCATTTTTTTTTAATGGAAACCCCCTACTTTTATAATTTTATCTTATTTGGCATTAAAAATAAGGGTAAGTTTGTATAAGGTTGTTTGTTCGGAAAATTTGTAGTTTTCGAAATATTGACAAATTAACATTTTTCTTTTGTAAAAATGCTATGCGGCTTTTAAGTTTTGTTTTTAGTTGGCCATGATAAGGAGGCGCGGCGAAAAAAAGACAATGGAGCACTACAGAAATGTTACTATTTCTTGCTATTTGACAATTACTTATTATTATTAATAATCATGCCGGGGCGATTAAATTATACGCACGAAGATTACTTAAATTTGTTTATTATCTATGGGGAATGTTACACAACTTCCACCCTTATTTAATATCTTTGGTTCAACACCTAAGAGATACTGATTTGCCGAAAAGAGTGCAGCTTTGCGAATTTATTTTAACGATGACTCAAGACGACCCTAGATTTTTGAGCAACATAATTTGGACTGATGAAGCAAAATTTACGAAAAATGGCCTTTTTAACAGACACAACTCCCATTTTTGGAGTGATTCAAATCCTCATGCAGTACGATCGCGCAATTATCAAGAAACCTGGAAATTTAACGTATATTGTATTGTAAGAAATAATGGAATAGTAAAACTACATTTTTATCAAGAAAACTTAAATGGTAAGTAATTAATAATACAATGCAAATCATTTTAAATTATGTAAGTATTAACTTTTGCAGGAGAAAGATATTTAAATATTTTAGAAAATCAATATTTAAGCAATTTATCTCTGGCGGAACACAGGCCAATTTTTTACCAACACGATGGCGCCCCACCACACAGGACCATTCCAGTTACCAACTTCTTACAGGCAACATTTTATGACAAGTGGATTGCCAACAATGGACCTTTCCTGTGGCCTCCTCGTTCTCCTGGTTTGACTGTCT
Source organism: Polydrusus tereticollis (assembly GCA_963920685.1). Lineage (NCBI taxonomy): Eukaryota > Metazoa > Arthropoda > Insecta > Coleoptera > Curculionidae > Polydrusus > Polydrusus tereticollis. The sequence goes on from OY987332.1 coordinate 87,782,171, forward strand.
TAGATTATTTTATATGGGGAACGATAAAAAACATCGTTTATTTTAATCCAGTAACAACGATGGAGGACTGTATGGCAAGGGTAAGGGGCGCGTTCGAAACTTTATCTCCAGATTCAATTAGAGCGGCTACCCATAACAAACTAACCCGGAGATGCGAAAAATGTTTGGAAGTCCAGGGTGGAAATTTTGAACATTTATTAAAATAAGTTGTTTCCATATTATTAAGATTTATGATTATTAATAATAATAAGTAATTGTCAAATAGCAAGAAATAGTGACATTTCTGTAGTGCTCCATTGTCTTTTTTTCGCCGCGCCTCCTTATCATGGCCAACTAATAACAAAACTTAAAAGCCGCATAGCATTTTTACAAAAGAAAAATGTTAAATTGCCAATATTTCGAAAACTACAAATTTTCCGAACAAACAACCTTATACAAACGTACTCTTATTTTTAATGCCAAATAAGATAAAATTATAAAAATAGGGGGTTTCCATGTAACCTACAAATTTCATTTTACGATTTTAATAGTATAAATAAACACAAATTTATAATAATAATTTACCTTATTCCACATGTAGTGTAAACGTTAAAATCTTGTGTGTATGTCAGCAAAATCATTAGTGCTTTCAGTGCCATTCCTAATTTGTCCTGGTTTATCTTACGTTCACTGCAGAAGCTTACTGAGAGGTTATTCTAGCAATTGGTCACTTGATACTGAGTTTCGAGGGATTCCAGCTATTCGGCTATCAGAAATAGCTTATACGTTGTCCTGTGTCCTGTGTTTCAGTAAGTTCTCCTTGAATAGATGGATTTAATGTACGTTACCTACAATGATTTTTAATGTTATGACAGTTCCAGTCAAGTTGTTTACCTTTGTTGTAGGCTTGATTTATAACGGAGTATACCTCTCTAGCTTCAGGATCGTGTCCCTGTACTTACTTTGACGTATTATATGATGGTTTTTCTTGAGTGTTAGTTAATTCGCTAGCATGTTATGGAATTCTTTTAGTTTGACTTGTGAGAACGGCTGATCTTGACAGGTTGGAGTTTCGGGGTCACCATTTCGATAGGGCCCTGCGTATAGTGGCCTTGTTGCACGTGTTCTACGGTGTTGCCGGTTATTTTAGGACAAATTCCCCATGAAATCGGACCTCATGGTTTCGAATCGATTTGTACATGGCCAAACAGCCAAGCGGTCCTAGGATTTAGACTTAATGGTGAAATCGCTCGATTGGTCGCTTCTTGGGTATGAGATTTTTATAAAGGTATATCTGGTTGCGGCAGTACGTTGGTGGTTTCCCCATAGCAATATCCTGATCCTGACGTTTGACAACCCAGTCGACATTGCGAATCACGTGTTCTCATTGAGTTGCGTACTGGAGAGTTATTCCAGACGCTAGAGAGAAACAATTGCTTTTCGTAGCGGGTAAGAAAGGGATAGTGCTGTTCTAGACCCGAAGATCTTGGAGGAAGGGTAGGGTACACCGGTACAGCCGGCAGACATTTCACATCTTTCGACTAAGTCGTGTCTCCTTTTGTCTCCTCTTTTTTTCCGGCATGGCGCTGCCATTTTAGAGATGTCGGTAATGTAACACTGAGAAGCCTGTGAGCTTGTAAGTGCCACTTAGATGGATTAGCACCGCAAATCTTTGTGAAGTTATGGATTTCCGATTGAATTGATGTAGTTAGATATTGATGGAAGTACTTCACGCCATTTTGGAATGTTATCAGATTTAATGGCCGCCATATGCTGTGGTTCTATGCCCCGCTTAATGTCTTCAGGTACGGTTGTCTTCATATATTAATATATTTGACTATTAAATCGATATCTAAGTCCTCGAATAATATTTCAGGGGCGATATAAATTTGGAGTAGAGTTCACTCGTGGTGACGACCGCGTGGGATCTTTTGTTTGGGACTGCAGTATGGGCATTCAGGCCTAAAAGGACCCTCTACTTAAGTGCAGAGGTAATGTATATTTGGTAGATACTTATGTTAATTGAAAGAGGTAAATTTTCATAAATTAAGAGGTATTTTTCCTCTATTTTAGGGTTTCCAGTCCTGGTTTTTAGTCCTGGTTTTTGGTTCTGGTTTTGGTTTCATTTGGATTTTGGAGTGTTGAGGTTCATTCAGCACACTTGTCGGCTTATTAATTCCATGGAGTCTCTACACTGATGGTGTATTAGAGAGGCGGTTACTTCGAGTTCCATAGGATCCCTCAGGCATTGCATGGCCTTGAGTTGAAGCTGAGAACGCAAGTTTTTAAACATATTTTCATATATCAATTCAATGAACCCATTTAAGACTTATTGACCAGTACACTTTTTTTTATATAGCGAGATCACATAGAGAGAAGTTTATTTGAATTAAATATTTTTGTTTATAATTGGTTTAGAATCTCCTATGATGATTCTTGGCTAGGGAAGGGATCAATTCAGAGGGTTGGGGTATGGACATATTTAGGGTATTATTTTTTGTTTGAGATATGTACATATTTGGATTTTACTAGAATTTAGGATTGTAACTATTATGTAACAGAGCTGAGGCCATAGCTTACATAATAAGGGGGCTCGATATAGAAGAGCAGGGAGTAATACATTTTTTGTTTGGGTTTTTACTAGTATCTAAGATTAGAACTATTATGTAACCGAGCTAACGCCATAGTTTACATAATAAGGGGCTCGATATTACAGAGCGGGGATTAGTACTTATTTGGGATTTTACTACATTGAGTCATTGTTATGCAATAATGATATCTGTCATGACTTGCATAGTACAGTAAATAGTAATCGTACATTTTAGCTGCTCATTTTATATTTCGGTTAGGATACTGCATCAGCGGACTGCGGTCTGGTAACTGTAAACAAGACGTGATCACGTGTTGTAGGCCTACATCCCTGAGTAGCGTATATTGATAGCACCCTGTATATTATTTGGTGTCACTCACAGTCGGTTTATTTATTTGACTTGTAGACGCGTATCAATTTACCTACATAAATGTAAGTATCGCTGTAGTACTCCTGGCTTCCACAGTTCTAACGTTGCTGGGTCATATCCTTAAATCTTCCTGTACTTCTCGACCTCAAGACTTGACTATACATTTATATTTCTACAGTAAAAAGTAATCCTATCTGTGGAGTTTATCTTATTTCCACATCCTTACTTTTAATTACTGTACGTGCTTCTATAATGGCATAATTATTATTGTCATTTTATTGTTTGACAATCACTAATTGAGGGGTCCAATGCAATAACCGGTCAAGTCCATTTAAATAAATTTTGCAGGAGAGGAAAAAAACGGTTTATAAAAAAAATATTGTATAGTAAACATTGATAACAAACTTATTACATTTGTTGGGTTGCAGATACAATGACAACAAAAAAATAAAGAAAAAAAATAATTGCGTTAGCTTTATAACTGGCGTCGAAAAAAAAAAAATGATGGACTTGTCTCGTTTTTCCAAAGTATTTCCAAATTTTTTTTTTAAATAAATAAAATTTCAATAAAAAACTTCCTAAATGTTTATTTTTCAAAAAGTTAACAAAATATACATTATTAAGGAATGTAACCCTTAAGCTAATTAATATTTTCATTTATTCATCGCTGCTGTATTCAGAATTTGAAGTATCTTTGTCCGGCGCCTCGTAGGATTTATGATACTCCTCTATTTCATTATAAAACCATAAGTCACACGGCGGTACATAATTTTTTGCCAGTATCATTACATGTTCAAATTTGTTCTTTTTAAGTAATCTTCGACCCGAAAATAACTTTTGATCATTAGTAGGTACCGAAACTGGCTCAGAATTTTTTTTATTTTGAATATCAAAAGAAGTAAAGATCGGGATTGCCACTGATTCGCTACATTGAACTAATGTGCTGGAGTTACTTTTTTCATAGCGTAAAATTCTGTACTTCGATATTGTAAATTTATTATTTTTTTTTGATGGGTTTTTCAAAAAAAATGGCTGTAAGTATTCTTTAAAATTCAAAAAAATATCTTGTGTTACGTGTATTACGTTAAAACTTGCACTCGCACCACGAATAATAGCTATATAATCCCGTGGTAAATATATTTTGTCGTGCTTTCGTTTCTGCAGTTCTATGGTACCAAAACTGCGGTCACAAGGCAAAAAACTATGTCCAGGTTCTGGGTACCTATGGCATATTACCTTGTATTTATCAGTCTGTATGAGACTAAAAAAATATTGTACCAACGTATAGTTTTTATTTTGAGACGCGCAGTTGTCAGAAAATATATGAATCTCCGTAACCTCAGGTCTAAGATAGTTAATAAAAAAGTGATGAACGAGACTAGCTACTTCATTTTGGCCTTTGCCACCCACAGTTTCGTCATAAACAAAGAAATAACTTTTTTTGTTACTCCCAACATGAATGCAAAAATTATAAACCCAAAGCTGGATTTTATAAAATACCTCTCCACTTGAAGAAACTGGGAGCGGCAAGTTTTGTTGGTAATCAAAAGTTATAACTTCCATTTCAGGATGGTTTGGCAATAAATTTGTTTTAGTTTTTAAATCGGAATAAAAAAGCTCAGCTTTTTTTATATGTATGACCTTTTCTGTCTCTAACGCATTTTTCTCTGCATCAGAGTCAGCGCCATTTATCTTAGTTAATAATTTGTCACATTTTGTGCAAGTATCCGACTTTGGTTTACCAAAACTGATCTTAAAGTTTTCAGTGAAATATTTCCTAAAATATTCGTATTTAACAATAGGATTAATGGCTTCATTTTGAAGAATTAGAGCATATTGTTCAGGTTCATGTTTTTGTAAATAGAGGTGATGTATTTTTGAAATATTTAAAAGGGATGACAAATAGTATTTCTGTAGGTTATCTTTTCTACTATAATGGGATTTATATCTCGGAAAACTTAGAATATGTTCACGTATTTTTGCATTAGTATCTTCAGGCAACTTGTTGGCTCTATTTTCGTGCTTCCCTCTGCGATCTATTGGAGGAGTTTCATTCAGATTAGATTGGTGCTTTTGCAAACGTTCAAGTCTACTCTTGGTGATGCCATGTAAATTTAAAAAGGCTTTTTTACAAATCTTTTTTTCTTCTCCATCATGGCGGACCTAGAAAAAATTATAAAAATCTAATCAACAATAATTTAAAATAAAATCCATATAAAAATTTCGGTAGCAGGTAAGTTAGTGTTATTAAAAAGTAAATTATAATATTTAAAACATCTTACCACATAAGAATAAGTCGCTATTTTTCCATGTCCATTACCTGAGCGAGGTCTTTTACGACATACCAACTTTCGCCTTATAAGTCCGTATAAATATGAATCTTGCAAATCTTTGGAAAAAATAGAATAAAATTTTGTAAATATATGATTACATACTTCTTCTCCAAGTTTATTAAAGCAGCCAGATTTGCAGTTACAGTTGTCGCCAATTTTCTTCTCTGGCACTAATGAGCCAGTGGTACTTGTATAACTATTTCCTTGCGTTCTTTTCACCCTCCGCATATTTCTTTCCCACAGCGATTTACGTTGTAATCGTTTTTTGCCTACTTGTGGTGTTTTATGGGAAGTCCCAGGCTGTTCTTCACCATAATTTTCATTTTCGTGTAGCCCACTTCTATCTGAATCACTTAAATACAACTCAGCATTGAGGTTAGGTCTAGCGTTTCTGAAATTTTCGGGTAAAAAATCTTCATCACTGTCCGTGTGAGTTCCGCTAAAGGGGTCATCAATGGATATTTCACTATCTGACATTCTTATATACTTTGTTTTGCACAATTTTCTCTTAAAACACACCACTTAAGCTTAAAATACGCAGTCCAAACAAAACCTAGTTTCTCAACTGACAGTACTGAGCAAGAACAGGTCAAGTCCTGGACTTGGCCTGTTTTTCCTCAGTTTGCGTTAGCGGGCAACCACCAATACGTCTGTGTTGCGCTCATTAATAAAGTTACAGATCCGGTTCTTGCACAGGACGAAAGATAAAATTTTACTTTGTAAAACCGCGCTCCTAAGTCATTTTGCCTAAAAAATGGACTTGACCGGTTATTGCATTGGACCCCTCAATTGTGTCAATTGGTCGAAGAACATCGGAATATGATCTGGTAAACGTTCTGTTCATTAATTCAAAATTTCACTGTTATTTTAAAATCTATTTTAAAATCTATTAAATTTTAGACTTTAACTAAACATCATATTATTTCAATACGAGGTCTATACCTATTTGGTTACCGATAGTCAATAATGTCAACCTGCATTTAAGCGACTAACATCTTATGACAAATAGATTCAATATACTGAGCGTTGTTGTTTTACATTACTATCCCCAACCTAGGTTAATATTTGAAGGTAAAGGAAGTTAAGTGTAGGGCAGTTATAGGGTGATTCGCAGTTATACTTCATAACTATCGAACATCTCTTCCAGAGGCAAAGTGCACCACTTAACTGCGTGGCGCTCATAACCTTAGAACTTAACCCAGGCCCGTCTCCACTGTTTAAAAGCTGGCGGCCACTTTCGTCTCTGATAACAAAAACCTCTGCACTCGGTGTCTTGTTTTCCTTCCTTATTGGATCATCTAAATTAGCGTCACAGAAATTGGCGCCCAACGTAGGGCCAGATAGTATTTCGCTTTCGCGTTGTTGCCAGTTGTTGGAATTTTTTTTTTTGCAGGGTTGCCATTTTTCGAAATTTCCTTGATTTAAGGATTTTTTTTAAAATTCTTATTTGAACAGGGTTAATGGTATAGAACCGTATTGGAGTATTCGCACAGTATTATTTTGCAGATTTTACACATTTTTGAGGAAAAATATTTTGAAAGTTTTTCTTTTGTTGAATTTTCATCTTGCAAAATAATTATATTGACTTTCCCGGAATAGACGTTACCGATTGAGACTTTTTTTTTATCACTTGGTTTATGGTGTAACAGTGGTGAAGCATTGGTTGCTAGTGTAGAATAGTTTATTATAGCTGCATAGTGAGTGAATATAGTGTAAACCACCTGTTCTACCAGTGTATTGTGTGATATAAGTGACAGAATATTTCGCGCACAATTTCTTATGATATATTGTGGTATATATAGTATTGTTGTATAGTTATACAGTAGTGTTGTATTGTAAGTAGTGATCTATTTATTCATCTTATTCTGAACCGTCTGGAAGACACAAAATTAAAAATGTCTCGAAGAGTTGAAGTGAATCGCCTTGATAAGGAAGAACTCATCTATGAACTAGTATGGAGAGGCATAGCCATTGGCACTGTGGAAGAAATGCGTACTCGATTAGCACTAGCTAGACAAATGGAAAGAAACAATGAGAGCCTACATTATCCACCATATCCGTTTTCGTTTCGTCAAGATGTAGCAGCAGTCACTAAGCAGTTGGACGACCTTGTGGTCATTATTGATAACTTCTCTGAATCGAGTGAGAGTAACAGTTACTTGAGATTGCAGACGAAATTGAATCATGCTTTATCACGAATAGATAATATGTCTTGTAATACGACGGACGAATTCAACCTTCGAGGTGTGTTAGTTGCTCAAATTTTGTCGATGATTGACCAGTTAAATACAAAAGCTGCTCAGGCAGATGGAAGAAATCAACAGATTCCACCAAACCTTTGCGTTCTTCAAGGTAGTATTTAACGACTACCTCCGGTCATTCCTCCATTGTCAAGCTCAACTTTAGTATCACCGTTCCAGTCTCCTGTGACTACTAGCTCGCCAGTACCATGTGCTCCATATAGCTCTAGTTCTATCAAACCTATTCTACCGCATAAATGGAATTTAAAGTTCAGTGGTGATAGGAAAGGAATGTCTATTACAGCTTTCTTTGAACGTGTTGAAGAGTTGATGCGTGCTCGAAACGTATCAAAAGATATATTACTAGATTCTGGCATAGATTTATTTGAAGGCCGAGCATATGAATTTTTCCAAGATTGTAGAAAAGAAGTCCACTCATGGGATGAATTAGTTGAAAGATTTAAAGAGGAATATCAGCCAGCATTTCATTCAGAGCATCTTTTAGAGGAGATAAAGCGTAGAACACAAGGTTCTGACGAATCCATCGGTACATATATGGCAGTAATGTCAAAATACTTCCAAAGATTACAGTGTTCGATATCAGAAGAGGCTAAGCTTACTATTTTACTTAGGAATATTTCTCCGATTTATCGTTCTCAATTAGGAGCTCTAGAGATCAATAATATAGTGCAACTAAGAAGTCTCTGTAAGAGAATCGAACAAAGGACTCTAGCTGCAGATTATGCACCTACTCCACGAAAAGGATTTTCTTTGGAACCGGATCTCGCCTACGTAAAACTCGAAGAGCAATTCGATGAAGTTCGATTAACTGAAGTAGAACCTCAGGATAGATCAAACGCACCAAGTGCTTCTAGAAGAAGGGAGATAATATGCTTTAATTGTAACAAGCCTGGACATAAGGCTATTGGTTGTGTTGAAAGAAGAAAACTGGTTTGCTTTGGATGTAAAAGAGAAGGTTTTACGAAGAGGACCTGCCCAAATTGTAATTCGGGAAACGGTCGAAGGCCCTTCTAGGAAGTCGGACTAGAGGCAAGTCTAATGATTCTACCGGCTACAGACCAATTTTGGATTTTATTCTCGATCATGCTCAGAATGATGAAAGACCTTATTTAGAAGTAGACATGTTAGGTTACAAGTTTTTAGGATTACTGGATTCTGGTGCTTCCAGGACATTCATTGGTCAGAAAGGATGGAATATTTTGAAGAAGTTGAATTTACCACTGGATGAGAGTAAGAAGTCGTTATGTACAGTTGCAAATGGTCAAAAAACTAAGAGTATTGGAACGATGCAGTTACCTATGAGAGTTAAAGATAGACTTAGAATTGTTGAAGTGATTATTTTGCCGGAATTGCCGCATTCATTGATTTTGGGTTACGATTTCTGGTGTATTATGGGTGTCGTACCAGATTTGAGACATAATGAATGGCATTTCGCGGAGAATCCAGACAATATCTGCTGCATACAACCTGACCAACTTCAAACCATTTTGGACAATTGTCAACAATCGCAACTGGACAGACTAGTGACTAATTTTAAAGAATCTATGGGAGAAAATATTGGATGTACAAACTTAGTTGAACATACTATCGTAGCTAACTCAGAACCTATCAGACAGTGTAGCTATAGAATTTCACCAGTATTACAAAAGGTCGTAGAAGACGAAATCGCAGAGATGTTAAAATTGGGAGTAATAGAACCGTCGAACAGTTCGTGGGCATCACCTGTAGTATTGGTTAGAAAGAAAAATACAGACAAATATTGATTCTGTGTAGACTATAGGATTTTAAACTCTAAGACAGAAAGAGACAGTTATCCTCTTCCTCTTGTTTCTGACACTCTAGACAAACTCAAGGATGCAAAATTTTTATCCAGTTTAGATATTAAGAGTGCATATTGGCAAGTTCCTATAGAAGAATCATCTAAACTTCTTAACAATATAATTCTTAACAATATAATAAATTGTCCTGATATTCTGGCCCTGATTAATTTCAGAGTGCCATCTCGCCCAACAAGGCAATGCACACAATTCTCGCCAAACTATGGGCGAACCGATGTTGGAAAGAATTGTAGTATTAATTGTATTGTCAATAATCTAAATAATTTTTTACCAAATGATTTCAATATGCAATGTAGTAGCGACACATTTAAAAGGAAAGTGAACTATTACGTACTTCGGAAGACATAGTGTTGCGTGCATGACTTTCCTGATATTTTATTTTATTTTATTGCCTATATCTGACTACCTCTATCTTTGATTAATTGTAATTGTAGTGTATTGTAGTGATTGTATATGTATTTCTTTTTTTATACACCTGTACCATTTGGAGTCTGTGACTCTGTTGTGTATTTGTAAACAGATAAATAAAATAAAATAAATAAATAAACCTCTGACTGCTTTTATTTGTCACAAAGGACTATATCAATTCCGAAGAATGCCTTTCGGGCTTCATAATGCACCTGCTACTTGGCAAAGACTAATCGATAGGATTTTGACTGATCTCGCCCCATATGTATTTGTTTATTTGAACGATGCTGTCATTGTAACACAGACCTTCGAAGATCACTTGAAAGTGTTAGAAGAGGTATTTAATAGACTTAAAGGTGCTGGTATTACAGTTAGTTGGGACAAGTGTCAATTTTTTCGTCCAGAAATGAAATACTTGGGCTATGTTGTCGATAGACGTGGTCTCAGAGTAGACCCTGACAAGGTTAAAGCTATGCTGGAGTTGAAACAACCTAAATCAGTGACAGAAGTTAGAAGAGTTGTTGGCAGTTTTTCTTGGTATCGTAGATTCGTGCCAGAGTTTTCTTCAATCATTTCACCGATCACCGCCCTCACTAAGAAAAATAAAAAGTTCGATTGGACACCAGAGTGTGATGCTGCTTTTAGAAAGATTAAGGAACTGTTGGTCGCCGCACCGATTTTGAGTTGTCCAGATTATTCTAAGGAATTCGTAATAATGACAGATGCATCAGGTTTTGGCATCGGCGCAATACTTTATCAGCCACACGAAGATGGAGACAAGGTAATCTGCTATTTAAGCCGTTCTTTAACGAAGCAGGAAAGAGTTTATACTACTTCAGAACGTGAAATGTTAGCTTTGGTTTGGGCGATACAGAAATTACGTCCCTACATAGAAGGTGTTCCATTCACAGTAATTACCGATCACTATAGTCTGAAATGGCTTTTAAATCTTAAAGATCCTACTGGACGTTTAGGACGTTGGTCAATTAAGTTGCAGATGTACGACTTTAAAGTACAGCACAGAAGCGGTCGAGATATGGCTTTGCCTGATATGTTATCTAGGACAGTACCGATAATAGATAGCGTGGAAGTAGCTGAAACAACCGATAATGTAATTCTGGACAAAAGGTATTATCGTATGATTATAAACATTGAGAAGTTTCCTTTGAAATTTTTAAATTGGCGTTATCAAGAAGGAAAATTATACAAATACGTCAAACAAGACTATCCAAGTTTTTCATCTTCCGAGGATTTCTGGAAATTAGTAGTACCAAAGGAGCAACGATCTGGTTTAATTAAGTTAGCACATGACCCTCCAACTTCTGGTCATATGGGGGTATATAAGACGTATTCACGATTAACAGGAAAATATTATTGGCCTAAGATGCGTCAGGATGTAGCGTCCTACATCAAGAAGTGTCACGTCTGTGCTGCTTATAAGAGTGATCCTCGCGGAGTTAGAGATCAGATGGTTTCGCACTCTAAACCTTCAAAACCTTGGGAAGTAATCTCTACAGATTTAATGGGACCTTTACCTAGATCCACCAAGGGGAATTCGTTTATCTTAGTCGTTACTGACTACCTCAGTAAATTTTCTTTAGTTTTCCCACTTCGTAAAGCGACTTCAGCGACTATTATCAAAATAATTGAAGAAGAAGTATTTTTAGTGTTTGGCGTACCAAGGATTTTATTGACTGACAATGGCCCTCAATATAGGAGTAATGAGTTTAGGAAGTTTGTGGATAAATATCAATGTTCAATTAAGTTTAATGCCAATTACCACCCTAGAGCGAATCCGACGGAGAGGCAAAATAGGACTATCAAGACAATGTTAGCAATGTATGTTAAGGATAATCACAGAACTTGGGATGCTGAGATACATAAGGTAGCTTGTGCTTTGAGAACAGCTCACCAAGAAACAACTAGAGTGTCACCCTATTTTGTTAATTTTGGTCGAAACATGTGTTTATCTGGAGATGACTACAAAAATCAGGAACTATTTAAAGAAGAAAACGGTACCCAGACACCGGAAGTTTCAAGAAACGAGGCATTTAGGAAGCTATTTAGTGATGTTAAGAAACGTTTGGAAACTGCTGGTGAAAGGAGTGCTGCTCGGTAAAACCTACGCAAAAGAAATGCTGATTATTCTGTAGGCGATAGCGTTTGGAGAAAGAACTACGTCATCTCAGACGCCGCAAAGCATTTCACTAGTAAACTAGCTCCGAAGTTTGTAGGACCCTTTTTAATCCATCGTCGCATCTCACCTTGGACTTATGAGTTAAAAGATGAGAATGGCAGTCTACAAGGAGTCTGGCATTCAAAGGACTTAAAGGATAATTTTTCCTTTGATTAACCATAGGGGTTAATCATTTTGAAGTTAGGGGGGGAAAATGTAACGTACAAATTTCATTTTACGATTTTAATAGTATAAATAAACACAAATTTATAATAATAATTTACCTTATTCCACATGTAGTGTAAACGTTAAAATCTTGTGTGTATGCCAGCAAAATCATTAGTGCTTTCAGTGACATTCCTAATTTGTCCTGGTTTATCTTACGTTCACTGCAGAAGCTTACTGAGAGGTTATTCTAGCAATTGGTCACTTGATACTGAGTTTCGAGGGATTCCAGCTATTCGGCTATCAGAAATAGCTTATACGTTGTCCTGTGTCCTGTGTTTCAGTAAGTTCTCCTTGAATAGATGGATTTAATGTACGTTACCTACGATGATTTTTAATGTTATGACAGTTCCAGTCAAGTTGTTTACCTTTGTTGTAGGCTTGATTTATAACGGAGTATACCTCTCTAGCTTCAGGATCGTGTCCCTGTACTTACTTTGACGTATTATATGATGGTTTTTCTTGAGTGTTAGTTAATTCGCTAGCATGTTATGGAATTCATTTTAGTTTGACTTTTGAGAACGGCTGATCTTGACAGGTTGGAGTTTCGGGGTCACCATTTCGATAGGGCCCTGCGTATAGTGGCCTTGTTGCACGTGTTCTACGGTGTTGCCGGTTATTTTAGGACAAATTCCCCATGAAATCGGACCTCATGGTTTCGAATCGATTTGTACATGGCCAAACAGCCAAGCGGTGCTCTGGATGGTGAACGCCGTAATCTTGCAATAATCAGCTCCTAGGATTTAGACTTAATGGTGAAATCGCTCGATTGGTCGCTTCTTGGGTATGAGATTTTTATAAAGGTATATCTGGTTGCGGCAGTACGTTGGTGGTTTCCCCATAGCAATATCCTGATCCTGACGTTTGACAACCCTGTCGACATTGCGAATCACGTGTTCTCATTGGGTTGCGTACTGGAGAGTTATTCCAGATGCTAGAGAGAAACAATTGCTCTTCGTAGCGGGTAAGAAAGGGATAGTGCTGTTCTAGACCCGAAGATCTTGGAGGAAGGGTAGGGTACACCGGTACAGCCGGCAGACATTTCACATCTTTCGACTAAGTCGTGTCTCCTTTTGTCTCCTCTTTTTTTTCCGGCATGGCGCTGCCATTTTAGAGGTTTCGGTAATGTAACACTGAGAAGCCTGTGAGCTTGTAAGTGCCACTTAGATGGATTAGCACCGCAAATCTTTGTGAAGTTATGGATTTCCGATTGAATTGATGTAGTTAGATATTGATGGAAGTACTTCACGCCATTTTGGAATGGGATCAGATTTAATGGCCGCCATATGCTGTGGTTCTATGCCCCGCTTAATGTCTTCAGGTACGGTTGTCTTCATATATTAATATATTTGACTATTAAATCGATATCTAAGTCCTCGAATAATATTTCAGGGGCGATATAAATTTGGAGTAGAGTTCACTCGTGGTGACGACCGCGTGGGATCTTTTGTTTGGGACTACAGTATGGGCATTCAGGCCTAAAAGGACCCTCTACTTAAGTGCAGAGGTAATGTATATTTGGTAGATACTTATGTTAATTGAAAGAGGTATTTTTCCTTTGTTGAAGCTGAGAACGCAAGTTTTTAAACATATTTTCATATATCAATTCAATGAACCCATTTAAGACTTATTGACCAGTACACTTTTTTTTATATAGCGAGATCACATAGAGAGAAGTTTATTTGAATTAAATATTTTTGTTTATAATTGGTTTAGAATCTCCTATGATGATTCTTGGCTAGGGAAGGGATCAATTCAGAGGGTGGGGGTATGGACATATTTAGGGTATTATTTTTTGTTTAAGATATGTACATATTTGGATTTTACTAGTATCTAAGATTAGAACTATTATGTAACCGAGCTAACGCCATAGCTTACATAATAAGGGGCTCGATATTACAGAGCGGGGATTAGTACTTATTTGGGATTTTACTACATTGAGTCATTGTTATGCAATAATGCTATCTGTCATGACTTGCATAGTACAGTAAATAGTAATCGTACATTTTAGCTGCTTATTTTATATTTCGGTTAGGATACTGCATCAGCGGACTGCGGTCTGGTAACTGTAAACAAGACGTGATCACGTGTTGTAGGCCTACATCCCTGAGTAGCGTGTATTGATAGCACCCTGTATATTATTTGGTGTCACTCACAGTCGGTTTATTTATTTGACTTGTAGACGCGTATCAATTTACCTACATAAATGTAAGTATCGCTGTAGTACTCCTGGCTTCCACAGTTCTAACGTTGCTGGGTCATATCCTTAAATCTTCCTGTACTTTTCGACCTCAAGACTTGACTATACATTTATATTTCTACAGTGAAAAGTAATCCTATCTGTGGATTTTATCTTATTTCCACATCCTTACTTTTAATTACTGTACGTGCTTCTATAATGGCATAATTATTATTGTCATTTTATTGTTTGACAATCACTAATTGTGTCAATTGGTCGAAGAACATCGGAATATGATCTGGTAAACGTTCTGTTCATTAATTCAAAATTTCACTGTTATTTTAAAATCTATTTTAAAATCTATTAAATTTTAGACTTTAACTAAACATCATATTATTTCAATACGAGGTCTATACCTATTTGGTTACCGATAGTCAATAATGTCAACCTGCATTTAAGCGACTAACATCTTATGACAAATAGATTCAATATACTGAGCGTTGTTGTTTTACATTACTATCCCTAACCTAGGTTAATATTTGAAGGTAAAGGAAGTTAAGTGTAGGGCAGTTATAGGGTGATTCGCAGTTATACTTCATAACTATCGAACATCTCTTCCAGAGGCAAAGTGCACCACTTAACTGCGTGGCGCTCATAACCTTAGAACTTAACCCAGGCCCGTCTCCACTGTCTAAAAGCTGGCGGCCACTTTTGTCGCTGATAACAAAAACCTCTGCACTCGGTGTCTTGTTTTCCTTCCTTATTGGATCATCTAAATTAGCGTCACATCCATTTGAAAAAAATGCCTTTAACGATTTTTTCAATTTAATATTTAAAGTTAGTTTTGATCACCCTGTATTTATTAATTATCAAAATATCAATACAGTCCACTAGAGTAGACCCCCTTCTATAGGGAAACTAACCCCAATGATATAATAAAGGCTTTCATATAGGAGAATATGATAGTTATGTTTAGGCCTGCAAATGTTATTTTCGACATAAAATTTTAAATATGTCAAAAACGGTTAGACTTAGGTATAGGATATCATACATGAAATATGTCTAGAATCTTGCGTGAAATCCAAAAATGAAATAATATATAGGGTATTCTATTTAAAATAAGCAAGTTGACATCAACTTCCGGTATAACCGGAAGTGCCACTATCTTGAAAATATTTTAGCCGAGTTGCCCCCAACGACCTTAGTAAACCGCCAAACTTTCAAAATTTTTAAAAGTCTATTTTCCGAGAAATCGATCGCGGCGGTTCACGGTACACCCTGTATAATAAAAATAATGGCTTGTGTTGTGAAATTTCAAATTTTATTTACTTTTACATTAATTTTTAGATCTTCCTGGCCTAGAAACCGAAAACAAAGATGACGTGGAAAGTGAGGAAGATGATAGAAAAGAAATTCAAGAAGAAGAAGTTGAGTTAAATAGAAAGGATACCACGGGAACTATAAAAATTAAAAGTCAATGCAGGTACGTATCTCTGGACCCTGTTCCGTCAGTTTCGAGTTATTGAACAAAAATGGGATTTAGGCTTAAATTGCTTAATTAAAACTGGTAAATGCTACTTTTTGGAATTGATGCATAGTTGTGGGCATCGACTTGCTATTTAGCGGTTAAAGTATTATAATTATTTTATACATCTAACAAAATTCGCTGAAAACGTTATCCTAAATTGTTATTGTCATGTTGTCTATTGAATGTTCTAAACTATTCTATTGGATCGAACAATTAAGACGCCCTGTATAAATAACAATAATTTTAAAATATGCATACTGCGGTTGGCTTTGAATCAATATGCCGTAAATAAGCACACTTAAAACAGTAATACCACCTGTCGTAAAATAAAAATTTTACACTTTAGGTTAGTATGCAGAAACAGTGAAGACGTACTTTCAGAATGTTTTCAAGATGTTACTTTACTAACCTTAGTTAAAAAAATTGTATTTTTATACCCGTTTATTATATTTTAGGAAAGAAGGTAACAACGAAAGAACCATGGACAAAAGGCGAAATGGAAGCCGTTTTAAAGTTTTTTGCAGTTCACATTAAGAGAGAAAAGGTTCCATCCAAAAAAGACTGCGACGAGTGTGTCGAAAAATATGCTGTACTCTCTAAAAGAGCATGGAAAAATATAAAATACTGCGTAAAAAACCAGATTCAAAGAAGAAAAAAAATTATTAAAAAATAATCTATAATTATATTTTTTATAGTTACGAGGTTAAAGAGGTTTTACCTTCATAATTTTGAAAATTTTTGATTTTTAATAAAACCAGATATCTTTAAGAAAACGCATGCCCATATAGCAATATATTATTATATAAATAAAAATACTTGAAATGCCGTTATTTATTTTAATTATTACCGAACAACAATAGGATATCAATTTTAGGAATAACTTGGATATCTAGCAACAGCGCAATTTCCACCCATCTCGTAATTCTATAATAATGGCAACTTACCTCACACATATTCTTGTATCCACATATGTGTGGCACCTTAGTTACACTTACCCAATTATGGCGCCAGACGCTACAAATGATTTTTCGTTACAATTCGAATTTGATGGTGTGTAAAAGTAAAATTCCTAGATCTACATACAGTTTACAAAAGATGCCAAAAATATGGTAAATATTTCACAAAATGCCACAATTGAGGATATTGCATGGGGCGCCACCAATATGTACGTACGTGTAATGGTGTGCGTATGTGTGTGTGTAGTTTTCACTATATTTGTGGTAACGTGTGTGTGCTTTATCCTGTATATAGGCAACCACCAAAATTGTGGCAACCTACCCACGTTGCCATTATTTTTTTCCCTGGTCAATGGCTCTAATAAGCCATATAATGTTTGCTGTATATATTAATTGGTATTCCCGGGCGTATAAGGCTTATTGAATTAGTCTCAAATGATATACCATTATTTTTAGTACCGATATTTACCAATATATTACAATGTGTGTAAATCGCCATAATGCGGGATGTCTTATGTTTTTTACACTACCGTATTTGCGGTAACGGGGCGTGGTAAGATCGTGGCGCCCCTATTGGAATTTTCGCGCTGTTACCATTTTTACTGTGATTCCCCTATGTGATCTTGCGGCGTGTTATACTATTTATAAGATGAAATCGGCAGAAGTGTTGTGTGTTGTGTTGCCATTATAATTATTTGTTAACCTAGTTGTCTTGTATAAAGTATATAATGACTTCTCGAACAAGAAAAATATTGTCTCTATTAAAAGAGGATACACCAATACTGGCAGGTTCAAAATCAAAACATGCCATGTTATACTTGTAAAATTATGAAACCGCAAAGGGATTGGAACTGCAAGATCGACAACGTATTTTTTAATCCTGTTGTTAAGTTTAGTTGCGCGACGCTGGGCCCTACTGTTTTTTATTAACAGTGGTTAAGAGTTAAGTGACCATTCATCCCCCGTTGTGGGGAGATGAATATCCTTAATAATGTCTGCCATAGCTGCGCTTAATAATAGCGCACACAATACACCATAAGAATTTCTGAAAGAAGTTCATATTATTTGATATTAATATAATTATCTTTTAATCTAAGATTTTTTCTTTTAATGTTTCACCATCGACTAAACTGGTGTAATATGAATTTTTCAAATAGTGAAAATCATGATCTATTTTACGATACCGATTATATTGGTCTGCAAGATCTGCTGTCAGCAGATAATACCTACGCTGCTGCGACGAGTAATATTATAGAATACATTTATCTTATTTCGCCAGAGGCTACTACTACAATGGATCTAAAGAGCGACAAACTGATACTGCCAAGTCGGGGAACAATAAGTCGAGGACGAAGAAAAAGTTCATATTGTAGGTCATCTAATAGTAAGAAAAGCTGACCCGCCGCCGCCATCAACTCTGCTACTGGCAGAGCTGTTAACGAAGCCAGTCAGTGTGGTGGTAGAAAGCAAGGGGGACTTGTGTGTAAGAATTAGTCTACAAATCTGCCATCGACCAGTACCATGAGCTTCAAGAGGAAAAATAGATCATCCGAGTTTCCCATTCTCGAAAAAAAGAAATAACAAGTTTGCAAGATGGCGTCAATATTACAGAATGGGTGACTCAGTTCTCGACTGGCCACCGCGATGCAGTATATGCGGTATTTAAAGTGCGCGACGAGCTGTTCCTGAAAGTGCAGGGGAACAAGAAAAGATGGACAAGTATGAAAAAGAAAAAGTAGACTTAAAAAACAATTAGAACAATGTGAAAACAGTTTGGTGGTTTTGAATAAAAGTGTAGTAGCTAATAGAACTAGACTAGAATTATTTAATAAATTTAGTGTTAAGTAGGACTAGTTTTAGGTTTAAGATTTTTTTTGTGTAAATATGTACAGCAATGTATTGTCTTTTAGGTGTAAAATTATGTATAACTTTAGCAATTATCAGTCATTTAAATATATCTTTTTCCGTAATTCGATTTTTACTGCTTATACCCTATCACCCCAGGGGGAGTAATTCACAGATTCAAGACATATAAAAACTTGCTCTAACCGTACGTTCTACCGTATCAGCATCCCCATAGAGTATTTCCAGTCTGTCAATTAAATTTTGAACTTGCTTATCGGTTGTTGCAGTGGTACCAAAATTAGTTGAGCGACCTATCGGGGGGTGGTTCTAGTACGGGTTTTGGTCGGGTTGGAACAAGCCTTTTTTTAATATTTGGTCTCTATATAAATTCACAAACCCCGTCAAGTACTTTGTAACCTATAGGAAACCGATATTTCAGTACGTTAGATTCAAAGAAATAAAGCGAAATAAATAAAATGCAGGTTTTAATTTTAAAGTATCACCATACGGGCAGAAAGTTTGGGGTGAGTTTTCTTTATATTTGCAATTTTAAAATATGAAATTTAGTTAGATTCGAATCATGAGTTTAAGGAATCTTTTCCGTCGAATTTATAGTTTGATTATAATGACGTCTATAACTTAGCTTTTTTAATCGTACGTCAGCTTACAATAATATCAAAAGCTTAATTTTTAATCCTAAGTGAATTTAAAACGTTAACATTTTTCTGACAATAGATAGTATTTTATCTAAACTTAACGTATAATGTAAATATATTTTTTAGAAAAGCTAATATTGTATCCAAAGATAAAAAAAATTATGGCAAATAAGTTAGACAATAAGACAATTAGGGTCTCTGCTATCTTCGGCTAACGTAAAGTTTCCAAAAGTGTGTGTTTATGTACCCAATTTCCTGTGGCATCTTGTGCGTGCATTATCGTGTACTCTGACCACATTTCTTCTTGTGGCATCATATACCCCGATGTCACAGCAAAATGTCCTCTAAAATTATTAAAAACCAGAGAATATCAGTTCTTTTAAATCTACCGCCAAAAAAAACGGCAAAGTGACGGTTACTCGGGTTTGTTTTTGGGAACACTCCATTTATACCTCACTGTGTATGTGATGCCAGAAGTGATGATGTGGCTCGCGGGAATATGACGAGCTTATGTCATCATTAAGCGGTTCCATATCGTAGTGCCCCCTACAGTATACACATTTAACGATTGTGTAAGTAAAATTCAGTTTTAGTTCGTCCGCCGCACAAGGGAGTGTTACGTTTATAGACCTAACGTCGTAAGTTGTGGCATCAGCATATTAATATTATATTATTTTGAAATAATGAAATAAATTAGTTTTCTTATTGCTTATGCGAACAAGAAAGTAAGAATACCTATAATTATATTATTTTAACAGAAGCAATTCTTTTTTGAGTAAAATATTATCCAATCTATTCTAATATCTATTCCGTTTTACCTACGTTTGTGGTTAAAATACATTTTGAAAAAAAATTTTTGAAATATTATCGACGTCCAAAAATTATTTGTTGAGGCTTTACAGTAAAGAACAACAACGGATTTTCTAGTTATTAATGACAAGAAAGAGCACGTGGCTTCTTTATTCGAAATTGGCTAGTTGCCTGTGGTATGAATTTGTTGTTTCATGATTTGAACTTACGATAAAAATACTTTAGGTCTGTCTTCCCTTGTAATGAATATTTAATTTAATGACGTTGGGACGCCAATTTCTTACCTTTTGTTGCTTTGCTAGCTCAGGCAGGGCGTGGTAAGTTCGAGTTTAAATTTTAACAGTCCCTTCCAGTATGAAATAAAAACACATTCAGTTCAACTTAACAATTAGTCTATTTACATAAGTATTTGTATGACAAAGATTTTGACAAAAGGAAAATTTTAAAGATAGTTTGAATCAATTAACAATTATTTTTTTTGCAAAGAAAAAAATAAAATAACAGTTTCAATGATGATATATTATTATCCAATCAGATAAAAAAAATAACAAAAGTGCAATAAAGATTTTTGACAGGTTTTTTTTTATTTATTTTATGGTGAATCACACACAAGGCGTCAGTTACCTTTACCCTTTTCTTCAATGGTGGTTTTCGGATCCCTGTAGAGATATAACCAGTTTATGTCAGAGCTTCGGGTGAAGCTTAGGAATCGACTCTCTACAGGTATAGGAGAGTAGAGCTCAACAGACTTTGGGCCCCTGTCGTGACGTCACGTCAGCTGCGTTGTCCGGCTCCAATAATGAAGTTCCGAAGTTGGGTACCGAGAAAAGACCAGGTGTTAAGACTCACCAAATAAAACCTTATAAATTCCCTTGCTCTGCTTGAAAAGGAATATTTACAGAACCCAAAAAAAAGAAATATATTTTAATTTTAATTAATTAATTAATGTAATAATAAACTGAATTGTAAAATTGCAGTGATACTCCTTTTTAACAGAACTAGGTTTAAATAAAATGATCAATAACTTGACATTGATAGTTATTTTATAAAATAGATAAAAGCTATAAGAGCATAAAATAAGGTAGTTTTCTGGTGCAAACTATTTCAACAGAACCAGGTTTAAATAAAAATAATTAATCGTAATTTTATAAAAACAGATAGTAGCTATACAATTTATAGAAACACAAAATGAAATTGTGCTCTAGGAGAAAGCCCTGCACAGAACCAGGTTTAGATAAAAATAATCAATAGTAATTTATAAAAAAAAAATAACAGTGATATAAATTCTAACAGTGCGGAAGAAAGAGACGGAAAATGCTAAACATGAATACTTTTAATGTTAGAAGGAGACAGTCATGACCCGGACTAAAAATAAGATCACCCTGGTTGACCAGTGCCATCTTAATTAAAAAGAAATAAAACCGGTACCGTCATATCTACCGTAGCCAGGTTGCAGATACCCTAGTTGAAATTCAATCCTGTATCAACAGGTGGCGATAGTATTACTGAATTTGAAATTTATATTGAGATTTAGAGGTGGTATGGTAAATGTGAATTTTACCGTAACACCCTGCGCCCCATAAATTAGGTAAAATTAAGTTTAGTTGTTTTACTTTATTTTTTAGAACGGTAAGCGGTGGAATGTTGACGTTTTCCATGTCAATAAGCGAATGTTGAAGGTATCATTAAAAAATAATTACAAAAATTAGGTACACAGGATCCTTCAAAAAAAGTTTGTGAAATTTCCGCGATTTTGTTAAAATAGATAGGTATAAGGTGTAGGTCGCAAAAATTTATTGAATTCATTTAATTTTTGTAAGGGCGATGATTGGCTATTGACAGAATCAGGAGACAGTACATTAATTACTTCTTCAGTTCTTGTGGTAATTTGTTGGGGTTCATTGTTACGCTGAACGTATGTAGAAGTGGGTCCGGATTGATAGGTACGCTGAACGTATGTTGAAGTAGAAGGTTCAGTGCTATGACCTCTACTAAAATCATCATAGTTGCACTGCTGGTAGGATGGCTGGATGGGCTGGCTGGGGCCTGGATACAGACCAGTTTGAAACGATAATAGTTTGTATTTTTTTAAAATATTGAGTATGTCTGTCTTAGCGTCTAATTTGTAACAATCAGAAATTTTCTTAAAATCGGCATGTAAAGACAAAAGAAATAGTTTGTCATCATCTGCTTCATGGATTAATGTATTTTCCTTGTATTTCTTGTTTAGATTTGCTGACAATTGTTCAATTAAATTATCTTCTTTTGACGCACTGGCTCGCTTGCGACCACGTTGTTGTTCCTCAGTAATACCTACGCTGCTCTCGGTCCCTGTTTCGTCTTGTAAGTTATTTACTGTTTCTGCTTTCTCTTTGGCCAATGGTAATAAGAATGACATCTGATGAAAATATATGTATTGACGTGATTGACTTGCTCCTGAGCCACTCTTTGTTTTTTTTGACTTGCTTACATATCGGTTAAAACCGTCTCTTAAAACTTTCCATTTCTTCTGTAAAGTTTTTGCTGAAACAATAAGAAATTAATTACGTAAATTTTATTTATTTTTCAGATACTTGGCAACAGGGAGTACCTTTACTGAATTAGAATATAACTATATAATTGCGGCATCGACGATAGGGGAAATAGTCAAAGACGTATGTGAATGTATTTGGACATATATGAAAGATATTTGCTATGTAAAATTGACTGAAGAAAACTGGCAGAACATAAAAAATGATTTCCGCACACGTGCTAACTTTCCGAACTGCATAGGTGCGGTCGATGGTAAACACATTCGAATTATAAAACCAACTGATAGCGGATCATTGTATTACAATTATAAGCACTACTTTTCTTTGGTTTTGATGGCCGTGTGTGACAGTGATTATAAATTCACATTCATAGATGTTGGATCATATGGAAGGCATGCCGACTCAACAGTATTTGAAGATAGTGAATTCTATAAAAAACTACAAGAAAATACATTGAATATTGAGGCTCCAACGAAAATAACAACTACAGGACCAGTTCTGCCAAACGTGTTCGTTGCCGATGAAGCCTTCAGCTTACAACAACATATAATGCGGCCTTTTGGCGGAAAACAATTAACTGAGAAAAAAAGAATTTTTAGCTATAGACTGTCACGTGCCCGGAGATACATTGAGTGCACTTTCGGCATACTTGCAAACAAATGGCGCATATTCCATCGGCCATTAAATGTGTCAGTGGCATTTTCTAAAACGATAGTCAAAGCATGTTGTACTCTTCACAACTTTGTGCGAGAGAGAGATGGTTATCGCGTGGAAGATTGTTTAACCGTCACGGACTTTCACGATGTAGAACCTTCGCAAGTTAATGTTCAGCAAGGAGGGCCAGCCCTGAACTCTATCCGTGATGAATTCGCTAACTACTTCGTAAGTGAAGAAGGAAAATTAGACTGGCAATGGAAGTTAATTTAATAAGTATTAAACTGTACAAATTCGTGAATACGATTACAATTATTATTGCAGTAAATAGTAATTATTGTAACTATATTATACCTACCAAATAAATAAACACTAAGGAAACTTACCAATTTGGTTTTTTTCTTGCCCTGTTTTGATATTAAATTCAGGAACATATGTCTCGCATATAGCTGCCCAAGCACCATCTTTTTTTATTCGATCACTATATATCTCACTTTTATAATTCCAGATGGACTCGTGTGTTTTTACTTCGTTGATAAACAAATCTTCGTCAAAATTTTCAATATTCGCCATTATGTCCGACCAAACGACGACAGGAATGAACACGTAATGAGGAAAGGATTTGATACAGGTTCGCGGTATGCGGAGAGAGGAAACGGCGCCGGCACGCGGCGGGGTGACTGGTACGCAGTCGACGGTCGCGCAGCAGTGCGGTCCAGTGTATGGCAGACTGAGCAGCTCTTTGCTGCCGGCCGCATGGCGATACTCGACCGCAAGCCCACTGCATTTTTCAGCTGCGACCGCAAGCGAACTGCTTGAGAAGTCCGTGTATTGCGAACGAGTATTTTGTATTGAAACTGCAGATCGCCCAACTGCGACTGCTTCAAGCTGTCGATCCCGACTGCTCAAAGCTGCCCGTCTATGGCGGCCCTAAGGTTATATTGTAATAGGAAATAATAAATGACCGAGTAGACAACCCCACATACCTTGGATATGTTTTCTGATCCTTTTCATTTGTTTTCTTCAATACGGTTAAATATTTTGAATTATTTATATATTCAAAGTAGATAGAAGAATGCTAGAAGTAGGTAAATCTTTAAAAAATAATGAAATATACAGGATGTTCGGTAAAAAGTTGTTAAAGGTTAAAAGCATTCTTATTGTCTTTTTTTAAAACGGTTCATGTCTCTCGATATTTTCAAAGTTCTTAAAGGAATATTAAAAGTATCTTTTAAAATAATTTTAAACATGCAAGTTGTAAAAATGGTTGCTATGGGAACCGTAGTAACAAAGATCCGGTATTCAGCGAAATTTATAAATTTTGACAAAAATTAGTACATTTTGAAGAAAAACCTTTATTCTGACGCCTCTAGCCACATCTGTCAAAAATTGAGTGCGCTGATATATTTAATACCATCGCCTGATGAAAAATTTTTATTTGCTCTTTAGTATTTTTTAAATTAGTAACATTGTACCGAATATCTTGAAAATCAGTAACAGATATGATTTAAGTCATCCTTAAAAGAAACAACAAACCCAAACTAACCAAAATTGGTAACATTTTCAATAAACTCCTTTATAATTAAAAAAAAACATTGTATTATTACTATACTCTGTTTTCGAACCTCTATTTTAAAATAATTAAATTATTTCTTGAAGCAAGGCAATTTTAAATCTTTTTGGTTTATAACACTTTTTAACCTTCCTAATACTAACTGGGGTAATTTTGTACCCCAACTTGATTTTTTTCATGAAAAATCAAGATAATTTCGTTTTTGTTAATCACGCGTGAAAATCCTTTTAGAAATGCTAATTAGACGATATTCCTAACTTAGTTTTTGAAATGAAATTAGCTTTTAAACAATACTAATATTTTTTTCAAGGTTTATAGTGTCTGGGGTACAAAAATACCCCAGTCCGTAAAACTTGTGGGCGCGCAAAAGCTCTTTTCTGTTGTTGTAGACAGGTATTTTCCTGCAAATTCTTAGTATCGCGTGTTCGGTCGTAGAATGTATTTTTATTTTTATTACTTTTACCGTTGGTGCAACATTGACTTTGTGTGAAGTGTTAGCCAAAATTGTTACAAATTAGTTTTTGAAATCGTAATAAAACTTGACTTGGTGAGTTGTATAACTTCTTTTGCATTATATTTTTCGTTGCAACTTTTTTTTTTATTTTTTTAGAAAATGGCAAGTAGAAACCAAAAAACCCCAGCAAATTGACAGATGAAGAACTACAACTATTTCACGAGGAAAATCTGGAACTAGATGATGGCTTGCCCCTTTTTGACGATTCATCTGACGAGGAAGATTTGGTTGAGGAAATGGATTTCGTGTCGGACGTTATCGATGCAACGGAAGTTGCAGCTTACGATGGTGATCATCATGACGTCGCCGATGATAGTTTGATGCCTGCGTGTACTAGCAAAGATGGTTCGACCTGGTATAAACGACCAATACGATTGACGAAATCGACTACTAAGAACATCATAAGACATGGTCTTGGACTCACGGAATACAGTAAAAACTTTGAAACCATGGTAGAGGTATTTGCCCTTTTTCTAACCAATAATATTATGGAGATAATCGTTGAAAAAACAAATGAAAAAGCTATTTTGGAATATGAAAAATGGAACAAAAAACATCCAGTAAATCAAAAAGTATGGACTCCCACAGATTCCGTTGAAATAAAGGCTTATATAGGACTTCTATTATCCCAAGGAGCGCTGAAAGCCAGAAAAGAGCCGGTTGAAATGTTGTGGATTTCAGATAAGTGCTATACTAGACCAATTTTTCCTGCGACCATGTCAAGAGATAGATTTATTGCCCTTACGAGATGTATACGGTTCGATGACCTTGCATCAAGAGCAGAACGAAAAGCAGTAGATATGTTAGCGCCAATTAGATGATTTGATATATTTGTTGATAATTTTAAACGCATGATGTATCCAGGAACTCATATGACCGTCGACAACTTCTCGGCTTTAGAGGTCGTGCGCCATTTAGAGTTTACATGAAAAGCAAACCGGACAAATACGGAAAAAAACTTTGCGCTCTGTGTGACGCTGCAAATGCCTATACCCATAACCTTCAGGTATATTTAGATAAGCAGAATAATATTTTAGAAAATAATCAGGGTGAAAGGGTAGTCCTTGATATGGTAGAACATTTGTCTGATGGGTATGGAATTACAACAGACAATTTTTTTACATCTACATCTTTGGCCGACAAGCTCTTAGCTAAAAACTTTACACTTTGTGGTACAGTACGCAAGAATAAAACTTTTATTCCAAAGGAACTTCTTCCGTTGAAGACTCTTCCATCTCCCTCAAGTATCTTTGTTTTTACCAAGGACCGTTTCCTATTCAGCTGACAAAAACAAGGCTGTCATTTTATTATCGACTGAACATGTTTTAGACGAAGTTAGTGATGAGGCCAACTCGTATAAACCTGAAATAGTTCTTCACTACAATATTACTAAAGGAGCCGTTGATACCGCGGGCAAAATGGTCAAGGAATACACTACGCGAAGAATGACAAACAGATGGCCAATGGTTATATTTGGTCATCTCATTGATACCGCAGCTCTAAATTCCTTTATTTTATGGAGACTAAAGTATCCCGATTGGAACAAGTCATATCTAGATGCTAGGCGCAAATTTCTCCTATGCCTTGGAAAAGAGCTTGCAAAGGATCAAATACGTAGAAGATTTGGTAACAAGGATAGGATCCAGCAACTAATCCGCGATCACATGATCACTGTGGTTCCCGAATTAGGCGGCCCTCATGTACCACCTTTAGCGGAGAGATCATCTGGTCATTGTGTTATTTGTCCTCGCCAAAAAGACAGAAAAAGCCGCAATAAATGCGAGTCCTGTAAAAATTTTGTTTGCATAGAACATAGTGAGAAAAAAGTTTTTTGTGGACAGTGCAAAATTTAAAAATTGTTTTACTTCAAAAAATGTTATGTTCATTTTTTGGGATACCATTTCTTATTTGTAAACTTTGTTATAATAAATATTTTGTTCATATATTTTATTAATTGTGTTTGATTAAACATAATTATTCGAAAATTTTGCCGTCTATGGACTTGACAGTTGATACCCGGAAATACGAATTTTAAATATTTATAAAAAAGAAATTTCGTCGAAATAAGTCGAAACTAGTACAACCAACTTTCAAATTTAACTTATGTATATTCGTTAACCCTGATTTCACCCTAGAGGGACAAATATATTTACTTTGGTGGTATAGACAGACCTTGTTTTCTTTCATAATCTCGCCACAGAAAATGGACTACTTCTTAAATCTTGAAACAGCCAGTCTGGCATATATAGTCCGACAGTTTAAGAATAAACACCTTCGACGAAGAAACAAGTTGGCAGATGTATGGTTCAACAATGAATGCCTGCGAAGAGGAATCACTCCCAACTATATCTCTATATTCACTAAGAATAATACTACTTCTGCTAAGAGAGCCATCCAAATTGCTAAAATGACATGGATTAAACAGGAGGTCAAAAGGTGCTACTTTACTCTTAATCTGATTGAGGTCAAACTTAAGTCACTACAACTCAAATTATCTACTTTATTACATCCAATTCAGTTTGATACTCTGTATACGGATATATTACAATATGTTGATGATATTAACACTATTAAAATGAACAGATTACATAATAAAATCTCTTCACTAACTCAAAAACAAATAACCGAATATCAACTTACTAACCAGAGTACCAACCCCAATAAATTAAATAAACACATGGTTAAAAGTGACAATCCCTTTGACTCCAGCCAGATTGAGAATATTAATGTTAGTTCTATAAATGATGCTAGCTTTAGTAGTGATGTGTTTGAGCATGAATTTAACTTAGGAGACTTACCTAATGGTAGATTTGCGGATTTTTATTTCAATTTTCAACCCAGATTTCTTAACTTGTCATCACTGCACTCACAGCTGATGACATTGAAATATTGAATTTAGGCTATAAGTTCAATTTTCATAGTAACCTCAATAATACCAACTTGGCTCTTCTCGCTATCGAAGCTGAGAGAATTCTTGAATCATTCGAAGGCCTCTCCAACACAGATGTGATTCGAACTAATGTTGCTAATACCACCAATTAGCACCTTAAATCTAAAAACAATTAAAATAATTTTACAATGAACACTAAACTTAAACATTTAATTAAAAAGATTAAAGATAATAACTTGACTATCACCAAAGCTGGATTTATAAACTCGACGCTGGCGTCGGCGCTGGCGCTGAAGCTGACGCTAGAAGTTAAAAACATTGAATCGAATGCACCAGTTTATAAACTTCGCTGGCGTCCGCGCCTGCGTTCAGCTTAAACCAACTTTATCTTTTTGTCGCCGGCGCTCGTAGTAAATCCGTAGCAGTGACGTCCAGCCAATAATATTTGCTTATTCTTGTCACGTGAGACTTGACAGTTGTTAAGTGTCAACTGTCAACGGCGAAGGGAACGGCCATTTTAAATTATTTTTCAGTGTGGCTTGGTGTATCTTTTCTTGTGTGTCAATTTATCCTATATTATTGCGTGAATCTATCCTATATTATATTGTTATTAAACGTTAAAACTGCGGAAAAATGAGTGAAATGGAAAGTGAGGTCCTCGGTGAGTACAAGCAGATTTTGAAGGTGGTGTTATAACGTCTAATTGTGCTCTGTTTTTAGTTCAATCGGAAGCCATTGAGGGCAATGCACTTGACCTAGGGCTCCTGATCGATACCATTCAAAACTACGAGTTTTTGTACAACCTGACTGACAAAGACTATAAAGATAATAAGAAAAAACAGCGTGCATGGGAAGAAATAGCCATGATTTTAAATAGCACTGGTTAGTAAAAACCATTGGGGAACAATATATATTTAACAGAGTTTATTACAATGTAACTAAGGTACTATGTTTTCAAATTTATTAATTTCGTTTTTAGTGGAAATGTGCCAAAAGCAGTGGAAATCTCTACGAGATAAATTCGTGAAAGAGAAGAAAGGTAAATCAGGAGCAGGCGCCCCAGAATCGGACTGGGTGCATTTTCCAAACATGTTATTTTATGCCAAGTATACAAAACCCAGAAGGTAGTGTAGCATTTGAAGGAAATTACCCTATAATTGTTTTTGTAATTTTTTATTTATTGTAGAACATACTGTACAACCAAGCCTTCAACTAAAAGAACAGAGCCCAGTGAAAGTAGACCCTCATCTGAGGCTTCTGTCTGGTCCACAGTGGACACAGTTTTCTCACCTACTCCATCCATTGAGGAAGATGAAAGTGATGTTATGGCAACACCAAGCACCTCTAAAGGTATCATTTGCTTTACTTTTAGTTAAAAAATTAATAATGTTGGCAATATTTTTCTTTTCTTATTATTACGATTTGCAGGGAAACCAGCAGGTAAAAAAAGAAAGGCTGATTCTGAGGTAGAAGGAGTTATGGAGGTGGCGAAAAAAATATGCGCAACATTAACAACAGGGAGCAGTAACATGGAAAATGCCAATAAAAAATTTACGGAATATGTGTATGCGAGGCTGCAAGAAATGCCCCCAGAGGAGGCGAGGATACGAAGAAAAGAAATATGGAGCATTTTAGAGAAATGAAGGACTTTTTGTAAAAACAAATATAATTATATGTACATATTTTTGTTCTTAATACAAACTTTACTTAAAATTAGTACCTACCCCTTGTTTAATTTTAGTTTACCTATATTCATATTATACAAAAGAAAAACGAAAATACATGCAAGGACCAATTTTACCTAACAAAACACAGTTTCTGTTTAGTTTTCTACTGTACCATTTAACATTTAGTTCTAAATATGTCCAATATGCTAACAACTTTACTGTACGAAATATCCTATAAATACATAGACTGATACACCTTTTTATTTGTAACGATGACGTTGGAAGCCATTGTAACGTTATTGATAGTTGTTCATATGATGTTGAGTTGCCTCGGCTAAAGACTTTTTTTTTTGTTGTTAGGTGTGGGTTTATCTTATTATCTGACAAATTTTTTTAGGGCGCCATCCTA
Organism: Polydrusus tereticollis; assembly: GCA_963920685.1. Taxonomy (NCBI): domain Eukaryota; kingdom Metazoa; phylum Arthropoda; class Insecta; order Coleoptera; family Curculionidae; genus Polydrusus; species Polydrusus tereticollis. The sequence continues at coordinate 87,812,563 of OY987332.1, forward strand.
CCAGAAATAATACAAAATCTTAAAAACACTTAGTAGTTTATTAAACTATACTTGTATAATGATGGTTGTTGAGATTGGTTTCTGAGGAAACAGTTTACAGTATAAAAAGGTGAAAATTAAAATGAAAATATAGCAATGGTCTACTGGTCTTTACAAAGTTGCCCTTCTGACTGACAAATACTTAGCTCTGCATTGTCTTCCATGAGGTGTGTCCAAAATTCAGTCCTCTTCACCTGTAAGTTGTCTCGATGAGGTGTTCGGTGTTCCATGCATAGACTTCAGCAATGGAGAAGGTGTTCCATGCATAGACTTCAGTAATGGAGAACGATGAGGAAAATGTCAGGTTAGTTATATAAATAGATATTCTGCAGTATGCAGAGTTATCCATAGATGGCAGCGCCAATACCTAAAATCCAGTGTGACGAAATAAGTTTTATTTCGTTACATATTATTGGGTCCATAATAAGAAAAAAATTTCTAAATTACTAACACTTTATTGTAGCAATAAACCTCTATTAACTACTTGCTCCTGCCAGGGCACTTGTCCTTCCTCACTAATGAAGTACTCTGCTTATCTGTCTCTTATATCATACAATTCCCGTTTAGAGATATTAGCAGCCAATCTCCCCACTGACTGTAACGGGTTTTCTTCTTCTCTCCAACCTCCATTCTTTTTACCATCATTGTCTACATAATTGGGCGGGCAATACTCGTGTAACAGTTCTGTGTGGCAATAGTTGTGTAATACAACGACTGCCTTTATAATGCTGTCAACTGTGTCAACATTAGCGTTAATGGTAGTTTTAAGTATTCGCCAACGTGCAGACAGAATTCCAAATGTATTTTCAATGACCTGACGAGCCCGGTAATTAAATATCCTTTGAGTCCGTGTCAAATTTTTGCCTGGATAAGGCCTCATTATATATTTTTTTAGTGGGAACGCCTCATCTGCTACAAAAAAAAAGCACTTTCATGCTGTAATTTGGCAAGTTGATCTCTTCAGGAACGTTCATGTCATCATTATCCAGTCTTTGGCCAAAAATGCTGTTTTTAAAGATTTCACCATCGCTCTGAGATCCATATGCCCCTATGTCCACCAGTGTAAATTTATAATTACTATCACAGGCTGCTAGTAAAACTATACTAACGTTCTTTTTATAATTGAAAAATAGAGATCCACTCTTGGCTGGTGCTTTAATATTTATATGTTTGCCATCAAGGGCGCCCAAACAATGAGGAAAATTCCATTTACTGCAAAAACCTGTACTAATGTGCAGCCACTCTTCACTATTCGATGGACTAGTTAAATAGATAGGCCTTAAAGTCTCCCATAATGCACATGTCTCTGTAACAATTTTGTGGACAGTTGTTAGTCCCATATGAAAGGTCCATGCTAGAACTTGCATGCTAGTTCCTTGGGATAAATATCTAAAATGGAAAAATTACATTAGGTTTACAAAGCCTGGTTGTCTTGTCTTTCAAATATACATACTGCAATGCAATTATCAGCCTTTCTTCTGGCGATATACCATCTGACCTGGGACCCCGTTTAATTAATGGTGATATTTGCGTTGCCAGCTTCTCAAAAGTAAGGAGAGTCATTCTGGTGTATTTGAGAAACTGCTCCTTGTCCATTGCTTTAATCTTTTTGTAGTACTGAAAACCACCTGCCATTCGACGTGCCCTATTAATAGGTCTCGTTTTAAATCGACGAGTGCGCTTATTGCGCAGTTTACTACCGCATTAAGGCACAAAACTACACCCAAGGAACCAAGCAATTTTTCCTGACTTTCTAAATCCATTTTTTACTAGTCCTATCGCAAATAATTAAAAAAATACCAAGCTGTAATGAACACAAATGTTAGGTTATATTTCTTGTAATGTAAACAATGCAAACGACCGCGACGCGAACGCCAGTTTATAAATCAGACTTTGATGTTCTACGACGAATGCTGGCGCGAGCGCCAGCGCCGAGTTTATAAATCCAGCTTAAGGCTGACAAATCCAACTGTAATATTGGATAAGGACGATTACATTAAAAGGGTGGAGAACTTTCTTAAGGATGGTTTTAGTCTCATGACAAATAATCCGACTAACAAATTCTTTTCTTACCTGAAATCTAACCTAGATTTAACAATAAATACACTCAAATATTTAAAATCCAATAAATACAAATTATATCCTATGAATCCATCTGTACCTCTATTGTATGGCCTTTTAAAAACCCATAAGCCTCCCCCATTTCCAGTGAGGCCAGTTGTCAGCTATTCTCAATCCCCGGCTTCTTGCCTATCTAAATGGCTCAATCACATAATTCAGTCCCAGACTAACTTCTCTAACCCCACATCTGTAAAAAACAGCAAGCATCTGTCTAACAATTTGTTACACATACAGGTCCCAGCCAACACTAAATTAATTTCTTTTGATATCAAAAATTTGTTCCCGAGTATTCCACCTGAGGATTGCATAGTACGCATAGAATGTGTACATTATTATTTGAAAATTCTAACCTTGACACTTATCACATACTGAATATATGCCTACTAGTGGATACAGTACTTAAACAAAATTTCTTCCAGTTCAATGGAAGATATTACTCACAGCTATCTGGAGTTGCTATGGGCTCAAATTTGTCCCCTTTGGTGGCTGAAGTGTTTCTGTTTTTCTTAGAAAAGACAATTAAATCACACCCTTTATTTGAAAATTTTTTATTTTACTATAGATACGTTGATGATATATTAGCAGGCTTCAGTGGTACAGATGACGAATTAAATATGTTTCACAATTTTATTAACACTATACACCCCTCCATTGAATTCACCATTGAACATGAAACAAACAATAGTATTAATTTTCTTGACTTAACCATAACTAAAAACAATATTGAACTCCAATTTTCAATATTTCACAAACCTTCATCCACAGACAGCATTATACCTTTTAATTCTAACCACCCTATAGAGCATAAATTAAGTTCCTTCCACTCATTTTTTCATCGACTGTTTGCTATCCCTATGAATAATAATAATTTTAACAAAGAACTTTCTTTCATTAAGCAACTTGCTATAAATAACAAATATCCAACACATATTATTAGAATAAATACATCAACAAAAACCTGGTACCTATTGCTGATAATAATAACCCTAGATATTACACTAGCCTACGCTATATGGGAACGATATCACATAGCATTAAAAATATATTTATTAAATTTAATAATAACATGCACATATCATTTAAAACCCAAAATAATCTTAAGAAATATATAAATAACAATAAGGATACAGTTGATGTTCTCGAAAAGTCAGGAGTATACAAATTGTGCTGTTCCCACAGTAATGAATCCTCGATATGCAATTGTAGGACGTACTGGTCGCAAGTTTAACATAAGAATTAATGATAACCCTGCCTTAATAGAAAGAAATAAAAATAAGTCAAACTTCTCTGATCACATTCTTAACACTAAACACACCTTTAACCCCGACACAGGAGTTGAAATCCTTCATGTGGTCTCCAATGGTAGAACTTTTAATTTATGGGAAATATACGAGATTAACCAAGCCATTAGAAACCCTCAAATTCAGGTCTTAAATGAACAGATCACCTTTGACTGTCTCCCCTTTTTTAATTAATTCTCCTCAAATATAAACACTACTTATTTTATTTTCACCCAATTTTGTAGCTTTCTTGGTTTTGGTTTGTTTATATCCATAAAATAAGATATTAACCTCTAAATCACAATTATCAAATGATATTGCAGTAAACTGTCTTTTTGACATCTATTTTATACCCCAATTCTTATTACACATGTGTCACGTAGGTAACTGACCATTATTATGCTCTAGTTAGGGCGGTTGCATATAATGCCATATATTTATTCGTTTGGGTTTATGGCGCTGCCCTCTTGTGAATTTTGGTTTAAGCTTGTTGTGACTTAGTTAGAGGGTTCTAGAAGAGCCAAGTTGGATGTATGATTAAACAAAATATTCTCTTGTATGATGTTTTGTGCTCTCTCACGTCATTGCTGGGCTTTATTTATGATAAGACTCATGTGTACACACCCCGAATAAGGGATGTTAATTTAATCTAACACTTAGTGACAGTATATTATTAAATTCACCTCAACCTCTCCCACTCCCCTCCCTAGGTTATAATGATTCCTGTTTAAATTTTGCCGCCTATGGACTTGACAGTTGATACCCGGAAATACGAATTTTAAATAATATAAAAAAGAAATTTATAGTACTGATATCCGAGGTACCCTCCATTTTACTACGACATTTGCTTCAGACAGCATCGACTTTAACTCATGTTGCTAATGTATATCTCAATTGTACGGAAGCCCGGTGGGGACATACATACATCAGACATCAGAGATGCATACTTACTACGTCACAAATCTGATAATCAGAGTTATTACGTCACAAATCTGATTATCAGAGTTACTACGTCACAAATCCGATAATCAGAGTTACTACGTCACAAATCTGATACTCAGAGTTACGGCGTCACAAATCTGATAATCAGAGTTACTACGTCACAAATCTAATAATCAGAGTTACCACGTCAGAAATCTGATTATCAGAGTTACTACGTCACAAATCTGATACTCAGAGTTACGGCGTCACAAATCTTATAATCAGAGTTACTACGTCACAAATCTGATAATCAGAGTTACTACGTCAGAAATCTGATTATCAGAGTTACTACGTCACAAATCTGATAATCAGAGTTATTGCGTCACAACTGTCATAATCAGAGTTGCTACGTCAGAACTATGATAAAATTTTCCCGTCACATGGTGCGCGAATTCTGTTTTATTTCAGACATTTATTTGTTATTTTTTAGTTTAGTGACATGGAAAGTGAACAAAAAGAGGTAAGGTATAGTCCTTTATCTAGGTGCTTCTTACAGTAAGTATAATTTAACCTTTGATGTTTAAAATAATACTGTTTAGACAGAAAGTTAGGTTAGAGTAACGTTTTATATAATAATAGTATGTAAACATTCTGTATACACCGATCTATACAATAGAAACCTCCCTCCCCCCATAGCTAAATATAATGGACAGAAAAACGTGTCGATAAGCACGGCCAATGGTCATATTTTTTAAGGCAGAGCGAGCGTTCAAGAGCAATAATAAGGGCATGCACATTGTTTGATGTGGGCTCTGCAAGACACATGCGTAAGACCATTTACGGGAGCTGATGTTTATGTTTATGTCTGCAAGGCCACAAATTTGCCACTTGTGCTTATATATAGGTACTTAATATTGATATTTGAAAGTGTCTTAAAAAGGGCAGGCTCTAGCCTATTGGGTGGTATTTTATTTTGTAATCATACGCCTTGCGCATTCGCCAAAATGTTTTATAAAAAAAAAATTGAGTTATTTTACACGGTACCAGCAGTACGTATAAAAGGTTTAAATTTTGATTTTGTGAATATTTAAATTTAAATTTTGTTTTAATAAATTTTATTCGAACGAAACAAAAATGCAATAATGCCATCCTTGCTTGTTAGAAATGTTCCTTTAATATCGATTTTTCGACAGTTCGATCTTGTAGCATTATTCCCGATATTTTTAGATATACATCGTCTTGAATGGCGGCTTTTAAACGAGTTTTTTCGTAGAAAGTACCTAGTCTGGGTCACTCTGGGTTTTAGAGAATTTGCCCGTGCCTGAACATGTATCAGGAAATTTCAGTGCCGACTAGTAGCGCTGTGTGATCTATGTAGTTTCAATAAATACTAATATCGGTAAATTATTTTTAGGAATTCGTTACCGTTAGTGGCAAAAAAAACGAAAAATTGCAGTTGCCAACAAGGGTTAGCGATAAGGGACTGGATGTAAACCTCCTTAAAGAATATTTTCCAGGAGCCGTAGGACTAACCTACATTAAAAATGATGAAAGGAGAGTAGTGGACAAAAGGGAGTTATTCTTACAACCGCCCGAGTCGGGTTGGGGCCAAGAGGTATATGAAGTATATTACAACAATGATGGTAAGGGAATTTCGATAAAATATGATCCATGTAGGTAATAGTTATTTATCTAAAAGTGCCGAAAGTGGTCCTTTACCGCACGCGACGGCAATTGCACGAACGAAGCGAAGCGAAGTTCGGGCAAGCCGTTAAGGGTGGTAAAGACACTTTTCGCACGTGTTAGGTACAACATTTTTCCTTCGAACAAATAATTTTTGGAGCAAAAATCAAATTTAAAAGAAAAAATTAATAAAGAGTACCAAATATTAATTGTTAAACGCTATAAATATTTTTACTTTATGCATTGCGCAAATGCAAGTACTGTAACTGCATTTAAAAAAAAATGTAATACCTAAAGATTCTTTACCGTACTGTATATCAAAAAAATATAAACAAGAGGGCGGTAAAGAAATTTTACAGCACTCGAAATCTTTACAACACTGAATGCGGTAAAGTTCTCCTTACGGCACGCAAATGAGTGCTGTAAAGTGTACTTTACCGCACGCCAGTAGGAAAAATATATCAATATAATATCTTGTAGATACCGGCCAGTCATCGAATAACACCGCTGATAGAGTAGCTCAACTGATGGCATCCATCAGAGAACAGAAACTGCAATCTAACAAGAGCAAAACACTGGCAGCAAAATCTAAGAACAGCCTGCCAAAGGTTAGTGGTGCCTATTCACAGTGTTCCTATGAGGGTTTTTTAATTAAGTGTCGATACTTAATGGTGATAATCCCTGGACGATTCTCAGACAAAAAGTTTATATGGACATATGTCCTAAACCTCTTAATTTTTGAGCTACAGGATGTTAAAATTTTAAGAAAAATATAACTTTTTTATCATAATAATTTTCCTCACTCTCACTCACTTTATGAAATTTTGTACACACCTTTTAATTACTAAGGAGCATTTTAGACGTAAAAGATTTTTAACATTTTTTACCAGTTACGATGACGTCCGTCCGGGGTTTGAACTGAATATTTTTAAAGAAAAAAATGGTACGCCACTGATTTTTGTAAAAGTCAAAATTACTTTTGAACCCCTCTTTTATTTTGGAACACATTTGGTCTATAGACTTAAGTTCGTACGATGCACCTTTTTAAAATAACAAATTCCAATATTGTCAAAACTAATGGTACTTTACTCTTGAGCAAAATTCATATTCTTTGACAAGCCTCGTATACGCCTGGAAAAATTAATATCTGATAGTTGCATTTTAGGTTTTAGACCATGCAGAACTTTTTATGAAGAATAACTTTTTTTGGTATAATTAATAATAAAAAAGTTTCCCATATGTTGCCAACTTAAGTAGACACACTGTATATGCCATTTTTTTTTATATTGAGTTGAGCGTTTGCAACAATATATTAACAATTCCTTTATACCTATTCGTTACAGAAACATGCCTTCGAGAAGAAACCCCGAATCGTTAAGGTGCACGTTGGATGGCTCCACAAAACAAACGCGAAGTATACCCAAATGAAGAAACCGTTGGGAGGATCCCGTGTTGTAGAAGTTAAAGACTCGGAAAATATCTCCTTGGATAAAATGATCGAAATCATTAAAAACGTTTATATTAAGTTTAATGCTACATCTAGTGCTAATATTTACAATGAAGAAAATCTTGATTTCAGTTTAGGAAACTTTGATGGTTCAGAAATCTCAAATTTTGCAAACAATGACGGTGAGGAATGCAATGTATTTGATTACCTCAGATGTCGGGGTTTAATTCCATCCAGACACACATTTTACTTGCTTTCTAGATTTAAAGATAATATAAATAACCTTGAAAATAGCTATGTTTCCAGTCAGATTGCATCAACTTCAACATCGACATATTCTGACCCTAATATATCATGCGAGATTAGGCAGAGTAATTTTGCCGAAAAATGTATGGTTACCAAGTCTCTCAATTCTTTTAAAGTTACGTATTTAAAATTGGTCGACTTAATTTACAGCAAGGAAGTTATTGTAAACCTTTATGCTAGCAGAAACGATTGTCTTGATAATATAGCTTCAAAACATCCTGAAATAGAATGGTCCGATTTTGACAACAATAATATTACAGATTTTGGGTTTATTATTTCAACCATAAGCCAAGAAAACAATTATTATTTATATCGCAGTTACGATACGACTCTCCGATCATTCGGCTTTAAATTTTTAACAACCAATAAAACAGTGCCACATACCATATTATATGATTTTGACGAAATGCTGGGCTTTTACGAGGGAAAGATGGGACTCTGTGTAATACCTGTTTGCACCGATGAGTGCAATCCAATTTTCAAATGGCATTTAGATGGAGTATTATTATATGAAAAGGCAATGATGTATTTCATCAATATTAATAAAAATGGAGAGTATTCTTGCCAAATTTCTTGCAAATTCGGGAAAATGGCATCTTCCACAATTTTCGTGGATACGCTTAACTCAGAAAATGTTGAGGTTAAGGAGTGCCAACCATTGGCCGTAGACATAAGTGCCAGGGGTACATGTGCTGATAATAACGAAAGTCCTACAAAAAAATTAAAATGCTCAGCAGGCAATGACTTTGACATGGGGTGTCCCACAACTGTTAACTGCCTACCCGTTATACCGAAAAAAGATCTTATTTGTTCAAAAACAGTATTAGGATGTGGAACTCAAGGCAGGGTTTTAAAAGGTACCTGGTTAGGAACAGAAGTGGCAATTAAACGAATAAAGACTTGTGGAAAAGGACTTCAAAAAGATTTAGCACTAAGGGAAATCAGTATCCATTCTATCATTCGACATCCAAATATTGTGCAAATTATGGGTTGTTGCTATGGCACCCATACAGTGGATGTTGTTATGGAACTGGTCGAAGGTGAAAGCTTATCTAACATTATTTTTGATGACGGTATTAAAGCGACATATGGACTTGATATTCAAAACAAAAATACTATAGCTATGCAAATATGCCTTGCAATAAATTATTTACACAAGCAAAAAATTCCTATAGTCCATCGTGATATTAAACCGTCAAATATTTTGGTAAAGCCTAATTTAATTACAAAAATTTGTGATCTGGGTTTAAGTAAATTGAGCACAAATATCAGCAAAACTATTGGAGGGTTTGCCAAAGGCACCCCAATGTACATGGCACCAGAACTGTTTTTAAATAAATGCACAGCGACGATAAAAAGCGATGTATGGTCGTTAGCATGCACGTTAATAGAGTTATATAGTGACTGCGATATGTGGTTTATAGATGAAGCAAATTTTGAGGAAATCTTAAAGCAAAAGATGCTTAGTTTAGAATTACCAGATTTAACAAAATTACCTTTGGTCTTAAATGACGTAATCCGTAGATGTCTTAATTATGAAATGGAAGAACGACCTGGAGTTGATATTTTAATAAATGAAATAAAATTTAATTTATAAAAATAAACCTTTTCACACGTTTTCACCCACATTTTTTTTGTCGCCCGAGTGCCAAACGTTCTTGGTCCGCTACTGACCGGTACTTATACTCTACTTGTTATTTTTACATGATCACTTAAGTTATAAGTTCTGAGTTTTACTGATACCAGTATTATTAAACAAATAAGTAGTTGTTAAAATTATATTTTAAGATATTTCTTGTATCTTGCGTTCACTTTTAAAAACATATTATTAAAATTCTGTTTGCTTTTGATATATTTTTCTATTTTTGTAGATATTTTTGCTTAGTATATTCTACTGTAATAAAAATTTTTAAACTGAAGTTCTTTGTTGTTTAAGTTCGTATGTATGTATAGAGGATTACTTAATTGAAATCTATGGATTTATAGAATCTATAGATCTATAGATTTCAATTAATAATGAATATGGGTATATATATATATTCAAAAAGGTGTATTTCCTGTTAGCTACATTTATAAAAAATATGTAATTATTAACACTGAATATACCTATTGGTCGTAACTTTTAAATATATTAATTATATTTTTAAATAGCTTAAATGCTTCATTAACATTACTTGGAGGTGCAGTGCCTGGTAACAACAGTTCAATTAGTTCGTCAAAAAGAGGATTATAGAACTCGGATATTTGGCTGTACTGATTTTTGCAAGTTTCTACCTTTTCTATTTCAATCCCTAGTCCGTAATTTTTGGAATTAAATTTTTCTGGTAGAAAATAAAGAACGTTAGGCTTTCCCGCAGGTAATTCCGAGTTTTTCTGTTTCCTAATCCTGTGCCTGTTCCACTCTTGAACAATGGTTTCTAGTTCAAACTGCAGAAGTGGTCCATAGCAATACCTTAAACATTCTACATGCAGTGGGTCAGCATCGTCGTAGAGTCCTTGATCTCTAATATCTTTAAAATAATTAATCCACCAGTTGCCACCTAAACGTCTCATTTGTGACCACCAACATTCAATTTTTTGATTTGCCGTACTTTTTCCTTGTATATAACTCTTTTCACCGGAAAGAGAATCTTTATGATAGTATCTTAAAAGATACTGTAATAAACAAGCGGTCACATTTTCAGTACCCAAATCAGTTCTTATTAACGTGGGCACTTGTTTTAGCTCTAAAATTTGATTTAAAAAATATCCTGCAATAACTTTGGGGTTGTTGTTTGTGTTGGTTACATTTAGCCATAAAATACGTCGAGAATATCCATCTATTGCGCCGTGAATTGGAAATCCAAAAGGTTTTAGTTTGTCGTACCCATCAAAATGCCAAATAAAGTTTGGTCCTGGAACAATATACTGTCTTCTAAGGAATCTTCTTTTTCTCCTGGCACTCACGCCCTCTGGATCTATCAATTTAATTAATCTGTAAACAGTTTCCCGTTTAACTCTTAGCTTATACGTACTCTGAAGACGTTTCCATAAACTTTTGTATCCGAGGCATGAGCCACTTGTTTCAATTTCCTTAAGCATGGCGTTAATTATTTCATCCATTGGTGATTCATCATAATTCTTACGTTTTAGTCCTAGCCTGTTCAAAATTCTTTTTAGTTGTCGTAAGCTTAAATATATACCATGGCTTAATAGAAGGAAATAGACTATTTCATCGTAACTATAGCCTTCATTGAAGTAATTAATAATATGAACTTCACACTCTAATATTCTAGGTGCTTCCACACTGATTATGCAAATTGTTATGAATAAAATCTAAAAGGAAAAATTATAGATTAGACTTTAGTCAAATACGGACTAGGGACTATAATGGTAGTATATACAAATATATTATAATAATTATACTATAAAATAAACTTGAAAACTAAAAGGTTTTAAAGACTTTACTAACCTTAAAAAGGAGTTTCCAAAAATCTTTCGTTGTCCCCATTCTAAACTAGGTATAGTAAAACTCTTATAAAAACATTTATATAGTTAGTTGTTGCACATTATACCTAAATATTGTAAAAACGACAATGAAATGTGCGAAACAACACAAATCGCCTACCAATACAACGCAGAATGTGCTCTCCTCTGATTATGAAAGTTGTGACGTAGTAACTCTGATTATCAGATTTGTGACGTAGTAACTCTGATAATCAGATTTCTGACGTAGTAACTCTGATTATCAGATTTGTGACGTAGTAACTCTGATTATCAGATTTGTGACGCCGTAACTCTGAGTATCAGATTTGTGACGTAGTAACTCTGATTATCAGATTTGTGACGTAGTAACTCTGATAATCAGATTTGTGACGTAATAACTCTGATTATCAGATTTGTGACGTAGTAAGTATGCATCTCTGATGTCTGATGTATGTATGTCCCCACCGGGCTTCCGTACAATTGCCAAAATGAAGAAAAGAAAATCGCCTTCATGGGCTTCATTTTATTTTATTTAAACCGTCCAAATTTAATTTATTAAATAATTTTGCTATGGAATATTGACAATTTGGTGAGTACATGATAATATTACTACATACAAAAAACTAAAGTCTACATTGTGAGACCACATGTTGTGATATTTCCGTTAACCAGTTTTAAATGGAAATATTTTTCTCTTTTCAGATGACTCCCAATTTTTACTTTAATGACGTAACTCGTTATAAAAAACAATTTTAATTTCCCTCCCCCTTTTCTTATTAAATTCTGACCCACCAAAATATAAAATCATGTCCTCTCACTGAGTTGTTTCCGTGAAACAATTATTTATCGAACTTTCTTCATTTAACATGTTGTTGACATCTATATAGCATAACATAACTATAAATTATCCCATTAAGAATATTGGCCTCCATTACTTATTTACATTTAATTCCTTAATTGCTTAAAGTAGCATCATGTCCATAATTATCTACTGTCGAATCCATTAGCTGCACACAGTACATTTTGTGACCGTAGTTGAACCACTCTTCCCCCTCCTCCAATTTGTGTTAGTTTATTTAGGTATATCCTAAAAAATATTTCTTAATTACTGGGTTGCTGAAGATGACTTTTTCTAAAGTCGAAACTAGTACAACCAACTTTCAAATTTAACTTATGTATATTCGTTAACCCTGATTTCACCCTAGAGGGACAAATATATGTACTTTGGTGGTATAGACAGACCTTGTTTTCTAAAATAAAAAATGTTGTCTAGAGGGAAAAAACTGGTTAGTTTATCTAAACATTTTTCAACTGAAGAAAATAAGAGACTGCGCCAATTGAATTTGCCATCATATGAATTAACAAAAGGTGTTGATTTGAAAACAGTCAATTTGGAACAGTTAAGAGAAGTTTTTGATTCAGGTACAAGCATGTGTTTGAGTAGATGGAATAATAGAATATATAGAATACAGTTTCAAAATTATACCGACAAGCTTATCCAGATGCCCAAATGATTAAATGTACAGATACCTATAAAAAGTGAATTGTGTGCACAAAATTTAATAAATAAAATGTACATATACCTACACATATTATTCAAATTGCCCACAAAAGTTAATAATTAGTAAGCATACGTGTAACTATTAATAGTTCGGCATCCTGTATTTTGGAAACCATGTTTATTGGAAGTTTTTTCTTAACAAGGGTTCTCCTTGCAAGTTTGTCGGTATTATTAATTTGAAACAAAATTCTAGAAGTGTGGAAGTTTAAAATAATAGTATTATATTTCATAAAATAAGTTAAGCTATACAGTCATAGAACCTTCTAGTTAATAAATACAAATTTTTGTCATAGATGCAACAAATACTATAAATTCATTGAACAGACCAATAGCGTATGTTACTCCTTTAAAAAAGACCGACTATACTTATGCTCAAAATCCTGCAATTAGAAATTCAAATTCCAATTTACATGCCGAGAAAGTTTATTAACGGGAAGTGGTCAGCGAGAAATATCTATAGACCAGCCATAACTGCTGAATAGGCTATTTAGTTTATATAAAAGCAATTAGTAATAATAGAACATTAACATTAATTTCGTGTCAAAGCTAGTTGCTGTTCGTCTTTATTTGTTCACCGTAGTTTTAAGAAAAATTAAGCATTTTGTAATTTAGTTAAGGCCCTATCGTGTAAAATAAACTTTTTTAAAAGAAACTTTGTCGATCCTGTTATTTAACTAGCGAAATCAGACGAACGAGCCAGCTATAAATGAACATAGTTATTACACAAGAAGATTTAATAACAGATATATCGAAGATGCATCAGACAATGATTCTCCACCTGATCCTTATGAGAGTTCCTGCAGTTCTTATTGTCCCGATAGTTGTGATTCGTCGAATTCAGCCGATGTTGATGATAATATTTTAATAAGAAGTGGTTTTGATTCAATCAATTCGGACTCGGACGAAATCTTAGTTTAGAGTCCGATTATTGTTGAAGCTAACGCTGTAGACGACAATGAGAATCCAGATACATCAAAATTAGTAGCCGATACTAAAACAGCTGATAATAAGCCTGAAACGGAAACAACTGAATATGAAACTGAAATATTTACAATTGAACCACGCCTAAAAGAAATTTTAATTGTGAAACCAGAAAATTGGATGGGAAAAGGATTAGAGACAAAGGGCATTCATGCTACTTTTGCCAAAAGATAGTTTGCAAGAACTTTTGTTGACATATTGAAAAGCATCATTCAAATGAAATCGAAGCAGCTAAAATTTTAGCTATGTCAAGACAATCTAGAAGACGGCGAGACGAATTTGCATTTGAAGATGATTCCACTGGTATGATACCAATATTTCCTTCATCAAACTATGAAGACTGCAAAGGGTTAACCCCACATCAACAGTTTGAAAAATTCATCGATGATAACTTGCTTCAACACATTTGCGATGAATCTGAAAAATACGCCATATTTCTGGGTAAACCTAACCCAAATATTACTGTAGATGAACTAAAGGTATTTATTGCAATCTTGATAGTTACTGGCCATAATTATCATAACCGAATGAGAACTCTTTGGAGTACTGACGAAGACCTTCAGAATTTAATGGTAACGAAATCAATGCGTAGAAACCGATTCCAACAAACATTACAATTTCTTCATTTTCAAGACAGTCGAAGAACGGGCACTGATAATGATAAGATGTGGAAACTGCGGTCCATTACAGATCACCTAAAATCCAATATGTTAAAACATTTTCATCCTCAGCAAGATTTATCCTATGACGAGAGCATGATGCATATTTTGGCAGACACGGATGCAAGCAATTCATCAAGGGGAAGCCACTGCGCTTTGGCTACAAAGTATGGTCTCTTTGTACGCCATCAGACTATCTAATTAATTTTGAAATCTATCAAGGCAAAAATCCTCGGTCAAATCTTATATATCGCTGTGATAGAACAATACTAGGACAACTTAAAAAATGGCGATTTTAGGTTATCCGGGCATTGGAATGTAAAAAAAATGCTCTTTCTGGAGCTATATTAAGATATACAAATTAATTTTTCTAAGCACAGTATAACTTGTAACTTACTATTGCAATATATAAATTTTAATTAGGTTCTGGGTAAATAGTAAGATATGTTAAAAAGTCTTTTTCTTGCGTTGTAGATACAAGTCATTATTTTAACTTTTTGGTGGTGTAATAGTAGGATATTTTAAGTTGCCCTACTCTTTTCCCAGGTTTAAGGATTTTTTTTTAAAGATATCCCTGTTTTTTAACTTATCCTAGTATTGCACTGTCAAACATATCTTAGTACTGCACTACAAATAGGAGTATTATTTCAATAATAACTTATTTTTTTAAGTTATCTTTGTATTGCACCAAATTTTTATTTAGTACCAAATAAATATTAAAGATGTCTCTGTTTTGCACGAATATTGGTTGAAACTTGTCGATAGGCATCAGTTTGTTGGCGACTGCCAAAGAGTACAGAAGTCAACACGTGCGTTATTTTGCGAAATAATAAAATCGGTTTCGAATAGAACCCAAAAAATTCTGCAACGCGCGGCTAGGTGTGGTGTTTTACCAGAAGGACAAGATGCGGAAAATATTAAACAGGGTGAATATACAGTATGCGTCAATGATTTTCCACCAAAAAATATTATTCCAAAAACTAGCCACTCTGGAATCATGGTAAGTTGTCTGGTACCTACTTTTAACAGTTTTCATCAATATATTTTTTATTTAAATCGAAAGTTTACAAATTAACATAAAGTGCCCAAAAGTGTTTAAGTATAGTGGAATTGTGAACAAATTGTATTTATTTTACCTTATAAAGATTGTTTATTTGTTTATTTTAGACTGGAGATGTTTGGCATCAAAGAGACAACGAAACCCAAGGATATTTGCTTATGAATTTGGAAAACAAGGATGTAAAAGATATCTTCAAAAATTGAACGTAGTATTTACAGAAAAAAAAAACTTTAATGACATTTCCGAAGAGGTTGCTGTTCCCAGTCCATTCGACGACAGTGATGACGATATAAATTATTCGCCAGAAAATGAGGAGGCTAACACGAGTTCGAGTAGTGATAATGATATGATACCAAAAAAAGCAAAAAAAAGTCAGAAACCCATCAACCTGGCAGCGGAATATCAAGAAAAGGAAGGTCAATACTGGAACAGAATATTTGTCTGAAGGAGGAAAGCTCGAGAGAAGAAAACAGCTACAGCCTGGCTGCTTAGAAACGTGTCGGCTTAACTGTTGCCAGAAAATAAATCATGAAAATAGATTAAAATTTTTTAATAGTTTTTACGAAAAATGTGGTGATAAAAATATTCAAACAAACTTTATAAATTCATGTATAAGCCCAACTAAAGCAAGAAAATATATAGATGTAAATCGTCCAAGCAAGCGATCTCTTAATTACTCTTATCATTTTAAAATTGACGACGAGAAGGTAAAAGTTTGTAAAGTCTTTTTTAAAACTACTTTAGACATTTGATATAATGATATCAGTAAAGCATTAGTCTATGATCAGTGCTAAAAAGAATGTAAACGGTTATTCTCAGGAAAGTACGCTCATTATTTGTTGAGTAATCCTGGATATATCGTATAATGCAACTTAGTTTGGACGTTTTAGTAATGAAAATAACAGCTTCTTTGATACACTATTATATCTTATATGGGGAAATCTCAAACGGCTCATGGCTACAGGTATTTTTATGTTTTTTAGACAAAATTTCTAAAATTTCTAAAATTAAAACTATGTTTCTTAATTACTTTAGATTACAATTAAAGGGGAAAATAAGTCCACAGCTGTTAGTACCGCTATCGCTAAAAAAAAATGAAATCGGGATGGTTTTAGAAGATGCTAGGGGGTGTCACGATAATCATAAAAAACTTCATAAATCTTTGCGGCAAGGTGTATTTGATCACATAAACTCATTTTCTAGAATCGAATAATACTATTGCCGCAAAGATAATCAAAGGGAATTTATTGATGGGGGCCTTACTATTGCGGAGATGTATAGGCTTTACGTTGAAAACTGTAGGCGTAAGGGAACAACAATTGTTAAACATTCTATATATGCTCACATTTTTAACACACCTTTAAACATTGGTTTTTTTCGACCAAAGAAAGATCTATGCGCGTTATGTGATGAATATGTCCATGCCAGTGATAAATCTCTTTTGCAAGAAAAATATGATCTGCATATACTTGAAAAAGAACTTTACCGCAAGGGAAAAACTAGAGATATAGAGTTGGCAACGCCGAATAAAGATACTAATGCCATATTTGTTTTGGACTTACAGGCCGTAATACCATTACCTTGCGGCAATGTTTCTAGTTTTTACTATAAGAGTAAACTCAATTGTCTAAATTTTACTGTTTTCGACCTTGTCACCAAAGCGGAGATCTCATATTTGTGGCACGAAGGGGAGGCGCGTAGAGGCAGCAATGAAATTTCTACTTGTGATTTTAATTTGCTTATAAACAACTGTATTGGAAAGCATGTTACATTTTATTCGGACAACTGCGGGGGTCAGAACAAAAACAGATTTATGGCAATTATGTTTACTTACGTTTTAAGCAACTATGACGTGAAATCAATTACTCATAAATTTCTTATAGCGGGTCATTCCCAAAACGAGGGAGACTGCATTCCTGCATAGAATCTTCAAAAAAGAGAGCTCTGTTAAGTGGGCCATTGTATACTCCACAACAAGTAGAAATGGTCATTAAATTAGCAAAAAAAACAGGAAAGCCTTACATGGTTAATAATAAGTGGAAAAGTTTTAGCAATAACTTTGGAAATTTTATTAAAAATACGGATGGTAAGAAAGTATTTTGGAGTAATATAAAAGTATTGCGTGTAACCGAAGACAAGCCCAATATGATTTATTATAAGGACACCTTTAATACCGACACTTTTAAAATAATCAAGGTTAATTCAAAGAATAATGAAGATAACAGACCTACTACAGCGTATATTAATAGGCCCAAAATTGCATTAAAAAAAAGAGGACCTTTTAAGTTTGCTTAAGCATGTTCCAACAGAACATCATGATTTTTTTAGAAATTTAAAAGCGTTTAAAAAGGGGCAAAAAGTAGAGGATGAAGATAGTGAGTAACTTTTTCCATTAAAGCTTGTAATATTTATGTTTGTTTTTATTTAACCCTTGACGCGTCTCTTCTTTTTTCAAGAACGGGCGCGACGCGGCATTTATATCGAAAATCAAATTTCTTATTTGCCACCGACGCGGGACGCGCCCGCAAAGGGTTAAACATTTACCTCCTGTTGTCAACGTTTTGTGTTGTATTTCTTTTAGGTTTTTTTGGTTTAATCTTTTGTTATTTTGTTTTTAAAAATAATAATATCTATGTAGTTTGGTTTATTCTCTTGTATTTAGTTTAACTTTAAACACTTGTTTTGTGTTATTACTGCATTTGTAAAAATAAATAATATTTTTTAAAATGGACAACTTGCAAAATAATTTAGAAAAGATAATAAATTCAATTTACACTAAAAACAGTGCAATACTAGGATATTTTAAAAACTGAAAAATAGGGTTAAGTTTAAAAATGTCAGTAAAAATATGGAACAATACCAAGACATGTTTACCAAAAATAGGTATAACTTAGATAAAACAAATCATTAGGTAATGCAATACTAAGATATTATGTTAAAGCAAAAAGAAAGACAACTTGTAAAAATGTTTCCTTTCGTCGAACAATACAAAGACATCTTACAAAATAATTATTTTAAAAAAGAATTGATACTTAAGAACAAAAATAATATTTGCGATAGCCTTCTATATAAATATAACAACTAACTACATAAAATAGCGTTTTTACCTTAAGTAATAAAGAATATATCCACAATTGAAACTTAAAAGTCAATTATCTCGAAATGGTGTTTTTTAAGTTGTCCTAGTAATGTTCCATCACAGCGATATGAAGAAAGATTTGGAAAATGTGCAGCGTCACTCGTGAGTATGATTGATGATTTTTCACCTGATGTTCAACAGCTGCCGTTTTCATTCTATTTTGATAACTTGTTAACCGGATTTCCATTACTCGCCTATCTACAATCACGTGGATATACCGCTACTGGAACCATTCGGGAAAACAGAATTCCTAAAAGTTGTCTATTAGATTCCAAAGAAAAATTTAAAAAAAAGGCACGTGGTTTTGCAGTTTCCAAAAAATTGAAAAGTACCAATATTGTTTTGACAAAATTGTTTAATAATGCCGTGGTGTGCACCGCTTCAACAGCATTTGATCTCAATCCAACCTCAAATGTGCAGAGGTATTCTAAGGCACAAAAACAATAAATAAGCGTGAAACGTCCTTGCGTTATTGCTCGATACAACAAGAACATGGGTGGCGTGGATCGGATGGACCAAAACATAAATCTATATAGGATTGGAAATAGAGGTAAAAAATGGTGGAGCAGCATTTTTACATGGTTACTTGAGGTTTCGGTTGTAAACGCGTGGCAGTTACACAGATCGGCTCATCCGGAAATATCACAGCAAGATTTTAGACGTCGTATTGCAATATCCTATTGCAAGCACTACGAAATGAGTGCTAAAGGACCTGGACCTTCAAGAAAGCGCAAACTTTTGAAATTCTTCACTATGATGGCCTTAACCACTGACCCATTCCGATTGAAAGAAAAAGAAAGTGTGCTGGACAAACTTGTAAAATAATTGGCCGTACAGCTTGCGAGAAGTGCGACGTTGGACTGTGTATTAAGTGTTTCAAAGAATATCACACACAAGTGTAAAATAAATAAATTAAATTTGTTAAACTTATCTACTTTTATTATTATCGGATGACCCAGGGTTGCCATATGGCAACACACCCTGGTACAAATATCTGCGAATCAAAAAATGAATTAAACTAATTTTTGTAATCTCTTAACATCAAATCGCCCCTTTATTAAAAAAAATCATAATCTTAACAAAAAAAAGTTGCGGGACATAACGGGTTAATTACGGGTTACTGGGCCTTAGGTCTTCAGTACCCCCAAAAATTTTGAAAAATTTTTTTTTAAACCTTTATAAATGTGACTTCAACAAAATGGAATTCGTACATACCAAGTAAAGTCGGGTTTCTTGTAAAATCGTGGTAACTTGCAACAAAACGCATTAGTGTAAACTTACCCCAAATGTCAAATATATTGAGGTTTGTTGGCATCAGTCGGCTAAATTGATTATTGATAGTTGTGTTTATCCTGTTTTAAAATAGGTAAAAAGTATATTTGCAAATATGTAAAAAATTAGTCTAAAAAATAACATCGCTATAACTTAGTATCGTGTGGCATCATTTACATCACGAAACGATCGAAAATCGAATCAAGAGATAACTTAACCTCTTTTGCAAGTTGTATGTTGCGGTTTGAAAAATATCTTTTAAAAAAACATTTATTTTTTATTTTTTTTGAAAATGAGCACAGGCAAACTTGTAACATGCCTACTAAATATCGGAAACAGCTTGGATCAAGGCCATACAGGAATTATAGTAAAAAAAAATTAGGGATAATAATAATTAATATGGAAAAATAATTTTTTAAAACATTAATTAATCAATTAAATCTCTAGTTTAACAAAAGATATCACGTTGCGGTTTTTAATTCCTTATAGTAACTTTTCCTCCTCTACAAGCTGATAGGATTAGTTTTTTAATCCGACGTTTCGGATTCGAGCGACCATCATCAACTTTTTTATTTTAAATACGGACCTGGATTTTTTATTCCACTATTTAATAGCCTTTATAATAAGCCTAACATAAAATATGATGAAAAAGTCATATCATAACATTTGATTTTTTTGAGAAAATCCTTATTCATTGAGGAATTACGGAAAAACGCCATCTAGTGGCCACCATCAGAATCAATATGGTATAGTTAATAGATCTACGTGTAGAGGAAAAGAAGGGTTTTTTTCAAGACCAAGCTGAATAAAATCGGTTTATTCAAAGCAGAGATATCAGCGTTTGAAAGAAAAAAAGTTTGACCTTCTCCCACCACTTTATTATTGAAAATAGAAAAAAATGATTCCTAACATAAAGTTGCATAATTTTATGAAGAATACAATGCTTATATTTTTAGCATATTTTTATTAAGAAAAATCAAGAGAAAATCGGCATTTCTATTTTGAAAGTTCTCTTACGCCCCCTAGCGGTAATTTCCAGCAATTTGGCCGCTTTTATCGATATAAATTTTTTCCCAAAGTCCTAGTGTTATTACTTTCTGAGATGTAGCCGATTACCTCCTTAGGTGGAACACCCGGTACAAGGCAATTCACTTGTATGACACCTGGACAGTAAATTGGCCTAAAAATGCCCGATGTAACCGGTCAAAGTCTGGCTGGTTTGACGGTGCCATTTTTGAAGATTGGTTTTTGAAGATAGTTCTTTCATATTTTCAGAAGTTATAAGGTTCAAAAGTCATGATCAGAGATAATATTTCCAGTCATTTATCTGACCATGTCATAAACCAATGCAGAAGTCACAATATAAGGTTTATTTTGCTACCACCCAATTCGACACATTTCTGCCAGCTGCTAGACGTAGCATATTTTAAGCCGCTTAAAATTGCCTGGTGGCGTGAAACTCTACTCAAATGGATGAAAAATAGAGATAGCCTCCCAAAAGACCAATTTTTCTATTTACTAAAGCATGCAATTGAAAAGGGTAAACCAGAGAACTTAATGTCAGGCTTCAGAGCATACGGAATTTACCCACTTAATGCTGATGAAGTCTTAAAAAAATTACCAAACTGGACTGATCCTAATCAAGATCCAGATGAACTCCTTAATAACTCTTCTTTGGACCTGCTTCAAAAAACACGATATTCAGATGAAACTACCCAGACTAAGCGTAAAAAAAATTGAATGTTGCAGCAGGAAAAAGTATTGTCGATGCGGCGGATGCAATCGCCACTACAGCGACATGAAAGGAATATCGCCGCTGTACGTGAAAGTGTGAAAGAAAATCCAAATTAATCCATTTGTCGTCGGTCGCAGCAAGTTAGGCTCACCCCGTCGACAATTTTGCGGAAAGATCTTAAGTTATAACCATATAAGATCCAGCTGGTACAGGAATTAAAGCAGCCAGATCATCGCTTGCGTCGTTGTTTCGCTAATTGGGCTTTAGCACAGTTGGAAGTTGACCCGTTGTTTTACCGCTAAATTGTGTTTAACGATGAGGCTCATTTTTGGCTTACCGGATTTGTAAATAAACAGAATTGCCGGATATGGTGTGATGCCAATCCACAGGAGATCAGATCCCATTACATTCAGAAAAATGTACCGTTTGGTGCGGTTTACATGCTGGTGGTATCACCGGACCTTATTTTTTCAAAAATGAGGCTGGGGCTACCTTCAGGGTCAATGAAGAACGTTACCATGATTAATGAATTTTTCTTCTAAAATATGGATGATATTAATCCAGGCGAGATGTGGATGCAACAGGATGGCGCTACGTGTCACACCGCGAACGAAACTGTCGCCTTATTGCAAACACTTGGTGATAAGTTAATTTCGAGAAATGGACCGGTTAACTGGCCACAGGTCCTGTGATGTGACGCCCCTAGATTATTTCCTATGGGGCTACGTCAAGTCATTGGTTTATGCTGATAAACCAGCAACAATTGACGCCTTAGAAGCCAACGTTGTTCGCGTTATTCATGACGTACGGCCAGCAGTGCTCGAAAAAGTCACCCAAAATTGGACTCAAAGAATGCGCTACCTGGTGAACAGCCGCGGTGGCCACATGCCCCAAATCATATTTAAATGTCAATGCCATAGAATGATTTTTCAAATAAAATTAGTTTTTTGATCACAAAATAGTTTCTTTATAATTTTTCCAAATTTGAAGTTCTATCGTTCTTAAAAAAACACCCTTAGTAGAGATATGTCGATCCACAACTCAGATTCTAGAGATTGAAGAATTCATGCTAGAAAATTATGACGTTGGAGATTTCCTACTGGTGGAATTTTACACTACAAAAAAAAACACAATTCCAAATTTTATGTCGGTGAAATTATTGAATTGTTAAAAAATAAAAATAATACAATACAATATTATTGTAAATTCTTAAGGGAGTTTTATGGTCGAAAAATCCACATAGCTATAAATATCCTGCCGTAGACGATTTATCTATTGTTGAAGAATTTCAAACTAGAAAGAAGCTTGACCATCCAATTGTTAAATGAGGAATTCATACGTTTTTAGGACTTTTATTTCAGCCTTAAAATTTTTTTTCTTATTTATGCGTTTTTGCAGATCATACACTACAAAGCCTTATTTAGCTTAGTTGTATTTTTAACTAATGGTTGTTTAACCAAAGTGATTCTATATGTTCAAATATTTATAACGAAACAGGGTAGATTTTGTTATCGTATTCTTAAGAATATTTTTAGTTTTTTCAATTCAATATAACTTGCAACACTATGTTTTTTTTTTTAATAAGTATGAAAAATCGTATTTTAATGAGTTTCATACGATGAAATTGAAAGTAGGGCCCAAGATTAAAGTTTTGATGCAAAAATACAGAGCAAATATTAAAAAAGAAAAAAGTTATAAACTATTCAATTTAAAAAGTGTTGCAAGTAACCCGACTTTACCACCTTAAGGAGTTGCAATCGAACGAAACTAACAAATACCAGACGTACGCCACTGCAACAGAAAAAACACTGTCCAGTATATATATTCAAAATTAATAAATATATGGAAAACCAGAAAAGTCACAACCCATTCAACAATACGTGCCAGCTCCACCACCGACAACGAATGCTTGGACGAACAACCCAAGCAAGTGGGGTCAACTTGCAGGGCAGGGCAAGTGCCCCACCTCTTAACGCATCGAATTTCCCCAGCCTCCGTACCAGAGGTGGTGCGTCAGCACCTCCCCCAGTCTATGCAGCCCCACCACAACAACAACAACCAACAACAGTGCATCGCAGTGCTTCTAGTGCGCCCGTAACTAATCAGGTAGGTGACCTTATGAGTGCTATGCAAGATCTCAGGTGTGTCAACATCGGAGAAATTACAAGATTTTATGTAGAATTAGCAGCTATAACTAGCCCTATTAATACCCCAAATGATGATACCTGGGAATTTGTTAAGATTTGCAGAAACTTTTCATATTTTTAAATTTAGATAAATTTCAAGAGTTTAAAGGTGGTCAATTGGAACGCCAATGGCATCAAGAGCAAACTGGGAGAACTCATCTCCTTCTTATCACTAAACCGGGTCGACATTATGTTCGTCACCGAAACTAAATTGACTAAAAATGATTCAATTAAAATTAGAAATTATCAAATTTATAGAGCTGATAGAAATGTGCGGAGTGGCGGTGTTGCCATAGAAAAAAGGGTAAGTCTTGTGGATGCAAGCATTTAAGGTTTCTCACTACCTTATATATTTATATATGAAAACCAGGAGGTGCATTTGATAATGGCTTTCATAGTTAAATCAACCAGTGAAACTCCACCGCGTGATGATTGTATTATGATTAATTATATGACTAGAGCCGCATGGCATAAAGATGAACCTACACGCATTGATAAGGAGTCTGTGGATATCGTAAACGCTGATAGAATAACAATGCTGAAAGATCGACGAAGATTGTTGCAGATGCGATATTTACTTGATGGTATTGATCCCGTAGTGGCAATGCATATGGGGAAGGTATTAGGAGAAGATCTATTAGAAGATGAGCTAGAGTTACCAGCTCCCGTTACAGTTCAGTTACCTATACAACAGACAGTTGTATTAGCAGATAATGTACAAGAGAACTACTATTATGAAGATATGATAGAAAATGAAAGTGAGAATAACAATATAGATGAAGATGAAGATCCTCTAAATTTTAAAGAATTTAATATGCTTCCGACACTAATGAGTGATGGTAGTAAACCCCCCGCGATACTACAGATGGTCAGGAGTGCTATGGATAATATTTTAAAAGAAAGACAAACGTGGTGTTCTTTAAAGGCATCATACCAGTACATTTTGTGTGCGCAAGAAAATCGTACATAACGTGCTTCTACCTATTTTCATATTCTACTCCCAAAAGCAATAATTAATTAACAATAAAACATGCAATGGTTTTGCTCCATTGCAAGTCAAGCTCTACCCTTTAGGTATCTTTGTAAATAGTGTAAATAGTGTAAAGTGTAAACAAGTGGATTTTTGCATGTTTTATTGTTAATTAATTATTGCTTTTGGGAGCAGAAAAATACGGGAGAAGACCGTGCTTCTACCTATTTACATTTTCTACTGTTTTTAAGTTCGGCGATGTCAAATTTATTTCTATCTTTACTTAGTTGCCATGCTTTACTATTATTCCTTGTTGGATATTGTATCCAACAATACTTATCAAACAGACTATTCCGCATATGCAAATCGACAATTACATAAGTGCTGTGGAGCATGTGTCGATTCGCTTGAGGAATGGAGTGGTGATGAGTGCGGTATACGCCTCACCCCGCACCCGTCTTGTAAATAATGACATCGAATCATTGTTTATCAGTCATGGTCAGGTTCTTATGGCTGGTGATTTGAATGCACGACACAATATGTGGCATAACCTCCTCAATAATCGACATGGAAATTTAGTATCCTATATCCTAAATAATAATATACAAATAATCGCCTCAGACAGGCCTACACATTATCCACTAAATAGCAGTACTTACGCCTACATTTATTGATTTCTATTTAAATAAAAATATTTTAGGCCTGTGTGAGGCGACAATGGTACCTTATTAATATTTTTAAGAAATGACTAATTACACTTTCTTTTCATTTTGCAGAATCGTACTTAAATTGTAACAAAATCTTTCTTCCATTCTATTAAACAAATATGATGATATTAATTGGAATGATCCACAAACCCTCTTTATATATCCCTTCATAAAAACCTTCATAGGAAGAACCTCATTTTCCTTAATGAGCTACTAAGGGTGACAAACCTTGTACAAATAAATTTGAACTAAATTTTATCTAACGTTTCGTTATGCTGATTGCTTTCATCAAGTTTCGTTCACTGCTTAATACATTTTACAAATTTTAAAGCTCCATCAACGTCACATTCCACCAACATTTTTCTCTATTGCTAATACTAACAGCAACATTTCTTTTGTCTCCTGAGGATGAAGGTCACTACCTTCGAAACATGTAGACTTATTAATATAAAAAAATTGAGCCTTTGATTGCTTTTTGATTAAATTAGTGGAGAAAGACTTTTTAACTTTCTTTCCTTACCCTATAATTTCAACTCCATGCTCATTTATCATAATAATTGTGATCAAGCGAATATTAATTCCTAAGAAGTGATCAGCAAAAAAGAAACAGTTGCAGAAAACGAAGCCAGTCAAGTTGTACGAGCCTAGAAGGATTTCTGCAGTAAGATCTTGGGTTTCCGCAACCAGTGACACCATTAATACTCAACACTAGACACGGCTGTAGGTAGAAAAGTATTGGTCCAATCTGCGACGTCTCTGATCTTCTTGCACCGATGTTTTTGGTATTACCAAATTTTAAGATTTTTGCACATATATTATTATGTTGTCTTTAGATTTATTTAATGTTAGGAAATAAAATTTTATTACAAAGATTATTAATTAATGTCTCGCGATAGGTTACCCTTAAATAGACCAAATAATTTTAAAAATTTAAATATAAATAATACAATGACT
Source organism: Polydrusus tereticollis (assembly GCA_963920685.1). Classification (NCBI taxonomy): domain Eukaryota; kingdom Metazoa; phylum Arthropoda; class Insecta; order Coleoptera; family Curculionidae; genus Polydrusus; species Polydrusus tereticollis. The sequence continues at coordinate 87,839,049 of OY987332.1, forward strand.
ACAAGCGCGACTCTCTGTTATAGTGATATCCAAATTCGTTTCAACTTCACGAGATGTATGGTTCCCGAGTACTTCGGCGGTTCTAAAGATTTTAATCATTTTTTAACAAACGCAAAAGATTTTCTTGATAAATTTACATTTACTGATGACAGACTCACGTTTTATTTCTTCAGGTATGTAACTTCACAAATTAACCCTCCGTTAGTCGCACGGTATGCAATGGTAGACCATGCAACTTTAACTATTGACCAATGGCAAAGGGATTTGTTTATCTGCTCGTCACCTTCAATAGCTGTCGATAATATTTAAGATGACCTATTTAGTATGCCAAATGCAGTCGGAGAGTGAGTTTGTCTGAGTTAGTAGCATCCAAATACGACTGGTCTACTATAGTATACCACGCGACTAAACGTGGTAGTTTTATTGGCCGACACGGAAATTCGAATAGTTTTTATTAATTATATTTAGGTAAGTAATATTTTCTTTTTCTTTTTCTACACATATTGCTTTAATATCATAAAGTAGTTAAAGTGTACATTTAATTTTTTCACGTTTCACTCTGTAGTTTTTTTGAGCCATTCTCTTTGTTTACCTGATATTTCTTATGGTTTTTATTCACATTTTCTTCTTTATTTTAGAGATGCCCCTTGTTACAGTTCGAAAATTGCATTTCATAAGTTTGGTTATCTACAGTGTCACCATTAAAGTCCGCACCATATGGAACTTTTTTTTATTAATGAGGTTAGTTAAAATTAAATTTGGGCAATCGTTTTTGCTTCAAATTAGACTAAAAATTATATAACCAAATGTCACCATCTGTCATTCGGTATCTGTCAAAAATTACATTTTAATCAAAAAATGCTGAAAAATGGCATTGTTTTACCGAATTTCAAAAAATTTTATTGGAAAAAGTTGTTTGTAGTACAATTCTTGGCCTAAATACAAAGTTTCAGTTTTCCAGCTCAAAGTTGATTTTTTTTCCATTTTTTCTAATTAACATTTTTTTTATTTAATGTAAGTTCGCTTAATGGATATTAAACTATTTGCTTATACCATACTCAATACTTTATTTAGTTTGTATGAGCTTTTTTCTACTAGAATGCCATTTTTTTTTCGAAATTTAAAATTAGAGGCAAAAAAATTTGACACAGGTGGTGCAAAGTTATCCTAATTTTAAAATTTTACCAGATAGACGTCAGATATTCCATTTTTTTGATAGTACATACACCTAAGAAGTTTAAAAAACTTATAATAAAATTCCCAGATATCAGATTAGTTCAAAATTTAGACACATTTTCCTTTTATCCACAATAAAATATCAAGGCAATTTTGAATTTTATAAGTAGGCTATGGAAAAAAAAACGAATTAGAGTGCCGAATAAATAAAAGAAATGTCATAAATTTGAATATTTTCGCAAGTTATAGTTTTCAGTGTTATCACCAATGTTGTCCATTCAAGAAAAAATAGAAATTGTCTTAATTTGTGGAGAGAATATGCCTCACCGGCAAGTATCTGCCATTTTTAATGAGAGGCATCCAGAAAAAAATTTGCAGCATAGCACTGTTTCAAGAATAATGTCAAAATTTAGAGAAACTGGATCTGTTCAAAATAATTTTAAGAAACCTCACGCGGCAAGTAAATACGATGAAGCAGCACAACTTGATGTTTGTTTAACTGTTATTGACCACAGTCAAACTAGTGTAACCAAGATAAGTGATTCAACAGGGTGCAAGAGGGAAAGCGTTAGAAAAATTCTTCAGAAAAATCGATTTCGGGCATATAAACCCAAGTTTATAAACACATTAAAAGAACGCGATTTTGATATCCGACTTGATTTTTCGTTTTGGTATCAGGGACAATATGAGGAGAATATTCTTTTTCCATACAAGATATTATGGACAGATGAAGCCACTTTCTCTTCGAATGGTACCGTGAGCTCACAAAATTGCCGATGGTGGTCCCAAGAAAATCCTAACTTCACAATTGAATGTCGCGACCAGTATCATTTTAAAACCGATGTTTGGTGTGGAATTTTGAAAGATGAGCTTATTGGACCATACTTCTTTAGAGTAAACTTAACTGGTGAAAGGTACCTGAATTTTCTTGATAACGAGATTACCGAAGTTTTGGATAACATGCCCTTACACCATAGACATAACTTATGGTATCAGCTTGATGGTGCACCCATACATCAAACTGTAGCAGTGAAAGAACGCATAAACCAATTATTTCAAAACAGAGTTATAGGGCGTGATAGAGAATGTCACTGGCCACCCAGGTCGCCTGACATAACCCCACTAGACTTTTTTCTGTGGGGTTATCTTAAGCAGAAAGTTTATAAGAATCGACCGTTTAGAAATATCGAGCATTTGGAACAAACGATAAGACAGTGTTGTGCCGATATAAGACCAAGCTTTTTACAAAATGCTGTCAAAGACGTTTATAGACGGACGGGTGTTTGTATAGAGCGAGAAGGACGTCACACTGAAATGTGAAATTTATATTGCTTTTGTGTTACCTATTTAAAATGATTAAAGTTCCTTTTTGTTCCTTTTAATAATAATGATAGTTTTAAGTATAAAATAAAATGTTTATCAAATATTTAGATGTATTTGTCATTTGAAAAACGAAACATCTCACGTCTATCTGTTAAAATTTTTAAATTAGGATAACTTTGCACCACCTGTGTCAAATTTTTTTGCCTCTAATTTTAAATTTCGAAAAAAATGGCATTCTAGTAAAAAAAAGCTCATACAAACTAAATAAAATATTGAGTATGGTATAAGCAAATAGTTTAATATCCATTAAGCGAACTTACATTAAATAAAAAAAAAAGTTAATTAGAAAAAATGGCAAAAAAATCAACTTTGAGCTAGAAAACTGAAACTATGTATTTAGGCTTAGAATTGTACTAGAAACAACTTTTTCTAATAAAATTTTTTGAAATTCGGTAAAACAATGCCATTTTTCAGCATTTTTTGATTAAAATGTAATTTTTGACAGATACCGAATGACAGATGGTGACATTTGATTATAAAATTTTTAGTCTAATTTGAAGCAAAAACGATTGCCGAAATTTAATTTTAACTAACCTCATTAATAAAAAAAAGCTCCATATGGTGCGGACTTTAATGGTGACACTGCATGTTAAGTTTTCGGTTTTAAATTGTTAAAGCACCTATGTAGACTCTCACCTTAGACATTAATTAATAATTTAATTACTTGTTGATAGTCAATAGTTCAACAATGTTTAGTTTTAAACTTTTGTTGATGTTTATATTCCAGGAATGTATTGTATCTCGTAAGACATAGCCAAGTGAATTGATTTCTTCTGTTCCTTGTTTAATACCACTGGCAGACAGGTTTTATTTCAAATATTTGTTTCTGTTAATTAGTCATTGATAAACTTTTGAAGTTATCAATAGAAATAACTTCTTGTATTTAAGTTGTAGGTTAAATGTCTCGGCTCTTGTAAATCAGCTGTTTTAAGAAAAGTCGATAATAGGTTAGTGTCAGACTGACAGTTTCTGCGCATTTTCACGGCCACGTCTGGTTAATTTTTGCGGTCGTGATTGGTTGACTTCGGTCGCTATGTTATTAAAAGAGGTTAGTTTTCGTAGATAGGGTTGACTAATTTTTGTCATTGTTTTGTTTTGGTAACTATGTACGTTGGAGAAAAATAAGAATCGGCCCTTTCGACAATGGACACTAGAAGTTAAAGCACGTTTGTGGAAATAGCTCCCTAAGTTTAGTTTTTTGGGCAGGGCAGGCTATTGTAGTGCCGATAAAGCATCCACAAATGTTTTAGAAAGGTTATAGCTTTGTAGTTTGCCTATTCTTTGGGCGGAATGCCAATTTAAAATGCTTTAATGAACTTCAACAGCGGTCATAGACGCCATTTGGTAAATTGAAACCCTCGTTAGTTATTTGAGGTAGGTTTAAACTTTAGTATCTGAATTACCCTCGGTGGGTGTTATGAAAGATTTCTCTTTCATGTTGTATATCTAAAATTCGATTTTAGGTTTTTTTTTTGATAGGGGCTAAAAGCTCAAATTGGAGTACTAGCTTTCTTATTAGAGTCGCCTGAACGCGGGACGTACCGGTTGCCAGGTATTGGAATGTTTGGAGACTAGCAGTGTAGCAGTATCCATGGGTGTTTTACTGAAGATTGAGTCTTCAGGAAATATGGTAGCACGTAAAGCTGCAGCTAAGTATCATTACCCTGTTACCATTTATTTTTGAAAAGTAGTCAACCTAATATCTTAATATTTTGCATTTGCGTATTGTTCCATATACAGTATTTTGGTGAAGTTTTGCGCCCATGTTATGTATAGAGCTTGTGCTTTGTAAACGTGTAGCATATGTCGACATAGCGATAGGACGTCACAAGAGTCTCTAGTAATTCAGAACGTTAGGTAGTCTGTTACAGCTACTTTTGTTGTAAATATAGTTACAATTTATTATTATAAAGAGAATATTTTTGTTTCCCGGCTAAAGGCCATTTGTTTCTTCTAAATTTAACAGTTGCAACTTTAACATTTTAACTTATCTACGCCCGAGTGGCTAGTATGCTTATCGAGTAACCACAGGTACTCGTAAGATTTTGTAATGTACCTACTTTAAGAATGCTCTTATGGTAGATTTAGTCAGTTATGAGAGGTTCTTGCACAGACCTTGCGGAAATTCCAAGTCTGTGCAGGTGTATTTTGATTCATACCTCATCATGTCCTGGATGTAGGTCTATGTGGCTGCCAGATCAGACTAAACAGTCATTTTTGTACGGTGTAGGTCTGACAGTTGCCGTCTTGTGCAAGACCCTGTCAAACAGGGTTTGACTTGTTGCTTTCTTTTATTGATAACTTTGTAAATTTAAACCTTCAGAACTTTTATGTCAAACCAAATATTGCCATTGTGTTATTACATTTCACTTAACTATCTCCACCAAAGGAAGAGGAGCTTGCATTTAAAAATCCAAGTAGCCAAGGGCTTAACACGACTTTAAGAATAAATATCTGTATTGGCCTCTGCGAAAATTTGGCTTTTATTTTAAATAGAGTGACTTTGAGAGACAATGAATGAGAGCTTATAAGAAGCTAATGTATACCGATTGTGGCATAAATGTTTTTTTTCCTAGTTTGTGGCCAAACACTAGATCATTTAAAGGCTTTTACGTAAAATAAAACTAAGGTGGCGCCTTCAGGATTTGACTATAACTTACTTATAAGAGTGCTAAACCTCTCAAACTAGAAACAAAATAGCGAACCTACCCTGAGTTGAGCTAGCTAAGGGGTGAATTTTCAGGCAACACAACATAGTTCATTTTTAGGGACTGTTGTTTGAAGTACCTCCTCCAGGGCGTAGGGTTGCCAGAGTAAGGGTGGATAGGTTGCCTTGTTGCAATATACTTTAGGTTACCCTTAGGAGAATACTGGCAGCCGATTATTGTTCAGGGCGTAATTTTATTTTTATATTACACCCTAAAAAAAAAGGGTCGAAAGTAGAGACCCTGACGTTCGGATGAAATGGTATGAGGAAGAATCAAGCGGCGAAGAGTTCTTTAGATGAAGAGGATGAAGAAGAGGTAGAAAAGGACAATGTGGAATTTAGTGATCATCAATCAGAGTCTGAGCAAGAAATTTCAGATCAAGATGTATGACCAGACAAAGACGATTCAAATACAAATTTTTACTTGGGCAAAGATAAAACTACTAAATGGAAAAAACAACAAATAATTTACAAGTGCGTCTTCGTTCCCACAATATTATAAAGCTTTCGCATGGACCCAAACGAGATGCTCGAAATGCAATGCCCGAAATTAAATGTCTAAAACTCTTTCTGAATGACACTGTCATTCAAATAATAACCGCTTCAACCAACATATGTATACATAGGTAAGATAAAAAAAATAAATTTGAAAGCGACAGGGACGCTAGATTAACGGATGAAAGAGAAATATGTTCGATTATCGGAATTTTGTTTTTGATTGGATGTCTCAGATGTTCAAGGAGGAATGCTCACAAAATTTGGGATAATTTAAAAGGAAGCGGTATTAAATATTGCTACCTTGCAATGAGCCAGAAAATATTTGGATTTCTCATAAAGTGCATTAGGTTTGACGACATCAGAACAAGAGATGAAAGAAGAGAAATAGATAAGTTAGCACCCATACGGGAAGTTTTTGAGACATTTGTAGCCAACTTTCAAAACAACTTTATGGCCAGTGAATATTTGACTATAGATGAACAATTATTGGCATTTAGTGGTCGTTGTTCGTTCAAACAATATATACCTAGTAAACCTGCCAGATATGGAATAAAGGTGTTTGCATTAGTGGATGCGAAGACTTCGTATACATATAACTTGGAGACCTATGTAGGAACTCAATCCGATGGACCGTACAAGCTTAGTTATTCTGCTAATGATGTTGTTATTCGATTAGTACATCCTGTAGCAGGGGCAAACCGAAATATTACTGGCGACAATTGGTTTACAAGTATACCACTAGTAAAAACATTATTGGAGGAAAGGAAGCTAACATATGTTGGTACGATGCGAAAAAATAAACGCGAAATACCAGTCGAGTTCTTACGAAAGAAACCCAGAGGAGAGCGGACTTCAATTTGTGGTTTCCAGCAAGACTGTACCATAGTTTCCTATTGTTCTAAAAAAAAAAACAAGGCTGTTGTACTGGTTTCGTCAATGCACCATGACAATGCCATCGATCCAGAAACTGGCGACAAAAGGAAACCCGAAATAATAGCATGCTACAATAAAACTAAAATAGGCGTAGATATAGTTGATCAAATGTGTGAAAAATACAATGTAGCCCGAAACACAAATCGATGGCCAATGGTCATATTTTATGATTTGCTAAATATATGTGGAAATCCCGCTTGCTGCGTATATAAGGCCAATCACCCCGAAGAAAACGTTGTAAGAAATGATTTCATACAAAAGTTTGCGTCGGAACCAATAAAACCGCAGATAGAACACAGATCAACTCTATTGTCTGTACCAAGAGAACTTAGGCGTCGAGCGCGAGTCCTGCTTAGGGTTCCTGAAGTTTTCCCCCTCTACCAAATAGGGCAACAAATTACGTAGGAAGATGTTATAGTTGTCCACGAAGTAGTAACAAATCGACACGAAGATTTTGCAATAAAATGTGGCAGGTATGCATGTAAAGTACATCTAAAAGATATGTGCACCCACTGTTTATCGGACTAAAAATATAACATTTTCACTATATAAGTTATATATATTTGTTTGTTCGCTGATAGCTATTATTATTATTAGGTTATATATATTTGTTTGTTCGTCGATAGCTATTATTATTATTCTATTACACTTTTTATTACTTTTGGTCCTTTATTACTAATTAAAAAATACCTTAGCTAAATGTTTCTTAAAATAAAGTTTAGTTTTAGTTACCATTTATGCTATTCAAAATATGAGAAAACAAAATACTTGTTTCATTATGTTACCACCAAATATGTAGATACTTAATACTACAAAATGTATTGTAAACTAAAGTACTGACATTAATAAACACGTATTTAAAATTAAGCATAAAGAGCTTATAAAAAGTAATCACTACGCAAGCAAAAAAAATGGTCTACAATCGTAGACCGCGCGACTAAGTAAGTGAAACTAGCGCTCCAAACGTAGGGTTAAAGGTGAAGCCAGATATTTAATTCCTTTACACAACCCTAAAGAATTTGATGAATCAAAAACTTTATTATTAAATAAATATAAAGATCCGAGAAGTGAAGAGAATCTTCTCACTCTTCTAACTACTAGTTTCCAAAATCATTATTAGTCATGGAGCAATACACCACGGAACAATGCGTTAAAATTGTCGAAGCGTATTATGAAAATTGGCGATCGAGGAAAAATACGTTTCGTGCCCTAAGTGAATTTTTTGGTGCGCAAAATCGACCTTCTGAGAGGACAATTTGGAATGTTGTCCAAAAATTTCAGCAAACTAGATCCGTATGTAACATTATAAACCCTCAGCATGCACGTAGAGGTCGTTCGGAAGAAAATATTGCCGTTGTTCGCGAAAGTGTGGCCGAAAATCCAAGCACATCGATTCGTCATCGATCGCAGCAAGTAGGCCTTACATATTCCACTACACAGCGAATTTTAAACCAAGATTTAAAGCTACACCCATACAAACTCCAAATAACGCAGGAATTAAAGCCTAGAGACCATCAACAGCGCCGTGTGTTTGCCGAATGGATTCAAGAACAAGGAGAAAATTTTTCAATGAAAATAATTTTTAGCGACGAGGCACATTTTCACCTTGGCGGCTTTGTAAACAGGCAGAATTGCCGTATTTGGGGATTGGAAAATCCAAGAGAGATTGTTGAAAAGGAAATGCATCCGCAAAAAGTGACTCTTTGGTGTGCCTTTTGATTTGGAGGCGTAATTGGCCCATTTTTTTTTGAGGATCATGCGGAAAACGATGTTACCGTTAATGGGGTTCGCTATCGGAACATGATAACAGAGTTTTTGTGGCAGCAGTTGGAACATGTGGACATCGAAAATCCCTGGTTTCAACAGGACGGTGCCACCTGCCACACAGCAAGAGAAACGATGGAATTACTGCGCGGTAAGTTTCAAGACCGCATTATTTCCCGCAACAGCGACATCAATTGGCCGCCGCGATCATGTGATTAAACTCTCGCAGATTTCTTTCTTTGGGGGTATCTGAAGAGCAGAGTCTACAAGAATAAACCAAGCACTATTGCAAAGCTTAAACAGGAGATTAGACGCTAAATACCGGCATAGAACCTGATTTGTGTCGCAGAGTAGTCGGAAATTTTGACAAACGGATTACGACATGCCATTTGAACCGCGGCGGCCATTTAGCAGATATCATCTTTCATACCCAATTGTAATGAAGTATACTGAAAGGGCAAATACATTTTTTTTCATTGCTTCAAATTTTCCGTGTTTTATTTAATACTTTCATGTGGAAACCCAAATTGAATCACCCTTTAGAAGCGAGTTGCCTTTTTATTAAGAACTAACAAAACACCACAATGTCAAAAAATAGTCAGACAGTTTCGGGTTAGTGAGAGAAATACTGTATGTAAACGGTTACATTTTCACATTAGTTTTATTCTAAGTTAAGATGTTGTCAAGTTCAGATCATAGTTATTTGAGCGATGAGGAGAGAATTCCGGCAAATATGCACCATTTACAAGTCGAAAGGTTGCATAGGTCGGGCCGAGATTTTGCATATTACAATTCTACGTCAAATCGAGGCAAGAATTTTGTGCTTTGTATGCACGGTTATACATCACAATTTTATGGCATGGTGGAAGATAGTAATTTTATCTTCACGCATTGCACCGTGGGCCCTCAAGGTGGGGACTAGATGCGAAATCACTCGAGGTGTGTTCTGAGTAGAAAGAGGCTGTTTACAGTCTCTCACCAAACATCTTGCGTTATTTTTAATAGAATGTAAGTTCTATTGCAAAACACAAACTATTCTTCTCAGAACCACATATTATTTGAGAGTAGTTGGTTTTATGTCATATACCCAGCGTGGCACAATACTCCTGGAATAACTTCTTGAGGAAAGTGCGATATTGTAGTATAGACATATGATTTTGTAATCATTACACAGAGAGTGAACTTAACAAAGTCTATGTTCTCTAGTTACCCCCATCACCTAAAAATGCTATAAATATATTGGAGCACATATTATATTTATCATTTCGTGTTCGACCATGTCTTGGAAACCATCAATTTCGAAACAGAAAAACATAAAGAAGAAATACGAGACGAGGATCGAGGATTATCGGAAAGCTTGGCGGACAAAAAACAAGGGAAAGCCAATGGCCGGGATTGAACCTGTGGCAAGACCTCCACCAGCGGAGTCGGAGGTGGTGGTTCTAATGCAATTACCACAGCTCCTGAAGCAGCTCTTCAGGCTGAAACGAGACGTAGGCGTGTGGCTCGACGTAGACTAGAAACAATATCGGTGATGATTGCTCGAGGGGCTAACCAAATTGTCTCAACTGACCTCAACCAATGACGACCGCTCCGAACCCTGACCATCAGTTATTGTCAGAGCTGAAAAAAGCATATTATTCTTCCCAACCAAGTAAATCTTAAAGTAAGAATGACGATAAATGAACTTCTAAACAACCAAATAAGTAAAAAGAGTCAGCTCAAGAAACCTTCTCCGTTTTGTAGCAGGCTGTAAAGGAGAATCTCGTAACTGTTCATCAATTAAGGAATACTTTCTACATTTTTTCCAGGACAATATTCTTGATATAATAATTTCGTAAAACTTCAAGAAGAAGCACTTCATGATGAAAATTAATCAGAGAATGACGATGAACCTTTAGCCAAAATAAGCCGAAAAGAAAAGCATATTATTTTTCCTAACCAAGTAAATATGAAAGTAATAATGACTATAAATGAACTTCTAAACAATCATTAAGTAAAACAAGTCCGCTCAAGAAACCTTCTCCGTTTTGTAGCAGGTTGTAAGGGAAAATCTCGTAACTGTTCATCAATCAAGGAATACTTTTTACATTTTTTCCAGGACAACATTCTTGACATAATAATTTCGTAAAACTTCAAGAGGAAGCACTTCATGATGAAAATTAATCAGAGAATGACGATAAACCTTTAGTCAAAATAAGCCGAAAAGAAAAGCATATTATTTTCCCAACCAAGTAAATCTAACCAGAATAACATTCTTGACATAATAAGTTCGGTACGCGACGTTTGGGCGCCGCCGTTTTGGCGCCAGGACGAATTATTAATACTTTTTACATTCTTCTAAAATCGCTTCAAATTCCAAAACTTTGTAAAGACGAACTTTTAGGCTTTATTGGAATATTGATACTGTCACAACTAAATTATTAGAACTGGCTTAATCATAGTACCTTATATCACATATCTGACTTGAATTTTAGCTTTTAAAACTAGTGAAACGTTCAATGTTGCGTTTCCTATAAGAAATTAGGTACCTACCTAATGTTAACTGCCTTTCTTCTCGGCGTCTTTAGCCAAGCGGGGTTACATTGTGCCCATACCTTCAATCACTTAATATCTCCCTGGAATCCACTATCCTAGCCATATACTAGTATTTCATGATATATTATAATTATATTTCCTTGTTTTGAACTGTTAGTGACTTCAAACTTTTTAGGTTAACTTCTATTTCGCACACGTTAACAAGAATAGGCTTTCCTTTCTAATACTTAAGATAAACCGTTACAATATTTTCTAGAGCCAAAAACGACAACTAACCTAAATACAAGTTTAACATCGATTCCCATTTTTTTATCGAGCCCGTATGAGTAGATAACGTATTGCATATGACAGTGATTAATAATAAAATAGTTATGAAAGCTGTAAATTAGTCTATTATAAATTTTTAAGATTTTCTGATTTAAATTTAATTCAATCTCCTAATATTAATGTAAATAATAATCAGTCAAATGGCCTTTCTTTAATACGATCACAATACCTAAATCAAGAAGAAAAATCGGAATTAAAAAAATTAATTTTACAATTCCCAGAAGTTTTACATAGACCAAACGACAAACTGACATTTACCAGTAACGTCAAACATGAAATCAAAACAACTGACGAAATACCAATCCATACAAAAACGTATAGATATCTCTACGTACACAAACAGGAAGTACAAAGACAAATATCGCAAATGTTGAACGACGGAATTATTCGCCCTTCATCCAGTTCTTGATCCGCCCCTGTTTGGATTGTTCCAAAGAAAATTGACGCGTCGGGAAAACAAAAATGGCGCATTGTGACCGATTATAGAAGACTTAACGAAAAAACTATAGACAATAGGTATCCATTACCTAATATATCAGACATTTTAGACAAATTAGGAAGAAGTCAATATTTTACAACTCTAGACTTAGCCTCTGGCTTCCATCAAATTGAAGTCCATTCAAATTCTATTTCAAAAACAGCATTTAATGTCGAAAACGGACATTATGAGTACGTTAGAATGCCATTCGGGTTAAAAAATGCCCCCGCGACTTTCAGCGCGTAATCGATAACGTCTTGAAAGATTTGCAAAATAAAATATGCCTTGTTTATATGGACGACATAATAATATTTTCTACTTCCCTTCAAGAACACATTTGTAATTTAAAACTAGTATTTAACAGACTAAAAGAATATAATTTAAAAATACAGTTAGATAAATGCGAATTTCTTTGTAAATCTGTCGAGTTCCTAGGACATGTTATTAGAACTGACGGTATTTAACCCAATCGAAAAAAAATTGAAGCAATAAAAACATTCTCTATTCCAAAAAAATCCTATAGAAATTAAATCATTCTTGGGCCTTATCGGATATTATAGAAAATTTATAAAAAACTTTGCACAGTTAACAAAACCTATGACTAATTCCTTAAAAAAGGATAAGCCTGTATTGCATAATCAAGAATTTATAAACTGTTTTGAAACTTGTAAAAAGGTACTAACAAATGACCCTATTTTACAACACCCTGACTTTTCTAAACCATTTTTACTTACTACGGATGCCTCTAATTTTATTATGCTATAGGTGCTATTTTGTCACAAGGACCAATCGGTAAAGACCTCCCTATTGCATACGCTTCTCGTACCTTAAACCCCGCAGAAGTTAATTATATTACCATAGAAAAAGAATTATTAGCCATTGTATGGGCTACTAAATATTTCCGTCCGTACCTTTTCGGAACTAAATTTAAAATAATTTCTGAACACAAACCTCTCCAGTGGTTATTTTCGATCAAAGAACCCAATTCTAAGTTAGTTCGTTGGAGACTTAAATTGGAAGAATACGATTATGAAATAATATATAAAAAGGAAAAAATAATACGAACGCAGACGCGCTTTCGCGAATTCAAATTCATACTACAGCAAATGACAAAGAAGACGATAATTACGATACACAAGATTTACCACATCTTAATGACTCTGATTTGGACGAAATTCTAACTCAATTAGACCTTGACCTACAACCTAAAATACAAATGCTCTCTGACATAACTATACCACCTAAAAAAACGAAATTCAATAATTTAGAACAAAGCGAAGCGAAGAATTAGGGGAAAACAACGATGAATTAGAAACTGTACACTCTAATGCAGAAAACCCTATAATAGGAGCGCCTTATGTAAAAAAACCTCTTAACATATATAAAAATAAAGTCGTGTTTAGATACGCAAACAATAATCAAGTAAGAATTCAAAAAGAGAAAATTTTTAATAACCAAAGGACTCTTATATTTCTACCTAACGACCCTTCTGAAGATATTATCTGTAACATCTTAAAGAACATTTTGTCCCAAAATTAACATGCCAACAGGTAAACCAATATGTACACAGGTAAAAAGAATGGTGGTGACGGCCTTTTTCGAAGGAAAGAAAGTGGATTCCATTTCTAGGCAGTTTGTCTTGCCCAGCTATAGTGTGTTCAAAATAATTTCACGTTACAGGGAAAGAGGACATATAGAAAAAATGCCAAAATCAGGAAGGCCCAGAAAAACTACATTTTGGATGGATAGGAGAATTAAACGAATTTCTGAAAGAGATCCTTGGTTGTCAAGACCAAGAATAATTGCTGAAGTTCCTGAATTGGATGTTAGTCCGAGGAATGTTCAAAGAAGATTAGTTGAAGCCAAACTCTACAGCAGATGTCCAGCCAAAAAACCATTGGTTTCGGAAAGAAATCGTCGTGCCAGACTTGAATTTGCACGATTACATTTGCATTGGACAGTTCAAGACTGGAAAAAAATATTATTAAGCGACGAAACTCGATACAAAATTTTTAATTCTGATGGGATGAGGCGTGTAAGCCGTCCGGTTAATTAGAGATTTCACCCAAAGTACGTTACACCAACGATAAAGCACGGAAAAGGTAGTGTATTTTTATGGGGTTGCTTTTCATGGGGTGTAGTCGGTTCAGTACACTTCATTGACGGTACTATGGATCGATTGGTATACAGGGTCATACTTTAAAACGTTATGTTGCCCTACGCGGAGTGGAAGATGCCGTTGCGGTTCGTGTTTCAGCAGGATAATGATCCGAAGCACACATCTCGCCTTGTTCAAGATTGGTTTGACGAGAACAATATCCAAGTTCTACAGTGGCCGGCACAATCACCAGACTTCAACCCCATCGAGAACCTGTGGGAAGAGGTTGAACGTCGGATTCGTACCACAAACTTCCCAAATAAACAATCTTTGATCGATAAAATCAACGAAGTGTGGACGAATCTGCCGATGATTACCATCTAAAATTTAATTTCATTGATGCCGCGTCGATGTCAAAAGGTTATAACCAACAATGGATATCCTATAAATTATTAAGTTAATACTTTTGTAATATTGTTAGTTCTATGGCCCTCGGTCCCTATAATTGTTGTTTAAATAAAATATTTTTTTTCTTAAGTTGCTTTACTTATGTCGCATATAATTTTGCTCAATTATAATAAGTAAACTTTTTTTAAACGTTAATGATAACCCATGCAGCCCATGCTATTGAAAATGCTTCCTTATATTTCCTTATTATACAGGGTGACTCGGATCTAAATGTACATACATCACCAGGAGATAGTGGACATCTTGGGGGTTCTAAATAATCTATCTTTAGTGGGTCCATCTTTCCTCGTTACTTAGATACAGAGTGTTTTATAAGGTTTGGCTCATTTTTGTTTTTGCCATAATTCTTTTAGCACCCGGTATAAAATGTTAATATTCGGTGGAAATATTTTGAGTAGCTATCGCTTCAAAATGCCGTATAAAAATTTTTTGAAATTCAGGTCCGGACTTTAAAAACAAGAATGATTTCATTTTTTTAAATTCAACACCCTGTATATCATATTTTTGTCAATTTTATTTTTTATTTGAAAAGCACATAAAAAACTAATTCTAATGACATACTTATCAAAATCCCCGCACTCGCCGGTCAGCCATAATAAATTGCTCTTCTTTAGATGTTGAAACACATACAAAATAATAACTGTTTTTATAACGACAATAATACCAATAATAAGAAATAAACCTAAGTAATAAAATAGCGTGTTAAAATTTGAAACTTTTCAATTCAATATGACTCCATGGCTCGGCACCTCAGAAAAACGAAATATTGGGGGGCAACAAAACATAATAAGTCATTGTCAGTTGTAACCTGTCAGATTTTTGGGCATTACGAGGATATTTTTGTTAAACATTTACTTCTCGTTTAAAATGCCCCATCAATTTTCAAACAAAGAATACGCTGATATAATATTTGTATATAGATTTTGCGATGATAACGGGCGAGCCGCTTCTCGAGAGTATGAATTAAGGTTTCCTGGAAGAAGATGTCCAAACCATCAAACATTTTCAAATGTATTTTCTTTTGTTCGTGAACAAGGACATTTTCCGACACAAAATAATATTGATCAGCCTGTAAGACACCCAATTTAACAGGATGAAGACATTTTAAATTTGATTGAAGAAAATCCAAAAACATCCACAAGGAAAATTGCTAGACGTCTGCATATAACGCAAAAATTAACCCATTCAACAATAAAAAATGAAGGCTTATATCCTTATCATATCCAGGAGGTACAAAGGTTGGAACCAGGTGATTATGCTAACCGTTTGGTTTTTTGTCAGTGGATAAGGAGGCACCAAAGAGATATTCACCGGACTTTGTGGACCGATGAAGTTCAGTTTACCAGAGATGGAGTCAACAATTCCAGAAATTGTCATCTATGGTCTCTAGAAAATCCAAATGCTATTAGGCAGTCGCACTCGCAACATAGATTTTCCATAAATGGTTGGGGAGGTATAATCAATGGTAAATTGATTGGCCCACACATCTTTGAAGAAAGATTAGATGGAAACCAATATTTACACTTTTTGGAAAACATTTTGCCAAATTTTCTCCAAAATGAGAATGTTAATTTAAGAGGAATGTATTTCCAACGCGATGGAGCCCCTCCACATTATGCAAGAATTGTTTCCGAACTTTTAAACAATAGATATCCCAACAGATGAATAGGTCGTGGGGGGCCCCATTCTTGGCCAGCAAGATCTCCTGACTTTAACCCGCTCGACTTTTTTTTTTGGGGGTATATGAAAAATTTAGTTTACGAGGAAGAAATTAATACACGGGACCAGCTCTTGCAACGCTTTACACTTCATTTCAGGAAATAAAAAATAGACCAGGTGTAATCAGAAGTGCAGTTTCAAATTTAAATATCAGAGGAAGAAAATGTGAAGAAGTTAATGGTGGGCATTTTGAAAATATTCTCAAATAATTATGTTTTTGTTATTTTTGTTATTATTGGTATTATTGTCGTTATAAAAACAGTTATTATTTTGTATGTGTTTCAACATCTAAAGAAGAGCAATTTATTATGGCTGAGTGGCGAGTGCGGGGATTTTGATAAGTATGTCATTAGAATTAGTTTTTTATGTGTTTTTCAAATAAAAAATAAAATTGACAAAAATATGATATACAGGGTGTTGAATTTAAAAAAATGAAATCAGTCTTGTTTTTAAAGTCCGGACCTGAATTTCAAAAAATTTTCATACGGCATTTTGAAGCGATAGCTACTCAAAATATTTCCACCGAATATGAACATTTTATACCGGGTGCTAAAAGAATTATGGCAAAAACAAAAATGAGCCAAACCTTATAAAACACTCTGTATCTAAGTAACGAGGAAAGATGGACCCACTAAAGATAGATTATTTAGAACCCCCAATATGTCCACTATCTCCTGGTGATGTATGTACATTTAGATCCGAGTCACCCTGTATACATAAGATGCCAAAATAGTGAAAAACATATTTGGTGGAATATTTAAAAAGAATATAAAGATAACTACAGAATAAATAGTATTTTTAAATTTTGCTTTACTTTTGTCCGATAGTGTAGTTGACGGATTAATAAAATACTTTAATTATTATGGATTACCTCGCAAAATAACAACAGATAATAGCAAAACGTTAAAAAATGAATATGTGCAGAATCTATGTTCATTACATAATATCGAATTACATTTTGCACCCCTAGAAGCCCCGATTCTAACAGCCCTATCTAAAGACTTCATTCCACATTGCAAGAATCAATTGTAGTCTTAAAAAACAAAGACAAAAATTTACATATCATTCAGCTAATAAACTATGCTATTCTCTCTTATAATAATTCGACACACAGTACCTCAAATTATACACCATTTCAGATTATAGAAGGTAACCTTAATTTACGCAACCCTCTAGAATTAAGCGAAGAACAAATTATTACTAACTATATGCAAGAACATTCAGAAAATATTCAAGCTATTAAAGGACAGATTTATAATTCTCTCTAATATCACAACAAAAATCTACTTTAGATAAATGCAATAAATGAGGGCGAGGCTGTTGCGGCAGTCTTTTGCGACTTTTCCAAAGCATTCGACTGTGTGAATCATCGGATACTGCTGCAGAAGCTTCAACATTGCGGTATACGCAATACGACACATCGCTGGTTCTCTTCTTATGTGTCCGGGAGGACGCAGGTGGTAACGGTCGATGGTGCCTGCTCTGGCCCATTGAGAGTGGAGTGCGGGGTGCCTCAGGGTTCAGTGTTGGGTCCAATCCTGTTCTTGATATATATTAATGATCTCGCGGGCCTGGACATTCGGGGCATGTTCACCATCTTTGCTGACGACACCACCCTCTTATGGCGCTCAAAAAGCAGCGAAATATTGAAGTGTGTCATTAATGAAGACTTACAGAAAATCAAAGAATGGTGCGAAGCTAACTGCTTATGTTTTAATATAAATAAAACTAATATTCTCACTTTTGGTTTTACATACAATGATCTTCATTTAAATGATCAACTCGTGGAAAATAAGCCTGCTACTAAATTTCTTGGTCTCTATATCGACTCAAAGTTGAGGTTTGATAAACACATTTCCGAGTTGAACAAAAAATTGTCATCGGGCTGTTTTGCCATTAGAGTGGCGGCGGTTGAGCTTGGATGTTCGACGGCTAAGATGGTATATCACTCTTTATTCGAGTCCCATCTACGATATGGCATTGCATTTTGGGGATTTTGTGGCCAATATCTCCTGAAGTCCGTGTTTGTCATGCAGAAAAGGGCGATTAGATACTTGTGTAGGTCAGGGTTTCGGGATCACTGTAGACCACTATTTATTAGGTTTCGGATCTTAACTGTTTTTGCTCTTTTTATTTTGGAAACAGTATGTTTAATGCATCGAAAATATTCCAACAATAACAATGGTCCGATTAATCCTTCCAATAGATACCAAACGAGACAAAACCATGACATCCGGCTCCCGATTCCTAAATTGGCTCGTACCAAGCACTCTGTAATGTATGAAAGTATAAAGATGTATAATCATTTGAGTGTTGATTGTAGATCGCTGGCGTATGTGCAGTTTCGGAGAACCGTAAGGGATCACCTTGCGCTTAGGGCTTATTATAGTCTAGATGAATTTTATCTCGACCATTTTTAACAAATTTAACAAGTTTAACTTTTATTTTATCTTATATATTGTCGTTTTATGTCCTGCATAGGCTGTGCATACTAAGTTGGTTATGGCTTTCATTCCTGTCCTTGTGTTATGGTGGCCCGTTACGTATATTATGTGAGTTTATACATGCCCACTTTATTGTTCTTTTGTTCATTGCATAATGCTGATTTGCACCGCACTATTTAATCCAGGATTACTGCTTAACACTGGATTAAGGATGAAATTTCGTTTGCACACCTTTTTTAATCCGAGATATTCACCTAATCTAGGGTTATATTTTAATCCTAAGAAAATAAGGGATTATACCGGAGTTAAGTCCTAATTCTTGATTTGTAACCTCAAAAAATATTTGGTTTGGTAGTTTGCTTTGATTTTCGTTATTTTGTTTGAAGTGAAATTATGGACGCGTTAATGGACTTTGTTTTTGAAGATGATGTTTTTGATGACGATTTAGAGGTCCTTGATATAGTTGATTTTGGATTTCCAAGAAGAAGATATTTTAGGAGTAATTATTTTGAAGACCATGATGAACTGCAGTTTTTCCAAAGATTTAGGCTGAGGAAACCAACAGTACTTGCTGTGCTTGTAGAAATTGAAAATCATTTGGAATTTCCCCATGATTGGTTCGTACACTTTAGGACTGGTTACTCTTTATAGATATATCTAGTAAATCAAGTATTGCTCTAAAATACCTACTAAAAGTTGAACTCATCCTCTCTATTAACTTAGCTTATCTTTAATGTTTGTAGTCCTTGCAATCTTAATAAACTAGTTGTCTTGTTAGGAATGACAGTGTTTCCCCAATAAACCAACTCCTGACAACATTGAGATTTTATGCAACAGGGGGACACATATCATCAGTGGCTGATTATATAGGCATGCACACATCAACAGCGTCAAGGATAATTTCAAAAGTTTCAAGAGTACTTGCTAGTCTCAGACCTAGGTATATCAGCATGCCTCAAAATGATGAACTATTGGATGTACAGACCAACTTTTACGATATTGCCAGGTTTCCGAGGGTTATAGGTTGCATTGATGGCACTCATATACGTATTCAATCTCCAGGTATAAATTATATTTTTGCTTTATAAAACATCAATTTTTCAAATATTTAGGTAATTACAGATATCTTACCAAATAATCAATTTCTAGGAGGAAACGATGCAGAATTATTCCGGAATAGAAAGTCCTATTTCTCTCTGAATACCCAAGTAGTGGGTGATGCAAATTTAAAAATAAGGGATATTGTGGCTAGGTGGCCAGGTTCAACGCACGATTCAACTATCTACAATAATTCAAGGATAAGAGCAAGGCTCGAGGCAGGTCATTTTCCCAACACTGTAATTTTGGGTGAGCAATAATGAAATACCTTATAGAGCGAATAACTCAGTGACCCCCTTCTTCTATTACACTACTACTAGGAATCTAACTTGTAGGGTAGAAGCAGAGATGACCTGGTTCAGAATGATTTTTGATTATTTTAGCGACCTGTCTTAAATATATTTAATAATTTTTTTATTCTAGGAGATAGTGGGTATTTCTTATCTAACAACATAATGACACCACTATTAAATCCAGGCAATCGAGTAGAGCAATTATATAATGAATCTCATATTCGGACCAGGAACACTATTGAAAGATTATTTGGTGTGTGGAAACGAAGATTTCCCATTCTTGCATATGGAATAAGGGTCAATGTTGAAACAGCGTTGAATATCATAGTTGCCACAGCTGTTTTACAAAACATTGCAATTAATAGCAATGATGAGGACCCACCATTTGCTGAAGGGGTTGACATTGATCATTTAAATTACTTAATTGAAATGGGAAATATGCCAAATGTTGCAAATATCCAAGAAAACCAAGCTAACGC
Organism: Polydrusus tereticollis; assembly: GCA_963920685.1. Taxonomy (NCBI): domain Eukaryota; kingdom Metazoa; phylum Arthropoda; class Insecta; order Coleoptera; family Curculionidae; genus Polydrusus; species Polydrusus tereticollis. Next base: position 87,859,452 of record OY987332.1, read on the forward strand.
CGCTTTAACAAGAAATGGTATAATCAATTATTTTGGATTTTTATAAATAATTAAACAAAGGATAATGTATAAACTAGGGCTCAGAATTATATTCGAATATTCTAAATTCGAATTTTCTGTTAGTTAAAAAATTCGAATATTCAACTATTCAAATATTCGAAAATTTGGCTATACAAATATTCAACTATTCAAGTATCTATTCGACTAAACTACAAATATTCTTTCATTTGTAAAATGCATTTCTTTATTTCGCGTATGTATTTGGTTTTGCAAATTTGTTATATTAAAAAAAGTTCTATTTTCTAAGTAGTTTCTTTTAAATGCACTAGTGGTGCAAGTTTTTTAGTTTGATTTTTTGTGTTCAATAAATAATCATTTTGTTTAAGAGTTTTTTTATTTATTACAGACTACAGAGTTCTCAAGTTCTCATATCTTGAAGTAATTTAACAGAATTATTTATTTGTCATCTTACTTTATTTGACAAAATACACATTATTATTATTCGATAATTTAGATATTAAAAATGACTAATACGTAAAAATGTTCCTTTATTATGTTTAAGGAGTTAAACCACTTCTACCGTGATTAAGATTAAGCGACTGTATTTTGATATTTAAATAGACTACTATTCGACTATTCAAAGATATTCGAATTCGACTTTTCGAATAGTCGACTATATTCGACTATTTGAATAACATACCAAACGACTATTCGAATACTTATATTTTAAAAATTCCTAGCCCTAGTATAAACTTTAAGAATTACTGTATTTCAACAAAATCAATAAAAAAACATTCGTACAAACTGTTTTATCATATTACTTTATTTTATGAAAATATTTTATATTGACTTGTATAGTAAGGTATAATATAATACTAAAAGTAGAACAGATTAATACTAATTTTTGGCACATTTAGGTACATCATTAATCAATAGGAGACACTTGTACTCAATATAATGTAGTGATAAAAAACAGCCTGCATTTAATTAAAATAAAATTTCACTTGCCATTTCTTTTATACAAATTTAACATGATTGCATTTATCCCACTTTTAAATGCCCCAATTAAAGGAAGATGTAAAAAATACTAAGAATTAGTAAGAATTTAATTGTTTTTGCTTAAGCTTTATGTCAAGCTCTAGTACCATCATTCTGGCCTCATGTTCTTTTTGGAGACATTTAGCCAACTCAATTTTCTTGTCCACTAAAATTTCATATTTTTCACCTAACCTTGACGATGTTAGTGTCTTAACAGTAGTACATGGTCTACGCCTGCTTATGCTTCGACCATTGTTAGGTGTACTGGCCAGGTTATCATTTTTAAGTATGTCTGTTGAAGATATTTCCTAAAAAAAAACTTACTATAATCGTAACTATATTTCAGCACAATCTAGGTATTTGGCTGCAAAGATTCAGATACTTCTCTAACCGAAGAGTGTGAATTTTTACACACCTTTGTCTTTTTACTGGAAAGTTGAATTGCCAAATTATCTTCAAGCATGGCAACCTCAATATTGTTGGGCAATGGAGTTTCCTACAAAAAAAATAAAGGAAATTATTTCATAAACAGCAAAAACTTAATTCGGAAAAGATGTATTTACTCGTTGGGAATAATTTTAAACTAAAATCAGGGCAAGTTTTTCACTAACCTTGCTAGATTTGATTAAATTTTGGGTGTCCACATTATCTTCAAAAATAACCTCAATGTTGTTAAGATTCTTGGGCACTATAGTTTCCTACAAAAGGGGTTCAAAATATAAAAAAAATACTCTAGCTATTGGAAGATTAATTTGCTATACCAAACTGGTACGCACCTTTTTTAATGCCATATTAGGTTTTTTCTTTAAATCCAAAGCCTTGTGATGTTTCCAGTCAGATTTTTCCATCTCCTCCTCACTCTCATCATTTACACTTGACTCATTTGCATGTGCCATTATTGGTATATCCTAGAACATAAAATTTTAAGGATTTAACAATCTTTTAACAAAGGCGTAAACTTTGAAAGGTGCTCAGTATGAGAAGTTTTTACTGCATAATCAAACCTCTAAAATTAATTCCAAGAATTAGGTACTTATTCCCAATGACTTAAATTAATAGTCGTTGCTTCTATCCTACCAATTTATGACTTTTGCTTACCTCAAGAACATCATTGTCAAATTCATTATTTAAGCCAAAGACGGTTTTGCCGTTAATAATTGATATTATTTTATAATCGTCGTCGGAAAGTTTAGGGGGCTCTGGACCACCTCCAGTGAGATAGGTTTCTTTCCGATTATTGGCCGATTTTTTTCTTAAATCTTTCTTAAGGTTTTTGTAGTAAACCTTAAGAGATTCTTCTGTTCTGGGAACGTGATTGGGGCTAATTGTATTAAACTGCTTGGTAATGTTGTTCCAAGCTAAGTTTTTTTCTTGGGTAGTCACCCCATCCGTTTGCTTGTTTTCAATTACATGTTTAAATTTTGTTACGAGATTCATTAGAATATCTCTCTCTTGAGTGGTAAAGTTTGGCTGACGTTGTCTCTTCATTATAAAATTGGTATTTGGTAAACTTTTGGCTTGCAAAGACTTAAGAAATAAACACAACGCACAACTTTCTTGATCAGATCACAAAAAGAAACATGCCCGATTAAACCGCGCAAATTTTTGACACAAAATGACACAAATATTATGACAAGACTGATTGATAATTGACAGAAAAAGCTAGTAAAATAAAATCCCTAACAAGATGCCGCGTTGCCATGTCATCTAAAAGTTGTAATCTTGGGTTTGCTAATCCAGCTCATTTTTGTGTTGGTGCAAATAAAAAATAAATAATCCTAGATTAAGATTTAATTCAGGATTTACTAATCCTGTATTAAATTAAAAGCGATGCAAATGGCCATTAGTCTTTTACTCTGTACATTTATATACATGTTTTGTTATTGACTGTGTTGCTCTTTGCATTTTGCTATTAGAATAGTTGTTTTGTTCTCTTTTTTAATTGTAGTTTTATATGCCATATCTAGCAATTTATGTAATTTATGTAGATTAGAACTAGTTTTAGTAAGCTTTGTCTGTGAGAATGTACGTTTGTATTTCTTGGACAATAAAGCACATAAAGTAAGTAAGTAAGTAAGTAAAACTAGACAAGAAAATATCCAAATCGATCTTAATAAACCTTTGTACGAAAACAATAAATAAATATGAAAAAGTTTCATTGCCTATTAAAGAATACTAAAACGTTATTCAAAATAAAAGAAAAATTCATAAAAAAAATCTTAAACCACAACGTATTTTGTTTTCAGGTGGAGAAACTCCAACTACTTCTCATAATACTGCCCCTAGTAGCAACACTAGAAGTAAAAGAAATAAAAAGTCCAATACTTCCCGTGTCCTTAGGTCCGGCATATGTAACTGATTTACGACATATATTTTTATACCATATTAACATTAGTACTATAGACTTAAGTTTAAAACAATTTAATAATTTATTATTATATATAAATTCTACTATAATTAATCGTGGTGTAATGACCCGGGACGCGATAAAAATACAGGGGAAATCTAAGAAATTCAGTTTAAGCGGGTAGTAATTAACTAAGTGTAGGTATCTAAAAAGGACCTACTATATTTCTATTAGAAGATAACAATTAATTCTCATTTATGCGGTATTTGATTATAATTACATGGATTTCGGGAAAGCAAGAAAATAAAATATATCATAATCAAAGATCTATTCGAAAGTATTGTAAAATAATAATTAAAACAAACTTACTCTAATAACCGAAGGGAAATAACTGTAATTTGTGCTTTATTGAAGAATTATTTTAATCAAAATTATAAAGGAATCAGATTAAAATCAGGGGAACCATAATAAAACAATAAATAAAACTAACTTACGTGAGGGGCCATTAACCATAATAATATCACAGCTTAACTGAACACAGTAGTCCACGAACTACAAAAATCGTTACAATGATGAGTAGACACTGACCCACTTACCTTACGAAGAAGTTGCCACCCGCCCGCTTACTACTGGAAGCGGGAAGCTAAATTGCAGTGGGCTGGGGTTGTACGGAGTGCCCACTAATGCTATGCAACTGGGGACAACCAGGAGTGAGCATTATCAAATGGAATCATCACGAAAGTCGTAAAACATTAACCCTAAGAATTAAAAACGCGAATCAATTTAATCTGATTGGTCATATCCACAAACACCCGCCCCGCGGAGAAAAGCGAGTCCAAATCAATAACAAACCCTCGTAAGCAATAAAATTAACGCGGTGAAAGCAAGAATTCAGGGAAAAGCCATAAAAAAATATAGAAATAGAATACTCGCAAAAACTGGGTCAGCCTCCCAAAAGAACATAAAAATTGTTGTCTGCCTCGTGTTGCCCCGGTTGGAACACCTTGCGCTATCTCTCCCTTGGCCAATTTTCTAGCACAAATTTCTCAGTATTGGGGGGGTGGGTCGTAAATGTCAACTCCAACAAAAGGGAAATACGGGAGCGAAAAGGGGTGATGATTTATGGGATTTTGGTGTATAAAAACGGATGAGATGGACGTTGCAAAACAGTCAATACCAGGCTGCGGGTCTTACCGGAAGTGCTGCCGGAATGAATTTCTGAATCAACAGTCGATACCAGATCACGAGTCTTACCGGAAGTGCTGCCCAAATGAATTTCTGAATCGATGGCCGAATAAAAGTAACGCGATATACCGGGGAAGTCGGAAGTCTAGAGCTCGACCGTTTAGTGTTAAATAAGTGCCGGGTTAAAAATGGTAATAAAAAGTAAGCAAGTTTTATGGCCAAATTTTGGGTTAGTTGAGTAGTAGTTAGAATTTTAAATATTGGTAGTGCATTAAGCAAACTATGGTCAGAACCGGCTAGATATGTGGCGATTGAGTATTATCTGACGATGTGACCAGGAAAAGAGATAAAACAAATGTGAATGTAAATGTAATCATAATATAATCATAATTATAAGATGAAACCGAATCGTGCTCTTTGATAACTTACTTTAGATGTGTGGCTTCCGTACTCACCCCAAATAAATATAGTCATGAACAAAATATAGTGTTTTCTTGTGGATCCAGAGATCCTCCAGCCAGAACTAGGGAGGGTAGGGAACGGTTTAGGGCTACCTGAACGACAAGCAAAATGGGTGTAGCTAATAGAAGAGCGGTGGGTCTTAGAGAGGGGCAGATCGACGGGATCTTCAGCCCGCAAGTTAACAACTTGTCACCTCCAACTACAAAGAGGGGAGTGTGCAAGGATTCCCCGAGGATTTGCTTCTCGATCCGATATTAACAGGTAGTCGGCAGGGTGTTACAATTGGTGTCAGGTGTGGGGGTAGTCAAAAGTGAGTGAGAACTGTACCTGAAGATCCTAGCCTAAGGAACACGAGTTCTACCCCCCTAGGTGAGTCTATCTGCCCAAAAAGAAGACATGGCGACCACTACTACAACAGCCGCCACCGCAACGACAACCACCACCACGGTAGCAACACCGTCCCCAATATCAGGAGCAACTACTCTTGCAGCCGGTAATGTGATGATAGGTTTAGATTCTCTACCTATATACGATGGGACCAGTCCCATCGATGATTTCCTGGCAATAGTGGAGGGAACCGGAACATTAGTAAATTGGACAGAGACCCAGATGGTAGCAGTCACCTTGTTAAAACTTCGCAGCAAGGCTAAGGAGTTCATTGATTCCGAACCTACCATGAGAAGTACCACGAGTTGGATCACATTGAAAACTTGTCTGAAGGACCAGTTCAAGCGCCAATTTGTTAAAGGATCCGCCATGAAAAATTTTATCGAGTGCCGACAAAGGTCTGGAGAGACATGTCGCCAGTATCTAACCCGATTAAAATTGTTAGGAAACAAAACGATAATCTTTACAGGAGATCCAGCGCACGACGATCCCGTTAAAAACAAGTTAGAGGTCGACATAACCACGCAATTCGCTCTAGGCTTGCTGATGCCTTTAAAGCAGCGAGTTTTGTCAGGCGATCCGAAATCATTGGACGATGCCTTAAAAATAGCCGAAAGGGAAGAATCCATAGAGAATTTACTCCATCCGACCAGTAGTCGAGAATGTAGACTTGTAACAAGCGCCACCACTCAAGAATCCCGGAACGATGCCGCTAAAAGGCAAGTGACCTTTGGAACAGAAAGAGCTGAAGTCAATCAGTCATTTAAGTGTTATAAATGTCAAAAATTTGGTCACACAGCCAATCACTGTAGAGAAAAGGAGACCAGAACGTGTTACGTATGCAATAAACCGGGACACATAAGCAGTGGATGTTTTAGAAATAAAGCTGGAAATCGTCCAGAACCTCGATTACAACTGCAGCAAAAAGATGCGAACATTTTGAAAATAATAGAAGAAATGGGACAGGATGATGCCCAATATTATTTAGGTCAAGAAGGATTACTCTATCGATAGAGAGATAAGAACCATAGGCACGATCCCGTTGTGACACCAAAAGAAATCATCCCTGAATTATTGCCACTCTACCATGATTCGTTATTCGCAGGCCATCCCGGACAGAAGAAAACAAGGGAGTTAATACAACAAGATTTTTACTGGCCCTCTATAAGGAGAGACGTGACAAATTATGTCGAGCAGTGTCGATCATGTAATTTGAGAAAAACAAGCCCTCAGGCGCCCGTTGCCTTCCAGAAAGTGCCGATCCCGGCAGTACCTTGGTCCAGAATTAGTTTAGATCTAGTAGGCCCTCTGAACAGAACTCGGAACAACAATAAGTATTTACTAACTTGTGTAGATTATTTAACACGATACCCGGAGTGTATTCCGATACCAGATATCGTCGCTGAGAAGACAAAGGGGCGAAAACGACATTTTTTCCGTTTTGGAGTTATGTCCACCAAGTGATATGATTTATTGGTATCTAGGACCTGACAAAGTGGCAAACGTCCATCTATAGCCGTTTTCAGTATACGGCAATATCTTTTACAGGCGAAAACGACATTAAGTATTGTAATAATTAATAAAAATAAAAAATTTAAAAAAATAAAAAAAGATAAAAAAAAGATTCTTATCTACTTTATTCAATCTATGATTGTTCTTGTTATATGTTTATTAATTAATTACTTGGGTCACCACGGCCACTCAGTTTTTTAATTCGCTTGAGAGCTAAGGTCGTAGATTTAATTCAGATAAGATTTTTGGGCGCCATCAACCAAAGGGGTTGAAAAAGATTATAAAGAAAATAGCAAATAGAATATTTAGTTCCCTAGCCCTGAAAGAGAAAGCAGTATGAATAAAACAATTATTTTAATCAATTCCTATTTTATTAATTAAAAGAATAATATTTTCCAACTAACACCCATTTTATTCATATAGGAAGAAATAAACATAACATAGAAAAAGAATTTGAATAAAAGGCTAAGCAACTAAATCAGAGAAAGAAGATATAAAAAATAACATAGAAAAAGATATGACATGAGCTAGACAGCTCCACTAAAAGATATATTAGATCGTAGGAAATCAAACAGAATAAGAAGTGAGGATTCTTTCTAAACACCCAATAATAGGAGTCAAATACTAAATAAAGCTTTGAACATAATTAAAGTGTAATTACTTTAAAGGTAGTGACCAAAATAAAACAGAATTTAAATTTAATGTAAACTAAATCAAATTATAGCATTCATTATGCCAAAATTGAAAATAAAATATTGTTTATAGTAAAGTCAATGAAAGGTCAATTGAAGCACTTACGATGCCCCAAAATTTGGTTAAGATCCCTTGAGAAATTTATGATAACTTCAAGGTTATATAATTAAAGACATTTACCCTTTTGCCAAAATTCAAAGTAAAGCAACAGTTAGGGTAAAGTTAATATAAAGTCATATACATATATATAGCATTCCCTACGCCAGAATTTAAAGTGAGTTAGAATTTAGAATCAAATTCATAAATAGTAATATCACTTCCAGGTTATATTAATAAAAACATTTACCATGCCCTATTCCAAAATAGAATTGGGAAACTTAAAACTTTAGTTATATTCCCAGCAAAATAGCTTAGGGGTGAAGATAAAGATTATCTAGCTAAGTCTAACTAATAGATATAACCAAAACCTAGAATGACAAAAAATACATACTGATGGTAACTAAAATATCTGGGTCAGTAAGTAATGCATTCAAAACCGAGATTATCAGTCTCTTATTAACCCGCTCAAAACAGATATAGATATATCCCTTACAAGGTTAAGTCCAATGAAGAGGTTACCGATATAGGAATATCTCAACAAATTAATAGGGATATCTTAATAAAATTAAGTCAAAATAGAGAAAATTACAGCTATAGA